>OY288290.1:4277327-4943160 GCA_958450335.1 Hibiscus tridactylites
GAAATTGTAGAACTAATGTTTTGATATAATAATTGAAAAATGTTTTGGACTGATTTAAAAAGTATTTAAAACATTTCCAAAGTCCAAACAACTTGAAATAATATTTAAGGAATTTTTCATAAAGGTTTTTCATGTTTTCAAAGGCCAATTTTCACAAAACTGACCAAGTGTTTCGAAACACCTTAGGGCGTTTCGAAACAGGTGCCTCCAGTGGCCAAAACGTTTCGATACTCGTATCGAAACGGGGCCAGCGTTTCGAAACAGGCTAGGCCGTTTCGATACGCCCACGTGGCACTGACCACAACGGTCATAAACCCCAACGGCTCTTTCCCAACTAACTTTTAAATGCAGGTCGTTTCGATACGGGCTTATAGCGTTCCGATACGCGTTCCGAAACGGCAAGGGGGTGTTCCGAAACGGGTACCCTGACAGACTGCAACGGCTCTTTCTATATTGAGGGTGTTCCGAAATGGCTTCGAGCGTTTCGAAACGGGGAGCTGCAGAACTGCATTTATGGAGGGAATTAAAGGCTCCAACGACTCTATTTCAACCCCAACGGTCCTAAACGGCTATAAACTCAATTGGGAGTATAAAAGGGACCTCCAAGCATCAAGAGAAGATTAATGCTTCAATTGTCAATCAACAAATGATCAAGAAATTGTCTTAGTGCTTAAAGTGTCATTTCTTGTATAGACAAACACTAGTGAGCCAAAATTGTCAAATTTGCTCAAGTGTTTTAGGTTTTGGGTGAGTGCTTAATTGTGCAAACAAACACCTATTAGAGGGTTTAAGTTTGCTTTCATTTGTCTCTTTGTAAAAGAGGGTTTTGATCAAGGCTTGGGTAGAAGCTTAATCGGTTGTAAGGGTTTCCTCCTAATCCTAGAAAAGGGGACGAACCAATTAGTGGATTGATTGTGAAATCCTTAGTGGGGAGCTAAGGTAGTGGATGTAGGTGCTTGTTAGAAGGCCGAACCACTATAAATCATTGTGTCTTTATTCTTTCTAGCTTCCTAAACCCTTCCACCCAAATATCCACCTCTCCACCACTTGGTGAGCATAATTGGTTGATCGAATCGAGCCCCACACAACCCAACAATTGGTATCAGAGCTTGGCTCAATCGAAGGGGATTCACATCCTATTGAGAAGGTCCGGCAAGCTCGATCACTATTTCATCAACCGGCTCAAATGGCGCATTCCATAGACAAACTACCCTTCTTCGACGGAACCCACTATGCCCATTGGAAGACTAAGATGAAGTTCTTCATCAAATCAAGAGATTACAAGCTATGGGATGTAGTTGAAGATGGTCCGTTCGTGCCTAAAAGAAGTAAAGCGGAGTGGAGTGCTGACGATCGCAAGAAGATGGAGCTTAATTGCAAAGCCTTGCACATCTTGTTTTGTGCATTTGGCCCAACCATCTATGAGAAGATGTCTTCTTGTGAGAGTGCCAAGGAGGTATGGGACAAGCTTGAAGTCACATACGAGGGGACAAACGAAGTCAAGGAGACCAAGATTGGGCTCCTAACCTTGGAGTATGAGAACTTCAAAATGGATCCGGAAGAGAACATCGAGAAGATGTTTGATAGGTTCTCCACCATCACCAATGGCCTTAAAGGTTATGGAGAAGCCATCCCGGAGGAAAAGCTTGTTCGAAAGCTCATCTACTCACTTCCCGAGTCTTGGGACTCAAAGAGGACCGCCATCATCGAAGCCAAAAATTTGAAGACTTTGAAGCTTGATGAACTCATGGGTCACTTCTTACTCATCAAATCATGAAGAAGAACAAGGAGGATGAGAAGAAGAGGGAAGAAATTCGAGCTATGGGAGAGAAGAAAATCAAAGGGCTTGGCATCAATGCAAGTGCCATGGCTCTCAAATCCTCCACTTGCCATCATGTCTACTCAAGTGAAGAGGAGGAAGATAAAGAGATAGTTCATCTCTTCAAGAAGTGTGCCCCGTTCATGAAGAAAGCCTTGAGAGAGCTTGAACGAGAACCTAAAAGAAAGGAGAGGGCAAGCACTTCAAGCCATAAGAAGAAGGCACAATTGGCTACTTGGAGTGATGAGGACTCCACCGACGATGAACAAGCCAACCTTTGCCTTATGGCCATCGAAGAAGATTCAAGGGTAACTTCTAATTCATCTACTTCATGTTCTTATACTTTTGATGAATTACAAGATGCCTATGATGATTTGGTTTTAGATTTTAAAAGCCACATTTTGAAAAACAATAAATTGATTTCAAAGTTAAAAATTCAAAATGATTTGCTTTCTAAAACCAAACTTGAACTTGAAGCAAAACTTGAAGAGTTTGAGTTAAAATGTCTTGATTTACAAAAATTGCTTCAAAAAGTTCAAGAAGAAAAAGAATTGATTTCCAAAGAGCTTGAAAAGAAAAACAATTTTGGAAAATCAAACTTTTATGTTAGACAATCTAGTGCCCCTAGATTTGTGAAAGGAAAATGTTTTAGAAGTGTTTGGGTCCCAAAAGGACTAACCACTTCAACTAAAAGGGATGAAATTGAAAAATGGATTCCTAAGGGGACTAAATTTTGTGCAACTAACGTTTATGGATCCAAAGCAATTTGGATACCAAAAATTACTTGATTGTCTATTGTAGGTGTGATGGAGATGTTCAACAAGTCAAACATTGAGGGGGAGCTCCATACACACAAGGAAGAACACTTGAAGAAGGAAGGCTTCACATCCTCCCTTGGGTTCAAGTGTGGGTAAAATTTCTAGTTGTTTTAATCTTAATTGTCTTATTTTTTATTTAATTCAACTAGATGATCATATATGTTGGACTAACATTTCAATGATGCTTTGAGTAAGGGGGAGCCATTTTAAAACCAAATTCTTACTTTTGTCAAATTTTTACCTCTATTGTTATTTTTGAACTTAATGTTTTAAATCTTTTTGATATAACAAAAAGGGGGAGAAATGGTTTGAAAAATTGAATTTTCAAATGAATAAGGGGGAGCCTTATGTGAATTAAAATTTTAATCTCTTATTCATTTTTTTATGTGAATTAAAATTTTAATCTCTTATTCACTTTTTAAAGTTAAAGGGGGAGAATTCCAAACAATTTTTCAAGTGGTTTTATTATATCAAAAAGGGGGAGATTGTAGAACTAATGTTTTGATATAATAATTGAAAAATGTTTTGGACTGATTTAAAAAGTATTTAAAACATTTCCAAAGTCCAAACAACTTGAAATAATATTTAAGGAATTTTTCATAAAGGTTTTTCATGTTTTCAAAGGCCAATTTTCACAAAACTGACCAAGTGTTTCGAAACACCTTAGGGCGTTTCGAAACAGGTGCCTCCAGTGGCCAAAACGTTTCGACACTCGTATCGAAACGGGGCCAGCGTTTCGAAGCAGGCTATGCCGTTTCATACGCCCACGTGGCACTGACCACAACGGTCATAAACCCCAACGGCTCTTTCCCAACTAACTTTTAAATGCAGGTCGTTTCGATACGGGCTTATAGCGTTCCGATACGCGTTCCGAAACGGCAAGGGGGTGTTCCGAAACGGGTACCCTAATAGACTGCAACGACTCTTTCTATATTGAGGGTGTTCCGAAACGGCTTCGAGCGTTTCGAAACGGGGAGCTGCAGAACTGCATTTATGGAGGGAATTAAAGGCTCCAACGACTCTATTTCAACCCCAACGGTCCTAAACGGCTATAAACTCAATTGGGAGTATAAAAGGGACCTCCAAGCATCAAGAGAAGATTAATGCTTCAATTGTCAATCAACAAATGATCAAGAAATTGTCTTAGTGCTTAAAGTGTCATTTCTTGTATAGACAAACACTAGTGAGCCAAAATTGTCAAATTTGCTCAAGTGTTTTAGGTTTTGGGTGAGTGCTTAATTGTGCAAACAAACACCTATTAGAGGGTTTAAGTTTGCTTTCATTTGTCTCTTTGTAAAAGAGGGTTTTGATCAAGGCTTGGGTAGAAGCTTGATCGGTTGTAAGGGTTTCCTCCTAATCCTAGAAAAGGGGACGAATCAATTAGTGGATTGATTGTGAAATCCTTAGTGGGGAGCTAAGGTAGTGGATGTAGGTGCTTGTTAGAAGGCAGAACCACTATAAATCATTGTGTCTTTATTCTTTCTAGCTTCCTAAACCCTTCCACCCAAATATCCACCTCTCCACCACTTGGTGAGCATAATTGGTTGATCGAATCGAGCCCCACACAACCCAACAGAAATGCTCTTTTCTTTTTTCCTTGTATTTTCCCTTATTTTTTGGGGATCACTCTAGCCTACCCATTTCTAGGTTTTCACCATAGAGTTAATTTCATTTCCTCGATTTCAAAAGTGATCAATCCTCAACTACTCCTTTAGATAGAGATTCATTTGAGCAGAAGATCTCAAATTTGTCGCTTGATTTTCTTGCACTTTTTCAACTTTGTGTTTTCTCTTTCAAATGCTTCAACTTTTATGTTAGCACTTTCCACTTGATTCAGTTAACTTTTTGAACATGAACTTTCCATTTTTTTCTTTTTTTTATTTTCTTTTTCTTATTTTCTTTTTCTTCTTTCTTTCTCTTCCTTTCCCTTTTTTGACTTGATTTAGAATTCTCACCTTTATTTCTTACTCTTGTAACCAATACATTTACTTTTGTTTCTTGCCCCCAATTCACAAGGCAGCACTAGTATAGCACGATCAAAACCAAACATCTAAATGCATCATCTATATATTACCTATGCGATGACCAATGAGCATGTCCTAAAAAAGACTAATGCTAGCATGTCCTAGTTTCCTATGCCATAGACATGCATCATTTTTATTTTGTGCAACAAAGCATGCATGTGATGTATTAATGTCATCTAAATGCACCATGTATATATTACCTATGCGATGACCAATGAGCATTATATTATTTGATTTAATGTTAACAATTTTGCACCCATTTTTATCAAATAAGACATTAAACCCTTTGTCACATAATTAAATAATGCTCAATAAATTATGTTTTAGACCATCGACATATAAAACATTTTCAATGAGAATAGTAGAGTGATTACCTATGGATCCAAAACCTTTAATGTGGCCTTTGGAGTTGTCATCAAATGTCACCACTCCTCCACTTTTTGGCTTTAAGTCAATGAATCGATTCTTGCCTCCGGTCATGTGCCTCGCACATCCACTATCAAGGTACCATGAGTTTTGACTTTGTGCTTTGGCCTTGTAGCAACGCTCCCCCTACAAACAAAGATATTAAACTTTGGTTTTTGGTACCCAAATCATTTTGGGTCCATGAGTGTTAGCTCCCAAAAGCTTGGTTCCCTTAGGAATCCAAGGTGACATAGCAACAACATTATTAGACCTGACGAGTTCCTTAGGAACCCATACACTTCTAATCTTCTTAGTTATATTATGCCTATGGAAGCCACTTTGTTTGTAGTTATATGTCTTTCTTTTAGGTTGGTTAGTTTTAGATGATTCACCTTTTTCATGTTTCACATTACCAACATTTTTGAAAGACTCATTGAGCTTGTTAAACTCATCTAACACCTTTTGGCGTTCACTATTGCATTGAGAAATAAGATTGTTTAAGTCCACATTTTAATCTTGAAAAAATTTAAGTTCATCTTGTAAACCTCAAATATTTTTCTCAAATTTTAAGTTAGCTTGAGAAAGTGAGTCATTTATTTCTTAAAACCGACTCTTTATACTTCTAAACTAACTCATCATAAACCTCTTGCAACTCATCATAAGCATCATGCAATTCATCAAATGTAAAATCAAAAGATGATGAGTTAGAGGTTACCATGGAGGAATCGTCCTCAAGAGCCATGAGGCAAAGGTTGGCCACTTCGTGTTCCTCATCCGCGGATGACTCCTCGTCACTCCAAGTAGCAAGCTTGGCTCTGAGCTTCTTCTTCTTCTCAAATCCCTTCTTCTTGAGTTGAGGGCACTCCGAACGAATGTGACCGGGTTTTTTGCACTCAAAGCAAATGATTTGACCCCTCTCTTCTTCTTTGTTTTTGGTTTTGAAGTCCATTTTTCGTTGAATCTTCTTCCTCGGTTGGACCTCATAAACCGTGAGAACCTTTTGGCTATCATAGCCAATTCTTCTAGGTCTTCCTCCTCACTAGAAGTGCTCTCCTCATGTAGTGAAGCTTTGAGAGCCACTCATATCTTCTTCTTCTTTTCTACCTCTAGCTTCTCCACTCTTCTCTCTTCCTTTTTCTTTTCATCTTCCCTTCCTTGCTTCATTATCTCATGAGTTAGAAGAGAACCCACTAGCTCTTCAAGCTTGAGTGTCTTCAAAATTTTGGCCTCAATGATGGCGGTTCTCTTCCCATCCCAAGACTCGGGAAGTAAGTAGAGTAGCTTCCGGACTAGTTTGTCTTTCGGGATTATCTCTCCAAAACCTTTGCCCACTTGCCTCCCAAAGCCTCTAACGATCTGCATTGTTGGAAAAGGAGAGAGCGTAAGCTTAAAAGCTTAGTGAGTGGAGCTCTAAAACACAACAATAATGCAGTTTTAAAACATAAATCTTAGTTTTGGAAAACGAAACCATTTAGGTAAGAGATGAAATAAACGCAAGCATAGACCAGACATGGTTTGCACATGCACAACCATTTCCTGGTGGGACTACACATCACCGTTCACAACAACTAGCATTTTTCCGATGGGACTACACATCACCGTACTCTTCTACTAGTTAGTACCGGTGGGACTACACATCACCGTATACAACAACCAACCATCACGTGAGGCTTGATATCAACAACGACTACACAACAACATTAAAACGAAGAGTAAAGAAAATCCATGTTTCACACAAAAATACAATTAATCGCACACACCAACATGTAACGAAACAAGACAATTTAGCAAACTTATACTTGGGTTTAGGTTAGCCCTTAAGGCTCCACCCAAACCCCCGAGAAAACCTCTTGAAACATTTAAACCTCAAAACATTACCACTCACTGATTGAGCCCAACAAAAGTCGAAACATCGTTCTCAATCCTCCGCAACACCCGGTATCGCTTCCAAAGGACCCAAACTCGTTTCCTATGCTTCTAAACAACCAAAAACAAAGTATTACTCCCCTACTCTTCCATAAATTCACTGTCAAACATCAGTTCACAACTCCACAACATTCTCTCAATGATTCAAAGTCGAAATCCATCAAAATGCCATTCAAACACATTCTTAAACAAAGCCCAGCAATAACTCATCAAATTAAACATCCCAAACACACCAAAATCATCAAAAAATATCCATCAACATCAAAGGAACCACTAGCCACGTTTTCAACCCAAAACCAAGCCAAAAACCCAACCTTTTCAACCTAAAAATCCCATTTTTATACCCATTTTGGGTTCCCTACTATTAGCCACCATTTTAACATTTGTAAAACACTAAAGCATGATTAAAAGCACCCTTAACATGACATTAAAATACTCACACGAAAATCTCATAGAAAAACCCATTCCCCAACCCAACACCAAATTAAAAATGCATTTTTTTATTTAAGGGAAAAGTTTCGATGAGAACAACTCAAATAAGTAAAAATAATGATGAGAAAGAAACTGCCTTGAGAAATCTTGCTTGGTTGAAGTAGAATTATCAATGGAATAGTGAAATGGGTTTAAGAGAGGGTTTTGGTAACAAGAGGATTTTTTTGAAGAAGATAGCTTTTCTCTCAAACTTTTATTTTCTTTCTTTATTTCATTTAACAAATTCCCATCTTCAAATTTCATTAATGGCATTTTTTTAAACAATGGCAATTTTTATAAAATCATCATTTTAATCTAAATTTAACCCGAAACTAATCCTAGATCAAAATCGATAAACTCCCAGGCCCTAAACCGGGGTGTTATATTAACAATATATCGCACATTCAAAAATTATAAAATGGGAAATGTATGGCTTCTAACCAAAAATCAATCATAACGAAGAGTTTATTATAACTCAGTAACACCCGGGTTCGGGGGTCGGGTGAAAATAATATTAAAATATTAAAAATAGTATTTTGGGCCTCGGGTTTACAAAACAAATAAATTAAGTTGGGTCATTTTCAAAACAAGCCCAAATAGCCATGAATATCTCCTATTTGTAAATGCCTTATTTCATTAAGGGTATTTTGGTCTTTGGCCTTTCAATTTTAAACAAACATTAAAAAATGCTTTTGGCTCATCTTCTTCCCCTCTCCAATTTTCATTTTTGACGACAAAGAAACCCCTTCTTCCCTAGTTATTATTCCATCTCATATCTTGCTTGTTGTTGGAGCTTTTGCAAAGGTAAAATCATTTTTGACCTGTCCTAGTCATCCTCTTCAAGCTCATACCTTTAGTTTTCATTAATGTCCATGGATTTGAAATTGGAAGTTTTGAGTTTTAGATTAAAAATGCCATCTTTAATGTCTATAACTTAAGCCTTTGAATTGTTGAGATAATATGAGTTATTTACAACCTAAAGGGTCCAACATAGTAGATTTTTGCAAGGTTTTATAGAGTTTCCCGAATTTGGGTTTTTGAGGGTTTTAGGTTGAGTTTTGGGGGTGATTTATGTGGGAGAGTGTGGGCTTATGGTTAGACTATGTATGAGGGCTGTTTTGGAAGCATTAATAAGTAATTTAAGTGTTGAAATCAAGGGTTTTGGGTTGAGCTTCATCGCTGCTCGGGAATGAAAATTTTGGGGGTTGTTCATAGCTTGAAACATGTGTTTTCTGCTTGAATTATGTTCCGGGTTTGCTACTTTGAATCGTGGACTGAATTTTGATTGTTTTGACTTGTGTTGGGATGTTTAGAAGCAAGAAATCTTGTTGGTGAAGCCTCAAAAATGAATCCGGAGAATTTAGTGACTTGAGCTTGGATTTCGGCTCTCCTTTGGGTAGCAACGGTGAGTAGAATTGTTGAACTTTGATTTGTTTGTGAATCGGAACTCTTGGGGGTTTGGGTGGAACCTTGAGGGTTCACCTAAACCCAAGTGTAAGTTAAACCTCCTACATCTTGTTATGTGTTGATGAATGGTTGTATGATGTGGCCTTGTGCATTTTGAGTTGTTTACATTGTTGTTGTTGTTGTGTAGTCGTGTAGAAGTTGAGCCTCACGTGATGGTTGTCTAAACTACGGTGATGAGTGGTCCCACCGGTAGTGACTAGTAGTAGAGTAAGGTGATGAGTGGTCCCATCGGAAAACTACTAGTCGAATGGTGATGTGTGGTCCCACCGTGTGTATGTTGGTGGTGCTTGTGCAAGCCATGTGTAGTCTTGTGTGATGATCATTCATGCATTCATTGATTTCATTGTGATTTGTGAAAAGTGTTTTGAAAACTGCATGCTTGTTGAATTTTAGAGCTTCTCTCATTAAGCTAGTTAGCTTACGCTCTCCTTTGTTTCCAACATGTAGATCGTTAGTGTTCAGGAGGCAAGCGGGCAAGGAATGAGCTTTTGGAGTTCTCAATTTAGCTCAAGTATGATTTATGTATTGTAATAATGCCTAGACGGTGGGGGTGTAGACTTGTAGGAGTTGGTGTCAAACTCCTTAGTTGATGATGTGTATGTTGAGCATGTTGATTTGTTGAGTTTAGGTTGGCTATGTGTATGCTTTTATGTTATGGATTGTAAACCATATTTACTTGATGCATGCTTGTCTTGTGGTTGAAACTTATATCTTGTTATGAATTGCTATATGCATGTTTGTCTAAGGCTTGAATCTTGAATGTTATGTACGAATCTTATGTGGTCGTGTTGATCTCTAAATGTATAGTCTTTATGTGTTCGATGTGTGTTAAGTATGTTCGTATAGGATGCCTTGTATCTTGGGTTGATGCTTGTGTGATGTGTGAGGTTTTAGTTGTGTTTAGGGAAAGCTTTGTGCCTTAAACCAGCTAGAACCAATCTGCTGACAGAGGGCGTTTCGAAACGGTAGGTCCCGTTTCGATACGGCCTCTCCTTCCAGACCTGGCGTTTCGATACGCATAGGGGCCGTTTCGATACAGTTTTGCCACTGGAAATATGAGAATTTGTCGATAAATTGAGGTACCGAAACGGGTCTTGGTGTTTCGAAACGGTTAGTATGTCGTTGACCACGAGAAGTTGACTGTTAGGAGTGTTTCGGAATGGTTGACCACCGTTTCGATACGGTCTCTTGTGTTGACTTAGGCCCGTTGACCAAGTCAAGGCGTTTCGATACACTTCTTGGGTGTTTCGAAACGGCATGCTTAATAAGCTAAAATTTGACTGTTTTTTATGATGTTGAGTTGATTGCCTTGTTTGTTGTTTCCGTTGTTGACCCTTCATATAGGATTTAATAAAACTATTTAGACAAGATAATAACAAAAGAAATTTTATAGGGTTGCTAACCGAAGGGGAGCCTTAGCGGGCTTCACTTCGGTTTTCCCCGTGTAGCCTACTCGGACCGGTCAGTCATCCAGACCGGGACGAGGGGGTTACATTTGGTGGTATCAGAGCCAGAGGTTTCCGAGACCTCGGGTAGGTAAGTGAGGTAAGTTGACGTGTTATGATGTTGCCTTGTAGTGATGAGTGTTTTATCATGTATGCTCGAATGTTTGCTTGCTAGCACGGTGTTTGTAAGCATGTTTCTGTGGCTTTTCTGGTTGGGTTAAGGGCTAGTCGAGTGTCCCCATTGATAGGTATTGTTGTCAAAAAGGAAAATTGTTTTGGTTTAACGAGATTGAGAACCAGAGTCCTTGCCCTTTTGCTAACCTAACATTTTCCTTGGTTGTTGTGTGTTTATTGTTTTAGATCTTGTTTTGCTATGGTGAGACCGAGGGGACGACCTAGAGCGGGTGACCATGCACCCGAGGACGTGCCTCCTGCTTCTCATGCTCCCGATGGTAATGGGGTAAATGCTGGAGGTGATGGTAATGGGCCTCAGGTTGATGCTGATGTGGGAGGTAACGGGGCTCCAGTGGGCCAGGGTCAGGCAGGTGCAGATGTGGCCCATTTGATTCAAACCATAGCCGGAGCGTTTCAGACAGCTTTGGCCGGTATACAAGTTGCAGTGCCACCTCAGGGTGCGAGGACAGGACTACCCCTAGAGAGGCTTCGTAACTTGGGAGCAGTTGAGTTTCGTGGATTGACTCTTGAGGGTTCATAGTGTTCAGACGCTCGTAAGTTGGGTTGCATTGTCTCCTTGCTTCAGGGGGACGCTTATACTTGGTGGACCACTGTTATCTCTGGTATGGCCGAGGCGAATATTACATGGGAGTTCTTCAGAAATGCTTTCAAGAGGAAATATCTTGGAGTCTGGTACTTAGATGAGAAGAAGAGAGAGTTTATGGCTTTGGTTCAAGGTAATAGGACCGTGTCTGAATACGAGGTTCAGTTTGTGAGATTGAGCCAGTATGCACCTGAGTTGGTTCCTAGTGAGAAGGAACAGTGTGACCGCTTCAGGTATGGGTTGACTACAGATGTGAAGACCTACGTGCTTGCCTCCGACTACACTGAGTTCGATGTCTTGGTCTCTAGGGCCAAGGATATAGAGCAGAACCTAGGCGCTAGAGCACGTGCTAGTGGGTCTAATTCCAGAAAGAGACATGCGAATTGGGATAGAGACCATGCCAAGAGGCATAGGAACAGGAGGTACCAGCCGGATACGAGGTATAGGGGTGGTAACTATGGTCAGGGCCATCAGGTCCAAGGAGCTGTTATGCACACACCAAAGTGCAATAGGTGCGGGAGACGCCATCAGGGCGAGTGTGCGGGTACCTTTGGGCCTTGTTGGAACTGTGGATCTCGAGACCACATGAGGCGTAACTTTCCACACCCAGCTAGGGGCGGACCAGCTCCAGCTAGGGGCTTGGAGGGCGCGGTCGCGGAAACTTTAAGCCAATGAATGAGGGTCAGAGGAACTTGGCTCATGTTGTAGCAGTCCAGCCTGAGGGAGGAGGACCGGCTAGGGTGTATGCTCAGCGAGAGGCTGGGAATGACACTGATGTCATTGCAGGTATTTTCTCATTACAGTCTTTGAGTTTGCTTTCTTTGATAGATTCAGGGTCGACGCATTCGTATATTTTGGGTGAGCACGCAAGGTCTTTAGGGTTACCATGTGATTGGCTAGAGGTAGGTGTAAATGTTACTAGCTCTTTTGGTGATACAGTGGTAGTTAGGAAGGTGTATAAGAGGTGTCCTGATACATGCATGGGAGGGGTGAAACTAATTATCTTGGAAAAGAAGTTAAAACTGTTTTGCAAGTCAGAAACGTCAGTCAACTTGCGACCTCTTTTTGGATGGGATCCAGGCATTTATAGGTCGACATGTCTTCTTGAAACTTGTTCGGCTGTCAATTAGCTTTCCAACGGTTCTTGAAACGCCTCAATCGGACATCTAAAACTCAAGATACATCTATTTTAGCAAAGACAGCGCATGCAGAAATTCCTATACGGGATTAATACGGGATTTTTGGATAATTACGAATTTTCAAGATTTTATTTGATTATTTGTAATTTAAATCAATATAGGATTCTGCAATATCTATTAGGATCAGATTTTTTTAATTAGGATTTTATTTTTTTAATATTTATTTATTATTAGAAGTTATTTATGTAATTAGGAGATTAGATTTTAGCATTTATTTATTGTATTTAATTTCTTAAGTTTACTAGGATTAAAACTTCTCCAAGGCTTATATAAGGAGGCTTCAACCACATTGTAATTTAGATTTGAATGATTAAATAAAGTTCTCTTTTGAGTTCAGACTTGCAAGAAGTATAAGTTGTGTTATTTATTTTAGAAGCGATTCTTCAAGTTCGTCAGAATTTGTTGTTGATCTTCACACTCCTGCTTGCCTAGGTAACTGCGTCTAGGAGGGTGGGTTAGAGCCGCTTGAGGTTGCTTGCTTGGTTAATTGCGATCAAGAGGGTGCCGAGGACAATTTATCCATTTATCTTCCATCTCCATCGTCATCGCCTATCTTCAACCATCTATTCACCGATCCAACATTCGCGCCAACATCCTTATCCGCTTCCGCAAGTTCAACGTTCGCGTATACGGGGTTGTGTCCGCATTATTTGGTATCAGAGACAGATCGTTCTTGAGGATGTCATTGAGCAACATATTGAATTTTACTCTTTTAGGGACTCGATGTCATTATTGTTGTCGACTAGATCATTCCGGGTATGATTGTCCAGATAAGTCTTATTTTCAAGAAAAAATTTTGAGAGATATGTTGTCTGAATTCATGTCTTCTAATGATATTGAAATCTGTGATTCGGAGCATGATGGAGAAATTTGTTCTCCTAAAGAGCATGAGGAAGGCGATACCATCGAGAGTTTAACCTTGCCTATTGATGACGAAGAAATTGTAAGTAGTGTGTTTGTTTCCAGCGACAAACCTACTATTTCAATTCAAGATGACCATCAAACGACAAACACCGACGAAGGTACTCTAAAATCAAAAGGTACCATTGATTGTTTTCAAAATTCTATTTATGCTTATTTCTCTTCTAGCATTGATAACAATTTTGAAGATGAGAATGAGTTACTTTGCAACCAAAAGAACAATAGTGATGATCTCAATGAGAAGAAAATTGTAAATTACATTGCAAAAAGAGACTATGCACAAGGATTCAAGACATCTTCTCTTTTCTGGTACTTTGATGAACTTCTTCCATTGACCGGTTTAGATTCGAGGGCGAATCTTTTTGAGGAGTGGGGTAATGATACATGCATGGGAGGGGTGAAACTAATTATCTTGGAAAAGAAGTTAAAACTGTTTTGCAAGTCAGAAACGTCAGTCAACTTGCGACCTCTTTTTGGATGGGATCCAGGCATTTATGGGTCGACATGTCTTCTTGAAACTTGTTCGACTGTCAATTAGCTTTCCAACGGTTCTTGAAACGCCTCAATCGGACATCTAAAACTCAAGATACATCTATTTTAGCAAAGACAGCGCATGCAGAAATTCCTATACGGGATTAATACGGGATTTTTGGATAATTACGAATTTTCAAGATTTTATTTGATTATTTGTAATTTAAATCAATATAGGATTCTGCAATATCTATTAGGATCAGATTTATTTAATTAGGATTTTATTTTTTTAATATTTATTTATTATTAGAAGTTACTTATGTAATTAGGAGATTAGATTTTAGCATTTATTTATTGTATTTAATTTCTTAAGTTTACTAGGATTAGAACTTCTCCAAGGCTTATATAAGGAGGCTTCAACCACATTGTAATTTAGATTTAAATGATTAAATAAAGTTCTCTTTTGAGTTCAGACTTGCAAGAAGTATAAGTTGTGTTATTTATTTTAGAAGCGATTCTTCAAGTTCGTCAGAATTTGTTGTTGATCTTCACACTCCTGCTTGCCTAGGTAACTGCGTCTAGGAGGGTGGGTTAGAGCCGCTTGAGGTTGCTTGCTTGGTTAATTGCGATCAAGAGGGTGCCGAGGACAATTTATCCATTTATCTTCCATCTCCATCGTCATCGCCTATCTTCAACCATCTATTCACCGATCCAACATTCGCGCCAACATCCTTATCCGCTTCCGCAAGTTCAACGTTCGCGTATACGGGGTTGTGTCCGCATTATTTCCTGTCGATGTGATGGAGTTACCCTTCTACGGCTTTGATGTGATTTTGGGCATGGATTGGCTTGTAGAGCATAGAGCTAGGGTTGAATTCGAGACCAAGATAGTCTCCTTGAGGCTTACCGATGACTTTGAGGTTGTGGTAGTTGGTGAGAACGTCAGGTTCTTGTCCAATGTGGTTTCGGCTTTGGAAGCTTAGAGGTTGTTGAGTTCGGGGTGTCGGGCTTACTTGGCTTATGTAATGAATCCTAATATGAGTGAGGTGAGACCTCAGGACATCAGAACAGTATGTGATTTCCCTAGTGTTTTTCCAGAAGAGTTACCGGGTTTACCTCTAGACAGAGCAGTTGAGTTTGCTATTGAGACGTATTCTGATTCAGCACCAGTGTCGATTGCTCCGTATAGAATGGCACCAAAAGAGTTGAAAGAGTTGAAGACACAACTTCAGGAGTTGACTGATAGAGGCTTCATTAGGCCTAGTATTTCTCTGTGGGGTGCTCCGGTCTTGTTTGTGAAAAAGAAGGATGGTAGCATGAGGATGTGTATAGATTATAAGCAGTTGAATAAGGTAACAGTGAAGAACAAATATCCTTTGCCTAGGATAGATGACTTGCTAGACCAGTTGAGAGGTGCTTTTGTGTTTTCGAAGATTGACTTGAGGTCCGAATACTACCAGTTGAAGGTAAAGGATGTGGACATACCGAAGACGGCCTTTCGTACACGTTATGGGCACTATGAGTTTTTGGTGATGCCTTTTGGGTTGACTAACGCTCCAGCAGCCGTCATGGATATGATGAACCGTGTGTTTCATAAGTTCTTGGACAGGTTTGTGGTAGTGTTCATAGATGACATCTTAGTATATTCTAGGACCGAAGAGGAGCATGATGAGCACTTGCGGTTAGTACTTCAGACCCTACTAGAGAATCAGTTGTATGCCAAGCTAAGAAAATGTGAGTTTTGGATTAGGGAGGTAGTCTTCCTAGGTCACGTGATCTCGGCTAGTGGGATTAGTGTGGATCCCAAGAAGATAGAATCTATAGTGAATTGGAAACAACCGAAGTTAGTGACAGAAATCCGCAGTTTCCTAGGCTTGGTGGGATACTATAGAAGGTTTGTCGAAGGGTTTTCTAGAATAGCGGCTCCTTTGACTAAGTTACTACAGAAAAATGTTCCGTATGAGTGGTCAGATGCAAGACAAGAAGCGTTTGAGAAATTGAAGAAAGCTTTGACCGAAACTCCTATCTTGATTCAGCCTGAGCCGGGGAGAGAATTTGTGATTTATAGTGATGCATCCTACGTAGGGCTAAGTTGTGTGCTTATGCAAGAAGGTAAGGTGGTAGCATATGCTTCGCGACAGTTGAAAGTTCATGAGAAGAATTACCCCACCCATGACATAGAGCTAGCCGCAGTGGTGTTCGCATTGAAGATTTGGAGACACCATCTTTATGGTGAGAAGTGCACCGTGTATATCGACCACAAGAGTTTGAAATATTTGATGTCTCAGAGGGAGTCGAACCTCAGACAACGTAGGTGGTTAGAGCTCCTTAAGGATTATGACCTCACTATAGAGTACCATCCGGGCAAGGCAAACGTAGTGGCCGATGCATTGAGTAGAAAGGTGGCCGTTGAGTTACGAGCAATGTTTGCAAGGTTGAGTGTCTCTAAGGATGGTGGGTTGATAGTCGAGCTTCAGGTTAAGCCTTCATTAGTTCAGTTAATTCGAGAGAAGCAGTTGCGAGATGAGTCTTTGGCACCTCACGTGCAAGACATAGCCGAAGATAGGCCTACCGAGTATTGTTTTTGTGAGAATGGGATCCTATGTTACAAGGATAGGATAGTGGTTCCAGAGGATACCGAGTTGAGGTGTACGATCTTGAATGAAGCTCATAATAGTCCTTTTGCTATGCATCCGGGTAGCACGAAGATGTATCGAGGGTTAAAAGAAGAGTATTATTGGGTTAGTTTGAAAAAGGACGTGGCCGAGTTTGTAAGTAGATGTATGGTTTGTTAGAGAGTAAAGGTCGAGCATTAGTTTCCCTCAGGTTTATTACAGCCGTTGAAGATTCCGGAATGGAAGTGGGAACGTATTACCATGGACTTTGTGTCGGGGCTACCGTTGACTCCTTCGAGGAAGAACTTAGTGTGGGTGATAGTGGATAGGTTTACTAAGTGTGCCCACTTCATACCAGTTCATACCACCTATACCTTAGATAAGTTGGTCGATCTATATATCTGTGAGATAGTGAGACTACATGTGGTACCGAAGTCGATTGTGTCAGATCGAGATCCGAGATTTACGGCTAGATTTTGGGAGTTTTTGCATCGAGCTTTGGGTACTTGGTTGAACTTCAGCCCTTCGTATCATTCGCAGTCAGATGGTCAGTCTGAGAGAGCGATTCAGGTGTTGGAAGACATGTTGAGATGTTGTATCATTGATTTTCAGGGGTCGTGGGAGAAACATCTACCGTTAGTGGAGTTTGCGTATAAAAACAGTTTTTAGTCGAGTATTCAGATGGCTCCTTATGAGGCCTTGTATGGTAGGAAGTGTAAAACCCCGATTTGTTAGGCCGAAGCCGGACAGAAGCTTGTACCGGTGCCTGAGTTGCTTAAGGGCACCACCGAGAAGGTAAAGTTGATATGTGATCGTCTGAAGGCAGCTTCATATCGACAGAAGTCCTATGCCGACTTAAAGAGGAAAGAGGTAGAGTATTCCGTGGGAGATAAAATGTTTTTGAAAGTCTCACCTTGGAAGAAGGTGATGAGGTTTGGGAGGAAGGGCAAGCTAAGCCCAAGATTCATTGGACCCTATGAGATAATTGAGAGGATTGGTCCCGTTGCGTATAGATTGAGACTCCCGACTGAACTAGAGAAGATTCATGATGTGTTTCACGTATCGATGCTCTGAAAGTATAAGTCGGATCCGTCCCATGTAATGCATGTTGAAGAGATAGAGTTGAATCCGGATTTGTCTTACAATGAAGAACCAGTTGAAATACTTTCCTTTGATAGCAAGGTGTTGCGTGGCAAGACCATAGAGTTGGTCAAGGTGTTGTGGAGGCATAGAGGTGTGGAAGAGGCCACGTGGGAGAGGAAAGCTGATATGCTTGAGCAGTTTCCGTACTTGTTTCCGTCAGGTAATTTCAGGGACGAAATTCCTTAAGTGGAGGAGAGTTGTAACACCCGGGTTCGGGGGTCGGGTGAAAATAATATTAAAATATTAAAAATAGTATTTTGGGCCTCGGGTTTACAAAACAAATAAATTAAGTTGGACCATTTTCAAAACAAGCCCGAATAGCCATGAATATCTTCTATTTGTAAATGCCTTATTTCATTAAGGGTATTTTGGTCTTTGGCCTTTCAATTTTAAACAAACATTAAAAAATGCTTTTGGCTCATCTTCTTCCCCTCTCCAATTTTCATTTTTTATGACAAAGAAACCCCCTCTTCCCTAGTTACTATTCCATCTCATATCTTGCTTGTTGTTGGAGCTTTTGCAAAGGTAAAATCATTTTTTACCTGTCCTAGTCATCCTCTTCAAGCTCATACCTTTAGTTTTCATTAATGTCCAAGGATTTGAAATTGGAAGTTTTGAATTTTTAGATTAAAAATGCCATCTTTAATTTCTATAACTTAAGCCTTTGAATTGTTGAGATAATATGAGTTATTTACAACCTAAAGGGTCCAACATAGTAGATTTTTGCAAGGTTTTATAGAGTTTCCTGAATTTGGGTTTTTGAGGGGTTTTGGAGGGTTTTAGGTTGAGTTTTGGGGGTGATTTATGTGGGAGAGTGTGGGCTGATGGTTAGACTATGTATGAGGGCTGTTTTGGAAGCCTTAGGGAGTAATTTAAGTGTTGAAATCAAGGGTTTTGGGTTGAGCTTCATGGCTGCTCGGGAATGAAGGTTTTGGGGGTTGTTCTTAGCTTGAAACATGTGTTTTGTGCTTGAATTATGTTTCGGGTTTGCTACTTTGAGTCGTGGACTGAATTTTGATTGTTTTGACTTGTGTTGGGATGTTTAGAAGCAAGAAATCTTGTTGGTGAAGCCTCAGAAATGAATCCGGAGAATTCGGTGACTTGAGCTTGGATTTCGGCTCTCCTTTGGGTAGCAACGGTGAGTAGAATTGTTGAACTTTGATTTGTTTGTGAATCGGAACTCTTGGGGGTTTGGGTGGAACCTTGAAGGTTCACCTAAACCCAAGTGTATGTTAAACCTCCTACATCTTGTTATGTGTTGACGAATGGTTGTATGATATGGTCTTGTGCATTTTGAGTTGTTTACATTGTTGTTGTTGTGTAGTCGTGTAGAAGTTGAGCCTCACGTGATGGTTGTCTAAACTGCAGTGATGAGTGGTCCCACCGGTAGTGACTAGTGGTAGAGTAAGGTGATGAGTGGTCCCATCGGAAAACTACTAGTCGAACGGTGATGTGTGGTCCCACCGTGTGTATGTTGGTAGTGCTTGTGCAAGCCATGTGTAGTCTTGTGTGACGATCATTCTTGCATTCATTGATTTCATTGTGATTTGTGAAAAGTGTTTTGTAAACTACATGCTTGTTGAATTGTAGAGCTTCTCTCACTAAGCTAGTTAGCTTACGCTATCCTTTGTTTCCAACATGCAGATCGTTAGTGTTCGGGAGGCAAGCGGGCAAGGAAGGAGCTTTTGGAGTTCTCAATTTAGCTCAAGTATGATTTATGTATTGTAATAATGCCTAGACGATGGGGTGTAGACTTGTAGGAATTAGTGTCAAACTTCTTAGTTGATGATGTGTATGTTGAGCATGTTGATTTGTTGAGTTTAGGTTGGCTATGTGTATGCCTTTATGTTATGGATTGTAAACCATATTTACTTGATGCATGCTTGTCTTGTGGTTGAAACTTATATCCTTGTTATGAATTGCTATATGCATGTTTATCTAAGGCTTGAATTTTGAATGTTATGTATGAATCTTATGTGGTCGTGTTGATCTCTAAATGTATAGTCTTTTTGTGTTCGATGTGTGTTAAGCATGTTCGTATAGGATGTCTTGTATCTTGGGTTGATGCTTGTGTGTTGTGTGAGGTTTTAGTTGTGTTTTGGGAAAGCCTTGTGCCTTAAACCAGCTAGAACCAATCTGCTGACAGAGGGCATTTCGAAACGGTTGGTCCCGTTTCGATACGACCTCTCGTTCCAGGTCTGGCGTTTCGATACGCATAGGGGCTGTTTCGGTATAGTTTTGCCACTGGAAATCTGAGAATTTGCCGATAAATTGAGGTACCGAAACGGGTCTTGGTGTTTCGAAACGGTCAATATGCCGTTGGCCACGAGAAGTTGACCGTTGGGGGTGTTTCGAAACGGTTGACCACCGTTTCGATACGGTCTCTCATGTTGACTTAGGCCCATTAACCAAGTCAAGGCGTTTCGATACACTTCTTGAGTGTTTCGAAACGGCCTGCTTAATAAGCTAAAATTTGACTGTTTTGTTATGATGTTGAGTTGATTGCCTTGTTTGTTGCTTCCGTTGTTGAGCCTTCATATAGGATTTAATAAAACCATTTAGACAAGATAATAATAAAAGAAATTTTATAGGGTTGCTAACCGAAGGGGAGCCTTAGCGGGTTTCACTTCGGTTTTCCTTGTGTAGCCTACTTGGACCGGTCAGTCATCCAGACCGGGACGAGGGGGTTACAAACTCGTTGGCTTGATGCGTATAAGTGCTTCTATATGAAAATACCATATAAATAATAATTGTTTTGTTCTCATAGTTTAGCTATTAAAGAGGAGGCATTCAATAGAAATTTTGTTAAACTGTATTTTTCATAATCAATAGGCTTCGTATCAACTGATATAGCCTAAAATATAAACCCACTAACTTTTGCAAGACGAATAGTAAAACTGCATAATCTGAATCTTTTTATAATCGATCTCACAAACTTCCGGTTGTAAGTTGATAAAACAATGTAGATGCATCTACTAAAATCATATAAAACTTTTCACATTTGCGGATATATGGGCACATATTCATTCAGATATGCAAGACATACAGTCTCAGCTTTAGTACAAGAAATTCAAGTTCTTTTAGTAAATGGGATCTTAATCATTTCCTTTGAGAACAAGCAACACAAAAACTTTGTGTTCTTTCAATAAGTAGAATTTAATCAATTCCTTTGAAAACAAGCATCACAAGAACTTTAGATTCTTTTAATAAATGTGCATATAAATCTCAATAGCTTTCGTATCATTATTGATCAGGATGGTCTAACCGATCATATCAACTATATACAAGTGTGTATATACATTTCTGAATTTCGTAAACTTCTGGTTACCATAACATGTGATTCAATCTTACTCGTACATGTCTAGTATGATCATCAAAATCGTTCCTTTGAATAGGAATATACTTAGCTCTTTCGGCGCTTTCAATGGAAATTATCTTTTGGTAGCAATATATAACTTTCCTAGAGCTTTCAATTGACTTTTTGGCTACCAAAACTTATATCCACAATGTCTTATTTCAAATGTCAATTGATAACATATGTTATCTATAATTCCCAAAGGGATATTTTGCGAACTCATATTGCTCTCTTCGAATTTCTACTTTTAGTGGTGACAATATTATTACCATTCACGGTAATTAATGCAATATTCGCAATTCTGCACTTTTTATAATGTACTTTCTCTCAAGAATTTATTGCTCTTCTAAAGCATCAATATTTTCAATACTTAGAGATATAGTACTCATATTGTTCCTTTGCATTTAAATGAGAAAATATATAGTATGCTTATGTTGAGCATAAGTCGTCATCATAGGTTGTATTTGACAATTAATCATGTTAAACAAAATAAATAATTATCATAATATATAAATATAAAACGTAAATAATTAATGTGTGTAAAGTAAATAAACATAAAGAAAAATAAAAAAAGATAAATAATTTCTTCAAAGTTATGAGAATAATTAGAAGATGATTTGTTCCCTTAGAGAGTTATAAGAAAATCAACAATATCCAAATGAGTTGGACCAACAATGTCCAAATAAAGTTAGACCAGTATCATCTTCGTCATTTTTCGCAAACAAAATTTGTTTCTATTTTCTTCTCTTCGTCATTCAATGATTGTTGATTTTTCAATGTACGGCAAGTACGAGACCAATGATTTATAATATCGCATTGATAATAAAAAGGATTTTACTCCATTAGAATGATCTTCATCACTCTTGTCATCCTTATAACCTCACTATCGGTGGGTAGAAGTATCCTTAAAATGACCATATTTTTCATGTCTATATTCATGGTTTCAATCACGACCACAACTTCTAATGTGACTTTTATTCTTTCCATAATATAATCTCACATTCACTTCAGGGAATGGAGTAGAGCCAGTGGGCCTTTGAAACCTTTTTCACATATCTTTATCACAATGAACAAAGATTTAATCCTCGTACGCGGCATTGTTAAACCAGTCCACATAGTCCTTTAAAAACCTCATTTGAGACCAATAGCCTCGTAGAACGGGATGTCCAGCCAATATACTTGGATTATATCAAAGTTATGTTACCAATTATGTTTTTATTCTCTTCAGGGAATGAAACGGCTCCAATAATTGCATAGAATAAACATCATGCTTGCATTCACTTCAGGGAATGCATCAGCATTGATAATCGCATGGAATAAACATCATGCTTGCATTCACTTCAAGGAATGTCTCCCACAAAATTCTTGTCAAGATGAATTTTTGTAATCTGACATTGGGAGAAGTCTATAGTTGAGTTTTTCGATGTAGAAGAAATATTACTTTCGAGCAAAATCACCATGATTTATCGCACTTTAAAATAATAATATAAAGAATAAAAATAAAATCAGAATTTACCGATATTGATTTTCCTCTCGAGGACAATGGAGATATAAATAACCAAGACAACTCCTCGTAATCTCTTTATGTCATATCTCTTTCCAAGCCGTTTAAAGACATGTAAAACTTAAAACACGGTTAAAATATCAATTCTCAATAATAAAATAATATATATAAAAAATAGGATCCATAATTACAATTCATATGATTGGATTTCTAATTAACAAAATCATGTTAATAGACTGCATGTTATTTCCCACCTGAGATGATCCATAAATCGACGAATCATACCTGAATGTCGTCACTATTAACTTCAATAAAAAAGGGTCAAACCCTTAATCAAAATTATTAAAACAAGACAATAACCAAATAATAGATCAAGATATACTTACCTTAATTTAAGAACGATTAAAAAAACATACCAAAATTTCTAAGATAGTTTGAATATATAGTGGATGCATTCTTCAATATCATATTGAAATCTTTTCCCAGAATCGCCAACAAAACCACGATAATTGAGCAAGATCATGTTTTGAGTTAAAATATGCTTCCACGCCATTCAAAAATTGTGAGTAATCACAAACTCATCTCTACCCAATTGTCAAATTTCAAGTACAATCAAACATGCTTCTATGTCTTTCAAAAATTAAATATCAAGTTAAAATATAAACATACAGGTAATAAGTAACTAAAAAATAAGGGGAAAAATTTATCTTTGGTTCATTCTATACTCGAATTTTTTCCAGTAACTTCTTTTAGATTCGAACGATGAAGACCTCAGTTGATTAGAGTCTCGTGCTGATAACGTGTTGTAAATAAAATAAAGAAGAACAAGAATAATAACGAAGAACAAGAAGAACAAAAAGATGAGAGATTCATATTATTCTCAAAAACTAGAATTGTGTTCATCTATTTATAGGCATAAGAATTACATAAATATTCCTAATAATAAATAAATCAAACTCCTCAAATAAAATTCTAATCTTGATAGATATCCAATAGATAAATATTCATAACAAACAAATATATATATTTTTTTAAATTGCATGCCTTATTTTAGTAAATTGTACAAAACCATAAGAATTTTTGAGTTAACCTTGGATTGGACGATAAAGTTTTTATTGTAATTAACAATTAGACACATAAAATGTAATAGAATAAAATATTAAACACTTATTTTAATAATAATAATTAACACCTAAAATAAAAATAAATAATTTAAATAATTATTTTACATTAAAGCATTATAAACTATAAAACATAACCTCAAAATTAGGTCGTGAATTCCAAAGTTTATTTTAAAGTCGTGTTAGTCAAGAGGTGCTTCCAAAAACCATGGCATATTCCGGTGAAAAGTATGAGGTTAATATTCAATCAAAAATATACACAATTCTAATTTACTTTTTTTAAAACTTTGAGTTCTAATTAAAAAATTTTAATAATTTTGATAGGTTAATGAGAAGCTTCAGAAATTATTGAATGAAATTTAAAACAAAATAGTTGAACATTTTAAAATATAATATGAATGTCTACGAATTTTAAGGGGGTCAAATTAGTTTTTTTTTTTAATTTTGAAAAAAAAAAGTCTAAATTTTCCAAAATTTAAAGGATCTTGCCGTCTCTAGTCTCAACTACCTTCAACCACTGCCTCCATTATGATATCCGAAAAGGCTAATGAGATATTAACATATTCTACCTGTTCTTTGGTGCAGAATTCAGATACTCCTCCGGGCTGAGCCATCCATGGCAGCTTTCTTGCTTTCTTCCGCCGTCTTCTTCCTTCTCATATCCCTTTTCGTTTCAACCCCTATTTTTCTAGCTCTGCTCGGAGCTTTGACTTCGTTTCTTCTAGTATTTGCAGCTCTGTTCTTATTGCTTCATGTTCCGGAATTGATCTCAAAGGACAAACGCCCACCCATAGCTGGTTTAATGCTACACCAACTCCTCCACTTCAATAGACTTGCCGATTACCAAACATCCCTGGCCGAGAAGCACAGAACTTTCCGCATGATTTTGCCACTGCAAAGTGAGATTTACACCGCCGATCCGGTTAATATCGAGTACATACTCAGGACCAATTTCCCTAATTATGGAAGGGTATAGCTATAAATCTTTAGACGGATTTAAATAGTTGTCCGCAATCACAATAACTGCTACTATATAGCATAGCTTAGGGTTACTGTCTGAAATTGTTATTGTCGAAAATAGTTGTGTGAAGCAAAATCATACCAATAATATTGGATCGTGACTGCAGTTTCACGGTCACAGCCAATTGTGATAATAACGAGTCATTATTCTCTTTATCGTTCCATTATTCTCGTTATGTTTAGCATACATTATGTCTACAACCGCGATAAATACAGTCCTAAATAGAATTTAAATTTCTGAATTCAGAGATTTAAATTACAGTTGCGGTCGCAATATTTTAAAGCAGTTGCAGACATAATGGATGATATTACTGTCATTAAGTACCGTTATTTTTTGCAATAACAGTTTCGGATAGTGAAACTACCGCTATTTGAATCCATGCCTTCTGCTCCTAAGCTCTTTGTTTGTGTGAAAATTTGGTGTTGTGGAAACACAGGGTGCCCATATTGTGATAATGAGAGACCTCTTCGGTGATGGTATCTTTGCCGTAGATGGCGAGAAATGGCGCCATCAACGGAAGCTCGCGAGCTACGAGTTTTCGACCAGAGTTTTGAGAGACTATAGCAGTGCTGTATTTCGGGACAGTGCTGCTAAATTGGCCTCAAAAGTTTCTGATTTTGCTCTAGCTAACCGTGCTATGGATTTGCAGGTTCGTTTTAGTAGTTGTTTTTGCCTTGTGTTACAGTTGCAATTGTGTTAATTCTGTCGAATTTGACATTATCTGCAGGACATGTTTATGAAATCGGCTCTAGATTCCATTTTCAAGGTGGGGTTTGGAGTCGAATTAAACGCATTATCGGGTTCGGATGAGTCGGCAAACCGATTCACCAAGGCTTTCGATGACTCCAACGTGATTGTGTTTTGGAGGTACGTTGATGTGCTGTGGAAAGTTAAAAGGTTGCTGAATATAGGAATGGAAGGTGCTCTAAAGAGAAACGTCAAGATCATAGATGACTTCGTTTTCGGATTGATTCAATCCAAGAGAGAACAGATGGAAAATGAAAAGCTTGTGGTGAGTAAATGGACATTCCATTTCCGCTGTTGTTATGAAACTTTGTGAGTAATTTGTTATTTGTGTCCTAAATTGGGCAGAGAGACAAGGAAGACATCTTGTCCAGGTTTTTGATGGAGAGCAAGAGAGATCCGGACAACATGAATGATCGATATCTGAGAGATATAATTCTCAATTTCATGATAGCAGGCAAAGATACATCAGCAAGCACACTCTCTTGGTTCTTTTACATGCTTCTCAAACATCCTCGTGTTCGGGACAAGGTTGTCGAGGAAGTCCGAGATGTAACACAAGCTAAGGACAACATATGTGCCGGTGAATTCTCGAGGTTGATGACCGATGAAGCATTAGACAAGATGCAGTATCTTCACGCTGCAATTACCGAAACTCTTCGACTTTATCCTGCGGTTCCTGTGGTAATGTTTCCGTAGAATCACATTCTTTTGTCTCTAAGAAATGCATTAATCTGCTTTGGTTCCGGATGCAGGATGGTAAGATTTCGGCAGAGGATGATGTTCTGCCTGATGGTTTTAAAGTGAAGAAAGGAGATGGGATGAATTACATGGCTTATGCCATGGGAAGAATGACATATGTTTGGGGAGAAGATGCTGTTGAATATCGGCCAGAAAGATGGCTCGACGATAAGGGCCTTTTCCGGCCGGAGAGCCCTTTTAAGTTCACCGCATTTCAGGTCACTCTTTTGCTTTAACCTTATTTTGACAGGATTTATTGAATTAATGTCCTCAAATTGATATGGTTGATCCTCAGGCCGGGCCTCGCATCTGCCTGGGGAAGGAGTTTGCATACCGCCAAATGAAGATCTTGGCTGCCGTTCTCCTTTACTTCTTCCGATTCCGGCTTGTGGATGAGGCAAAGGAGGCTACGTATCGAACCATGTTCACCCTTCACATGGCTGAGGGGCTCAATGTATATGCATTTCCCAGGACCTAACCAAACTGTGGTCTGGAAATGTTGGTTGCCTTTCTTTGCTTCTCTTTGCCTGTTTTGCAGTTAACTGTCTAAAACACTATACAAGGGCATATTAATGAACTTTTGTACAATTGAACAAGATTAATTAAAATATGGAAACAAAGAATTCCAAAAACAAAATCAAGCATGAATGTTGATAAAATTATGTTATGGTAATTTATGATACTAATTAAATGGCAGTTGTCACGACAAAATTTACAAACAAGTGTATGTGGTCGACAAGTAATATAATAATGAGTTAAATATTGTATTTTTAAGAATTGATTGAATTTTATTTGCTAAAGTTATTCCATTCTATTTCAGCTAGTGGTTTGGCAAGAATAAAACGGAATGGCGAAATCAAAGAATTAAACTAAGATAAAAAATAATAATTAATAACAAAGTGGACGAGGTGCTTAAACGAAGGAATATTAAACGATGGGATGAGTCTATCATGTGCGACGAATACCGATGAACACCACTAACGATGAATACCGATGAACACCATTAAATTAATTAATAAAGATTTAAAATTTTAAGGACCCAACATACAATTAATAATTATTTTTAAAAATACAATTAAATTATTTTTTATATATATTAAAATTTTATTTTTTTAATAAAGGTAAACTATATATTTAGTACCTCACCTATTTTCGTATTTCTATTGAACCCTCATTATTTAAATATTATTTCAATTTGACCCTATTCTTTATAAAAAATAATTTTAACCCTAAACCCTAAACTATTAAACCTTAAACCCTTAAATTCTTAAATCTATACCCTAAACCATTCACCATTAAAAATAATTTCACCCTCATCCAAAACATGCAGGAGTATTTGGTTTTATGATTAAGAATAGTTGAATCATGCAGCTAAACAAGAAAGGTGCAGCCTTGTTTGCACCTAAAAATAAAAAGAATCAGTTTTGTAATATTCAGTTCTAACCTTTCGTCTTGAACCACCTCCCATGCCATTGCCTCCAAACCTCTCGTGGAACAATCCCCAAACATTTTCTGGTTCGAAGCGCACCACTTTGATTTTCCCTCGATCTTCCATTTCGCGACTCACATCCATAGATCGAGTAATGAAAATAAGTTTGGAACCATTCTCATGGCTTGGTTCTGGAATCCCAACTTGGTTCAAGTCCACCCTCTCCCATAAATTATCCAACAACACAACAAATCTATTGTTGGACAAGACCCCACGGATATCTGCAGCTTTATGGTCAACCGTTTTACTCCTCCATGACTCATCTGCAAAACCAATTTTTCCACCTATTTCATCTTGAATCATCCCAACATCAAAATTTCTAGACGCCGACGTCCAAATTACGACATCAAAACCATGAGGCATGGCCTCGAAAATGTTGTTCATGACGTCCAAATTTCATCTTGAATCTATATGGTTTAGGGTATAGATTTAAGAGTTTAAGGGTTTAAGGTTTAATAGTTTAGGGTTTAGGGTTAAAATTATTTTTTATAAAGAATAGGGTCAAATTGAAATAATATTTAAATAATGAGGGTTCAATAGAAATACGAAAATAGGTGAGGTACTAAATATATAGTTTACCCTTATTAAAAAAATAAAATTTAATATATATAAAAAATAATTTAATTGAATTTTTAAAAATAATTATTAATTGTATGGTGAGTCCTTAAAATTTTAAATCTTTATTAATTAATTTAATGATGTTCATCAGTGTTCATCGTTAGTGGTGTTCATCGGTATTCGTCACACGTTGTAGAATTTTCCTAAATGATAAACAACATTGGATAAACTAAATAAAAACCAACTATTATCGTTTCATCGTAACAATCCCAACCCTAGAGAATTTAGCTCATGGTTGGGATAAACATAATCAAGTTAAAGCATACTTCTAACATTCTCAACAAATCATCAATAATTTTTAAAGCCGGTGCTTAAAAACTTTTAATTAATACTCGTTCGTCTTCTTTAAGTTATAGATTCAATACTCATTACGAACAACCTCAACAAGTAAAATTTGTTTCAAAATAATATCCTCAACAAATCACAATAAACCAAGAAAAACATGATAAAAGCAGATGAAATAGAAAGTAATCCTATGACGTAAAGCATGTCACATCAGTGGTTGTGTAATGTTTGTCGCGGCCAAAGCCCCTCTGATAACCATCTTTTGTTCACGCTTTGCCTTCTTCACGTAGATAAATTCATGCCTGAAACTATATGTCTAAACAGGGACGGATCTTAGTGTGACAATCTGAAAGAGTTTAGTCAAAACTTTTATTAAAATTTTTAAAAATTTTGAGGAATTAATGAGATTATTATTAAAAAAATAAAATTCTAATTAAAATTTTCAAAAAAATGTGAGACTTCATAAACATTTTTAACAAATTTGAAGAGCCTAATTAAAATTACTAAAAAATTGAGGGGTGTACTTTAAATTTTCCCAAACCTTGGGGTGCTCCCACAGGCTTTGCTAGGGGTGTTCATTCCCGGGTACCCGAAGTATCAGGTACTCGATTTTTCGGGTATTGAATTTTTTAGTCCGGTCCCGGCCTGTAATTATCGAGTATCCGGTTCACTTTTTTATTTATTTATTTTTAAATTTAAAAGTTAAAAAAACACATAGTAAACCCATAAAATTTAAAAGTTCATAATACATAATATTTGAATATATATATACATATATTAAAATTTATTATCAAAAAAACATTAAAAATATTAATCTTGTTTTTTTCTTTCGAATCTTGTAATAAATTAATATAAATATTTTAAAAAATAAAACTTAAAAGTGCATACATTTAATTTTAGGGTAAAAATATTAAAAAGCCTAAAATAAAAGTATAATTTAAAACTAAAAAATAAATATATTAAAAATATCGGGTTGGATACTTGGTTACAAAAAATTTGACCTAAACACGGCCCAACTACCCATAAAAGAATCTCGGGTTGAGTACCAGCCCATTCAGATAATTTCTTTTAAAAAATACCATTTTTTAAAGTTCGAGTCAACATGGTCGAATTAACCTAGTCGAGTCTTTTTAAATACCCCTAGGCTTGGCTTGGGATCCGCCTCTGTGTCTAAAGGTTACAAGGATGAACCTTCTCTTGTCGTTCGTTTGCTGCAGCCTCACTAATGGTATCTTGTTATGAACCAGATAAAAGTAGGTTAAAAGAAGAGAAGAAAAAGGGTTTCAGAAAATAGAAAAAGATAAAATTCATAAAAAAAAGAAGAAGACGATTTTCACTTAATTTTCAGATAAGGTTCTAGATAATTACAACCGAAATATATAGGATATTACTACCACATTAAAATTAGGGTTAATTATACTATTGACCACTAAACTAATTGAGAATTTTTATTTTGACCACCGAACTAATAAACTCGTCAATCAGACCACCAAACTTATAAAATCAACCTATTTTGATCACCACCGTTAAAAACTTAACGGTGGAGTGACGGAACTGCCACCTGGCAATTAACGGAAAATTTTTAAAATTACACATTTGATCCCTATTATTTACACTTTCTTTTAATTTAGTCATAATTTTAAATTAATAAAATAATAAATTATTTAATTAGGTGGTAACACGTATCAACACCTTATTGGAGGAGGAAAATAAAATCCTTCAACATGCATTAGGGGTGGATCGAACCTGAGCAATGCTTGGTAAAAGCAATGGCTTAGTCACTGCATCAAGCACAACTTTGTATTTTAAATCACCAAATTTAGTATATATCTCTTATTGGTTTCTATGTTTATAAGCCAAAAGCTCAAACCCTAAACACTAATTTTACATATATATAACTCTAAACCCTAAATATTTCAAATTAATTTTACACTAAACATTTCAAATTAATTTCACATATATAAACCCTAAACCCAAACTCTAAACACTAATTTCACATATATAACTCTAAACATGAATTTCACATATATAAACCCTAAACCCAAACTCTAAACACTAATTTCACATATATAACTCTAAACACGAATTTCACATATATAACTCTAAACACGAATTTCACATATATACCTTAAACCCTAAATATTTCAAATTAATTTCACATATACAATTATAAATCTTAAACCCTAAATTAGTGTTTAATGTTATATATGTGAAATTAATTTGAAATATTTGGTGTGAAATTAGTTTGAAATATTTAGGGTTTAGGGTTTAAGGTTTATATTTGTGAAATTAATTTGAAATATTTAGTGTGAAATTAGTTTGAAATATTTAGGGTTTAAGGTTTATATATGTGAAATTAATTTGAAATATTTAGTGTGAAATTAATTTGAAATATTTAGGGTTTAGGGTTTAAGGTTTATATATGTGAAATTAATTTGAAATATTTAGTGTGAAATTAATTTGAAATATTTAGGGTTAGGGATTAGGATTTAGGGTTTATATATTTGAAATGTTTAGTATAAAATTAATTTGAAATATTTAGGGTTTATGGTTGTAACACCCGGGTTTAAGGGTTAGGTGAAAATAATATTTTAATATTATTTGGGCTTGGTTTTATAATTTAAATAACGTTTCGGGTTTTGTTTCAAAATTATAAATTGGGTTGACCATGTTTTAAGATTTAAACCCCAATAAACCATGATTTTCATACTATTGAGAATACCCCATCTCATTAGGGGTACAAAGGACTTTTGGCTCTTAAAATAAAACAAAAACACATAAAACTTCACTTTTTACTCATCTTCCTCCCATCTCTCTCTTTCAAAACTCACGATACTTTATCCCCTCCATGGAAGGTTACTATTCCATCATTTCCTTGCTTCATCTTTGAAGATTTTCGAAAGGTAATGACATTTTTGAGTTGTCCTCATCTTCCCCTCTATAAAAGTACCATTTATTTTCATTGTCATTGAATATTTGAAAATGGGGTTTTCTAAGAATTTGAATAAAAATGGTGCCTTTGTGTAGCTAATCTTAATATTTCGATTTGTTAAGGTTAGATATGGAATATAGGAGCCAAATGATGCAATATATGTAAATTCCAAACGATTTTAATCAATTTTCGGAATTGGGTTTTGAGAGGGTTTTTGGAGGGTTTTAAAGTATGTTTTGGGGCTGTTTGATGTTGGGTTTTGGGGGCTGTAGGTAGTATGACATATGAGGATCATTTTGGGTGTAATTGATGCTTGTTTGGGTGTTTGAAATAAGAGAATTCAGTGGGTCAAGTGGGCTGCTCGAAAATCCTGTTTTGGACTTGTTTTGGGTGTTGGAATGCTTGGTAATGTAATCCGGGTTAATTTCGATGACAAGATATTGATTGTGGACGTTTTGTTTGTGTTTGGGATTGATTAGAGTCAAGTTTGGGCATCGGCGAAGCATCGGAAGTGAACCCGGAAAGTTGAAGGTTGTGGCTTGCTTGGTCTTGTGCTTGGAAGCTTAGGTGAGTGGTTGTTTGCCTTTAAAGGTTTTAAATTAGTTGGTTCGAGTATATGGACTAGGTTGGGCTTGGTAGACCCACCTAGAGTTAGGATTAGGGTGGTAGCCTAATCCTAATCTTGATCTAAGCCTTTGGATGAACTCAAATGTATGAATGTATATGCCTCGTATGACTTGTGATATGAATGCTATTGTATATTGTTTTATACATGTGAATTGAGGCATGGGTTGTATTGCTTAAAGCATGCATGGTGATGGTTCATGATTGTGTCCATGGTGAGTACGTGCTAAGCACGGAAATGATTGAAATGAGAAATGTGGAACGAGTAAAATATTGGCACTAGTATACTTAAATACAAATGATCGATCATTAGGATGTTAGTGTGTACACATGAGTCAAAAGTCGCGCGTGGCCTTGGTGACGTTGAGTCACCAAGGAGGAGTACGGGTACGCCCGAAAATGGTATTTAAACATAGTCGGTGATGAGTGGAATCCCATCGACGGGGCGTGGGGATGAGTGGAATCTCCTCCGCGAGACCGGTGATGAGTGCAATCCCACCGTCAGGTAATGGTTGTGTTGTTGGATGTGAGTTCCAACGGTTGTCCGCGTATTTGAGTCATAACTAGGTGCCAATGTTGAGTGATATGTGTATCAATGTGTTGAGATATATGAGCTGTTTGGATGTTTAAGTGTGATTACATGTATGGTAGTATTGAGCTCATATTTATGGCATTCATGTGATATATTGCTCATGCATCTAACTCGTGGACTCTTGATAAATGTAAATTGTCTTGGCTAGATCGTGCTCGGACCCTGCAGTGTTGAGGTTTGTTTTTAGAGCTTACCCTCACTAAGCATTATTGCTTACGCTCTCTTTGTTCAACATTGCAGATCCTTAGTTCGTGGGTTGCTCGGGCAAGTGGAGGGCCTCCAAGTGTGGTTTTGGACTTGAGTTCATCAAGTATGGTTTAATGCTAAGACATGTAATAGTTTAAGCAATGGGATGTGTAAGGTTTTGTTGTTTGTTGTTGGTTGCTAGGAGCATGTTTAGACTCCATGTTATGTCGGTTTTGTGTGGCTTGTGATGCCATGTCTAAGTTGTAATCCATGCCTAATTGCTTACTTTGAATGTTAGCCTATGCCTTATGAGTTTTTACATGTGTTTGATTGTTGCTTGAATGAATGCATGTTGTGGATTGTTGCCTTAGCATTAGACATGTTTAAGTCTTGTTATAGCATGATGTTATTGTTGGTATAGCTTGGGTTCAATTGATTTGTTGTTGTATGGTGTTTGGTGGTGTTTTGGGGCACCCTTGTGCCTCAAAACAGCCCAGACGAGTCTGCAGACAGGGGGCGTTTCGGAACGGGTCCCCCTGTTCCGGAACGGTCCCTGCGTAAATGGCCTGCTGTTTCGAAACGGATGAGGGTCGTTCCGGAACGTTTTCGCTACTAGAATTTTGAGAAATTGGCGAGATGAAGCCGTTCCGAAACGGGCCTCTGAAGTTCCGAAACGGTCAAATCTCGTTGACCACGAGATATTGACCGTCAAGGTCGTTCCGATACGGGTCTCCCCTATTTCGGAACGGTCACCTTATGGTTGACCCTGGCCTTTGACTAAGTCAAGGCGTTTCGGAACACCCTATGGACATTTCGAAACGGCCTGCTGTAATGAAGTAAAATGGACTGTTTATGTTTTGTTTGGTCGGTGAACGTTTCGTTGTTTGTATCTTCCGCTGTTGTGCTTCACGTAGGAATTAAATATGCATATAGATAAGATTAAAGTTAAAAGAAATTTTCTGGGTCGTTAACCGAAGGGAAGCCTTAACGGGTTTCGCTTCGGTTTTCCCCGTGTGGCCCACTCGGACCGGTCATCCGACCAGACCGGGACGAGGGGGTTACACTTGTTGGTATCAGAGCCTAAGGTTATCGAGACCTTGGGCAGGTAAGTGAGGTAAGTTTAAGTTTTTAAGTTGAGTTGCACGGTGTTTGCTTATTCTGCAAGAATGGTTGCTTATGTGACAAGTATGCTGATTGTTTTATTTTAAAGCATGTGTGCGTGGGTCCCATTGCTACTATTACATTGGAAAAATGATTTTTAAGTGAGGAAACGTACTTGAAACACTTGGAAGCCTTGCCTTGCTAACCCAGCTTGTATGTTTTGTTATTGTGGTTGTAGTTGATAATCGTGAGAGCGATGTCTAGACCGAGAGGTAGACCGAGGTTGGTTCGTCAGGAACCGCGAGTTGTGGCTCCTGTTGAGCCGGTTGTTGGTGCGGGGGCTCACATAGAGGGACCGGGGGCCGCAGGAGTTGGCGCTCCCCCACCACCTCCACCACCACCACCTCCTCCACCGGGAGTTGGGGGCGAGGATGGAGCTGGAGGAAATGGACCTCAAGGTGGCCAGGGTGGCCAAGGTCCAGCTGGAATTGATATGACTCCGCTTGTGCAAGCAATAGCGGGAGCGTTCCAGGCCGCAGTTGCGGGAGCTCAGGCTGCAGCTCAGCCTAGGTGTGATGATGCTAGTTTACCCTTGGAGAGGCTCCGTAGCTTAGGGGCCGAGGAGTTTAGAGGATCTACTCCGGAGAGGTCGGAGTTATGGTTGGAGAAGACAGTTCGTATCTTGGCTCAGATGGGTTGTGCGGGCGCACGTAGATTGGGTTGTGTGATCTCACTGCTTCAGGGTGATGCCTACACCTGGTGGGTCACAATCACTACCGGGGTTCCAGAGACAGAAATTGATTGGGAGTTTTTTGAGTCTGCCTTCCCGGAAGAGGTACTTGGGACCGAGGTACTTGGATGAGAAGAAGCGAGAGTTTATGGATCTTACTCAGGGGGATGCTTCCGTGACTGATTATGAGATCCGCTTTGTTCGCTTGAGTCAGTATGCTCCAGAGTTGGTTCCTACTGAAGTGGAACGCTGCAACCGATTCTGATACGGATTGAATGAAGAGGTTAAGAGGTACACGTTGGCTTCTGACTACTCAGACTTTGATGTGTTGGTCGCGAGGGCCAAGGGTTTGGAGCATAGTTTGGGTTCAGCCAAACGTGCTGGTGGTTCTGGTTCTGGAAAGAGGCATAACCACTTTGATGGTAGAGATGCTAAGAGGCACAGAGGTGGCGGACCTCAGTTTGATCAGAGACGTGGCGGTGGCCACCATGGTAGGGGCCATCAGGGTCATAGAGGAGGAGGGCGCTTGCCCGAGTGTGCACAGTGTGGGAGACAGCACACTGGAGAGTGCTGGGGTAACTTCCATGCTTGTTGGAACTGTGGTTCGAGGGACCACTTTAGGAGGGACTGTCCGCGTCAGGCATCTCAGGCACCGAACATAGCTCAGGCTCCTGCGAGAGGTAATGATTTTCAGAGAGGTCGTGGGCGCGGTCGTGGCTACTTCCAGCCGAGGGCTGATGCACCTAGGGTAGATGCCCAGAGGAACCTTGCACATGTTGTGGCTGTGCAGCCAGAGGCGGGAGGACCAGCGAGGGTCTATGCTCAGAGAGAGGCCGGGAACGACACCGATGTGATAGCAGGTAATTTTGAGTTACAGTCTATGTCTTTGCTTTCTTTGGTTGATTCGGGTTCTACGCATTCCTACATTCTGAGTAAGCATGCACAGAAGTTAGATATTCCTGTTGAGATCTTAGATGTAGGTATGCATGTTACTAGTTCGTTTGGTGAGACAGTGGTGGTTAGGCGTATGTATAGGAGGTGTCCACTGAAGATTCAGGGTCATGTGTTCTCAGTTGATATGATAGAACTTCCTTTCTATGGTTTTGATATTGTTTTGGGTATGGACTGGTTGGTTAAGCATCGGGCTAGTGTGGATTTTGAGACAAAGAGAATTTCCTTGAAACTTTCTGACGACTACGAGGTAGTGGTAGTGGGCGAGAACATTAAGTTCTTGTCTAATGTGGTGTCGGCTTTAGAGGCTCATAGGTTGATGGACTCAGGATGTGGGGCCTATTTAGCTTATGTTATGAATCCGGATATGAGTGAAGCCAGACCGAAGGATATCAGAACAGTGTGTGACTTTCCAGATGTGTTTCCTGAAGAGTTGCCTGGTTTGCCTCCTGACAGAGATGTTGAGTTTGTGATTGAGACAGTTTCAGGGTCTAGTCCAGTTTCGATAGCTCCGTATCGTATGGCTCCGAAAGAGTTGAAAGAATTGAAGAGTCAGTTGCAAGAATTATTAGACCGAGGTTTCATTAGGCCTAGTAGTTCTCCGTGGGGTGCTCTAGTGTTGTTTGTGAAAAAGAAAGATGGTAGCATGCGCATGTGTATTGACTATAGGCAGCTGAATCAGTTGACTGTGAAGAACAAGTATCCGTTGCCGCGTATAGATGATTTGTTTGATCAGTTGAGGGGTGCTTCAGTGTTCTCGAAGATAGATTTGAGATCCGGGTACTATCAGTTGAAGGTGAAAGAGTGTGATGTTCCGAAGACAGCTTTTAGGACTAGATATGGTCACTATGAGTTTCTTGTGATGCCATTTGGGCTCACGAATGCACCAGCAGCATTCATGGACATGATGAACAGAATTTTTAGAGACTATTTAGACCGATTTGTGGTTGTCTTCATTGATGATATACTTGTGTACTCGAAGACAGAAGAAGAGCATGATGAGCACTTGAGATTTGTTTTACAGAGATTGTTGAGCAATCAGTTGTATGCGAAGCTTAACAAGTGTGAGTTCTGGATTCGAGAGGTTGTATTTCTTAGCCATGTTGTTTCGACCGAAGGCATCCGAGTTGATCCATCGAAGATTGAGGCTATTGTTGAGTGGAAACAACCTAAGTCTGTGACCGAGATTAGGAGTTTCCTAGGATTAGCTGGTTACTATAGGAGATTTGTGGATGGCTTCTCTAGAGTAGCTGCTCCCTTGACTAAGTTGCTGCAAAAGGGAGTCAAGTTTGAATGGTCAGATGCAAGACAAAAGGCCTTTGAGAAATTGAAAGAAGCTTTGACAAATGCTCCAGTGTTAGTGCAACCTGTTTCAGGTAAGGAGTTTGTGATTTACAGTGATGCTTTCTACGTAGGCTTAGGATGTGTTTTGATGCAAGATAGGAGAGTTGTTGCTTATGCTTCTAGACAGTTGAAGATTCATGAGAAGAACTATCCTACTCATGACATAGAGCTAGCCGCAGTTGTATTTGCATTGAAAATTTGGCGTCACTATTTGTATGGTGAGAAGTGTATAGTCTACACCGATCACAAGAGCTTGAAGTACTTGATGACACAGAAAGAGTTGAACTTGAGACAGAGAAGATGGCTAGAGTTGTTAAAAGATTACGATTTGACTATTGAGTACCATCCGGGTAAAGCAAACGTAGTAGCCGATGCTTTGAGTAGAAAAGTGGCCGTTGAGCTGAGAGCTATGTTTGCTAGATTGAGTGTGTCCGATGATGGTGGCTTGATCACCAAGTTGCAAGTGAAGCCTTCTTTGATTCAGTTGATTAGAGAGAAGCAGTTGCAAGATGCGAGCCTAGTTCCTCATGTTCAAGACATAGCCGAAGGAAGACCGACTGAGTATAGTTTCAGTGGTGAGAGTTTGTTGTGCTTTAGAGATAGAATTGTTGTACCGGAAGATGTTGAGCTGAGACGTCAGATTTTGAGTGAAGCACATTCGAGTCCCTTCTCTATGCATCCGGGTAGTACCAAGATGTACAGAGATTTGAAGAATGATTACTTCTGGGTTGGTTTGAAGAGAGATGTAGCCGAGTATGTGAGCCGTTGTATGGTTTGTCAGAGAGTGAAGGCAGAACATTAGGTTCCTTCAGGTTTGCTACAGCCTTTGAAGATTCCGGAATGGAAATGGGAGAGAATCACCATGAATTTTGTATCGGGGTTGCCTTTGTCTCCTTCGAAGAAGAACTCAGTTTGGGTGATTGTTGATAGGTTCACTAAGTGTGCTCACTTCTTAGCATTGAACACTACGGATTCCTTAGACAAGTTGGCAAACTTGTACATTAGTGAGATTGTGAGACTTCATGGAGTTCCGAAGTCTATAGTTTCAGATAGGGATCCTAGATTTACTTCGAGGTTCTGGAGTTGTTTGCATAGTGCATTGGGTAGTCGTCTGCATTTCAGCACATCTTATCATCCGCAGTCTGATGGGCAGTCAGAGCGAGTGATACAGATTCTAGAGGATATGCTTCGTTGTTGTGTGATAGATTTTCAGGGTTCTTGGGAGAAGCATTTACCATTGGTTGAGTTTGCTTACAACAACAGTTATCAGTCTAGTATTCAGATGGCACCCTACGAGGCTTTGTATGGTAGACGGTGTAGGACTCCGATTTGTTGGGCTGAGACAGGTCAGAGGTTGTTACCTATGCCAGACTTGCTTAAAGGAACCACAGAAAAAGTGAAGTTGATTTGCGACCGTTTGAAAGCAGCTTCGGATCGTCAGAAGTCCTATGCAGATTTGAAGAGGAAAGAGATTGAGTACTCAGTGGGTGAGAAAGTGTTTCTGAAAGTATCTCCGTGGAAGAAGGTAATGAGATTTGGCCGGAAGGGCAAATTGAGTCCGAGGTTCATTGGTCCGTATAAGATAGTTGAGCAGATTGGGCCCGTAGCTTATCGTTTGAGGTTACCTTCTGAGTTAGAAAAGACCCATGATGTCTTTCATGTATCTATGCTTAGGAGATATAGATCAGATCCTTCGCATGTGATGCCCGTTGAGGAGATAGAGTTGAATCCGGATTTGTCTTACAATGAAGAGCCCGTTGAGATACTTGCTTCTGATAGCAAGGTGTTGCGTGGCAAGACCATAGAGTTGGTCAAGGTGTTGTGGAGACATAGAGATGTGGAAGAGGCCACGTGGGAGAGGAAAGCTGATATGGTTGAACAGTTCCCGTATTTGTTTCCACCAGGTAATTTCGGGGACGAAATTCCTTAAGTGGGGGAGAGTTGTAACACCCGGGTTTAGGGGTTAGGTGAAAATAATATTTTAATATTATTTGGGCTTGGTTTTATAATTTAAATAACGTTTCGGGTTTTGTTTCAAAATTATAAATTGGGTTGACCATGTTTTAAGATTTAAACCCCAATAAACCATGGTTTTCATACTATTGAGAATACCCCATCTCATTAGGGGTACAAAGGACTTTTGGCTCTTAAAATAAAACAAAAACACATAAAACTTCACTTTTTACTCATCTTCCTCCCCTCTCTCTCTTTCAAAACTCACGATACTTTCTCCCCTCCATGGAAGGTTACTATTCCATCATTTCCTTGCTTCATCTTTGAAGATTTTCGAAAGGTAATGGCATTTTTGAGTTGTCCTCATCTTCCCCTCTATAAAAGTACCATTTATTTTCATTGTCATTGAATATTTGAAAATGGGGTTTTCTAAGAATTTGAATAAAAATGGTGCCTTTGTGTAGCTAATCTTAATATTTCGATTTGTTAAGGTTAGATATGGAATATAGGAGCCAAATGATGCAATATATGTAAATTCCAAACGATTTTAATCAATTTTCGGAATTGGTTTTTGAGAGGGTTTTTGGAGGGTTTTAAAGTATGTTTTGGGGCTGTTTGATGTTGGGTTTTGGGGGCTGTAGGTAGTATGACATATGAGGATCATTTTGGGTGTAATTGATGCTTGTTTGGGTGTTTGAAATAAGAGAATTCAGTGGGTCAAGTGGGCTGCTCGAAAATCCTGTTTTGGACTTGTTTTGGGTGTTGGAATGCTTGGTAATGTAATCCGGGTTAATTTCGATGACAAGATATTGATTGTGGATGTTTTGTTTGTGTTTGGGATTGATTAGAGTCAAGTTTGGGCATCGGCGAAGCATCGGAAGTGAACCCGGAAAGTTGAAGGTTGTGGCTTGCTTGGTCTTGTGCTTGGAAGCTTAGGTGAGTGGTTGTTTGCCTTTAAAGGTTTTAAATTAGTTGGTTCGAGTATATGGACTAGGTTGGGCTTGGTAGACCCACCTAGAGTTAGGATTAGGGTGGTAGCCTAATCCTAATCTTGATCTAAGCCTTTGGATGAACTCAAATGTATGAATGTATATGCCTCGTATGACTTGTGATATGAATGCTATTGTATATTGTTTTATACATGTGAATTGAGGCATGGGTTGTATTGCTTAAAGCATGCATGGTGATGGTTCATGATTGTGTCCATGGTGAGTACGTGCTAAGCACGGAAATGATTGAAATGAGAAATGTGGAACGAGTAAAATATTGGCACTAGTATACTTAAATACAAATGATCGATCATTAGGATGTTAGTGTGTACACATGAGTCAAAAGTCGCGCGTGGCCTTGGTGGCGTTGAGTCACCAAGGAGGAGTACGGGTACGCCCGGAAATGGTATTTAAACATAGTCGGTGATGAGTGGAATCCCATCGACGGGGCGTGAGGATGAGTGGAATCCCCTCCGCGAGACCGGTGATGAGTGCAATCCCACCGTCAGGTAATGGTTGTGTTGTTGGATGTGAGTTCCAACGGTTGTCCGCGTATTTGAGTCATAACTAGGTGCCAATGTTGAGTGATATGTGTATCAATGTGTTGAGATATATGAGCTGTTTGGATGTTTAAGTGTGATTACATGTATGGTAGTATTGAGCTCATATTTATGGCATTCATGTGATATATTGCTCATGCATCTAACTCGTGGACTCTTGATAAATGTAAATTGCCTTGGCTAGATCGTGCTCGGACCCTGCAGTGTTGAGGTTTGTTTTTAGAGCTTACCCTCACTAAGCATTATTGCTTACGCTCTCTTTGTTCAACATTGCAAATCCTTAGTTCGTGGGTTGCTCGGGCAAGTGGAGGGCCTCCAAGTGTGGTTTTGGACTTGAGTTCATCAAGTATGGTTTAATGCTAAGACATGTAATAGTTTAAGCAATGGGATGTGTAAGGTTTTGTTGTTTGTTGTTGGTTGCTAGGAGCATGTTTAGACTCCATGTTATGTCGGTTTTGTGTGGCTTGTGATGCCATGTCTAAGTTGTAATCCATGCCTAATTGCTTACTTTGAATGTTAGCCTATGCCTTAAGAGTTTTTACATGTGTTTGATTGTTGCTTGAATGAATGCATGTTGTGGATTGTTGCCTTAGCATTAGACATGTTTAAGTCTTGTTATAGCATGATGTTATTGTTGGTATAGCTTGGGTTCAATTGATTTGTTGTTGTATGGTGTTTGGTGGTGTTTTGGGGCACCCTTGTGCCTCAAAACAGCCCAGACGAGTCTGTAGACAGGGGGCGTTTCGGAACGGGTCCCCCTGTTTCGGAACGGTCCCTGCGTAAATGGCCTGCCGTTTCGAAACGGATGAGGGTCGTTCCGGAACGTTTTCGCTACTGGAATTTTGAGAAATTGGTGAGATGAAGCCGTTCCGAAACGGGCCTCTGAAGTTCCGAAACGGTCAAATCTCGTTGACCATGAGATATTGACCGTCAAGGTCGTTCCGATACGGGTCTCCCCTGTTTCGGAACGGTCACCTTATGGTTGACCCTGGCCTTTGACTAAGTCAAGGCGTTTCGGAACACCCTATGGACATTTCGAAACGGCCTGCTGTAATGAAGTAAAGTGGACTGTTTATGTTTTGTTTGGTCGGTGAACGTTTCGTTGTTTGTATTTTCCGCTGTTGTGCTTCACGTAGGAATTAAATATGCATATAGATAAGGTTAAAGTTAAAAGAAATTTTCTGGGTCGTTAACCGAAGGGAAGCCTTAACGGGTTTCGCTTCGGTTTTCCCCGTGTGGCCCACTCGGACCGGTCATCCGACCAGACCGGGACGAGGGGGTTACAATGGTTATATATGTAAAATTAGTGTTTAGGGTTTGAGCTTTTGGCTTATAAATGTAGAAACCAATAAGAGATATATACTAAATTTGGTGATTTAAAGTACAAAGTTGTGCTTGGTGCAGTGGCTAAGCCATTGCCTTTATCCAGGTTTGATCCACACCTAACGCATGTTGAGGGATTTTATTTTTCTCCTCTAAACATGTGGTGACACGTGTCCATCACTTGATCAGAGGAGAAAATAAATTAATAAAATTAAATATAAATAATTAAAGTCCTCCAATAAGGTTTTGACACGTGTCAGTGTCACCATCTAATTAAATAATTTATTATTTTATTAATTTAAAATTAGGACTAAATTGAAAGAATGTGTAAATAACATGGACCAAATGTATAATTTTAAAATTTTTCCGTTAATTGTCACGTGGCAGTTCTATCACTCCACCGTTAGGTTTTTAACGACGGTGGTTAAAATAGGTTGATTTTATAAATTTGGTGGTCTGATTGATGAGTTCGTTAGTTTGATAGTCAAAATAAGAATTCTCAATTAGTTCGGTGTTCAATGGTATACTTTACCCTTAAAATGACTAAATTGCAGCTGGAAAAGAATAAAATTATATTGCCTCAATAAGACACAAATTATTCATCCAAATTGTCTCAGGCCCAAACCTTCTCACTTTGACTTTGACCCTAGCCTCCCTCTTCCACAAACACAATAGCCACGACGCCATTTCCCTTTTTACCTCTGCAAATTGAAACTTCAATTTTCTCAGCCAATTTCCCTTTTTCGTTTGAATCCCTAAATCACTGAATTCCAGCCCTTTCATTTGCATTCATGACAATACCTTCCCCAAGGATCGATTTCAGAAATTTGGAGAATCAACACAAGGAAGTTGCATTCCCCTCATCCAAGGCAGAACAAGGAATGAATAACTGAATGATATTTGATCATTCTAGTGTGGAGTCCTCTTGTTGGATACCCCTGCAACTGATCATCGTTATCAAATTCAGGTGAGTGCAACAATTGCATTATCGTGTTCAACAAACAAACATGGAATACAAGGTGTATTCTCATTGTCGGTGGTAGATCCAAATTGCAACCCACTAATCTGATTTTGCTCAAAGTGTTGTAGGGACCATGGAATCGTGCTGAAGGTGTCAATTTCAGTCGAAAGACCACTGAGATCGGCTTGTAGTGCTGAAGGGTGAGGTAAACTGACTTTCCAACTCCAAACTCTTTAATACTTCTGTGTTTGGTTGCCTGTTGTTGCATCCTATGTTGTTCTCTCTATAGTTGCTTTTTGAGTAGAGTATAAATTTGTGTTCACACTATTCCCTTGTTGAAATAACACACTTCAGAATTCCTTGGCCTCACAATAGATGCAACAATAGTTTCCCGAACTAATTCTTCTTGTACCCCACCATGGATAATTGTATTAGTAGAAAACTGAAAGATTTCTAGATCAATTTCATACCCTTTAGACAGTGCATCAATTGTAGTCGATTTTAGTTTCAGCATCAAGGGCTCCTGTACATATGATCTTTTGGGCATGAGGCATTTTTGTTCCTTAAAATTTGCATTGTATTCTTCCAGGAGTGTCACCTTCCATTGTGTCTGCATTCAAGAAATTTACTTCCCCCAATATTGCAGTATCCTCCATGTAAAATTGTCTCATGGGCTTCCTTCTTAAACTCGACTTCCACCTTAAGATCTTTGTGAAGCAAACTCACTAAATTGTTCCCAACTTGACAATGCATTTTAGAGTTGTTTTGAAGCTGGAAAGTTCCACCAACAGTTTGGTGCAACCTAGCCTTCGCCATTCTCAAAAGTGCACTATAAACATCCATAATAGCATCTTCTTTGCTGTTAATTTTGATCTCAAGTAAGTTAGGATCCAAGAACCGTCCCAAGCTATGATTAGTCACTCTAGAGCTACAACTTTCATGTGAGCAATTAGTTGCACTTGTACAAAATATTTTGACTTTTCCATGCTCTTTCACTTGTGCTCCATCTCTATTGTCTTCATTGTTGGCTTCCCTCCTTGTCATGACATTCCTCCCTCCTTCAAAAAATCTTTGTCCCCAAGGATTAAATGAAGACACTAAGAGTACTTTTAGAAAATGTGTGCTGCCCTTTAATATGGTAAGGCCTCCAATACCAACATAAAACAAGTAACATGGAAAAATTGTTGTTAAGCATTGTGTTGGCCATGCCCTTGTCTCTTATAAGAAAAATATAAAGCTTCTCATTCACATCCAAGACACTATAGTCAATTACTTTCAAATATTTGTTGCAATCATAGCACTCAATAATCCCACAAGGTTTAATCATAAAAAACCTACACCCATGCCCATATTGTTCATATTCCTCATGATTTTCCGGTCTTTAACTTTACTAATTCTCACATTTTGTACTAATTTTAGAAGCATATTTCTCCCCATTAAATAGAGCCAAAATCTATATGGGTCATTTGACTCAACAGTCATATATAGGATCTTGATACGTCGTCATAAAAAAAATTCTCTTTCAAAGGTCCTAATGCATTTGTCCACCAGTCTGACACTTTCAATAACTTGTTCTCTTCAGATTTCTTGGGTATACCAACATCCATACGAGTGATGCAAAACATCATTCCCTCATCAGCAGCAACTTCAGCCAATTTAGTTGATGTAGCAACAGCTTTCTGTATATTTTGTTCAGCAATATTCTAGGCAGCGAGAAGTGATGCAGAATCCACACTAGTTTTTAGAGAAGTCACATTTTTCTCAGGCAAGTTTAGTTCCATCTTGGATGCATCATCTACTTCCATGGTCACATGAGTCATTTGATCTATAACTCCATCATCCGTTCTTACAGACAGTTTATCGAACACATGGGTGTCACCTGAACTCACTTCTCTAGCCTCTATATGTGCACTGATTACCACTCCATGGTCCACCGTTGATAAACCTTGGGTAGATGGTGGCTTAGGAAAATTATGTTTCTGCCCAAGTACATTCTCAACTTTTGGAACTCTCATGAAGTTTTGATTCTGTTTTCGTTGCTGTTGAATAAGTTTATCTTCCTCCCATTTTGTAAACAACAACTTCAACTTATTGTCACAACCCAACATCCCATGGTCGGACCGCCCACACACCAAGGGGCCTACGAGGTTGCACTGCCCACACACCATCAGGGCTGAGCCCACACGGAGCACACCAACCGACACCATGGGGCCAAAGCGGGCACCTTCCAAGCCCGTGCCATCCTTCACCACCAAAGGGCCGAGAGCAACGCACCCTGGGCCAGGCGAGGGGTTCCATCCGAAGCCTTGGACTTATTTCCCATCATTTCGCCCAAGGTTGCCCACAAGCCCGAGTCAACACAAGGAGAGGCCCAATCCGCCCAAGACCAAGCCAAGGTGTCATCCCTTGGCCAACATACAAGGCAAGCTTTCATCCTTGAAGCCACAATTGAGGAAACAAGCCAATGACACCAAAGCAATGATGTCATTGGGCACATAACTTAGGCAACTTTGTAATAGGATGATAGACTTACCATTTATAGGAGATTCTCTTTGTAAGACTCATCTAAAGCCATTGGATCGAGTCATTCGTAGCCATTGGATCGAGGGGGCCAAGGCTATAAATAGGAGCCTTCCCCCACCATTGTAATCACTTCACCTTTGAGTTTTCTTGAGCATTAATAAGAGAAAGCATCGAATACTCTTTTCTCCCCGTCTAGGCTTAGGGGGAGTTTTTAACGAGGCTTTTTGCTTAGAAAAACGCTTGTCTCGCCTTTCCTTCTTTGCCAAGCCATCGCCTCCTTCTTTCCAACGTTTCCGCAACCCAACCAAGCCTTCCAAGCTTAGTTTCCAAGGCTGACTTGGTCACCTTTCTTCCTCTTTTCGACCAAGTGCCGCACGGTGCTAGTCCTTCCATACTAGCCCCGTGACAAGTGGTATTAGAGCCACACTTTCAGCAAAGAAAAATTCGAGATGACGAACACGAGTGATGCTACCGCGGTTACTACAAGGATCGCCGAGACCCGTTCCGACAAAGCCAAGAGAGTGAGTTCGAGAGATGCAATTTCTTCATTGCAATACAAAGTCACGATTGGAAGTGTTTGCGAAAGATTCGACGGAGAAAGTCAATGTCGTGGACGTCCGACTAGAGGAGTTGGAGAACCGTGGTGATAGTCTTAAGAGTGATTTTCAAAAATTCATCAATGAGACCGTTCATAATTTGGAGTTGCAAAACGGATCCCTCAAGGCCGAGTTGATTGATCTCAAAGAGATCGTGAACATGCTCAAGAGTGAAGTCTCCATCTACAAATCTGCCGTAGTGAGTGGTGTGGCTGTTAGCCCATCGAGTGGGTTGTCCGATGTCCCTAAGTCGAGGTATTACAAAGGGACGAGATCTGCCCAAGAAGTGGAGAACTTATTGTGGGGACTTGAGCAGTACTTCAAGGCGTCCGTCATCGTGAACGATGTCGACAAGGTAAGTACAGCGTCAATATATTTATTTGACGTTGATTTGCTTTGGTGGCGCTGCAGGTGTTTAGATGAGAAGCGAGGAGGCACATCCGTAGAGACTTGGGTTGATTTTCAAGAGGAACTCGAGCAACAATTCTACCCTGGAGATGTCGAAAAGGAGGTCCGATCCAAGCTTAGAAAACTCAAGCAAGAAGGGTCGATCCGAGATTATGTGCGGGAGTTTAGCGAGTTACAACTCTAAATTCTCGATCTAAGTGAGAAAGACGCCCTATTCCATGGATGGGCTAAAGCCGTGGGTATGCACCGAGTTGGAGCGGAGAGATATGAAAGAACTCTCCAAAGCCATTGCCGTTGCCGAGTCCTTGAAAGATCATAGTGACAACCAGTGATTCCAGCAAACCAAAAGCGAGACCCCACAACAATGGTGACAAACCAGCCACATTTTGCACGCTAATGAACAAGGTATTACACGCTAATGAACCGAAGGTCATGACGAGAAACTCGTAAGAACCATACCTCGTAGTGCATGCTGTCTTGAGCTCGTCTCCCTCGGCGATCCTCACTTGGTAATAGCCCGAACGAAGGTCGAGCTTCGTGAACCATCTTGCGCTCCCAAGTTGGTCAAACAAGTCCGCTATCAACGAGATTGGGTACTTGTTTTTCACTGTGAGTTTGTTTAATGCGCGGTAGTCTATACACATTCGTAAACTCCCATCGTGCTTCTTTTGGAAAAACATCAGTGCACCATAAGGCGCCTTGGAAGGTCGGATGTAACCGGCATCCAAGAGCTCTCTCAATTGCCTTCGAAGCTCCTCTAGCTCCGGTGGTGCCACACATGTCCTTGACAACTCGGAAGGCATCATGTCCTTGAACTCCTTAAGAACTTGTCCTACGGCATTGGGGAACTCCTTCGCTTCAATGGCCTCGTCCACCTTGAGCACGGCAAGGTAGGACTCCTTCTTTCGAACTCCTTTGTTGAATTGGATGGAGGATAACATCTTGGTTTGAACACCTGCATCTCGACTCACGGGTACCACACATTGATGTGCGCGGTCGAGTATACACAAACAATCAGCAAATGGCAAGAGAAGCGCATTAATCCGATCTAAGAAGGATAAACCAATGACTAAATCATAGTCGTCTAGAGGGATTACCTTGATGGTTTCACGTCCTGTCCAACTTCCAAGCTGAAGCTCTACCCGCTTTGCTACTCCGGCAATGTGTTCTTCCTTGGAGTTGACCATCTTGATCCATCCGCTTGCCTTCTCCACATGACGGCCAAGCTTCTCGGCGGCTCCCTCGGACATGAACACCTCGGATGCTCCGGTGTCCACCAATGCACTCAATTGCTTACCCGCAATCGTCACTTCAACGAACATGAGCCCATTCTTCTTGTGACTCGACTTGATTTGAAGGGAGCTAACGATTGCGCCAAGTTGGACGGCTTGCTCAGTTGACTTACCGTCACTTTTGATGGCTGAAAGGGCGACCTTCTTTGGGCAATCCTTGATGAAGTGCGGAGCATCGCAATGGAAGCACCTGACATGACCACGATCTTTTCTCTCCCACGGCCTCACGAACCGTGTGGATTTGTTGTGGGAATGTTTCCCATTGCCGTCTTTGTCGCCCCCGGATTTTGCTGGTTTGTCACCATTGTTGTTGGGTCTCGCTTTTGGTTTGTTGGAATCACTCCGGTTGGCACTATGATCTTTCAAGGACTTGGCAACGACAATGGCTTTGGAGAGTTCTTTCACATCTCTCTGCTCCAACTCGGTGCATACTCACGGCTTTAGCCCATCCATGAAGTGGAATAGGGCGTCTTTCTCACTTAGATCGGGAATTTAGAGTTGTAACTCGCTAAACTCCTGCACATAATCTCGGATCGACCCTTCTTGCTTGAATTTTCTAAGCTTGGATCGGGCCTCCTTTTCGGCATCTCCGGGGTAGAATTGTTGCTTGAGTTCCTCTTGAAAATCAGCCCAAGTCTCCACGGATCTTCCTCCTCGCTTCTCATCTGAACACCTGCGACGCCACCAAAGCAAAGCAACGTCAGATAAATATATTGACGCGGTACTTACCTTGTCGACATCGGTCGCGATGCCGGACGCCTTGAAGTACTGCTCAAGTCCACACAAGAAGTTCTCCACTTCTTGGGCATATCTCGTCCTTTTGTAATACCTCGGCTTAGGGACATCGGACAACCCCCTCGATGGGCTAACAACCACTCCACTCACTACGACGGATTTGTAGATGGAGACTTCACTTTTGAGCACGTTCACGATCTCTTTGAGATCAATCAACTCGGCCTTGAGGGATCCATTTTGCAACTCCAAATTCTAAACGGTCTCATTGATGAGTTTTTGGAAAACACTCTTAAGACTATCACCACGGTTCTCCAACTTTTCTAGTCGGACGTCCACGACATCGACTCTCTCCGTCGAATCTTTCGCAAACACTTCCAACTGTCTGACTTTGTCTTGCAATGAAGAAATTGCATCTCTCGAACTCGCTCTCTTGGGTTTGTCGGAACGGGTTTCGACGATCCTTATGGTAATCGCGGTAGCATCACTCGGGTTCGTCATCTCGAATTCTTCTTTGCTGAAAGCGTGGCTCTGATACCACTTGTCACGGGGCTAGGATGGAAGGACTAGCACCGTGCGGCACTTGGCCGAAAAGAGGAAGAAAGGTGACCAAGTCAGCCTTGGAAACTAAGCTTGGAAGGCTTAGTTGGATTGCGAAAATATTGGAAAGATGGAGGCGATGACTTGGCAAAGAAGGAAAGACGAGACAAGCGTTTTTCTAAGCAAAAAGTCTCGTTAAAAACTCCCCCTAAGCCTAGAGGGGAGAAAAGAGTATTCGATGCTTTCTCTTATTGATGCTCAAGAAAACTCAAAGGTGAAGTGATTACAATGGTGGGGAAGGCTCCTGTTTATAGCCTTGGCCCCCTCGATCCAATGGCTACGAATGACTCGATCCAATGGCTTTAGATGAGTCTTACAAAGAGAATCTCCTATAAATGGTAAGTCTATTATCCTATTACAAAGTTACCTAAGTTATGTGCCCAATGACATCATTGCTTTGGTGTCATTGGCTTGTTTCCTCAATTGTGGCTTCAAGGATGAAAGCTTGCATTGTATGTTGGCCAAGGAATGACACCTTGGCTTGGTCTTGGGCGGATTGGGCCTATCCTTGTGTTGACTCGGGCATGTGGGCAACCTTGGGCGGAATGGTGAGGAATAAGTCTAAGGCTTCAGGTGGAACCCCCCGCGTGGCCCAGGGTGCGTTGCTCTCGGCCCCTTGGTGGTGAAGGATGGCACGGGCTTGGAAGGTGCCCGTTTTGGCCCCATGGTGTCGGCTGGTGTGCTCTGTGTGGGCTCTGCCCTGATGATGTGTGTGCAGTGCGCCCTCGTAGGCCCCTTGGTGTGTGGGCGGTTCGACCATGGGATGTTGGGCTGTGACATTCTCCCGCACTAAATTGAGCGACGCCCTCGTCGCTCGGTCTTGGTGGAACTCAGCTATCTTTTCCTCGAATTGCCATAGGTCTTCGACAAGTTCACAACTACCCTCGGCTTCGGGAAGTCCTTTCCAAAGTATAAAATATTCATGCCTTGGCCTGGTCGTCGGATCACTCGGTCCGCTAGAACCTCTTGGTCCTCATTCTTGAAGGAGACTTTGACTCCAACGGGTGCTTGACTCGATCTACTCCGCTCCGGATCATCGGCACCCTCGAGGTATGGCTTGAGCATGCTGATGTGAAAGACAGGCCGCGCTCGAAGCTTGGGCGGCAACTTCAACTTCTACGCTACTTTGCCTATGCGCTTCACCACTCGGTATGGCCCTTCATATCTCTTATTGAGCGCCCCGTGGTTTGAAGAATTGCGAAGTGTTAGATTTAATTTTGCGAGAACTAAGTCCCCTACCTAAAACTCGGAGTCCCTTCGCTTTTGATCGGCCCACTTCTTCGCTCGCTTGGCGGCCTTGTGAAGGCACACTTGGGCTAGGTCTCGCTCTTCTTGCCATGTTTTGGTGAAATAGAAGGCGGTTGGATTTGTCCCATCGTACTTGGTCAAAATAGAGTTGGGTGTGAGAGGCTGTTGGCCATTCACGATCTCAAATGGGCTACGGTTTGTTGCCTCGCTCCTTTGTAGGTTGTACGAAAATTGGGCCACATCCAATATCTTTGGCCAGTCCCTTTGAGTGGCACTCACATAGTGCCGTAAGTAAATTTCGAGCAATGCATTCACCCTCTCGGTTTGTTTGTCTATTTGGGGATGGAAGGCCGTTGACAAGTTCAAGTTGGTTCCCATCAACTTGAAGAGCTCGGTCCAAAATCTGCCGGTGAAGCGGGTGTCTCGGTCGCTCGTAATGGTCTTTGGGATCCCCCAATACTTGACCACGTGCTTGAAAAACAAGCGGGCAGCCTCCTCGGCTGGGCAAACTTTGGTGGCGGGTATGAAGGTGGCATACTTGGAGAACCTGTCAACCACAACCATAATGCTAGAAATATCATTAACGTTAGGTAAACCGATAATAAAATCAAGGGAAATACTCTCCCATGGCTTCTCGGGTATGGGCAACGGTTGAAGTAAGCCCATTGGTCTCTTAGCATCGATCTTGTCTTGTTGACAAATGAGACAAGTCTTGACGTAAGCCTCGACGTCGTCACTCATGTGGGGCCAATAGTACCTCTCGGAAATTAGCGCTAGGGTGTGATGCATCCCCGGATGGCCTGCCCATCTCGAATCGTGGCACTCCTTCATAAGTTGCCTTCGTAGGTTGTTGTAGTGAGGAACATAGAGGCGTTGTCCTCGCATGTAAAGCAGCCCACTCTCAACCCAAAATCGTCGGGACTTGTCCTCCTTGGCATGCTCGATCAAGGCTTTGGCGGAAAGGTTGTGGAGAAGTCCTTCCTTGATGCTTTCTATCAAGTCACCCTCGGGTTGGCTAATGGTAGCAAGCGATGTTTTTCGGCTTAAGGCATCGGCGACGGTGTTTGCTTTTCCCGGCTTGTGCTCCTTGGAAAAGTTAAATTCGGCTAGAAAGTCTTGCCACCTAGCCTGCTTAGGAGATAACTTCTTTTGGGTTAGAAAATAACTAATAGCACTATTATCGGTATAGACAACAAACCTCGAAATCCAAAACATAGTGTCTCCACGTGCGCAAGCAATGGACGACGGCGGTCATCTCTTTCTATTGGACGGTATAACGTCTCTCAGTCTCGTTGAGCTTGCGGCTCTCAAAGGCTATGGGATGCCCCTCTTGCATGAGCACTCCGCCGATTGCATAATCCGATGCATCAATGTGGATCTCAAAGGCTTTAGTGTGGTCGGGTAGGACCAACACCGGTTCACTTACCATGGCTCGCTTGAGCCTCTCGAATGCCTCTTGGCAACTCGTATCCCACGCCTACTCTTTGTTCTTCTTGAGTAGCTCGGTTAGAGGCGTGACAATGAGGGAATAGACGCAGACAAACCTTTGATAGTAGTTGGCTAGCCCAAGAAATGAGCGTAGCTCGGCGACCTTGGTGGGAGGCTCCCACTCGTCGATGGCCCGGATCTTATTCTTGTCCATCTTGATGGTACCTCCTCCGATGATGTGGCCTAGGAATGGCACTTCTCGTTGGGCGAACGCACACTTCTCCCTCTTGATGAATAGCTTATTGTCCCGAAGCACCTGCAAAACCTTTATCAAGTGCCTTATATGCTCTTCAAAAGTGGGACTATAAATCACTATATCATCTAAGTAAACCACCACGAAACGATCAAGGAAAGGGTGTAATACCTTGTTCATTAGCGTGCAAAATGTGGCAGGTGCGTTGGTAAGGCCAAAGGGCATGACGAGAAACTCGTGAGAACCATACCTCGTAGTACATGCTGTCTTGGGCTCGTCTCCCTCGGCGATCCTCACTTGGTAATAACCCGAACGAAGGTAGAGCTTCGTGAACCATCTTGCGCTCCCAAGTTGGTCAAACAAGTCCGCTATCAACGAGATTGGGTACTTGTTTTTCACTGTGAGTTTGTTCATTGTGCGATAGTCGATGCACATTCGTAAACTCCCATCGTGCTTCTTTTGGAAAAACACCGGTGCACCATAAGGCGCCTTGGAAGGTCGGATGTAACCGGCATCCAAGAGCTCTCTCAATTGCCTTCGAAGCTCCTCTAGCTTCGGTGGTGCCATCCGATATGGAGCCTTGGCAGGCGACTCGGCATTCGAAATCAACTCAATCTTGTGATCCACCTCTCTCTTGGGTGGCAACGCCTTTGGCAACTCGGAAGGCATCGTGTCCTTGAACTCCTCAAAAACTTGTCCCACGATATTGGGGAACTCCTTCGCTTCAATGACCTCGTCCACCTTGAGCACGACAAGGTAGGACTCCTCCTTTCGAACTCCTTTGTTGAATTGGATGGAGGATAACATCTTGGTTTGAACACCTGCATCTCGACTCACGGGTACCACACATTGATGTGCGCGGTCGAGTATACACAAACAATCGGCATATGGCAAGAGAAGCGCATTAATCCGATCTAAGAAGGATAAACCAATGACTAAATCATAGTCGTCTAGAGGGATTACCTTGATGGTTTCGCGTCCCGTCCAACTTCCAAGCTGAAGCTCTACCCATTTTGCTACTCCGGCAATGAGTTCTTCCTTGGAGTTGACCGTCTTGATCCATCCGCTTGCCTTCTCCACATGAAGGCCAAGCTTCTCGGCGGCTCCCTCGGACATGAACACCTCGGATGCTCTGGTGTCCACCAATGCACTCAATTGCTTGCCCGCAATCGTCACTTCAACGAACATGAGCTCCTTCTTCTTGTGACTCGACTTGATTTGAAGGGAGCTAACGATTGCGCCATGTTTGACGACTTGCTCAGTTGACTTACCGTCACTTTTGATGGCTGAAAAGGCGGCCTTCTTTGGGCAATCCTTGATGAAGTGCAGACCATCGCAATGGAAGCACCTGACAGGACCACGATCCTTTCTCTTCCATGGCCTCACGAACTGTGTGGATTTGTTGTGGGAATGTTTCCCATTGCCGTCCTTGTCGCCCCCGAATTTTGCTGGTTTGTCACCATTGTTGTGGGGTCTCGCTTTTGGCTTGTTGGAATCACTCTGGTTGGCACTATGATCTTTCAAGGACTCGGCAATGGCAATGGCTTTGGAGAGTTCTTTCACATCTCTCTGTTCCAACTATGTGCATACCCACGGCTTTAGCCCATCCATGAAGTGGAATATGGCGTCTTTCTCACTTAGATCGGGAATTTGGAGTTGTAACTCGCTAAACTCCTGCACATAATCTCGGATCGACCCTTCTTGATTGAGTTTCCTAAGCTTGGATCGAGCCTCTTTTTCGGCATCTCCGGGGTAGAATTGTTGCTTGAGTTCCTCTTGAGAATCAGCCGAAGTCTTCACGGATGTGCCTCCTCGCTTCTCATCTGAACACCTGCGACGCCACCAAAGCAAAGCAACGTTAGATAAATATATTGACGCGGTACTTACCTTGTCGACATCGGTCACGTTGCCGGACACCTTGAAGTACTGCTCAAGTCCCCAAAAAAAGTTATCCACTTCTTGGGCAGATCTCGTCCCTTTGTAATGCCTCGGCTTAGGGATATCGGACAACCCCCTCGATGGGCTAACAACCACGCCACTCACTATGACAGATTTGTAGATGGAGACTTCACTCTTGAGCAAGTTCACGATCTCCTTGAGATCAATCAACTCGGTCTTGAGGGATCCGTTTTGCAACTTCATATTCTCAACGGTCTCATTGATGAGTTTTTGGAAATCACTCTTAAGATTATCACCGCTGTTCTCCAACTTCTTTAGTCGAACGTCCACGACATCGACTCTCTCCGTCGAATCTTTTGCTAACTCTTCCAACCGCGTGACTTTGTCTTGCAATGAAGAAATTGCATCTCCCGAACTCGCTCTCTTGGCTTTGTCGGAACGGGTCTCGATACCAATTGTTATGAACCAGGTAGAAGTAGGTTAAAGGAGAGAAAAGAAAGGGTTTTAGAAGATAGAAAAAGATAAGATTCAGACAAAAGAAAGACGGTTTTCATTCAATTTTGAGATAAGGTTCTGGATAATTACAACTGAAATTTATAGGATAATTACTACTACATTGAAATTACTAAATTGCAGCTGGAAAAGAATAATTGCCTCAGTAAGCCACAAATTATTCATCTAATTTGTCTCATGCCTGCTTAATGAACCGAACTTGGCCCAAACCTTCTCACTTTGACTTTGACCCTAGCCTCCCTCTTCCTCAATAGCCACGACGCCATTTCCCTTTTCACCTCTGCAAATTTTAACTTCAATTTTCTCAGCCAATTTTCCTTTTTCCATTTGATTCCCTAAATCACTCAATTCCAGCCCTAATATCACCCCCTTTTCATTTGCATTCATGACCTACCTTGAATGGTGGGTGGACATGTGATGTGATCTCTCGATCCCTCCATGTGTTATAAAATTTAGGGTATTGTTTAGGATTAAAATTTAGTATTTAGATCATGATTTTAAGGTTAGTATTTCAAAGTTTAAATAAGCATATTTGTGAAAATAAAATTTTTTCACTGCATATTGTCACGGTCTGTTCGTCGTGACATGCGGGACCGTGACGAGATGCTTTCTGGTTGTGCTTAATGCGGGTTGCGAGATAGCCATAAGGGTGTAGTACGTGCCATACAGCCGTCCAGTCCTCGGTGGGCGTGCTGGTTAGGCACCACACTGGTCGGGAGTTGTCCCCGCTTCCTTAATGAGCCCATGGGAGGGCGAAACCAGTAAGCATCGGAGATGAAAAAGGCTTAGCCTCAGGCGTGTGGGAGCCCTGAGGTGCCGCGCGGGGGAGATGTCCCTGTGTCAAGACTCTGACCCCGTGACAAGTGGTATTAGAGCCAGACTATGTGCTAGATGTGAGTTTACCAAGCGCTCCTTGTGCTGCGTAGCGAGTCAAGTGAACAAGCATGTGCCTCGCACCCTAATGAGGGGGTGTTCGCGAGTGGGTCCTCTAGAAAGAGATTGAGACGAGGACGGGTAGGCAGGAAGCCGCATCGAAAGTTCGCCAAACACTCGTAGCCGCATGTGTCGGAGCCTCAGTGAAGAAGGCGAGCAGGCAGGGAAATACACACGAGATCTGGGAAAGAGCTTTCTCCCCATGCACGAGGGCGTACATGAATTGAGTGGGGGAGATTGTCACGGTCTATTCGTAGTGACATGCGGGACCGTGACGAGATGCTTTCTGGTTGTGCTTAATGCAGGATGTTGGATAGCAATAAGGGTGTAGTACGTGCCGTACATCCGTCCAGTCCTTGGTGGGCGTGCTGGTTAGGCACCACACTGGTCGGGAGCTGTCCCCGCTTCCCTGATGAGCCCATGGGAGGGCGAAACCAGTAAGCATCGGAGATAAAAAAGGCTTAGCCTCGGGCGTGTGGGAGCCCTAAGGTGTCGCACGGGGGAGATGTCTCTGCGTCAAGACTCTGACCCCGTGACAATATGCATCAAATATTAACCTTAATATTAAAAGAAGATAAATTGTTCCTTCATTTAGATGAATTATTTATTTACCTAAGGGTTGGAGAAAGAGAATTAATTGTTCCTTCATTTAGATAAATTATTTATTTATCTGTGGGTTGGAGGATGTCAACTGTGAGCTTTAACCACTTGTTCTAAAAATTGTTGATAGCAAAAAAAATATTTTTTTAACAAACCAAGATAAACTAATTATTTATATTTTCTATTCATTCTTGCATTTATCTTTGATTTTGTAAACTTTATCGTTATCATTTACCTCTTACAATTGTATTATAAATGTGTGATTTAAGTGAATAAAAATGTAACAAGAGTTACATTTTCTATTTCTATCTGTCCTCTTCTCTTTATTTTTAGAGTAAAATGCACAAATGACCATCAAACTAAAAAAATATGTAATTTTCTCAATTAAAATTTACAAAATGATATTTTTTAAAGGTAGAAAGCCAAAATTTGCCCCTAACGTTTACACTTTTTGTCATTTTGGCCCTAAATCTTTTTTTGAAGCACCTAACCCCTCAACGTTTTCTTTTCTGTGCAAATACACCCTTAGATGGACGGAACTGTTAGTCAACTAACGGTCATCCGTTTACGCACACATGGCAGGCTAATGTGGCATGCCCACGTGTAGTGGAGGATGACGTGGCAATTTGCTGATGTCATTCATTTATTTTAAAAAATAATATATATATATAAATATATTTCGCGCAACCACTCATAGGTTGCCACGTGTTGTTTGATTGTGCATGAATAAAAACCCAATGCATTAAGCCTTGGTGGAGGTTCGAACCCAAGTCCTTGGGTAAAGCAAGCAGACAACTTAACCATTGGATCAAGTAACCTTATTTAATGTTTACTAAGTGCTATAATTTTTAAACAAAACGCAACACGTGATTATTTAAAAAAAATTAAACATACAAAAGCACGATTGAACCCAAGAATCCCCAAATCAAGTCATTTGGGTTAGTTCTTAAACCTAAATCGTCAGAGAAAACCCCACTCTATCGTCAATCAAGTCAGTTTAAGAAGCAGTTGGAGTCGATCGAAGGATGGAGAAAAATGGTTATCCGAACATTGTTAGTGTATCTCGACGAGAGTTTGCGTATGATGAAGAAGAAAAAAAGTGTGATTGCGAGAAATTGGCTCCTAGACAAACTGCATGGAGCGATTCAAACCCTGGAAGAAGGTATTATGGATGCCCAGATTTTCCGGTAAGATAACAACCAAAAGAGAAATTTGTATTTATTGTGTATTATGCATAATTTTATTGGTTAGGGTTCTAACAAAAAGTATATTTTTCTGTTGATTTAGTGTGGATGTAAATATTTTGAATGGTATGACGCGAGAATACCAGATCGAGCAATTGACTTGCTACAAAAATTACGCGACAATGAACGTATTTTAGCAAAGGAGAACAAGAACCTTCGAAGGCAGCTTAGGAGTTGTGGGAGTATTTCAGCTGGTGAAAGCAGCAATGTAAATTTGGATGACAATAACAATGTGCATAGTGACTTCAAAGGAAAAGTTTTGACTACAATTGATGATGTTGTAAACAAAAATGAGCTAAGGGGAAAGATTAAGAGTTTGAAGGAGAAAATAAAATCACCGAGAAAAAAAAGAATTTTATAAAGGATTGCTCATTTGTGCTTTGTTATGTATTGTATGCATTCTGTTAGCAATGGTAGTAGTAATGGTAGTTTAGAGTTTAGGGTAATTGAAAACCGTATTATGTACAAGAGAATGATTGAATTTTAAATGAAAATGATGTGGTTAAACCTTATTTGTTGCATATATCTTGACTATTTAATTGCATATTTGTTGATCAGTTTTTTAATGTACTAAACAATCAACACTGTCTTTCACCGGTGTAAATCAGTTCTTTAATTTACTAAACAATCAACATTGTTTTACACCGGTGTAAATCAGATCTTTAATTTACTAAACAATCAACACTGTCTTACACCGGTGTAAATCAGTTCTTTAATTTACTAAACAATCAACACTGTCTTACACCGGTGTAAATTAGTTCTTTAATTTACTAATACATTTCGGTTAATTCGAAAACCGACCGAATTAATCGAAATTTATTCGGTTAGGTTAATATATTTCGAAAAAAGTTTGGTTCGGTTAACGGTTAAAGATTTAAAAAGTTCAGTTAATTCGGTTTTGGGTAATTCGGTTCGGCCACCGACCGAATTAACCATTTGGACATCCCTAGTTAAAATCATATAATAATATAACCAAATTTCATTGATAAAGAGAATGTTGCAACAACATCACTAGTGAACCAACAAAAAGTAATTCAACTACAAAAAGTAACCTATGAACCAACTCAACATCAACAAAAAAATGTTGGTAAACCAACAACAAAAAGTAATGCATACCAATATTACTATAGGAACTGTCAATAGTTAACACATGATAATAAGCAGTTATCAACCATATCGATATTGATGAACTAAGTAACTAACTTAATGAACCAAACAAAACCACAGTTTTGACAAAAACTAATAAGAATCCCAAATGGAGATTTTATTTCTTTTTTATCTTTGTTGCAACTGATTCTTGAGTGGCCAAAGGCTTTCCAACTGCCTTCCTCTTCTTTCGAGCATTTGTCATCGTAGACTCCACATTACTTTGTTGAACTGCTGGAGTGACAGTGGTGCTTGTGCTTGTACCAGACTGAGAAAAAATAAAATAAAATAAATACAATAATAATGATGTGAATATATATTGTGTTTTTAAATTTGATGTACTTACATATAAAGTTTGTTCCCCAGTCTTCAAATTGGTGTAGAGCCCAAACCCTTGAAGTCTTGTGCTCCTTCTTGACTTAAGTTTCATAGCATTGACTTTTTTCTTGCCTTTATGTGATGATGGTGTAGGGTCTTTAGGTGACTTACTGTTTTGCATGTTTGCAGAATTGTTACATACATTGGTCCCCTACAACAAAGAATAATAAATCATAAGTATAAATCTATAAGTCCGATACATAATTGTAAATAAAAGGAATGACCTATACCTGATTTGTACTTGTTTTAGGTTGTGTACATGATCGTTTGTTATGTCCATCCCACCACAATTCCTACAAGTCATAATGAGACCAATCCTACTCATATCCCAGGCTTAAGATGTTTACGTTCTCCTTTTGCCTTCCTCCTATTTTTCTTTGGCATTCCAGGCATTATTCTTTCAACAGGTGGGAGAACAAGCTGAATTCCAGTTTTTTCCCACTCATGGCACCCATTTATAGGTTGTAAAGCATATGAATATGCTTTAATATATGTATATTTGTGGTAACAGGAATTTAGGCATTCGTCTGGGTCTCCACCAGTATTTCAGATTGCACAACAAGCATGTGGACAATGAATCCCACATAGCTGCCACTTTCTACAAGTTCTTTTTTGTAAGTCCACGGTGAACTTGTTTTTTCCTTTCTTTATCTCACAACTATGGTCTCCATTCCAAATCATTCTCTAGTCAATGTTGTCCTTCTTACATTCATTAAATTTTTTCTTGATAAGTGGACCGTAATTGTACTTCCATGTAGTCATGAATCTGCTCTTTTTAACAATCCTAGTCATAGTCCTCACTCTAATTTCCTCCAACATTGTAATGATGCTTTTGTATCTTGCCTCAATAATGCTAGAATTAAAAGCTTCACACATGTTGTTGTCAACTATATCCGACTTAGCATGCACCCTTTGAAAAGCTTTAGTCCATGGTTTCTCTTTTTTGCCAAACACTTCAGTTGCCAGTTTTTCATCAATTGCAGACAATGCATCTTTGTTCTGCTGCCATTCCCTTTCAGTTGTGGACTTCACAATTTGCCAAAATGCAAACTCATATGATTTCGATCTCTTCCTTCCAGTCCAATTTGCAAACACATGTCTTGCACAATTTTTGTGCTCAACTCGTGGTAAAATATCAATAACAACATACTCAAGACCCTGCAAAAAATGATACACAAAATGAAACACAAAAAATACTTACATATTCAAAAAATTAAACAAAAAATAGAGGTTTAATCTTTACCTTATGATGGTCACTAATGATGGTGTAACCAAATCCATCTTCCATTCCCAAGTCTTCCTTGAGAAGACTTAGAAACCATGTCCATGAATCTTTAGTTTCACTCTCGACAATGGCCGAAGCAATAGGAAACATCTGATTATTGTCGTCTCTGCCAATAGCCGATAACAGTTCACCTTGAAATGGGCCTTTAAGGAAACACCCATCTAGACCAAAGATAAGCCTGTAACCTTCTTTCCAGCCTCCTTTTAATGCATCAAAACAAACATAAAATCTTTTGAAATGAGGTGGAGAATTGGAAGTAACCCTATTTACAGCCATCTTTACAGTACTTCCTGGATTTTTTCCCCTTAATTCATGTGCATAATCCCATAAATTAGCAAATTCTTCCTTCACATTTTCAGCCAACCTTGATGACACCAAATTTTTGGCTCTTCTACATGCACTAAAGTTAACATTTACATGAAGCTCAATTGAACCCTTCTATAAATCTCCTTCAGCTTCATTTTTGGGTGGTCCTTAATGGTTTCCTCAAAATGTTCTGCAATCGCTTTCACATTCACATTCTTGTTTTTAAAACTAACTGGACAACTGTGTTCCTCTACAAATGTCCTCACTTGCATGCACTTTGTCATTCTATTGGTAATTGCATGAATTCTCCATGGACAATGGGCAGAGGCATTACATTTAGCAGTAACCCTATTAGGCTCATTCTTAATAAATTTCAATTCTCTTCTATTGCATCTAGAATACTTACGGATTGCCTCCTTGAATTGTTTCCCATCTTTAAACAACATCCCTAAACAGAACTCGGGACTCTCAGAATTTGGGTTGTACTTAGGAAATTTAGATTTTCTCCTAGCATCATCATCATGTTCCTCATCATATGAAGAAACTAAACTCCCATGGTCATCACTATCAAAGTAATCAGTCTGATTCCCATCTACCTCGTATGTAGTTCCAATATTTTATTCTTCAATTACTTTCTCCTTTCGTATCTTAGGTTGAATTTCATCCCCATCACTATCACTGTCAGTCTCAACATGTTTCTTTCCCTTATTAACACATTTCTCTTCAAAACTTTTAAATGTTGTTCTAGCAGATTGTAGCTCCTCATCATCATTACCATCAGATAAATACCCAACTTTCATCAAATATACACCATCCTGACTTTCACTTTCACTTTCACTCTCATCATCATTGTCATTAACTGTTTCTTGAACGCCAATAGCATTCTTATTGATATTTTGTTCAATGGCAGCACTCTTATTAATCGTTTCTTGAACACCAACAACAACATCCTCATTGATATTTTGTTCAACATTAGCACTCTCATCAATTGTTTCTTGAATACCAGCAGCAACATCTTCACTTTCACCCTTATTCATAGTTTCTGCACCACCACCAGCACCTTCATAGACTCTCTCAATAGAAACCTCACTAGCACCCTCCATTTGAGACTGTTGCAGCCATTCAACATCATTCAAATCAGCATGAGAATTCTCATGGACAACCTTATTAGTAGCATCCCCAGCAACATCACCAGCACTCTCATTAACCGTTTCTTGAACACCAGCAGCAGCATCCTCATTGATATTTTGTTCAACATTAGCACTCTCATTAATTGTTTCTTGAAGATCAACAGCAACATCTTCACTTTCACCCTTATTCATAGTTTCTGCACCACCACCAACACCTTCATAGACTCCCTCAATAGAAACCTCACTAACACCCTCCATTTGAGACTGTTGCAGCCATTCAACATCATTCAAATCAATATAAGAATTCTCATGGACAACCTCATTAGTAGCATCCCCAGCAACATCACCAGCACTCTCATGGACAACCTTAGTAGTAGCATCTCCAGCAGCATCACCACCACCCTCAATAACACCATCCCCAACAACATCATTAGAACCATCACCACCATTAGAACCATCACCACCATGTAATAATAAAATATCATCGACAATAATAGGGGTGTCAACTTCATGTTCTACATATACGTCTATAAAATCATATTTCACCCAATAATTTAACATAGCAATAGTGCTAGTATCATCCCAAAGTACCCTACGATTATCTTGTAAACGGCCACTAAAAGGTTCATGGAAGTACATTATTTGGATACTACTGAAATGTAACACATTTTCAACTAGCTTGCGAACTTCAAAGTAAGAAATAGTGTCCGGGTCCTCTTTCAATCTAACAACCTCACCACCTACATACCTCACAAAAGGGTCTCGAACAAATTTCCCACCAACATGCAGATTTATGTAATACTCTTTGCTCCCATGCATCTGCATTAAAATAGACTACAAAGTTATAACATTTTACAATATTTAACATTAAAAAATAAATAAATATTTAAACAGAAATCACTGTAACTAGAAGCACGTAAAGCACACAAGCATTTTTTGATATTGCAGCAAAAAAAGTCACTTTCTACTAATAAAAAAATCATCTACAAAATAATAATGTCAACAAAACACACATGGAGGGACCACTTTTATAAAAAAAACCACAAACCCACTACAAACTAACCTTAAATATCTCGACGATATGAAAAAACCACAATGAAAATATCTCTATTGTCTTCTGATTCAGAATAATCTTCTCTACAATTCGATTTAGGTTTTCTTGTCAATTTGAGTTTAAGAAAAGTGGTGATAGAGTGAGGTTTTCTCTGACGATTTAGGTATAAGAACTAACCCAAATGACTTGATTTGGGGATTCTTGGGTTCAATCGTGCTTTTGTATGTTTAATTTTTTTTAAATAATCACGTGTTGTGTTTTGTTTAAAAATTATAGCACTTAGTAAACAACAAATAAGGTTACTTGATCCAGTGGTTAAGTTGTCTGCTTGCTTTACCCAAGGACTTGGGTTCGAATCTCCACCAAGGTTTAATGCATTGGGTTTTTATTCATGCACAATTAAACGACACGTGGCAACCTATGAGTGGTTGCGCGAAAAATATATATTTTTATTTTTTAAAATAAATGAATGACGTCAGCAAATTGCCACGTCATCCTCCACTACATGTGGGCATGCCACATCAGCCTGCCATGTGTGCGTGAACGGTTGACCGTTAGTTGACTAACGGTTCCGTCCATCTAAGGATGTATTTGCACAGAAAAGAAAACATTGAGGGGTTAGGTGCTTCAAAAAAAAGATTTAGGACCAAAATGACAAAAAGTGTAAACGTTAGGGGCAAATTTTGGCTTTCTGCCTTTTTTAAACTACAAAATGATCATCTCAATAACTTATGCCAATGAAGTAGCCCTTATCAGAAATAATTGATTAGTAAAATTAGTCTATTTTAATTTTCATAGACTCTTATTTTATGCGTCTGATCCAATTGAAGGAGCTCAAATTTTAAAATAGTTGGTCTAATCCATTTTTATCGGTTAAAAACATTTATCATAGTGATCTCTAAACCAATTTCGAACCAATTAAGCCGACAGATCAATCCGATCAAATCCGGTTCAAACAACCATACTAGTTACTAAAGATTTAGGTTAAATTATTATAAGGGTCACTTTTATTTTATATGTGTTCACTTTTGAGTACTGAAATTTAAGAAGTAACATTTTAGTCACTTACGTTAATGTTTTATAATGCTTTGGTCAACATTCATTAGTTTAATGATGTGACACATTAGAAAACCCATAAACTTTAAATAAAATATTAATTTAACCCTTAAATTTTAGATAACTATACAATTACCAAAACCTTCATCTCAATCGATTTTTGCTCAAGTTTCCTATCATTCCTCTCCAAGATTCTTGTATTTTTTTCATTGATTTCTTGTTTTCAAACATGAATGAACACAAATATTTTTTTTAGTTTGAAAATTACTATAAAAGCAACCCAAGAAGACCTTAAGTTGTCGATTTCTCTTTTTGTTCCAAGAAAGAATTCTGCTTGATTCATCATATTGATTTGAGAAAATTTGTTTTTTTGTTATGAATATTTATCTATGTGAATGTCTATAATGATAAGAACTTTATCTAGGAGATTTGATTTACTTTATCATTAGGAATATTATCTCCATTAATTAGAGTTCAATGTATTATGTACTTCTTATGCCTATAAATAGATGAAGTCGTTGTACACAAGTCTAGTTTTGATAATAATACGAATCTCCATCTTTCTCTCATCTCTTTGTTCTTTTATACTTGTTCGTTGTTCTTCATTATTTTATTCACAACACGTTATCAGCACGATCTCGCTCAATTATCATGGTTCTTATTGGCAATTCCCGATGTAATTACCTATTTTGTCCGGGGTGTTAACCCGTTTTCATTTTTTAAAGAACAGGCTTTATTACTCTTATATATATATATATATATATATATCGAATAATTAAAACTAAAAACTAAAAAAAGGGGAAAAACAAACCGTATATATATATATATATTATTAAGGTTGTATTTATCTATTATTGCTATTATTACTATCTATTATTATTATTGTTATCTATTATTATTATTACCATTATATTTATTAATGTTATTATTATTATAGTTATTATTAGTGTTATTATTATCTATATTATTATGATATATTGTTATTATTATCATTATCTATTACTTATTATTATTATTATTATTATTATTATTATTATTATTATTATTATTATTATTATTATTATTATACTTGTGTTTAAACGAATCTTAAAAAAAAGAGACTAATATATATATATAGTTTGTCCAAATTAAATAAATAAAAACTCAATTAAATAATAAAAGCCCAAGTCTTATTTAAGTCCATTTACATTTAAAAAGAAGCCCAAAAAACTTAATTACATAGGCCCCGTTTGGCCCAAACCCGGCCTATCCCAAAAAACCTATTTTGCCCGTGTTTGTTGCTTGTGCAGCCAATTCCTCACCGTCAGATCTAATCTAGATCTGACGGTCCAGATCGAGGCTCGAGCAGAAACCCTAGAGAGGCCCCTTCTCAGCTCGCGCCGCATCAACCTCTGTCGTCAGATCCGGATCGAGATCAACGGCCACAATCGAAGGGAGAAGTCTCTGAAACCTCCGCGCGCCGCACTCGCGGCTTCCCAGCTCCCTCAAGCGCGCGTGTGGATGACACACGACGCTCCAGCTCCCTCACGCGCGCCTTTTCGAGTGCTGCACGACCGTTCAGATCTTTCACCGATGGTTAGGATCGCTCTGTGTCGTCCGGCCAGCCAAACTCCACCTCTGGTCCCCTCCCCCCTCGTACGAGAGCCCTCGCATGCAAACAAAATGTCAAAAAATTGCAACCACTAACCGAAATCACAGAGAAGAAAATAACGAAAAGATCAGAGACAGATGCAAACAAAATTATCAGCAACCAATGACAGATTTTCCAAAAGAATTACATGTAATACGAAAATTGTAATTATCGGGCTATACAACCCGAAACGAACCATTGTAATCCCGAGGTTGCATTCGGGGAATTCTCAGAAATCAATACAAGCAAAAAAGTTTCAGAGGTATATCGTCATCTTCTTTTCATTTTCGTTTCGAAGCGTAATAAAAAAAGCAAAAGGGTTAGGGTTTTTTACCTTCGTCCGTTCGTCTTCCTCGCTGGTGACAAGCTTCGTGGCCTCTTCTGAGACCACGCATGGTGAATCGATGAGGAAGTCAAGGTTTTTTTTAAATCGGTTTTTGTTTCGATTTTCAAAATAAAGGAAAGGTTTTTTGTTTCTATTTTACACGAAGGAAGGGAAAAGTTTTTCTGGTTTTTGGGGTTTGGAAAGGTCGAAAAAGGTTTTTAGGGGTTTCGGCGCTGGCTAGCAGCGGCCGGAACGATGGCGGCGGCGGCGGCTGAGAAGACAAAGAGAAAAGGGGGAGTTTGTGTTTAGGGTTAGGTTTTGGCTAAAAGGGGATGTTATGTTTTTTAATGTAGCTTTTATAGTATTTTAAAACGTTAAAATTGGTTTAATAGCATTTTAAAACCCTCTGGGTTGTGTAATTACGCACGAAGGGTTTCTGTCTTTTTAAACCACGCCCATGGTCCCCCAACCTTTTCAAATGTTTGTAATTTCGTCATTGTTTTCATTTTAATATTTCTTCTGATGGGATATTTACAACATTGGTCCCTTTAGGTTTTCGTGTCTTTGCAATTTGGCCCTTTATTTTGCATTTCGGTCAGTTTTTGATGGTTTATTTATTGTTTAGGTCCCTGTCATTTCACGCATTTTTTTGCCTCATATTTATTTTTCCTCAAATTTGGCTCTTGTTTTATGTGTTTATGTTAATTTTTATAATATGTGGCGTATGTTATGTTATTTATTTTATATCATATGATTGTATATTTTTTAAATCTTGTTTAAGCATGTGTTTTTTATAATCTATGGTTTTATGATGCATAGTATAGTTTTGTTATGTATGGTATATATGGTTTTAATATGTCGTATACTCGATTCTTTTTATGCGTGCATAGTTGGTTCGTATGTTACTCGAATATGTGTTTATTTGGCATGCATTTTTTCAAATTGTCATTCATGACTTTTTAGCGTTTAAAGTTGCATAATAATTAATTTTAATCATAAAAAGGAGGTACATATTAATTCGCGTATTTGGGTTGAAACATCCTAGCTTATTGGATATACCCCGAATATTCTGATTAATTTGAATCGTCTAAAGGTAAAATTCGTAAGAAATTATAACGTAGAAGACCATGACACCATATTTTATCTGCTTGCATCATGCATAAAGGTGACGTACGAGATCCAAACCCTAAACTAACACGACAGTCAGACTTATATGATGTCGGTTTAGTCTTTGGTTCGGTGTACCATCATCCTTTTTCATTAAATGTCAAATTAATTCGAAACCGCCAATTTGATAAAGCTCGTATGATTAAAGTCCATTTTTCAATTAAGAATCCCTAATTAAATTCATTTTAAATTTCAGATAATTTCCATCAATTAAAAGCAACAATTATTTTGGTACCGATTTCCGGGCGTGATGTGGGGTGCTAACCCTTCCCCACACGTAACCAACTCCCGAACCCTTTCAAATGAATCTCTAGTTTTGTTTTTACGGTGTCCGACCTACCTCAGTGGCCGGTGGCGACTCCAAACCAAAAAAAGATTTTTTTAGGTTTTGTTCTAAAACTTGGAATTTTCAAAAAAAGTTCCCTCTTTAATTATTTGTTTCAAAATGCGGGGGACACTTAAAAAGTTTTTGTTTTCAAAAAAACCTTATCACAGCGTGGCGACTCCACTAGGGACAAATTTTGTTGTACAAAACAAAAAGAGAGTTAAGCCAAAAAAAATGACCATTGTTGCTTTTAATGATGAAAATTTTTTAAATTTAGTTTGACTTTAGCGAGGTGGTTCTTCCTTGAAAATAGGACTTGAATTATACGAGTTTCGATAATTGGTGGTCTTTGACTTAATTTCTTATTTAATTTCTAAGGAATCACCGACATGTGATGCATCACGATCATTAAGCTCTATACCCGAGCTTCGTCTCTTAAGTGGGAGTGAAACGCCCATACCCACATGAGCATCCCTCCACGGGTCAGTAATTCACTTCTGGAATCCACGCCTTTGACACGTGTGCAGCCCTCCACGTCACTAGGTCGTGCTTTCTCTAACCGAAACCAATTCGCAAGCTTGTAATGGGCCAGAATTGGGGCTCTTGTCACCTTAGTAGGTGATAAGATAGATTCGGGTACCCTTGTTAGAACCGAACCCACAAGTGTGAGAATTTAAGAAGCCCACCCCGATTAGAGCCATGCGGATAACCGTAGAATTAGAATTCGTACTAGTAGGTATTGCATTGTTAATCTGCTTTGGTGTGTTTTCATTCGCTTGATTTATTCAGTATTCATTATTTTTGTTACTAATCCAATTGCCTTTTTTGTCTTGTTTTGCTTAATTATTTGTGCATATACATCGCATTTTCATACGAAATGTTGATTCGAGAATAGTCTAAAGTTGAAAACTTTCATAACGGGAGAAAAGAGTCTATAGCAACGGAGTTTCCGGAACGTGCTAAGGGGACGAGCAAAACATATTGAAAATCATACCCTATGTATTTATTTTCTTGCCTCGTTGTAACAAGACTTGATCTCCGTTATAAAAAGTTGTTTAATGAGGATGTTCGTCGAATCAACATTTCCTTGCATTCGATTGTATTTTTTTAATTTGTTGCCTTCAATCATTTTCTTCTGTTATGCATACACATTTCATGCATTAAATCATAAAGTCGTGAGATTAATTGTTCGGGGTCATGACAGTATTTTTGACTACCGAAGATTCCGCACCCACACTTTACTCGCCATCAAAGGAAACAAATGAAGGAGTGTTTTGCTAAGTTGGAAGCCGATTTAAGGGGTCAGTTAGAGCGAGCTCAGCAAGAATTGAGGGACACCATCATCAAGTCCCAACAAGATATGATGAAAGAGATATCACAGTTGCTACAAGCCAATCTAAAAGGAAATGGTGATGTTGGAAACCCTAGTCATGAGAGGGGGGACCCTTCGTTTTCCCCTAGTTTTGTCACTGATACCCCTAAGCCCTCGCAAGGAGCGGCTACTCAAGGAGATGGGGCAACATCGCATCAGGCGGGCGCCTCGACCCATGCTCCATCGGATCTAGTTTTTAATCATGTGGAGAATGTCGGGGATAGTGTCCCGGACTTGGATGAGATTGAGAATTTGAATAAGGTCAAGGCAGAATTCTCAAAACAACTAGAAGAGACCCGGAAGGACCTCGAGGAGAAATTTCGGACTAAGGAGGAAGAAGAAGGGGCATACGGGATGAATGCTAGAGATTTCAGTTTGGTTCCAGATCTGATAATTTCGCCCAAGTTTAAGACGCCAAAGTTTGAGAAGTTTGACGGGAAAACTTGCTCTACTGCCCACATAACCATGTTTTGTAGAAAGATGATGGGTTTCATTGACAACGAGAGGTTGCTAATTCACTACTTTCAAGACAGCTTAGCGGGGCTCGCAGTCAGGTGGTACAATCAGTTGACTCGTGCTTAAATTAGGTAATGAAAGGATTTGGCCAAAGCTTTCACAGACCAATATATGCACATAACTGATATGGTCCCGAACCAACTCATGCTACAAGGTTTGGAGCAAAGGCACAATGAGAGCCTCCGTGAATTCGCCCAATGTTGCCGAGATGTGGCGGCACAGGTCCAACCCCTACTTCGCGAGAATGAGATCTCCCCTATGTTTGTTGATACTTTGAAGGGAACCCTCTATGACCGCATGATAAGCAACCCTATCGATAATTTCTCAGATATGGTTATGACCTGTGAACGTATCGAGGTAGCTATCAAGAGTGGTAGAATTGATGGAGGTGAGAATGCTCGGAAGCAATTCAAGAAGAAAGATCATGAGGTGAACAACACTAATACCTACGAGGCTCCTAAGCACCTCACAATCTCACCGCCTCGAGCCGCAATCGGGAATGCACAAAGCTCAAACAGAAGAGAGAATAGGGCTCTCAGGAAGGAACAAGAGAAGATGTCCTTCACCCCTCTGCCCATATCATACAATGAGGTGTACGAACACCTATATGAGGCTGATCTGGTCCGTCCATATCATGTTACTCCCTTCCAGCCACCTTACCCTTCATGGTACGACGAGAAAGCACATTGTGAGTACCACGGTGGAGTACCGGGGCACACGATAGAAAATTGCACGACATTCAAGAAGCTCGTGCAAAACATGATCAACATCGGGGTCCTCGAGTTAGAGAGGCCCAATGTGGCGACCAATCCACTTGCAAACCATAGAGGACGAGGTGTGAATGCTCTCGAAGAGGTAGATGCAGAGAAAGCGAGGACGGAAGTATCGGAAGTCAGGTCCCCTCTAAGTTGGGTGTACGAACAGCTCTGCGTGGCAGGCTTAGTTGAGAAGGGTCTGAATGGGGCATATGATGGCCATGAATCCTTTTGTGAATACCATCAGACTGCAGGGCACGAGATTCAGAGTTGTCCAGAATTTAAGCAGTTGGTTCAGGAACTGATAGACAATAAGGAGATCAAGTTCCTTGAGGAAGCTTAAGGGTTGGGATGGATAGCCAGCCTAGCAGTAGTCAAGGGTTTTATGCGTCCAAGTTTTCTTGTTTTCATTTCATTGCATTTTAATCTTTTTCTTGAAGTAATGTATGGAATCAACTTTGCTACCCTTTGCCTAAAGGTAGCAAAGATCTTTTTGTAAGGGCCTAAGACTGCATGTTTTTTATTTTCAATAAAAAGATGCATTATGTTTTGTGTTTCAAATGCCTCTTCATTTTGCGTATATATATTTGTCTATTAAGTCCCCGTATATCAATTGCACAAGGGACATTGACCTTAACCCCAAAAGTTGATTTCGAGCCGCCTTTATCTAGTGGAAATCGAAAGCTACGAAGATGATGAATATGTGGCCTACTCTCCAAGTCAATTTGGTCATCTATTGAGTACACGTAGCATTAGGGCCTTCGGGAGAACAACCGAAAATCTTTCGTGCTAAAAAAGAAAAAGAAAGAAAAAGAAAAAGAAAAGGGGGAAAGAAAAAAAGAAGAAAAAGAAAAAAGAGAAGAAAGAAAAAAGAGAAGAAAGAAAAAAGAAAAGAGAAAAAAGTTCGAGCGTAACAAAAGCACTCCAATTTTCGGAGCCTGGTAATAAGCATTTTCGGATACGAGTGTGGAATTTTTGGGGCACTCCGTTGTAGCAAAAAGACCAATAAGGTTGCTATGCACCATTCGAATCAAAAACTTTAGCTACATGAGTGATGGTAATATTTTCAAATCATGACAGTGCCGAGTAGCTCGGAGTTTTGTTGTTTGCTCCATCATTTATTTCGAGCCAAAGGAATGTGATGAGTTGACTTCCCAAAAATCATAAAGAATTGAGATAAAGTAATATTGGTAAAGGCGAAGCCCATAGAAGATAAGTCTAATTGATCAAAAAGCTGAAATAACTTGGAGAGTATTTCACATCTTCATACGTCTGCTCAGTTTTCGAGGTCTCCTAGACACATGATGCTTGAGGCAATCCTTGGTAAGCCATAATAGTGTCGTTCATGCACTTGATATTCGGGGTATTTAATCTAGCTTGATATATCCATAATTTGGAAAGAAAGTCTAGTTTTCAAAAATGCATCTCACTTTGAAATTAGAAGATGCAATCTAAATCTTCTTGTGAACAAAAAATATTCATTTCATTGCTTCAAGGATAGAGTTTAGAATGCGATGTCATGAATGCAAATGATAACTCATCAGTGGCCACGATGTGGATAGTAGTAAGATTTTACATGCTACAGTTCAGGAACTTGGAGTGAGTTCCTGTTAAAATGCTTCGATTGCTTCAGAAGATGAAAAATGGACCTTGATGAACTTAGGAGAAAAGTTCAGGGGCTTGGGGGCATGTGCTTCCCCTAATATTGAGAAAAGAGAAAAGACGTCGTGTCGAGTTAATACGAAGAGAATGGTTGAAGACCCAGTTTTAATGAGGGTCAACGTTACGATACTGAGCACCACGAAAAGTGTTATGTCTATCCTGACCAGTGGAAGTCAGGAGTCATCTTTCGAGAAGAGACCAAAGATGGAGATTTGGCAAAGATGAGAAAGCCAAAACAGCTTAAGAACAAGAAGAAGGTCAAGATTGACCAATACGAAGAGTGAAAGTGTCCGAGAAATTTTGATGTCATAATTCATGCATCATTTGTAGTTGGGAATCCCTAGGATTAGGGGCATGCTAACTAACATCATCATATCATCTTTGCATATTTTTGACAGGTATATTAAAGCTTTTTCAGTAAAGGAAACCCGCATATCCGTTCAAGCATGAGGAGAATGGAACCAGCCTATCCTTTCAAGCATGGGGAGAATGGAGATCTGCCTACCCGTTCGGGCATAAGGAGAATGAAACCCGCCTATCCGTTCAGGCATGAGGAGAATGGAAACCCGCCTATCCATTCAGGCGTGAGGAGAATGGAGACCCGCATATCCGTTCAGGCATGAGGAGAATGGAACCCGCCTATCCGTTCAAGCATGAGGAAAATGGAACCCGCCTATCCGTTTGAGCTTTTTGAGAATAGGAACCTGCCTATCCGTTCGGGCATTTGGAGAATGGAATCCGCCTATTCGTTCGGGCACTTGGAGAATGGAACCCGCCTATCCGTTTGGGCATTTGGAGAATAGAACTCGCCTATCCGTTCGGGCACTTTGAGAATGAAGCTTTTATTTTTCACCAATTGTCTACCCGTTCGGACCTCGGAGGTTTGAAGAATGTTGAAATGAGAAGAACAGCTTCAAGCCTCCGCGACCGTTACATTTTCTCGTACCGACTTTCGAACCACCAGTAGTTCAAGTGCATGGTGACTCGAGATCCAAACAGGGAAGTCGGACAAAATTGGTGCTTATGGCCTTTGCTTTATTCTTGTTCCACAAGTATAAGCAAAAGGGGTAGCTGTAATCGCCTATTTTGTCCGGGGTGTTAACCCGTTTTCATTTTTTTGAATAACGGGCTTTATTACTGTTTTATATATATATCGAATAATTAAAATTAAAAACTAAAAAAGGAAGAAAAAATAGTATATATATATATTATTAAGGTTGTATTTATCTATTATTGCTATTATTACTATCTATTATTATTATTGTTGTTATCTATTATTATTATTACCATTATATTTAATATTGTTATTATTATTATTATAGTTATTATTAGTGTTATTATTATTTATATTATTATCATATATTGTTGTTATTATCATTATCTACTGTTACTTGTTATTATTATTATTATTATTATTATTATTATTATTATTATTATTATTATTATTATTATTATTATTATTATTATTATTATTGTTGTTGTTGTTGTTGTTGTTGTTGTTGTTGTTGTTGTTGTTGTTGTTGTTGTTGTTGTTGTTGTTGTTGTTGTTGTTGTTGTTGTTGTTGTTGAAACGAATCTGAAAAAAAAAGCGATATATATATACATATATATATATATAGTTTGCCCAAAATAAATAAATAAAAACCCAATTAAATAATAAAAGCTCAAGTCTTATTTAAGTCCATTTACATTTAAAAAGAAGCCCAAAAAAACTTAATTACATAGGGCCTGTTTGGCCCAAACCCGACCTAACCCAAAAAAACCCTAATTTGCCCGTGTTTGTTGCTTGCGCAGCCAATTCCCCACCGTCAGATCTAATTTAGATCTGACGGTCCAGATCGAGGCTCGAGCGAAACCCTAGAGAGGCCCCTTCTCAGCTCGTGTCGAATCAACCTATGCCGTCAGACCTGGATCGAGATCAACGAACACGATCGAGGGGAGAGGTCTCTAGAACCTCCACGCGCCGCACGCGTGGCTTCTTAGCTCCCTCACGCGCGCGTGTGGATCACACACGACGCTTCAGCTCCCTCACGCGCGCCTTTTCGAGTGTTGTACGATCGTCCAGATCTTCCACCGACGACTAGGATCGCTCCGCGTCGTCCGGCCAGCTAAAAGGGGTTGATATGTTACTTAATGTAACTTTTATAGTATTTTAAAACATTAAAATTGGTTTAATAGCATTTTAAAACCATCTGGGTTGTGTAATTACGCACGAAGGGTTTTTGACTTTCTAAACCACGCCCGTGGTCCCCCAACCTTTTCAAATGTTTGTAATTTCGTCACCGTTTTCATTTTAATCTGTCTTTTGATGGGATATTTACAACATTGGTCCCTTTAAATTTTCGAGTCTTTTCAAATTGGCCCTTTATTTTGAATTTCGGTCAGTCTTTGATGGTTTATTTACTGTTTAGCTCTCTGTCATTTCACGCATTTTATTTTTTTGCCTCATATTTATTTTTCCTCAAATTTGGCTCTTGTTTTATGTGTTTATGTTAATTTTTATAATATGTGGCCTATGATATGTTATTTATTTTATATCATATGATTGTATGTTTTTTAATCTTGTTTAAGCATGTGTTTTTTATAATCTATGGTTTTATGATGCATAGTATAGTTTTGTTATGTACGGTATATATGGTTTTAATATGTCGTATGCTCGGTTCTTTTTATGTGTGCATAGTTGGTTCGTATGTTACTCGAATATGTGTTTATTTGGCATGCGTTTTTTCAAATTGTCATTCATGGCTTTTTAGTGTTTAAAGTTGCATAATAATTAATTTTAACCATAAAAGGAGGTACATATTAATTCGCGTATTCGGGTCAGAACATCCTAGCTTATTGGATATACCCCTTATATTCGGATTAATTTGAATCGTCTAAAGGTAAAATTCGTAAGAAATTAAAACGAACAAGACCATGACACCATATTTTATCTGCTTGCATCATGCATAAAGGTGACATATGGGATCCGAACCCTAAACTTACACGACATTCAGACTTATATGATGTCGGTTTAGTTTTTGGTCCGGTGTACCGTCATCCTTTTTAATTAAATGTCAAATTAATTTGAAACCACCAATTTGATAAAGCTCGTATGATTAAAGTCCAAGTTTCAATTAAGAACCTCTAATTAAATTCATTTTAAATTTTAGATAATTTCCATAAATTAAAAGCAACAATTGCTTTGGTACCGATTTCCGGGCGTGATGGGGGTGCTAACCCTTCCCCACACGTAACCAACTCTTGAACCCTTTCAATTAATCTCTAGTTTTGCTTTTTACGGTGCCCGACCTACCTCAATGGCCGGTGGCGACTCCAAACCAAAAAAAAGAAAGGTTTTTTTAGGTTTTGTTCTGAAACTTGAAATTTTCAAAAAAAGAAGTTCCCTCTTTAATTATTTGTTTCAAAATGCGGGGGTAGGGATGGCAACGGGGTGGGTTTTTGGACGCCCTGAACCCGCCCCGACCTATAAAATATTATACTCGATGTTGCGTGTAAAAGTGTCTATCGCAATGTAGTGCAAGTGTACACGACGCAAGTAGTAAAGTGATACAGAAGTATCGGATATCGTCTCCACAGGGACTGGGCTAATAGCTTCACCTTGGATTACTGCACGAAGGTAAAAAGAATAGTTTAAATTGTTGTCACGAAAATAATAAAGAGAACTGGAATATAAGATTAAAGTAATCAAGATAGAGAGAATGGGCTAGTATTGAATTGCTCAGTAGTGTAGGTGTTGCAAAGTCTAGGAAAATATGTTCTGTCGTCGTCTCTGTCGCGGCAATACCCGTCGCGGCAGCGGTCTGTTGTTAGTCGCGGCAGCGATCACACAACTCTGTACTTCAAGCTTGGCAAGAATCCCTGCTATGCCTTGGCCTATCCCTAGGTCCAAGTTTGTCGATGAACACGTCTTTGATGATACCTCTCGGCGTGAATCGAAGGATGAACACCGATGTTGTTGAATTCTTCCTTAGCCACTTAACCTCGTCCTATCCCTAGGTCCGAGATAGTTCAACTATAAACTAGAGAACCCACACTTATTCCTTTCGTATACTTAACTCTCCCGATATTAAGTAAATAGATAACCTCACAATACTCTCCCGATACTCTTGTAAGATGTTGAAAACCAGAATAAGCGAACTTGAAGTTTATTTTATTGAACAGAAAATTCCTAAAACAAAAGCAATCCTTGCAACTACTTTACAAATCAACCCGTGGCCCTAGGGGAAGTTTAGAACATGTTGAGAAGGGGAAAACGGCTAGGGTTTTGGGAAGAAGGCTAGAGATAGATGATGTTCTCTCCTAGGTCGAATTACATACCTTTATATAGGCCTTGGGTTCAAGTTTTCTAATATGGCAAGAACACAAGTTTAAACTAAAATACAACTCTATTAAAGACTAAATCTTCAGAGAATATATCTTTAATTCGTCCTTCCTTATTGCTTGGAGTTTCTTCTTTGAACTTTGGGCTTGGCATTCATTTTGATCTAGGGCTTGGAAAAATATAAGGGTAATCCACGACAGACCGACATAATTTTCTCTTTCTGTCGATGTCCACATTGCTTCTTCTCCTCAACATTGTTGTCGTCCTTGGCTGCCACGGCAGCGGCCGTGGCAGCATCATCCTCCTAGTCTGCACATCTAGTTCAGCTTTGCTGCATCACTGCCCAGCGCCTGCTTCTCCATCTGCTACAGCAGCTACCCGCAAAAGCAACCAATTTCAGTAGAAATTGTGCCATTTAATATACTTGTGATGTATAACTGAAATCTAACCTAAATGCAATGAATTATGCTTGAATGCAGCAGAAATATGGGTTAAATAGGGGTAAATTATAGAACTTGTACACACTCAACACACCCCCAAACTCAAGTTTTTGCTTGCCCTCAAGCAATTCAGACCTAAAAGAAAAATAAAATATTTTTGTTTGGCTTAAAACAGTGAACTTTCCCTTACCTTCCATTCATTCCCTATTGTGAGCAATACCTTGTCGGATAATTCAGGATTCGTTCGGAACCTTGCTATAATTCTCGTGTAGTGTGTGCATGCATGTGAACAATTATATGCCAAGACTCCCTTAGTTTCACTAGAATAGTTAAGCCTCTAACTTGAATTTTTATGCTAAAGTTCATATTTTTTGAGGCAATTCTTCGGATCTTTTAGTTTTTATTTAGACTCGATTTTGTTTTCTCAAGCTTAAATTTGACTAGAGCCAGTTTCGGGCACCTCTAGCTAACTTCCTAGAGCCGGTTTCGGGCACCTCTAGGTGTATTGAGTCTATTTTATTAACTTCTTTTCCTAGAGCCAGTGTTAGGCACCTCTAGGGGCAACTCAAGTGCTAAGCTTCCTATTCTAGTTTACTAGTAGAGTTCTAAGCAGTATAAAAGTCACAAATGGTGTTTAAGTTTTAGAACTATAGTAAGGCTCTAAACTGCTCCTAAAACTATCCTAAAGGCACTGCCACGACAGAGGTTGTCACGGCAGGTAAGTTCAGTTCAAAGACTTAAGCCAAAATTTTCATTTTTTTAAACAAAAATAAACTAAGTAAAAGACACAGTTTTTAAACTTAATAAGACTCCATTAATGGAGGGATGCCACCCCCAAACTCAAGGGTTGCATTGCCCTCAATGCAAATGACATGTAAAAGAAAATAAAAAGTACATCACAAAATATCAAAAGGCAGACAGCAATATAAGATTAGAAAGTTAAAATTTAGGCGCTGTCGTCGATGCTGCTGCTCGGTCGGATCTGTCGGTGGGCAGGGACCTTCTTTGCTGGCTGGCGGGTGGGGGAGGCAGAGGTATTCTTCGTTTTGGCCTCCCTTGGAGGTTGAAAACGGGTAGGGGAGATGTGAGGAGGTTTCTCCACTACCTGAACCTCGGAGCTGCTGTTGCTGCTACTGCCGCTGTTACTGCTACTACCGTTGCCGCTATCTTTCTTGTTCTTGTCTGCCACTGTTTTCTGCCGCTTTACTGGTGTGAACTCCTTGGACAAATTCCTCTTGACAGAGGGTTCGTCATCGGATTCCTCCCAAATCGAGGAAGAGGAGAAACCTGCTATGTAGGCATCAAGTTCTTCTGAAGGCATCCTTCTCTTGGTTCCTCGAGCAGAGGTGTCGGCTGTGTGGTTGCTGCCTGCAGCTGTTGTGGCAGGGGTCGGTGTGGACGCTGCAGATGGCGTCTTGGGCGTGGTAGCAGGTGTGGGGGTATGGGCAGGGGTTGTGGCAGCAAAGTATTGATTTGGAAAGGCAGGGAATACAGCATCAGGGAAATTTAAAGAAGTATGGATGAAATGTACCGTGGAAGAGGTGACATCTCTGATGAAACTCATTAGGCAGAGCTGTCGTTCCTCCATTTTTTGTATGGCAGCAAGGATCTGGGAGGAGGTGTCGGCCGGAGGTGCTGCTGCTGTAGGCTGCCTAGGTTCTGTGGCTGCAGGCTCAGTGTCGGTTGGTTCTGTTGGCTCTGCTGCTGTGGCAGTAGGGTCGAAAGATGACTACGGGGAGGCAGTAGTGAGTTCCATCAAGCTGAGTATATTTCTCTCAGTCCATCCCTTCCTTGGACTCGTAAATCAGTGGCAACTTCTGGTACATGATGGCCGCGGCAGAGGCTGGTGATGAGATAGGGGAAGAAGAGCAGTCCTGTCAGCCGGTGTGCACATTCCAAAATACTCTCCCGGATGTATCTGCCAACATTAATTGGCCTCTCATTTATTATAGAAAGAATGAGGGCTAACCTGGGTTGGTCTACGGTTGTATTGTGCGAGGATGGCATAATTCGCTTTTTGATGAAGGTGTTCCACAGTTTGGCCTCCGAGGTGAGTTGAACTCTCTTTACCGTCCTCGGGTTTTTCGGATTAGTGTTCCACTGGGTACCTTCGTCCGTGAGCTCTGCCATGACAGCGTCGTAGGCAGCAGGGTCTAGACTCTCGAGAAATTGCTGGTGGCCATCTTCGTTTTTGCCCACATAAAATCCGTAGAGAGTGTTGATATATTCTGGCTCGAAGGGCACCTCTCTCCCTCTTACCGTGACTGTTGTCGCGTTCCTGCTGCCGATGGCAGCATAAAAATCTCGGACAAGAGACACATTCATCTCCTCTGGTGGTTCTGCGAATATCTGCCACTGCAGGACCTTGATTTTCCAAGCTATAAATGGCTGCAGTCCCAGGTTCCCCTCCTTGGAAGTGTAAATAAAGCCCTTCTCCTCCCACATGTCACGAATCTGAAAGGATCGTGGGGTTGATGCTGTCGGGGTAGAGCCTGAAGCGACATTTCTGTGGGTGTTTCTAGAAGACATTGTTGCAAGGATTGTGTAAGAAAAATGAAAGCAAGTAAAAATTCTAGAGAAGATAAGTAGAAAGAGTAGAAGTGAAGTGAAAAATGAATAGTAAAACGGGGTTTATATAGGGGAGAGTTTGTTGCCCGTTGGAGCTGTAACGGCAGGCGCGAATAATGGGGCCAGCTGTTACGCGGTTTCTGACGCGTCTATCACACGTTTGCGTGTCTGCCGCGACAGCGTGTCGACAGGCTCCAAAGTTAGGCTTTTTGGGCTGATGGAAAGATGGTGGGCTGAATTCACTTCTCCTTTTCTTCTTGTCTCCTTTATTTTCTAAAAATAATAAAAATAAAAGACGTTATTTCCTAAAAATAAAATAATTCTAATTTCCTAATATATAAATAATAAATAATAAAAATAAATAAAAATAAAATTTAGGTTAAATTAGGGATGCCAGGTGGGGCATCTCCTAAGGTAACCACTTCTTGCATTCTTGGGGCTTCAGTCCCCTGATAATGCTTCAATCATTATCCATTGACTTTGAATTGGTGCCCGTCTTTTAAAGATCTGATCGTGATGGCACCATGGGGAAAAACCTGCACCACTTGGAATGGGCCAGACCATCTAGATTTTAGCTTCCTTGGGAAGAGTTTCAACCTAGAGTTAAATAACAACACAAGCTGCCCTGGGCAGAACTGTCGTGGCAGAAACTTCTTGTCATGCCACTTCTTGGTTTGTCCTTGTAGATTCTTGTGTTGTCATAGGCCATTGTTCGAATTTCTTCAATTTCGTTCAGATCAAGTAGCCTTTTCTGCCCAACCTTTTCCAAGTCCATATTAACTACTTTGATGGCCCAGTATGCTCTGTGCTCAATCTCGACAGGTAAAATGGCACGTTTTCCCGTATATCAGCCGATAGGGGGACATTCCCAATGGAGTTTTAAACGCTGTCCTGTAGGCCCATAATGCATCATTGAGGTGTAGAGACCAGTCTTTCCGAGTTGGCTTAACCATCTTTTCAAGAATGTTCTTGACCTCTCTATTAGATATTTCAGCCTGTTCATTGGTCTGAGGGTGATATGTTGTTGCAACCCGATGTTTTACACCATACTTTTTCAAGGCATCAGCTATAACCCTATTGTCGAAGTGCCTCCCTTCATCACTAATGATCGCCTTAGGGATGCCGAATCTGGAAAAAAATGTTTTTATGCAAAAACCTTTGAACCGTCTTGGCATCGTTTTTCTGAGTGGCGATTGCTTCAACCCATTTGGACACGTAGTCCACTGCCAGGAGGATATATAAGTTCCCATGAGGTTGGGAATGGTCCCATAAAATCTATCCCCCAAACGTCGAAGATCTCGACTTCAAGATTATTTTGCAGCGGCATCTCGTGTCTCCTTGAGATGTTTCCAGTCCGTTGACACTTGTCACAGTTCTTGTAGAATATTTGGGCATCTTTGTACAGTGACGGCCAATAGAATATCGACTGCAAAACCTTGGCAGCAGTTTTGTTACCTCCTAAGTGTCCTCCATATTGTGAAGCATGACAGTGATGTAGTATATCTTCATGTTCATCATGTGGTACACATCTCCTTATAACCTGATCTGCACAAATTTTGAAAAGAAGAGGTTCGTCCCAATAATAATGCTTAACATCATTTTGGAACCTCTTTCTAGCTTGATAATTAAGGTCAGGAGGAGTTATTCCGCTAACTAAAAATTAACGAAATCGGCATACCAGGGGAGTTCAGAAAACTTACCTGCCGCCATGGCTGTCGCGGCAGTATTTGTGGCAGCAAACAGCTGCTCATCAGGGAAGGTCTCCAATATGTGTGTCTCGTCTGTCGGTAGACTCTTTCCCTTCTCCAACCTTGACAAGTGATATGCAACTTCATTCTCTGTCCCCTTTTTGTTCTTGATTTCAAGGTCGAACTCTTGCAGTAGCATAATCTAACGTATCAGTCGAGGCTTTGCATCCTTTTTGGTGAACATATACTTCAATGTAGAGTGGTCTGTGTGGACTATGACCTTCGTTCCAAGTATATAAGAACGAAACTTGTCAATGGAGAATACCACAGCTAATAGTTCTTTCTATGTGGTGGTGTAGTTCACTTGGGCGTCGTTCAGTGTTTTGCTGGCATAGTATATGACATGAAAAAGTTTGTCTTTCCTCTGCCCAAGTGCTGCCCCGACAGCATAGTCACTAGCATCACACATTATCTCAAACGGCAGTGTCCAATATGGTGGATGTACTATTGGGGCTGTTACCAGCTTTTCTTTCAGAACCTTGAATGCCTCAGTACATTCAGCGTTAAAGTCGAAGGGACGGTTCTTCTCCAGAAGATGGCATAAGGGCTTGGTGATCTTTGAAAAGTTCGCGATGAACCTTCGATAAAAACCAGCATGTCCTAAGAAACTTCTGATTCCCTTGACTGTGGTGGGTGGCGGCAGCTTTTCGATTACTTCTATTTTAGCTCTATCGACTTCTATGCCACGACAGCTAATTTTATGGCCAAGGACTATCCCTTCATCCACCATGAAGTGACACTTTTCCCAGTTCAATACCAAGTTTGCTTTTTCACATTTCTCGAGCACCTTCTGTAGGTTGCCTAGGCAGCTTTCAAAGTTGTCTCCAAAGACTGAAAAATCATCAATAAATATTTTTAGGAAATCCTCCACCATATCGGAGAATATTGCCATCATGCACCTTTGAAAGGTGGCTGGTGCATTACAAAGTCCAAATGGCATTCTTTGAAAAGCATAAGTGCCGTAAGAGCATGTGAACGTCGTCTTTTCTTGATCTTCCGGTGCGATGGCTATTTGATTATAACCTGAGTAACCATCAAGAAAACAATAGTAAGGCTTACCCGCTAATCTATCAAGCATTTGATCAATAAAGGGTAAGGGGAAGTGGTCCTTCCGGGTAGCTTTGTTAAGCTTCCGGTAGTCCATACAAACCCTCCAACTGGTCACAGTCCTGGTTGGGATTAGCTCGTTTTCTTTGTTGGTTACCACTGTCATTCCTCCTTTCTTGGGAACGCACTGCACCGGGCTTACCCACTTGCTATCCGAGATGGCGTAGATTATTCCAGCATATAGCCATTTGATTATCTCTTACGCACTACTTCTTGCATAACATGGTTCATACGTCTTTGTGCATCAATGGTCGGCTTATGATCATCCTCTAAAAGAATTTTATGCATGCATAATGCCGGACTGATGCCTTGGATATCAGCTATCGTCCATCCAATAGCCTTCTTGTGCTGCTGCAGCATCCCTATCAGCTGTTGTTCCTGTTCCTGCGTCAACTTGGAAGAGATGATTACGAGCAACGTATCATTTAAACCAAGGAAAACATATTTTAGCTGCCCTGGCAGGGGCTTTAGATCTATAACAGGGGGCTCAATAGTTGATGGCTTTTGAATTACATGGTTATCCGAGGTATAGTTTAAGGGCTCGAACAACTTACCTGGACGATTGCCTATCCACTTTACCTCCTCTTGATCTTCAGTATCAGATGTATCAGATTCTGAGGAGCTGCTTTCATGACAGTCTTCTAAGTGGCTGTCGAGGCAGTGACCAATTTTTATGTCATGGCAGCCCGACCTGATGCAGGGTTGGTCAAGGGTAACTTCAGTGATAACCTTGCATTCTTCTTCTGCATCAGCATGTTTCATTGCTTGGAGAACATTCAACTTGATTTCTTGATCGTTCACTCTCATGGTGAGTTCTCCTTTTTCCACATCAATTAGTGATCTTTCTGTGGCTAAGAAGGGTCGCCCCAGGATGATTAGTGCGTTTTCATCTACTTCACAATCTAAGACAAGAAAGTCAGCAAGAAAAATAAACTTATCCACTCTTACTAGAATATCTTCAATTTTTCCTTCTGGATGAACGTAAGAGCGGTCTGCCAGCTGCAATAATACTGTTGTGGGCCGAGCTTTTCCAATACCTAATTTCTGAAAAATAGATTTGGGTATTAAATTTATACTCGCACCAAGATCACAAAGTGCCTTACCCACAAATTTGTCTCCGATTACGCATGGTATGATGAAGCTCCCATGATCCTTCTTCTTCTGGGGTGGATGCTTGTGCAGAATACTCATGCATCCTTCTGTCATCTTAACCATTTCAAATTCCCCAAGTCTGGATTTCTTTGACATAGCATCCTTGAGGAATTTGGCAAAACTGAGCATCTCCCTAACGGCATCTAACAATGGAATATTGATATAGACCTGCTTAAAAATATCATAAATCTTCTTAAGCTGTGATTCATGTTTCAATTTTTGTAGCCGTTGAGGAAAATGAGGTGGGGACGATAATCAGCAATGCGTCCTTCCCACTGCATACGGATCTGAGAAGGTTTTGGTTCATCATATTTCTCCTCTGTCCCTTCTACTGTCGTGATAGGCTCATCGGCAGCAGGCTGTTTGTTACCTGTCGGGGCAGCTTCCTCGACAGTCGACTCCAAGGCTGGTTTTTTAACTGATTCAGCTTCCTTCTCAGGCCCTGGTAGTTTCTTCCCACTTCTAGTAGTAATGGCTTTGCACTGCTCATGTGTGGGTTGTCTAGCGTTTTCAGTATCGCTAGGAAATCCTCCATTCTGCCTTGGTTTAATATGATGGGAAACCTGACCCATCTGTGTCTCTAATGATTTCAGAGTAGCTTCATGATTGGTCATCCGCATCTCTGTTTTATCCATGAATGTTTCCGTCTTCTTGACAAAGTGATTTATGTTCTCAATATCGGTTCCTATTTGAGACATAAATGTAGCCAAAGTCTGTTCCAGTATACTAGTTGTGGCAGCTGGTGGGTGTTGCTGCTGCTGCTGCGGTTGCTGCCGAGTCAGCAATCTAGGTCGTCCCTGGTTCTGTGTATTCTGTGCTTGAGGATTTAGGGCATTATTAGGATTGCTCCAAGAGAACTTAGGATCCTTTCTCCAGTTGGGATTGTAGTTGTTGGAGTTATAATTCTGCTTATTGTAGTTCCCAACATACATCCCTTCTTCTAACTGTAATGGACATTCCGCCGAACTGTGATTTCCTTCACAAGTTTCGCATACCTCTTCAGCAGAGTAGACATGATGTGAATCTTCTTTCAAGATCTTTTTCATTGCTTTAGTGAGATATGCCACCTGTGATTTTAATGAGCTGATGGCCTCATAATCTTTTACAGCTAGAACTCGTTTACCCCCTCTTCTTGCTGTAGGAAACTGTTCATCATTCTTCGCCAGATTTTTCACTACTGCCATTGCCTCATATGGGTCTTTGTTCAGCAGTAATCCGTTTGCTGCTGAATCAATTCTGATACGAGTTTGTAAATTGGCAGCATTATAGAATTTAGTTACCTGGTTCCAAACGGGGAATCCATGCATCGGGCAGTTCCTTAGTAGAGTGGTAAATCTATCCCAGGCTTCGTGCATTGGCTCGTCATCTTCCTGTTGAAAAGTAGCAATTTCGTTACGTAATCGCTCAGATAAGTGTGAAGGATTAAAATGAGAAAAAAATTCATGGGTTAAATCTGCCCAAGTTCGAATTGAACCCGGCGTTAGTTTATTCCACCAAGTCTTTGCCCTGTCCCTCAATGAATGAGGAAATAACCAAAGCCTCAGTATCTCCGGATTGACTCCTGGAAGTCTAAACGAACCACAGATTTCCTAGAACGTCTTCAGATGCTCCCTAGCATCCTCTATAGAAGCACCACTAAATTGGCCAGCGTTGTTGATCATGCTGAACATAACAGGTTTCAGCTCAAAGTTGTCAACATCTATGTCTGGCAGGGTTGTCTCTAGTTCTACATGATCATTAAGCATGTAGTCTCAGCATGACCGGCGTGCGGCAGCGGCAGGAGGGTCGGCATGTGGATCGTTCCCTCCATCTCCGGCAGGATTGTTATTATCCTGGGGATTCATTTGGTTGTTCATGGCCTCTAACTATTCTTCAAGGTATTCGTTTCTGGCTAGTACGAAGCGGAGTCGGTTCCTAAGATTGCACGAACGTTCTATTTCAGGATCTAATGGATACTTAGGTTCCTTTCATCGTCTCGATCTGCGCATAAACAAGAAACCTTGTGAAAAGCTCAGGTTGAACAATCCAAAATAAAATAGAAAAATAAAGAGAATGCAGTAAAAGGTAGGGTAAAGTTATGTTGCCAGTCCCCGGCAACGGCGCCAAAAACTTGTTGCGTGTAAAAGTGTCTATCGCAATGCAGTGCAAGTGTACACGACGCAAGTAGTAAAGTGATACGGAAGTATCAGATATCGTCTCCACAGGGACTGGGCTAATAGCTTCACCTTGGATTACTGCACGAAGGTAAAAAGAATAGTTTAAATTGTTGTCACGAAAATAATAAAGAGAACTTGAATATAAGATTAAAGTAATCAAGATAGAGAGAATGAGCTGGTATTGAATTGCTCAGTAGTGTAGGTGTTGCAAAGTCTAGGAAAATCTGTTCTGTCGTCGTTCCTGTCGCGGCAGCACCCGTCGCGGCAGCGGTCTGTTGTTAGTCGCGGTAGCGATCACACAACTCTGTACTTCAAGCTTGGCAAGAATCCCTGCTATGCCTTGGCCTATCCCTAGGTCCAAGTCTGTTGATGAACACGTCTTTGATGATACCTCCTGGCATGAATCGAAGGATGAACACCGATGTTGTTGAATTATTCCTTAGCCACTTAACCTCGTCCTATCCCTAGGTCTGAGATAGTTCAACTATAAACTAGAGAACCCGCACTTATTCCTTTCGTATACTTAACTCTTCCGATATTAAGTAAATAGATAACCTCACAATGCTCTCCCGATACTCTTGTAAGATGTTGAAAACCAGAATAAGCGAACTTGAAGTTTATTTTATTTAACAGAAAATTCCTAAAACAAAAGCAATCCTTGCAACTACTTTACAAATCAACCTGTGGCCCTAGGGGAAGTTTAGAACATGTTGAGAAGGGGAAAATGGCTAGGGTTTTGGGAAGAAGGCTAGAGATAGATGATGTTCTCTCCTAGGTCGAATTACATGCCTTTATATGGCCTTGGGTTCAAGTTTTCTAATATGGCAAGAACACAAGTTTAAACTAAAGTACAACTCTATTAAAGACTAAATCTTCAGAGAATATATCTTTAATTCGTCCTTCCTTCTTGCTTGGAGTTTCTTCTTTGAACTTTGGGCTTGGCCTTCATTCTGATCTAGGGCTTGGAAAAATATATGGGTAATCCACGACAGACCGGCATAATTTTCTCTTTCTGTCGATGTCCACATTGCTTCTTCTCCTCAACATTGTTGTCGTCTTTGGCTGCCACGGCAGCGGCCATGGCAGCATCGTCCTCCTAGTCTGCACATTTAGTTCCAGCTTTGCTGCATCACTGCCCAGCGCCTGCTTCTCCATCTGCTACAGCAGCTACCTGCAAAAGCAACCAATTTCAGTAGAAACTGTGCCATTTAATATACTTGTGATGTATAACTGAAATCTAACCTAAATGCAATGAATTATGCTTGAATGCAGCAGAAATATGGGTTAAATAGGGGGTAAATTATAGAACTTTTGCACACTCAACACCCGACCCCCCCCCCCCGCCCCGAATTAAAATATTAATTTACCCGACCCGCCCCTATACAATAACTCTTAAACCCGACCCCTCCCCGACCCGCCCCGAGAAAGTTAAAAAAATTTAATCTTCGTCGAAGATAAATGTTAGATTAGACCAATCTTCCACCACAATCACAAATTATGGTTTTAAGGGACTTCAAACTTATATAAAAAAATAAAATAAAACCAATTTTAAATCATCCACATGTTAAACTACATATTTAAAAGAATAAACTTGAATCATTGACCGTTAGAATCGAATATATTAAAACTTGAACAATATCTAACAAAATTTTACAATAAGTAGGAACCAAAACAAAAACAAAAAATAGCTTAAAACTCATAAAAGTGTTTAAATATAATGATATTGTTATAAATATAATAAATATATATATATATATAAATATAAAAATGTACCGGGGCGGGTAATTTCTAGCAAATACCTGAACCCGCCCCGCCCCGACTTCATGTTTTTCGCGCCCCGCCCCGATCCCCAAAATTTTAGAAAAAATACCCGGTCGAGTCGGGTGGGGGCACCTCGGGTCGGGTCGGGGCCGGGTATTTTTGACATCCATATGCGGGGACACTTAAAAAGTTTTTGTTTTCAAAAAACCTTATCACACCCGAAAAAGATTTCAACACGATATTGGTGACTACATCTATTGTATATTCAACTTAACTTAAAAAGTCTGGTATGTTTTTCTTATTTATATATCGATATAGTAGTTGGTTAATCACTCTTGAATTAAGGTCAGTATTTGATCTATTGTTTGGTTATTATAATTATTATTTGGTTCTAATATTTCTTTACTTAATGTTTAATATTTCTTGATATACGACTATATTTTGAGTACATTTGGAGCAATTTGCAGTTTCGATGCCAAATTTAATTGGTACTGTCATGGCAGAAAAATATGTCATGATTGAGGGTAATAGAGTTTCCAATTGAAATCGGGAGATGTTGCAGCATTCAAGTACAATTAAAAGCCCTATTGTGCACAACCAATTCTCAACTCCAATAAAGGCTTCATAATACGTAAGTTGTGCACATAAAAGAGAAAGGTATAATTTCATATCAGATTCTCTATAGTTTCTTATCTATTTACTTTAGCCACTACATGTTTTCTTGAATCCTATTTTATTCTAAATAGTTTATTATTTATAGTGAATATTGGTATTTTAACCAAGTTTTGAGTTTTAACATGATATGTTCGAATGGCTTTAGAGACATGAGATAAATAGGTTATGAGAAGTTCTATTGGTCATTTGCTATGTCTCCATCATCCTCGGGAGAAAAATTATTATCGGTAAAATCTATTTTTCCCCTTAAACTATGATTTTAAAGTGCGATAAATCACGATGATTATGAATCTACAAGAAGACTGTTATAAAGTCTATATTTGCTCGAAAGCAATAATTCTCATGTGTCGAAAACTTCGACTATTGACTTCTCACAAGTTCAAGTTACGAAAATTCGTCTTGATCCAAAAAGTTTTATGGGAGGCATTCCCTGAAGTGAATGTGTAACCCCTTCATCCCGGTCTGGAAGACTGACCGGTCCGAGCAGGTCACACGGGGAAAACCGAAGTGAAACCCGTTAAGGCTCCCCTTCTGTTAGCAACCCTAGAAAATTTCTTTTAATTATTATCTTGTTTAAAGGCATTCATACATCCTATATGAGATACGACAGCGAAGAGACAACAAAGCAATGCGAAACAATCAAACAAGCAATTAAACAGCACATTTTAGCCTTTACAACAGGTCGTATTGATACGCTAGGAGACCGTTTCGATACGCCTTGACTTTGTCAACTACCTAGAGTCAACCTAGGGAGATTGTATCGGTACATTGGTTGATCGTACCGATACGCCCTCGACGGTCAACTTCTCACAGTCAACGATATAAGACCGTACTGATACACCCAAGACTCGTACCGATACGCCAAAATCTCATCAATTTCTCAGATTTTCCAGAGAGCTTTTGGCGTATCGATACACCCTCGTGTACAAGTACGCTAGGCTTAAACTGAGCCCCAAAGTGTAGGACTGTATCGATACGGCCCTTGGGCGTACCGACATGCCATGCACTGTAAAACTCAATTTAGCAGCAAAACGAACCAAGACTAACCTCTAGATGCATTTTACGACTCACCTAGCCAAAAACAAACCTTCATACAACATTTAGCAACCATGAATAAGCATACGGATGAATTTAACCAAACAACGGGGCATCAACACCAAGGCAACCATACTTAAGAGAAACTTGCATACTAAACATGCATAAAGGATCTAACTATCCAAAAGATACATGTATCCAAAAGCAAGGTTTACATGCTCTCGAAACAACACATAAGCATCCATGGATCAAGGTCATAAGCCTTTAAACACAAGCATATAGGCAACAACATACATGGTTTACAAATCCACAACAAGGCATTAACAACAAACCAACATATATGAGTCCATCAACGCTCACACGCAACTCATAGTATCAAAAAACCAAACATGCTTGAACACCAACAAACCAACTAAAGAGTTTGAACACCAACTCCATACAAGTCTACACCCCCATTGTCTAGGCATTATTACAAATACTTAAATCATACTTGAGCTACTCAAGAACTCTAAAAGCTCCTCACTTGCCCACTTGCCTTCCGAACACTAACGATCTGCATGTTGGAAAAAGGAGAGCGTAAGCTTGACAGCTTAGTGAGCGAAGCTCTAAAAACTTATCAATCATGCAGTTTTCAAAACACATTTCTTAATGATAAATAAACCATTTGAATGCACGAAAGGTATCTCAGCAACACAACTACATGGTTTGCACATGCACAACCAAAACACACACGGTGGGACTACACATCATCGTTTCGACTAGTAGTTTTCCGATGGGACTACACATCAACGTACTCTTCTACTAGTCACTACCGGTGGGACTACACATCACCGTAGTTATGACAACCATCACGTGAGGCTCGACACCAATAACGACTACACACAATAACGAATGTAAAAGCAATTCACCATGCATATGATATCACAACACTTAATCATACATCATCATTTAACCACCAAGGTAGGATTAGTAAACTTACACTTGGGTTTAGGTTAGCCCACAAGGCTCCACCCAAACCCCCAAGAACCCATTTCGAAAGCAAAACAAGTTCAACCCATTTTCACTCACCGATGCAACCCAAACGGAAGCCGAACACCGATCCCAAGTCTCCAAATTCCCCGGATTAGTGCCCGAAGCCTCTCCAACGGTTTCCCTTGTTTCTAACCAATCAAAAACAATACATTGCTCAGCCAATACATCACAAAACACTGCCACAATCCCAACTACAACTACAAGTCAAATTGTCGAAATTTCAAATCAATGCCAACATCAACAATCCCCATTTTCGTACTCCCCAAAAGCCCAGCCGAGAACCAAAGATTTCAACACTCAAAACACTTCTAAACACCTTCAAAGCCACCTCCTAGTATCACTATAACCCCAGTCGAACTCCCTTTCACAAAATCACACCAAAAACACTAGTTTTGACTCTTTAAAAACACCCATGAAAACCCATTTCGGGAATCTTAATAAAAACCCACCAATTTAAGATATATTACACCTAAGGGCAATACTAAAACATAAATTAGTTTTACAAATAAAGACTCCATCAAAAACCATTAGAGTTTCATACTTTCACTTTAAAACTTGAAAACTTCAAAAACTTTAAAAGGGGATTTCTATGAAAACTAAAGCTATGGAAATGTTAGAAATAATGATGAGAAATCAAAAATGCAATTACCTTAAAGAGAGCCCTTGAATTGATGAAGAGATTCGATGAAATAGTGACAAAGGGTTTTAACGTGAAATGTTACAATAGGAAGAAGATAGATAGCATTTTTTTCAAAATCCCTTTTTCCCATCTTATTTCCCCTTGTTTTCCAAATTACTATTTTACCCTTAATGAGCCACAAACTCTTTTTAATTAAACCCAAAGCCCAATTTAATTTAAGACGAGCCAACAACTCAAACCTGATTCACCCGTGTAACATCCGACCCCTAAACCCATGGAGTTACAACTCTCCCCCACTTAAGGAATTTCGTCCCCAAAATTACCTGACGGAAAGAGTTAAGGAAACTGCCTTTCCATATCCTTATTTCTCTCTCAAGTGGCCTCGTCCACCCCTCGACGTTGCCACCTTACCTTGACCAACTCAATTGACCTACCACGCAACACCTTGCTGTCTGAGGCTAAGATCTCCATTGGTTCCTCATCATATGTCAAATTCGGATTCAACTCAATCTATTCCACTGGCATTACGTGAGACGGATCCGATCTATATTTGCGGAGCATCGACACGTGGAACACATCATGAATCTTCTCTAGCTCGGTCGGGAGTCTCAATCTATATGCAACGGGACCAATCCTCTCAACTACCTCATAAGGTCCAATGAATCTCGGACTCAAGTTACCTTTCCTACCAAACCTCATCACCTTCTTCCAAGGTGAGACTTTCAAAAACACCTTCTCACCCACAACATACTCTATCTCTTTTCTCTTTAGATCGGCATACGACTTCTATCGGTCTGAGGTTGCCTTCAAGCGATCACATATCAACTTTACCTTCTCGGTAGTGCCCTTAAGCAAATCGGGCATCGGTACAAGCTTCTGTCCAGCTTCGGCCCAACAAATCGGAGTCCTACACTTCCTACCATATAGAGCTTCTCACCCACAACATACTCTATTTCTTTTCTCTTTAGATCGGCATACGACTTCTAACACCTGAATCACCATCTCTAACTGACCATCTGACTGCGAATGATACGAAGTGCTGAAGTTCAACCAAGTACCCAAGGCACGATGCAAACACTCCCAAAACCTAGTTGTAAACCTCGGATCTCGGTCCGGCACAATCGATTTCGGTACTCTATGTAGTCCCACTATCTCACACATATACAGATCGGCCAACTTATCTAAGGTGTAGGTAGTATGAACGGGTATAAAGTGCGCACACTTAGTAAATCTATCAACTATCACCCACACTGAATTTTTCTTCAAAGGAGTCAACGGTAAACCTGACACAAAGTCCATGGTGATACGTTCCCACTTCTATTCTGGTATTTTCAACGACTTTAACAACCCTGAAGGAAACTGGTGCTCGACCTTGACTCGCTAACAAACCATACACTTACTCACAAACTCGGCCACATCCTTCTTCAATCCAACCCAATAGTATTCTTCTTTTAACCCTCGATACATCTTCGTACTACCCGGATGCATAGCAAAAGGACTGTTATGAGCATCATTCAAGATCGTACGTCTCAACTCGGCATCTTCCGGAACTACTATCATATCCTTGTAACATAGGATCCCATTCTCACCAAAAAAATAATCGGTAGGCCTATCTTCGGCTATATCATGTACGTTAGGTGCCAAAGACTCGTCTCGCAACTGCTTCTCTCGAATCAACTGAGCTAACAAAGGTTTAACCTGAAGTTCGGCTATCAACCCACCATCCTTGGACACACTAAATCTCGCAAACATAGCTCGCAACTCAACTGCCACTTTTCTACTCAAAGCATCGGCCACTACATTTGCCTTACTCGGATGGTACTCTATCGTAAGGTCATAGTCCTTAAGAAGCTCTAACCACGTATGCTGCCTAAGGTTCAACTCCCTCTGAGACATCAAGTACTTCAAGCTCTTGTGGTCGGTATATACGGTGCATTTCTCACCATAAAGGTGGTGTCTCCAAATCTTCAAAGCAAACACTACTGCGGCTAACTCTATGTCATGGATGGGATAGTTCTTCTCGTGAACTTTCAATTGTCTCGAAGCATAAGCTACCACATTACCTTCTTGCATAAGTACACAACCTAAACCTACGTATGATGCATCACTGTAAATCACAAACTCTCTTCCCGGTTCAGGCTGAATCAAAATAGAAGCTTCGTCAAAGCTTTCTTCAACTTCTCAAACGCTTCTTGTCTTGCATCTGACCACTCATAAGGGACATTCTTCTAAAGCAACTTAGTCAAAGGAGCCGCTATCCTAGAAAATCCCTCGACAAATCATCTATAGTATCCCGCCAAACCTAGGAAACTACGGATTTCTGTCACTGACTTCGGTTGTTTCCAACTTACTATGGCTTCTATTTTCTTGGGATCCACACTAATCCCCTTAGTCGAGATCACGTGACCTAGGGAGACTACCTCCCGAATCCAAAACTCACATTTGCTTAGCTTGGCATACAACTGATTCTTAAGCAAGGTCTGAAGCACTAACCGCAAATGCCCATCATGCTCTTCTTCGGTCCTAGAGTACACTAGGATGTCATTTATGAACACTACCACAAACATGTCCAAAAACTCATGAAACACACAGTTCATCATATCCATGAAGGCTGCTGGAGCGTTAGTCAACCCAAAAGGCATCACTAAGAACTCATAGTGCCCATAACGTGTACGGAAGGCTGTCTTCGATATGTCTACATCTTTCACCTTCAACTGATAGTATCAGGACTTCAAATCAATCTTTGAAAACACCGAAGCACCTCTCAACTAATCAAGCAAGTCATCTATCCTAGGCAACGGGTACTTGTTCTTCACTGTCACTTTGTTCAAATGCCTATAATCTAAACACATCCTTATGCTATCGTCCTTCTTTTTCACAAACAAGACTGGAGCACCCCACGGAGAAATACTAGGCCTAATGAAACCCCTATCGGTCAACTCATGAAGATGTGTCTTCAATTCTTTCAGCTCTTTCGGTGCTATTCTATACGGAGCAATGGACACTGGTGCAGAATTGGAATATGTCTCAATAGCAAACTCAACGGCTCTATCTGGAGGCAAACCCGACAACTCTTCCGAAAAAACATTCGGATACTCACATACTGTCTTGATGTCTTGCGGTCTAACCTCACTCATATTTGAATTCATCACATAAGCCAAATAAGCTTGACAACCCGAGTTCAACAACTTCTGAGCTCCCAAAGCAGAACAACATTGGACAAGAACCTAACGTTCTCGCCAACTACCATAACCTCGAAATCATCTGTAAGCTTCAAGAAGACTCTCTTGGTCTCAAAGTCAACCCTAACTCTATGCTCTACGAGCCAATCCATGCACAAAATCACGTCAAAGCCATAGAACGGTAACTCCATCATATCAACCGAAAACACGTGGCCCTGAACCATCAAGGGACACCTCCTATACATTCTCCTAACTACCACTGTATCACCAAAAGAGCTAGTAACATTAACACCTACCTCTAACCACTCACAAGGTAACCCTAAGGACCTAGCGTGCTCACCCAAAATGTAAGAATATGTCGACCCCGAATCTATCAAAGAAAGCAAACTCAAGGACTGTAACGAGAAATTACCTACAATCATCCGTGTCATTCCCGACCTCTCGCTGTGCATACACCCTAGTCGATCCTCCACCCTCGGGCTGAACTGCCACTACATGAGCTAAGTTTCTCTGACCCTCATTCCTTGGTTGAAAGTTTCCACGACCGTGCCCACGGCCTCTCTGATGCTCAAAACCCCTAGCTGGAGCCGGTCCGCCCCTAGCCGGGTGTGGACAGTCACGCCTCAAATGGTCTCGGGAGCTACAGTTCCAACACGCCCCGTAGATACCCATGCACCCGCCCTGGTGGCGTCTCCCGCACCTAGTGCACTCCGGAATGTGTACAACAGCTACTTGGCCCTAGCGGCCCTAACCATAGTTACCACCCCTATGCCTCAAATCGGGCTGATACCTCTTATCCCTACGCCTCTTTGCATGGTCTCTATCCCAATTCGTGTCTCTTTCTGGAATCGGACCCACTAGCACGTGCACTGGAGCCTAAGTTCTACTCTATGACCTTGGCCCTAGAGACCAAGACATCAAACTCGGTGTAGTCAGAGGCAAGCATGTAGGTCTTCACATCTCTAGTCAACCCATATCGGAAGCACTCACATCGTTCCCTCTCACTAGGAACCAACTCAGGTGCATACTGGCTCAATCACACAAACTAAACCTCGTACTCGGATACGGTCCTGTTTCCATGAACCAAGGCCATAAACTCCCTATTTTTTCATCCAAATATCGAACTCCGAGATACTTCCTCTTGAAGGCATTTCTGAAGATCTCCCATGTGATATTCGCTTCGGCCATACCATATGTAACAGTGGTTCACTAAGTGTATGTGCCCCCTAAAGCAAGGAGACAATGCAACCCAACTTACGGGCGTTTGAGCACTCCATCTAACCCAAGATGCGTGTAGCACTCTCAAGCCACGCCTCTGAACCCTCGGGAGTCAACCCACAATACTCAACTGCTCCCAAGTTACGAAGCCTCTCTAAGGGTAGACATGTCCCCGCACCCTGAGGTGGTGCTGCAGCTTGCATACCAGCCAAAGCTGTCTGAAAAGCTCCGGCTATGGTTTGAATCAAATGGGTCATGTTCGCTCCCGCTGGACCTTGACCCACCTGAGCCCCAACACCTCCATCGTTAGCACCGGCCTGAGGCCCATTACCATCACCTCTAACTTGCGCACCAGCCTGAGGCACATTACCTTCGCCACCCACTCCATTACCACCGAGAGTAGAAGAAACAGGAGGCTCACCCCCGGATGCCTGGTCACCCACTCTAGGTCGCCCCCTCGGTCTCACCATATCGAGATAGAATCTAAAACAGCAAACACACAATGCACAAGAAAAACATTAGGTTAGCAAAAGGGCAAGAACTTAGGTTCTCAAGCTCGTTTAACTAAAACCATTTTTTACAACAATACCTAACAATGGGGACATTTGACTAACCCTTAACCAATCAAAAAGCCATTAAAACATACTTTCAAACATCGTACTAGCAAGCAAACTTCAAGCATACATGGTAAAACACTCATCGAGACATATCAACAACATAACACATCAACTTACCTCACTTACCCACCCGAGGTTCTAGATACCTTAGGCTCTGATACCACCAAATGTAACCCCCTCATCTCGGTCTACACGATTGACCGGTCCGAGCAGGTCACACGGGGAAAACCGAATGAAACCCGTTAAGGCTCCCTTTCGGTTACCAACGCTAGAAAATTTCTTTTAATTATTATCTTGTCTAAAGGCATTCATACATCCTATGTGAGATACGACAGCGGAGAGACAACAAAGTGATGCAAAACAATCAAACAAGCAATTCAACAGCCCATTTTAGCCTTTACAACAGGTCGTATCGATACGCTAGGAGACCGTATCGATACGCCTTGACTTGGTCAACTACCCAAAGTCAACCTAAGGAGACCGTATCGGTACACTGGTTGACCGTATCGATACGCCCTCGACGGTCAACTTCTCACGGTCAACGATATAAGAACGTACTGATACACCCAAGACCCGTACCGATACGCCAAAATCTCATCAATTTCTCAGATTTCCAGAGAGCTTTTGGTGTATCGATACACCCTCATGTACATGTACGCTAGGCTTAAACTGGGCCCCAAAGTGTAGGACTATATCGTTACGGCCCTTGGGCGTACCGATATGCCATGCACTGTAAAACTCAATTTAGCAGTAAAACGAAACAAGACTAACCTCTAGATGCATTTTACGACTCACCTAGCCAAAAACAAACCTTCATACAACATTTAGCAACCATGAATAAGCATATGGATCAATTTAAGCAAACAACGGGGCATCAACACCAAGGCAACCATACTTAAGAGAAACTTGCATACTAAACATGCATAAAGGATCTAACTTGCCAAAAGATACATGCATCCACAAGCAAGGTTTACATGCTCTCGAAACAACACAAAGCATTCATGGATCAAGGTCATAAGCCTTTGAACACAAGCATATAGGCAACAACATACATGGTTTACAAATCCACAACAAGGCATTAACAACAAACCAACATATATGAGTCCATCAACGCTCACACACAACTCATAGTATCATAAAACCAAACATGCTTGAACACCAACAAACCAACTAAAGAGTTTGAACACCAACTCCATACAAGTCTACACCCTCATTGTCTAGGCATTATTACAAATACTTAAATCATACTTGAGCTACTCAAGAACTCCAAAAGCTCCTCACTTGCCCACTTGCCTTCCGAACTCTAACGATCTACATGTTGGAAAAAGGAAAGTGTAAGCTTGACAGCTTAGTGAGCGAAGCTCTAAAAACTTATCAATCATGCAGTTTTCAAAACACATTTCTTAACGATAAATAAACCATTTGAATGCACGAAAGGTATCTCAACAACACAACTACATGGTTTGCACATGCACAACCAAAACACACACGGTGGGACTACACATCATCGTTTCGACTAGTAGTTTTCTAATGGGACTACACATCAACGTACTCTTCTACTAGTCACTACTGGTGGGACTACACATCACCGTAGTTATGACAACCATCACGTGAGGCTCGACACCAACAACGACTACACACAATAACGGATGTAAAAGCAATTCACCATGCATATGATATCACAACAATTAATCATGCATCATCATTTAACCACCAAGGTAGGATTAGTAAACTTACACTTGGGTTTAGGTTAGCCCACAAGGCTCCACCCAAACCCCCAAGAACCCATTTCGAAAGCAAAACAAGTTCAACCCATTTTCACTCACCGATGCAACCCAAACGGAAGCCGAACACCAATCTCAAGTCTCCAAATTCCCCGGATTAGTGCCTGAAGCCTCTCCAACTGTTTCTCTTGTTTCTAACCAATCAAAAACAATACATTGCTCAGCCAATACATCATAAAACACTGCCACAATCCCAACTACAAGTCAAATTCTCGAAATTTCAAACCAATGCCAACATCAACAATCCCCATTTTCGTACTCCCCAAAAGCCTAGCCGAGAACCAAAGATTTCTACACTCAAAACACTTCTAAACACCTTCAAAGCCACCTCCTAGTATCACTATAACCCCAGCCTAACTCCCTATCACAAAATCACACCAAAAACACTAGTTTTGACTCTTTAAAAACACCCATGAAAACCCATTTCGGGAATCTTAATAAAAACCCACCAATTTAAGATATATTACACCTAAGGGCAATACTAAAACATAAATTAGTTTTACAAATAAAGACTTCATCAAAAACCATTAAAGTTTCATACTTTCACTTTAAAACTTGAAAACTTCAAAAACTTTAAAAGGGGATTTCTATGAAAACTAAAGCTATGGAAATGTTAGAAATAATGATGAGAAATCAAAAATGCAATTACCTTAAAGAGAGCCCTTGAATTGATGAAGAGATTCGATGAAATAATGACAAAGGGTTTAGAAAGGGTTTTGACGTGAAATGTTAGAACAGGAAGAAGATAGATAGCATTTTTTCAAAATCCCTTTTTCCCATCTTATTTCCCCTTGTTTTCCAAATTACTATTTTGCTCTTAATGAGCCACAAACTCTTTTTAATTAAACCCAAAGCCCAATTTAATTTAAGACGAGCCCACGACTCAAACCTGATTCACCCATGTAACATCCGACCCCTAAACTCACTTAAGGAATTTCGTCCCCGAAATTACCTGACGAAAAGAGTTAAGGAAACTGCCTTTCCATATCCTTATTTCTCTCTCAAGTGGCCTCGTCCACCCCTCGACGTTGCCACCTTACCTTGACCAACTCAATTGACCTACCACGCAACACCTTGCTGTCTGAGGCTAAGATCTCCATTGGTTCCTCATCATATGTCAAATCCGGTTTCAACTCAATCTCTTCAATTGGCATTACGTGAGACGATTCCGATCTATATTTGCGGAGCATCGACACGTGGAACACATCATGAATCTTCTCTAGCTCGGTCGGGAGTCTCAATCTATATGCAACGGGACCAATCCTCTCAACTACCTCATAAGGTCCAATGAATCTCGGACTCAACTTACCTTTCCTACAAAACCTCATCACCTTCTTCCAAGGTGACACTTTCAAAAACACCTTCTCACCCACAGCATACTCTATCTCTTTTCTCTTTAGATCGGCATACGACTTCTATCGGTATGAGGCTGCCTTCAAGCGATCACATATAAACTTTCCCTTCTCGGTAGTGCCCTTAAGCAAATCGGGCATCGGTACAAGCTTATGTCCGGATTCGGCTCAACAAATCGGAGTCCTACACTTCCTACCATACGGAGCTTCATATGGTGCCATCTGAATACCAGCCTGATAACTGTTGTTGTATGCAAACTCTACTAATGGTAGATGCTTCTCCCACGACCCCTGAAAATCGAAGATACAACACCTCAACATATCCTCTAACACCTGAATCACCATCTCTAACTGATCATCTGACTGCGGATGATACGAAGTGCTGAAGTTCAACCAAGTACCCAAGGCACGATGCAAACATTCCCAAAACCTAGCTGTAAACCTCGGATCTCAGTCCGGCACAATCGATTTCGGTACTCCATGCAGTCTCACTATCTCACAGATATACAGATCGGCCAACTTATCTAAGGTGTAGGTAGTATGAACGGGTATAAAGTGCGCACACTTAGTAAATCTATCAACTATCACCCACACTGAATTTTTCTTCGAAGGAGTTAACGGTAAACCTGACACAAAGTCCATGGTGATACGTTCCCACTTCCATTCCAGAATTTTCAACGACTTTAACAACCCTGAAGGAAACTGGTGTTCGGCCTTGACTCGCTGACAAACCACACACTTACTCACAAACTCGGCCACATCCTTCTTCAATCCAACCCAATAGTACTTTTCTTTTAACCCTTGATACATCATCGTACTACCCGGATGCATAGCAAAAGGACTGTTATGAGCTTCATTCAAGATCGTACGCCTCAACTCGGCATCTTCCGGAACTACTATCATATCCTTGTAACATATGATCCCATTCTCACCAAAACAATAATTGGTAGGCCTATCTTCGGCTATATCATGTACGTGAGGTGCTAAAGACTCGTCCCGCAACTGCTTCTCTCGAATCAACTGAGCTAACGAAGGTTTAACCTGAAGTTCGGCTATCAACCCATCATCCTTGGACACACTAAATCTCGCAAACATAGCTCGCAACTCAACTGCCATTTTTCTACTCAAAGCATCGGCCACTACATTTGCCTTACTCGGATGGTACTCTATCGTAAGGTCATAGTCCTTAAGAAGCTCTAACCACCTACGCTGCCTAAGGTTCAACTCCATCTGAGACATCAAGTACTTCAAGCTCTTGTGGTCGGTATATACGGTGCATTTCTCACCATAAAGGTGGTGTCACCAAATCTTCAAAGCAAACACTACTGCGGCTAACTCTATGTCATGCGTGGGGTAGTTCTTCTCGTGAGCTTTCAATTGTCTCAAAGCATAAGCTATCACGTTACCTTCTTGTATAAGTACACAACCTAAACCTACGTATGATGCATCACTGTAAATCACAAACTCTCTTCCCGGTTCAGGCTGAATCAAAATAGAAGCTTCGTCAAAGCTTTCTTCAACTTCTCAAACGCTTCTTGTCTTGCATCTGACCACTCATAGGGGACATTCTTCTAAAGCAACTTAGTCAAAGGAGCCGCTATCCTAGAAAATCCCTCGACAAATCTTCTATAGTATCCCGCCAAACCTAGGAAACTACGGATTTCTGTCACTGACTTCGGTTGTTTCCAACTCACTATGGCTTCTATTTTCTTGGGATCCACACTAATCCCCTTAGTCGAGATCACGTGACCTAGGGAGACTACCTCCCGAATCCAAAACTCACATTTGCTTAGCTTGGCATACAACTGATTCTTAAGCAAGGTCTGAAGCACTAACAGCAAATGCCAATCATGTTCTTCTTCGGTCCTAGAGTACACTAGGATGTCATCTATGAACACTACCACAAACATGTCCAAAAACTCATGAAACACACAGTTCATCATATCCATGAAGGCTGTTGGAGCGTTAGTCAACCCAAAAGGCATCACCAAGAACTCATAGTGCCCATAACGTGTACGGAAGGCTGTCTTTGATATGTCCACATCTTTCACCTTCAACTGATAGTATCCGGACCTCAAATCAATCTTTGAAAACACTAAAGCACCTCTCAACTGATCAAGCAAGTCGTCTATCCTAGGCAACGGGTACTTGTTCTTCATTGTCACTTTGTTCAACTGCCTATAATTTAAACACATTCTCATGCTATTGTCCTTCTTTTTCACAAACAAGACTGGAGCACCCCACGGAGAAATACTAGGCCTAATGAAACCCCTATCGGTCAACTCCTGAAGCCGTATCTTCAATTCTTTCAGCTCATTTGGTGCCATTCTATACGGAGCAATGGACACTGGTGCAGAATCGGAATACGTCTCAATAGCAAACTCAACGGCTCTATCTGGAGACAAACCCGACAACTCTTCCGAAAAACATCCGGATACTCACATACTGTCCTGATGTCTTGCGGTCTAACCTCACTCATATTTGGATTCATCACATAAGCCAAATAAGCTTGACAACCCGAGTTCAACAACTTCTGAGCTCCCAAAGCAGAAACAACATTAGACAAGAACCTAACGTTCTCGCCAACTACCACAACCTCGAAATCATCTGTAAGCTTCAAGAAGATTCTCTTGGTCTCAAAGTCAAACCTAGCTCTATGTTCTACGAGCCAATCCATGCCCAAAATCACGTCAAAGCCATAGAACAGTAACTCCATCATATCAACCGGAAACACGTGGCCCTAAACCATCAAGGGACACCTTCTATACATTCTCCTAACTACCACTGTATCACCAAAAGAGCTAGTAACATTTACACCTACCTCTAACCACTCACAAGGTAACCCTAAGGACCTAGCGTGCTCACCCAAAATGTAAGAATATGTCGACCCCAAATCTATCAAAGAAAGCAAACTCAAGGACTGTAACGAGAAATTACCTACGATGACATCCATGTCATTCCCGACCTCTCGTTGTGCATACACCCTAGCCGGTCCTCCACCCTCGGGCTGAACTGCCACTACGTGAGCTAAGTTTCTCTGACCCTCATTCCTCGGCTGAAAGTTTCCACGACCGCGCCCACGGCCTCTATGATGCTCAAAACCCCTAGCTGGAGCCGGTCCGCCCCTAGCCGGGTGTGGACAGTCACGCCTCAAATGGTCTCGGGAGCTACAGTTCCAACACACCCCGTAGATACCCATGCACTCGCTCTAGTGGCGTCTCCCGCACCTAGTGCACTCCGGAACGTGTACAACAGCTACTTGGCCCTGGCGGCCCTAACCACAGTTACCACCCCTATGCCTCAAATCGGGTTGATACCTCCTATCCCTATGCCTCTTAGCATGGTCTCTATCCCAATTCGTGTGTCTCTTTCTGGAATCGGACCCACTAGCACGTGCACTGGAGCCTAAGTTCTACTCTATGTCCTTGGCCCTAGAGACCAAGACATCAAACTCGATGTAGTCAGAGGCAAGCATGTAGGTCTTCACATCTCTAGTCAACCCATACCGGAAGCACTCACACCGTTCCCTCTCACTAGGAACCAACTCAGGTGCATACTGGCTCAATCTCACAAACTGAACCTCGTACTCGGATACGGTCATGTTTCCCTGAACCAAGGCCATAAACTCCCTATTTTTTCATCCAAATATCGAACTCCGAGATACTTCCTCTTGAAGGCATTTCTGAAGAACTCCCATGTGATATTCGCTTCGGCCATACCATATGTAACAGTGGTTCACCAAGTGTATGTGTCCCCCTAAAGCAAGGAGACAATGCAACCTAACTTGCGGGCGTCTGAGCACTTCATCTAACCCAAGATACGTGTAGCACTCTCAAGCCACACCTCTGAACCCTCGGGAGTCAACCCACGGAACTCAACTGCTCCCAAGTTACGAAGCCTCTAAGGGTAGACATGTCCCCGCACCCTGAGGTGGTGCTGCAGCTTGCATACCAACCAAAGTTGTCTGAAAAGATCCGGGTATGGTCTGAATCAAATGGGTCATGTTCGCGCCCGCTGGACCCTGACCCACCTGAGCCCCAACACCTCCATCGTTAGCACCGGCCTGAGGCACATTACCATCACCTCCGACTTGCGCACCAGCCTGAGGCACATTACCTTCGCCACCCACTCCATTACCACCAGGAGTAGAAGAAACAGGAGGCTCACCCCCGGGTGCCTGGTCACCCGCTCTAGGTCGCCCCCTCGGTCTCACCATATCGAGATAGAATCTAAAACAGCAAACACACAATGCACAAGAAAAACATTGGGTTAGCAAAACGGCAAGAACTTAGGTTCTCAAGCTCGTTTATCCAAAACCATATTTTACAACAATACCTAACAATGGGGACATTTGACTAACCCTTAACCAATCAAAAAAGCCATTAAAACATACTTTCAAACACCGTACTAGCAAGCAAACTTCAAGCATACATGGTAAAACACTCATCGAGACATAGCCACAACATAACACATCAACTTACCTCACTTACCTACCCAAGGTCTCAGATACCTTAGGCTCTGATACCACCAAATGTAACCCCCTCATCCCGATCTAGACGATTAACCGGTCCGAGCAGGTCACACGGGGAAAACCGAAGTGAAACCCGTTAAGGCTGCCCTTCGGTTAGCAACCCTAGAAAATTTCTTTTAATTATTATCTTGTCTAAAGGCATTCATACATCCTATGTGAGATACGACAGCGGAGAGACAACAAAGCGATGCAAAACAATTAAACAAGCAATTCAACAGCCCATTTTAGCCTTTACAATAGGCGGTATCGATACACTAGGAGACCGTATCGATACGCCTTGACTTGGTCAACTACCCAGAGTCAACCTAGGGAGACTGTATCGGTACACTGGTTGACCGTATCGATACGCCCTCGACGGTCAACTTCTCACGGTCAACGACATAAGACCGTACTGATACACCCAAGACCCGTACCGATACGCCAAAATCTCATCAATTTCTCAGATTTCCAGAGAGCTTTTGGCGTATCGATACACCCTCGTGTACAAGTACGCTAGGCTTAAACTGAGCCCCAAAGTGTAGGACTGTATCGTTACGGCCCTTGGGCGTACCAATATGCCATGCACTGTAAAACTCAATTTAGCAGCAAAACAAACCAAGACTAACCTCTAGATGCATTTTACGACTCACCTAGCCAAAAACAAACCTTCATACAACATTTAGCAACCATGAATAAGCATACGGATCAATTTAAGCAAACAACGGGGCATCAACACCAAGGCAACCATACTTAAGAGAAACTTGCATACTAAACATGCATAAAGGATCTAACTAGCCAAAAGATACATGCATCCACAAGCAAGGTTTACATGCTCTCGAAACAACACATAAGCATTCATGGATCAAGGTCATAAGCCTTTGAACACAAGCATATAGGCAACAACATACATGGTTTACAAATCCACAACAAGGCATTAACAACAAACCAACATATATGAGTCCATCAACGCTCGCACACAACTCATAGTATCATAAAACCAAACATGCTTGAACACCAACAAACCAACTAAAGAGTTTGAACACCAACTTTATACAAGTCTACACCCCCATTGTCTAGGCATTATTACAAATACATAAATCATACTTGAGCTACTCGAGAACTCCAAAAGCTCCTCCCTTGCCCACTTGCCTTCCAAACTCTAACGATCTACATGTTGGAAAAAGGAAAGCGTAAGCTTGACAGCTTAGTGAGCGAAGCTCTAAAAACTCATCAATCATGAATTTTTCAAAACACATTTCTTAATGATAAATAAACCATTTGAATTGACGAAAGGTATCTCAACAACACAACTACATGGTTTTCACATGCACAACCAAAACACACACAGTGGGACTACACATCACCGTTTCGACTAGTAGTTTTCCAATGGGACTACACATCAACGTACTCTTCTACTAGTCACTACCGGTGGGACTACACATCACCGTAGTTATGACAACCATCACGTGAGGCTCGACACCAACAACGACTACACACAATAACGAATGTAAAAGCAATTCACCATGCACATGATATCACAACAATTAATCATACATCATCATTTAACCACCAAGGTAGGATTAGTAAACTTACACTTGGGTTTAGGTTAGCCCACAAGGCTCCACCCAAACCCCCAAGAACCCATTTCGAAAGCAAAACAAGTTCAAACCATTTTCACTCACCGATGCAACCCAAACGGAAGCCGAACATCGATCTTAAGTCTCTAAATTCCCCGGGTTAGTGCCCGAAGCCTCTCCAACGGTTTCCCTTGTTTCTAACTAATCAAAAACAATACATTGCTCAGCCAATACATCACAAAACACTGCCACAATCCCAACTACAACTACAAGTCAAATTCTCGAAATTTCAAACCAATGCCAACATCAACAATCCCCATTTTCGTACTCCCCAAAAGCCCAGCTGAGAACCAAAGATTTCAACACTCAAAACACTTCTAAACACCTTCAAAGCCACCTCCTAGTATCACTACAACCCCAGCCTAACTCCCTTTCACAAAATCACACCAAAAACATTAGTTTTGACTCTTTAAAAACACCCATGAAAACCTATTTCGGGAATCTTAATAAAAACCCACCAATTTAAGATATATTACACCTAAGGGCAATACTAAAATATAAATTAATTTTACAAATCAAGACTCCATCAAAAACCCATTAAAGTTTCATACTTTCACTTGAAAACTTCAAAAACTTTAAAAGGGGATTTCTATGAAAACTAAAGCTATGGAAATATTGGAAATAATGAGGAAAAATCAAAAATGCAATTACCTTGAAGAGAGCCCTTGAATTTATGAAGAGGTTTGATGAAATAGTGACAAATGGTTTAGAAAAGGTTTTGACGTGAAATGTTAGAAGAGGAAGAAGATGGATAGCATTTTTTTTCAAAATCCTTTTTTCCCATCTTATTTTCCCTTGATTTCCAAATAAGTATTTTGCCCTTAATGAGCCACAAACTCTTTTTAATTAAACCCAAAGCCTAATTTAATTTAAGACGAGCCCACGACTCAAACCTGATTCACCCGTGTTACATCCAACCCCTAAACCTGGGGCGTTACAAAATGCAAACATGGTGTTTATTCCATGCGATTATTGGATCTATTTCATTCTTTGAAGTGAATGCAAACATGGTAAATCACTATTCAATTGGTAACATAACTTCGATAATCCAAGTATATTGGTTAGATACCCGTTCTGCGAGGCTACTGGTCTCAAAAGAGGTTTTTAAAGGACCTTGTGAACTGGTTTAACAATTTCACGTACGATGATTAAATCTTTGTTCTTTGTGATGAGGATATGTTAATAAAAATATACTCCACTTTTCACGAAAAATAATGTTGTCCTCAGACACAATATCGTGAAAAAGATTTTAAAGGTCCATTGGCTCTACTTCATTCCCTGAAGTGAATGTGAGATTTTATAATGTAAAGAATAAATGTCACATTAGTAGTTGTGGTCATGGTCGAGGCCATGGACATAGACATTATGTTCATTTTAAGAATACTTCTACCCACCGGTAGTGAGGTTATACGAATAATAAGAGTGATAAAAGATCATTTTAAGGAAGTAAAATCCTTTTTATTACCAATGCGATGTAATAACCCATTGGTTTCGTACTTTTCGTGCGCTGAAATCAACAATCATTGAATGATAAAGAAAAGAAAATAAAAGCAAATTTTGTTTGCGAAAAATGATGAAGATGATATTGGTCCAACTTATTTGGACATTGTTGGTCCAACTCATTTGGACGTTGTTGATTTTCTTATAACCCTCGAAGGGAATAAATCATCTTCTAATTATTCTCATAACTTTGAAGAGAATTATTTATCTTTTTATTTATTTTGCTTTATGTTTATTTACTTTATATATTAATTATTTATGATTTATATTTATATATTATGATATTTATTTATTTTATTTCACATGATTACTTATTAAATATTATCTATGGTGACAATTTATGCTTAGCAGAAGTATAAGATATATTTTTTCATTTAATGCAAGGGATAATGTGAGTACTATATCTCAAAGCACTGAAAATATTGATGCTCCAAAAGAGCAATAAGTTCTTGAGAGAAAACACATTTTGAAAAGTGAAGTATTGCGAATATTGTAATAATTACTACTAATGGTAATGATATTGTCACCACTAGAAGTGGAAATTTTAAGAAAGCAATATGAGTTCACAAAATAATCCTTCGGGAATTATAGATAACATATGTTATTAATTTGCATTTGAAATAAACCAATGTGGATATAAGTTCTGGTAGCCAAAAGTCAGTTGAAAGCTCTAGAAGAGTTATGTATTGCTACCAAAAGATAATTTCCATTGAAAGCTTTGAAAGAGCTAAATATATTCCGATTTAAAGGAACAATTTTGATTATTGTACTAGATATGTACGTGTGAAATTGAATCACATGTTATGGTAAACCAGTAGTTTATCAAATTCAGAAATGTATATACACACATGTATATAGTTGGCATGATCGGTTAGACCATCCTGATGAATAATGATGCAAAAATTATTGAGATTTACATGCACATGTATTAAAAGAACCTGGAGTTCTCGTGGTGCTTATTCTCAAAGGAATTAATTAAATTTCGCTTATTAAAGAACATGAAGTTCTTGTGTTGCTTAAAGGAATTGATTAAATTCCACTTACTAAGAGAACCTGAAGTTCTTATGTTGTTTGTTCTCAAAGAATTTAATTGATCCTACTTACAAAAAGAACTAGAACTTGAAGTTCTTGTACTAAAGTTGAGACTGCATGTCATGCATATCTAAATGAAATATGGGCTCATATATCCACAAATATGAAAAGTTTTATATGATTTTAGTAGATGCATCTACATTGTTTTATCAACTTAGAACAAGAAGTTTGTGAGATTGATTCTAAAAGGATTCAGATTATACAATTAAACTATTCGTCTTGCAAAAGCTAGTGGGTTTATATTTTAGGTTATATCAGTTGATACAAAGCCTATCGATTATGAAAAAAACAATTTAACAAAATTTCAATTGGATGCCTCCTCTTTAATAGCTAAACTATGAGAACAAGATAGTTATTATTTATATGGTATTTTCATATAGCAGCACTTATACGCATCAAGCTAAAGAGTTATAATAAACTCCCCGTTGTGATTGGTTTTTGGTCAGAAGCCATACATTTCTCATTTTATAGTTTTTGAATGTGTGATATGAATTGCTCCACCACAACGCACAAAATGGGTAAATAAAAAAAGGTTGAGAATATATATTAAGTACGAGTCTCCTTTTATGTTTAAATTCTTGAACATTAATTGGAGAATTATTTATGACGTGACATGACTTTTTCTCAACATCAGGGGAGATAATAATTAGCTGGATAAAAGAAAATGAATTATCATTATCTAAATCCTCGTATATGAACCTAAAGTTCATAAGATAATTCATGTTATTAAATGTCAACTGCCAAACGTATTTACTGACCCAATGAGAGTAACTAAGTCTCATATATCAGTTGAAATGCTCTAAATTTAAATTACATGTTAGAGCGAATGGATGTAAATCATGCTTGAAGCATGATAGTTGAAAATTAGTTCCAATGATCAAAATTCTCATAAATAAAAAATAGTATGAGATGGTCATATATTGGAGGCGGGTGCTCTTGAAGAGACCCAAGACATAACTAATAATAAACCTTATGAAGAGTTTCAGGTACCTGAAATAAAGATTGAAATCTTATAGAGATCTCGATGAGTTATGTCACTACGAGAATGGAACCAAAAATTGAAAAGTTGTCGACAACAGTTTTACAAACAATTTTAAATGGAATACTTCTATAGAAGTAAAGAAAGAAAATAAGGATATTGTATAGAAATCTATCAAGAAGTATAGATATTGAATTGGCCAATATAGAAAGATGCTTTAAACTTCCAAAAGAGAAGTATTTGGACCAGCAGTCCAAACACCTAAAGATGTAATGCAAGTGAGGCACATATAAGTAGTTGTAAATACGACTAAATTATGATTTATGAAGAATTCTAATTACTTCATGGTGGACGCAATTACTTTGGCAGTTATGAAATATTTTATATGCGTCTAATTATTTTGTGGATCCCTATTTATCCTTGAAGAATTTAAAATGCTAGAAGTATTTGGAAATTTTCGAGGAAATTTATTTAGATATGCCCCTTGAATATTTATATTTTGGCACATTTGGTATAATCGCCTTAGTGAGTATTGATTGAGGAAATACTATAAGTATGATTATATTCCCTTATATATATACATATTATAAAGTAGTTTGATCAAGATTCATTATATCATTAGAACACCTGAAGAGTTTCAAATTGGAAACTCATGAAGTGCTTTCAATGCATTTAATGAAAGCTTTTGAGAAAAATAATCTTGACATCCAGTTTTATCTCAACCTGAAGATCGAGCACTTAAATATGTGTTTTGTCTATGAATAGATATAAGCTGAAAGAATCTTAAAAAAGATTCAATATGGATAGAGCATATCTATTAAGTATCCCAATAATTGTAAAATTGTTAGATGTGAACAAAGATAATTATATTCTTGGTCTTGAAGCACCATATATTAGTTGGTCAAAAAATATACATGGATATACAAAGATCATTACAGCTATATCTTCAAACATTCGTCGATTCCTCCTAAAATCTTGTAGAAATAATTGTTATACATGAGTCAAGCCAAAAATGTGTTTGGCTAAGACTATTGACCTAACATATCCAGAAGATATGTGATTTACTTTCACAAGATATGATACAAATGTTATCTTGTAGAGATAATGCAAGGTGGGTACATCATGGAACACATTACTCCAAAGTTTCATCCCTCACGATCTTTAGAAAAATACTATTCAAGATTTAATTATGAAGATTCAAAGATCTTATGTGATGTTTTCATGAGGGAGAGTAAATACGCGTTGCACTCTTTTTCCCTTAACTGATGTTTTGTCCCAATAAGTATTTTTGGTAAGGTTTTTAATGAGACAACATGTTATGCGTATCAAAGATGTGTGTACTCTTTTTCCTTCGCTAAATTTTTTTTCCACTGGCTTTTTATCTTAGTAAAATTTTAACGAGACACATTATCTTCATAAACATCCAAGAGAGAGTGTTATGAATATTTATCTATGTGGATGTCTATAATGATAAGAACTTTATCTAGGAGATTTGATTTACTTTATCATTAAGAATATTATCTCCATTAATTAGAGTTTAATGTATTATGTACTTCTTATGCCTATAAATAAATAAAGTCATTGTACACAAGTCTAGTTTTGATAATAATATGAATCTCTATCTTTCTCTCATCTTTTTATTTTTTTATATTTGTTTGTTATTCTTCATTATTTTATTCGCAACATTTTAAGATGATAAAATAATTTCTTAACTTTGTTTCAAATTATTTAAACCTTAAAAATGAGTTTTCTATTATTATTTTCAAAAACCAGCGCCATTTTCAACTTTGAGGTTCCTTGTAGATTTTTAATGGTGATTTGGGTTTTAGGACATTATTTGACGAAATAAACCTTATTATAACTTATATTCTTGGTATAAAGGGGTTTGTGAATGAAAGAATTGAGAAAGAATAATTAGAATGAAATTTTTGAAGAAATTTTGAGTATCTAATTAATATTTTACCTAAATTTTAGAAGTTGAATTAATATTTTATCTAAAGTTAAAAAAATTAATTCATTTTTACTAACCTGCCACGTTAACAAATTAACAACGTTTAGACTAAAATATTATCAAATGATAACATAAATGATCAAAGCTTATTTTTAAAATCTGGAGAACAAATTTACCCATAAAAGTCTAATTATCAAGGGAAATAAAAGGGCAATAATTGTAATCATGCTTGCGTTTGTCAATCATAAATTATAAATTGACTTCAATGGGAAAATCTTTTTTCAACTTTTACATGGAGAAATGGTAATGTTGGTAGCAGTATTTTACAAATTTTCCTTCAAAACCAGCCGCAATTTTTACAGTTAAATCCCAATCAACGAATACGTCTTTAAACCTCCATCTTTCCGATCCAGATTTCAAATTCCGGCCACATCCCTTCCTGCATTCTTTTCCTTTCCGGCCTGCAAAATTTGTTCAAAGAAATTGAACCGACGGACAAGAGAAACGGATTTACGGAATCAATGGCGATTTGCTCCTCCAGACGTGGAGTTTTTGGATCCCTTAATTGTTTGGTGGTGCTGCTGGTGCTATCGTACGCGAGGGTATGCCTATCGGTGAGATCTGACCAGGAAATCCGGGAAAGGTTTTACGGTAACCTTGTGAATTCGTCGTCCTCGGGTACCGGGGAAGGGAGTATTGCCAAAATGTTCGATCGGGTTCTTGAGAAGGAGTTCTCCGAAAATGATCAAGCTGGAGGTTTGTTTGTTTTTTTCTTACTCACTCTTCATTTTTTTTCTGGTATAATAATTTTTTTTTAAATGTCTGAATCCTTTAATAGGCCGAGGGAAAAAAAAACTCAGTAAACAAACAAATAAAAACGAATTTGTAGATGTCGATCTTTCTTTCTGCTGTAGGTTTTGTATTTTAAGTTCAAACTTTGAGTAAGAGCGCTCGCCTATTCCATCAGTAGTTAGAATAAAGTTTTACATAAAAGGACACTGAAGAAAAAACAATATAGCCACAAGACTGGTTTGTTTTCTTTTGATTTTATTATGAACACAAATGAAAAACATGTTAGGTCATGAAGTTTTTTAAAAAATCGCCATACAGTCATCTCTATCACACGTTTTGTACCTTTGACCTCGAACTTAAGAAAATTAGAGTCTCCATTTCCTTTTTTACATGAATCCTCTATTATCATCATTTAGATCGCTGAATGATGTATGAATTGCAGTTAATTTATGAACCTTTATTAGCCCTTTTAAATTCTTTATGGCTGATACTCTATTTTCTTTCTTTCTTCGTCTTTTGTTAGGAACTGATGCAAGCAATTTCAATGCAAGTGTAGCTGATCAGCAAGTAGGTTTGGTTCTCCTTTGAAGCCCATTGCTTTGACTGAATTTTTTTTTTAATTGCTTTGATACTGAGGAAACTGTACTATAATATTTTCTCTCTAGTTTCTGTCTTTTATGTGTATGTTGTTGCAAATGACCTATTTCTCCTTTTAATTTTCAGTAGATTTATGGTTCTGTCTTGAACTCAGATATATAAGTCTGCTACAATTTGTTATCTTCAAATCTTTTTCCAAACTTCAGTAGGCGTAGGCCTCCAATTTTAAAGGAAAAAATAAAACAATTTACTGAGGGATATTGAATTTGTATGATTAGATCATAATACCCAAATATTGGTTTATGTTCCTTTAATTATTGAAGAAAAGTTGTGTTTGGATATCATGCATATTTTCCTAGGTGATTGATGTGCTTCCCAATATGTTTTTCAGGCTGTACTGGAGACTGTAGCTAAAATAACTCATGAGAAGGGGAAGAAAAATGATACACAAGAGACAAAGTATGGGAGGACATTTCTTTTCGGAGGAATAAAAATTTAATTAAATTAATGGTTTTTTTCATGAGTTGACAAATTTTTCTACATTAAAATTTTCAACAGTGGCACAAAATCATTCCAGATTCAAGATGTTTTTTCTCTGGAAAATGAAGATTCCGATGAGACAACAACCTTGATTGATAAGAAGGTGAGTCCAATGTCAGTTTTTCTCTCTGCGTAGCAGGATTAATAACACAGTTTTATGTTGGTTGCTTTTGCTATTAATTGAATCCTTTCTAATTTGCCTCTCATTTAATGTTAGGATAATGTGTTCGTAATGTCAAATAGAAAATCTAAGTATCCAATACTCCAAGTTGATTTGAGGTTAGCATCTTCATCTCCTTTATTTTCTCGTTATCCTGATTGAGTCTGTGGTTTTCATATTGCTACAAGTTGGTTGGCATTGTGATGAATAATTGAAAACTATCCTTGTCTTGGTTCTGGTACTCCCCTTGTTTTGATTTTGTACGTAATAAACAATTTTGAGCTTTATAGTTCGGGAACTTGTTCTATTCTCAAATAAAATGAAGTTTTTAACATACTGTACCACCCTTGTGCAGATTGATATCAGATCTGGTGGTTGTCATAGTCTCTGCTGCCATTGGTGGTATTATCTTTTCATGCCTAGGGCAACCGGTTTGTATATCTGAAATTAGCGTTTGTTTTACTTTCTATCGACTGGCCACTTGCTTTTTATTGAGTTTGATATGTGGCCATATCATGAAAGTTGCTGACAGAAGTTGCCTTTCTTTACTTTTCCCAAATCTATACACATGATAGGTTATTGTGGGCTATCTTCTTGCGGGTTCACTTATTGGACCAGGGGGCTTGAAATTCATTAGTGAAATGGTACAGGTATGTTATTTATAATAGCTACAGCTTGTTGTTCCTTAATAACAGTGTATTATATGCCTTGATGTTTGAGCATGTCATTTGCTACTATTGAGATAGCTTCAGCGATGGTACCGTGCTTTATGAGCCATGTTAAAGATGTTGCCTTGGAAGATCTTTCCTTTTTCCTCTTTGTTAATAAATTTCAGAGATTTGCTTGGAATTTATATCCTCAAAAATGTGATTTTTCCCTGTTCATTTATTATTGTAAATCTTGTCAGCTGATAGCAACTAATAATACCTCAATTATATCATCTGAATATTTATTCTCTGATGTTTTTTCACACAAAAAAACTGAAATCAGTGATACAATTTTCTTTACTTTTTATTGTTTTTGGCGGTATGATCTTTCTTCTTTTGTAGGTTGAAACTGTTGCACAGTTTGGTGTTGTCTTTCTTCTTTTTGCTCTTGGGCTAGAGTTTTCTTTGGCAAAGGTAGGCTATTTTTGGGTGTGAGTTCTTACTTTCAGGTGCTTTAGCATTGCAATTTCTGTATCTTATTTCAAGAAAGCTGTTTCAACTAATTCTCGCCGCAGTTAAAAGATGTGGGGCCAGTTGCTGTTTTTGGAGGACTACTTCAAATTGTGATATTTATGTGCTTGTGTGGCATAATTGCAGTGGTAAAGTGTTTCTAGAACTTTTTCCATGTTTCCTACTAAGAGCTCCTGTAAGATGGACACTGAAATAAGGCATCTCTTAATCTTGCAGTTATGTGGAGCAAATTTATCTGAGGGTGTATTCGTTGGCTCCTTCCTCTCAATGTCGTCAACTGCAATTGTACTTTTCTATACCTTTTTTGTGTTGCTAGTATTTTCTTTTATTTTTGGCTGCTATTGGATGCATTTAATAGTCATTTCTTTCCTTGTATTTTTATCAGGTTGTGAAGTTTTTAGTAGAACGGAATAGCACTAATTCTCTTCATGGTCAAGTTACTATTGGGACCCTAATTTTTCAGGTTGAAGAGAAGTGATGACCTATCAAGTATCTATATTTAATTACAATTTGGATTCAGAAACTTGATTTTGTTGCTGCATATCCATTCATTCCCTTACCTCTGGCCATTTCAGGATTGTGCTGTTGGTTTGTTATTCGCTTTGCTCCCAGTTTTGGGTGGTAGCAGTGGCCTACTACATGGAATGGCTTCAATGGGAAAGTTGTAGGTTTCTTTTGTTTTTTCCACTTATCCTGTTTCCTTATTTTCTATCCTTCCCTTTCTGCCCTTATTTCCAAAATTAGCTTTTCATCTGTTGTTGGAGGTTGACTTCTCTTGAATGAAATAACACTTGCTGGTGACCGATGTCAGGATATTGGTGTTATCGATTTATCTTACTGTTGCATCTCTATTGTCTTGGTCATTTGTCCCTCGGTTCCTAAAGTTAATGATGCAGATATCATCTCAAGTAAGTTGTTAACATATTTTATCTCTCATATTATGAAACTTCATTTTAATAATTTTAAAATTTTAGTTCATTTGTTTTCATTTTATTATCCAGACAAATGAACTTTATCAGCTTGCTGCTGTGGCTTTCTGCTTATTGTCTGCTTGGGTAAGTATTGTGTTTGTAACGATAACAATACTACTGTTGTATTGCTGCATGCAAAATTTCCCCATCACCTTTTTAACACTCGAATTTCTGTAATCTTTACAGTGCAGTGATAAGCTGGGTCTCAGCCTTGAGTTGGGTTCATTTGTTGCTGGGGTTATGATATCTACCACTGATTTTGCGCAGCATACACTAGACCAGGTAATCACTGATTATTGACAAGGCCCCATACCTATGAATTTTAATATATATTTTTATCTACTTTTCAATTAGTTTCTTAAGAATTTGTAAGGCTTAGCTTGTTTAATTTCATGCATTGTTAGACCATCGGGGCATGAATGAAAATCTATAAATGCAAGGTCTATTATATTTTGAGTCAAGGGTCCATTCTTTAATCTTGGAATTTATTAGTGGTTAATGTTTGGGTAGACATTGTATAGTATGCTGTGTGTTGTAGAAGATTGAGTCTAAAATATGCTGTGGCTATATTTCTTTGTTTTCCAAAATTATATTATGAGACATGTTTCTGTTCTAATAGCAATGACAAAATTATAGGTGGAACCAATTCGCAATCTATTTGCAGCTCTCTTCCTTTCTGGTATTGGGATGCTCATAAATGTACATTTTCTGTGGAACCATGTGGATATACTACTGGCCTCTGTTATTCTAGTTATTGTTGTTAAGACTGCTGTTGCCTGTGCGGTTGCTAAGGCTTTCGGATATGGTGTTAGGACATCTTTCCATGTAAGTTTGATTGCCCACTCCTATGCACAAACATCATATTGTTTTCATTACGTAATTTGTTCATCCTTTTGCAATTTGTTGATCTATCATATAGGTTGGAGTGTTGCTTGCTCAAATTGGAGAATTTGCTTTTGTTCTTCTAAGCCGTGCCTCAAATCTTCATCTTGTTGAGGTACCTCTTTCTTTCGTGCCATGTCAAAATGTGAACGCTTGTGGCTTTGTATGTCAAATCTTCATTGGAATAATGTTTCATAATTCTAGAACTTGTTTCCTTGCAACTATTAGAATCGCTATATAGCCCCACGTTTAAATCTTTTTATTAACTAAAATAAATATCGACTTCATCATCATTGTAACTGTTTTGTTGCAAGTATTGACTTCATTTTGGTTGATGATTAAGGGAAAGATGTATCTTCTTCTTCTTGGAACAACAGCGCTTAGTCTGGTAGGTTTCACTTTGAAGGTTTATAGTATGCTTTTCTTTGTCCCTTCCATTGCTGCAACATTAACGATAGCAAATTACTTATGCAGGTAACAACTCCTCTTATGTTCAAATTGATACCATATGTCATGAACTTGGGTGTTCTTATGCAATGGTTTTCCTCTGAAAGCGGCTTACAGAATGAGGTTTCTTTCTTTCCCCCTTCATGGATATGCGCGTATAGCTTTGCGTACAAACATGAGTCCAAATTACCAACCTTTCTCCCTTAGCTTATAGGCTTTGATCAAAACAAATTTGAACCTGAATATGAAAAGGGCTCTTCTTTTGAACATCTACAATGGCATCAATTCACGACCCTCATGGCTCTTTTGTCTACGAAAGTCAGGCGAGGACCCATATTAAGATAGCTATAGCCTATAGTATCTAGTTGTTTTAAAGCTTTAAATCAGAATTTGCATAATGGCATGGAACCATTTTAGATGAACATTCTCAGGAGCAATTGCATTATAACTAAAGTTGAATATTGCTGTTGAAGTGAATACTTGGTTTTTCTTTTCAGGAGAAAGTTGGCATCATTGAAGCACATAATAGGTTACATTGACCATCCTTTGTTACGGTAGTCAGGTTATAATCGGCATCATAGTCATTTGCAATACCACTCCATATATTCTTTATGATTCTTTGTATATAAGCATATATTGGTTTTGTATTTTGAGCATTCAGGATTGAATCTAATCTTCGTCATGTTGTGACTTGTAACCCTATAACACTAATTACTGCTGGAAGGTTGGTCGAGCTTTCGATGGGCCAAAAAAAGAGTCATAGTGGATCGTAATTCACAAAAGATTACATACTTGGAATCTTGTTCTACACTGAAATCGATATGTTGATGGTGATATTTAAGACAAGGGGTTATGTAATTAAAGTTTTATAATGTCGATTTTAACTGAAAATTCCGTTTGTTTCATCTTAGAAGCATGTATATATATATACATATATAGTTTTTATGTTGCACAACCAGGTGCCATAACTGTTGTGAAAGTCGCCACTGGCCGATCCCGTGATGAGGCTGCATTAAGGCAAATCTAGTCATTGCCCGGTCTCTCTTATTGTACCATTTCGAGTTGCTTCACCCTCGCAACAGGGTTCTCATCAACAGCCAAGTGTGATTCGGAGGTTTCCAATTAGGTTGAACAAAATCTTATAGACGTCCTGGACAGTGAACCGGTGATGTGCATCCGTCTCTTTGTAACACTAGTAAACAAAAGCTCGGAAGATCTCAGATTAAATTGAAAATGGAAAACATAAAAGGGGATAGACAGAAAATATCTCCTCAGAGATCCACAAACATAACGGCCAAAAGATAGAGAGAGCTGCTTACCAGCAAGCCCTTAAAACCCTACCACACAAAACGACACCGTTCGGACTAACCTTTATTAGACTCTAAACGTACCGTTTCATTAAACCCATTACAGACTCATAATAAAACGACATAGCTTAACGGAAATTCAAAAACTCTAACGGCTACTTCTGGAATCTTCAGATCGAGTTCTTGCAGGTGTCCTTCCTTCAAAAACATCCTTGTCCTCAAGGATGAAAATTTAGAAATTGAATTTGAAGTTGATGCAGGGATTCCCATGTGGCATCTTCTGGAAACGAGTTGGTCCATTCCACCAGAACTTCGGTAATAGCTCTACTACCTTTCTTCCCAATCCTTCGATCCAGGATCTTCAATGGTTCTTTACTGATCTCTCCATCAGGATTGATAACTGGCAACTCAGACTGACATTCCTCACTCCCAATATGCTTCTTCAACTGTGAAATGTGAAAAATGGGATGAACTCTAGAATCCTTTGGCAACTATAACTTATAGGCAACCTTCCCTATTCTGTCAACAATGCGAAAAGGCCCAAACCACTTAGGAGCTAGTTTCTGGCACACCCTTCTTTTTACAGTTTGTTGTCTATATGGTTGTAATTTCAAGTATACCAAGTCCCCAACCTGATATTCACATTCAGTCCTCTTTCTATCAGCTTGCTGTTTTATTCTGACTTGGGCCCTCTGTAAGTAAAATTTTAACATATTCAAAGCAGCTTCCCTGTGTTGTAGGCTTCTGTCTACTGAAGCTACTGGGGACTCACCAGCTGTGTATGGCAAATGACCCACTGGTGCTTGACCATACAGGGCCTGATAAGGGGTCGTTTGGATAGCAGAGTGGAAAGATGTGTTGTACCACCACTCTGCTAGGTGTAACCAGTTCCCCCACTTTTTAGGCTTCTCTCCTGTCATGCACCTCAAGTAAGCTTCTAGGCATTGATTGACCTTTTCTGTTTGACCATCAGTCTGTGGATGGTAAGTAGTTGATGGATTAACTTTCACTCCAAGCTTCCCAAATAACTCTTGCCAAAACACACTCATAAAGACCTTGTCTCTGTCACAAACTATATTCCCAGGCAACCCATGAAGCTTAAAAACATGTTCCATAAACAATTGAGCCACATCCTTAGCAGTGAATGGATGAGCCATGGCTATGAAGTGCCCATATTTGGTTAATCGGTCCACTACCACCAGTATGACATTTCTCTTCCTTTACACTGGCAAACCTTCAATGAAGTCCATGCTGATCGAGGACCAAGCTGCTTCTGGTATGGGCAAGGGTTGCAGAAGTCCCCTAGGGTGTACTAAGTCAATCTTGTTCCTCTGACAAGTTAAACATTCTCGAACAAGTCTTTTCACCTCTTTCCTCATCCCCTTCCAATACAATAGGGCCCCCAGTCTCTTAATGGTTGCATGGGCTCCAGAATGACCCCTATAGGACTTGCATGAAAGAAATTCAGCAATTCCTTTCTCAACTCCAAGTTGTTGCCCACTACTAGTTTCCCTTTCCTCTTCAACTGTCTCTGTTGGGATTTTAGGGGCTCGATTCGATCAACCAAACTAGCTCACCAAGTGGTGGAGAGATGGATTTTTGGGTGGAAGGGTTGTGGAAGCTAAAAAGAATATTGACACAATGATTTATAGTGGTTCAACCTTCTAACCAAGATTTACATCCACTACTTTAGCTTCCCACTAAGGATTTCTCAACCAATTCCACTAATTGATTCGTCCCCTTTTCTAGGATTAGGAGGAAACCCTTACAACCGATCAAGCTTCTACCCAAAGCCTTGATCAAAACCCTCTTTACAAAGAGACAAAGAAAGCAAACTTAAAACCCTCTAATAGGTGTTTGTTTGCACAATTAAGCACTCACCCAAAACCTAAAACACTTGAGCAAATTTAACAATTTTGGCTCACTAGTGTTTGTCTATACAAGAATTGACAATTTAAGCACTAAGACACTTTTTGATCATTTGATGTTTGACAATATGAGCATTAGCCTTCTCTTGATGCTTGGAGGTCCCTTTTATACTCCCAAATGAGTTTGTAGCCGTTACTAGCCGTTGGGATCAAATTGGAGCCGTTGAGGACTTTAATTCCCACCATAAATGCAGTTCTGCAGCTCCCCGTTTCGAAACGCTCGAAGCCGTTTCGAAACACTCTCAATGTAGAAAGAGCCGTTGCAGTCTGTCAGGGTACCCGTTTCGGAACACCACCTTGCCGTTTCGAAACGCGTATCGAAACGCTATAAGCCCGTATCGAAACGCCTGCATTTAAAAGTTAGTTGGGAAAATAGCCGTTGGGGTTTATGACCGTTGGGGTCATTGCCACGTGGGCGTATCGAAACGGCCTAGCCCGTTTCAAAACGCTGGGCAAAAATCCTGTCCAATGAAGGCTCGTTTCGATACTCGTATCGAAACGATTTTGCCACTGGAATCCCTGTTTCGAAACGCCCTAAGGTGTTTCGAAACACCTGGACAGTTTTGTGTAGTTTGGCCTTTGAAAACATATGAAAACCTTTTAAAACATCCCTAAACATAGTTTCAAGTTATTTGGACTTTTGGAAATTGTTTTAAATACTTTTTAAATCAGTCCAAAACATTTTTCAATTATTATATCAAAACATTAGTTCTACAGTCTCCCATCCCAAGTGTACTTTGAGTGTTTTCTAGATCCATCCTTACACCCCTTAATGATTTTCTGGACTTTCTCATCCTCCTCCCATGAATTAGTAATCCTTGCCATGAAGTCAGTAGAAATGGTACTAACAAACAAGTTCTGAAGTTCAGCAACTACAGGCCTTCTAGACAATGCATCAGCCACTGTGTTGTTGATCCCTTTCTTATAGCATACCTCGAAGTCATACCCCATCATCTTGATTACCCACTTCTGCTGAGCTGGGGTCACAGCTTGATTTTCAGTGAGGAACCTCAAGCTTTGATGATCAGTCTTTATCTTGAAGTGTCTCCCAATCAAGTAGTTGGACCATTTTTTTACTGCAACTAAGACAGCAAGCATTTCCTTCTCATATACTGACAAGGCTTGGTGTCTCACCCCTAATCCTTTACTGAAAAAATGCTAATGCTCTCCCACTTTGAGTTAACACAGCACAAATTCCCACATCACATGCATCAGTCTCCACTACAAATTCTTTTTCCCAATCAGGTAAGACCAAAGTTGGAGCAGAACTTATGGCCTATTTCAATCTCTGGAAAGCCTCTTCTTCCTCATGTGTCCATTTCCAACCTCCCTTTTTCAACAAGTTGGTGAGGGGCTTTGCAATCCACCCATACTGTTGGATGAATCTCTTGTAATACCCTGAGAGACCCAGAAATCCCCGTAGTTCTTTAATGGTCTTGGGTGATGGCCATTCCATGATACATTTGACTTTATCCTTATCCATAGAGATCACCCCACCAGAAATAATGTACCCCAAATAATCCATTTCAGTTGCCCCAAAACAGTATTTGCTCTGTTTTGCAAACAACTTTTGTTCTCTTAAAATTTTCAGAACATCCTCTAAATCCTTCAGATGAGATTGCCAGTTCTCTGAGTAAACCAGTATGTCATCGAAGAAGACCAATACTGACTTCCTGAGTAACCCCTTAAAGACCTTGTTCATGAGTCCCTAGAAGGTTGCAGGGGCATTAGTGAGCCCAAAAGGCATCACTAGGAACTCATAGTGTCCTTCATGAGTTAGAAATGTTGTCTTGTGAATGTCAGGACCCCACATCCTTATCTGATGGTAACCAGACCTCGGATCCAACTTAGAAAACACCCTAGCTCTTCCCAACTCATCCAAAAGCTCCTCTATAACTGGCATTGGGAATTTATCTTTAATGGTGATCTGGTTCAGCCTTCTATAGTCGATGTACATCCTCCATGAATCATCTTTTTTCCTAACCATCACAATTGGGGATGAAAAGGCACTTGTACTATCCCTTATAACCCCTGTTTGTAACATTTCAGCCACCATCTTTTCAATAACATCCTTCTGAATACTGGGGTACCTATAAGGTTTCACCTTGATTACAGCATCCTCATTTATCAAAGGAATTCTATGGTCTTGAGCTCTCTCAGGTGGTAGAGCCTTAGGTTCTGCAAAAACATCCTCATACTTCCTCAACAATACCTGCATCATCTGATTGCCACCCTTAACTTCCCCTTTCATGCCCAACTGAACATTGAGAGTCATTAGTGAGACATTACAGGGACTATTTGTGCTCCTCATCAACTTAGCACACACCTTAGCCTCAGTCCACTGAAATGATTCTGACTTGCACCCTTTCAATTTTATAGTTTCCCCATTCAGCAAGAACTCCATTTTTAAGTCTGCAAAATCCCAATTGATTGCTCCCAGTTGAGAGAACCACTGTACTCCTAACACCACATCACAGTTCCTTAATGTGAGCACCAAAAAGTCTGACGGAAAGATATGGCCTTGTGTCTCCCATTTCACATTCAAACATTCCCCTACTGTGCCCATGGAGTTACCATCTGCCACTATAACCTTAAGCTGCTTCCTTTTGTCTACTAACAATCCCAATTTCTTCACTACAGCTAGACTGATGAAGTTGTGAGTGCTGCCTGAGTCTAACAATGCAATGCAGTCCAGGTGACCCACCCTAATTCTTAGCTTCATTGTTTCCCATTGATCAGTACGCCACATAGCTTGTAGAGACAACACAGGTGGTTCTGACCCTGGTCCCTCAATGTTGTTCAAGTCACCATGATCTTCATAGTCTAAAAACTCTTCCTGATCACCCTCTTCTTCTACACCTTCCACCAAAATCTGGTAAATTTGAGATTTTTGGCATTTATGCCCTGGTGAGTATTTTGCAGCACACCAGAAGCACAAGCCCTTCCTGCGTCTTTCCTCCACCTCAGCAGCAGACAAAGCTTTCCTCGTCCCTCTAGTATTGTTGTTACTAGGTCCTTTAGGGTGAATTGGGCTCATCACCTTGGAGGTAGTATTTCTAGAGGCTATCGAAGGGGCAGATGAATTAATCCCACTCACAGAACCTTTAAATCCCACCAATGCAGGCCTAGGGGGAATTGAAATAGCTGAAGGCACTGCAGTTCTACTGAAATTCGAATAGGGTCTTTTAGATCCAGGAAAGAACATACTCTCTAGGTGTTTAGCCATTTGGAACGCTTCAGATAACGATGTAGGGTGCAACAGTTGAACATACTGACTAATCTTTAATCTCAGGTGTGCTTTAAATAAACTCAGTACATAGTCATCGGGGAGATTTACCTGGTTTAGCAAGTCAATGAAGTCCTCGTAATACTTCTCCACTGAATCTGTCTGCCATAGCCCAACCAGATTTGAGAACGGATCTTCAAAACCTCCTGGAGCAAACCTTTCCTTCATTCTTGCTAGATACTGATTCCACGAGAGGAGATTCAGCTCAGAATTGTTTTTAGTTGCGAAGTGGTGCCACTGCAACGCTTTCCCCTCCAAATGGAGCATCACCAATCTCACTTTAGCATTCTCAGGTATGCGCTCCGCCTCGAAGTACTGCTCCACCTTGCAAAGCCAGCCTTTGAAATCCGACCCATCGAACCTGGGACACATCAGCTTATATGCCAGGTTACCAGTGTAGCCCTGGTCATCGTGTTGTTCCTTAGGTGCCTCCGTATCTAGAATAGTTACCTCTGGTCCACTGTTGTTTACAGCAGCTCCCGACAAATCTATATTGCCTGGGTTTGAAGAAGTTGGACCCGTCCCTGACGTGCCCGTAGTGGTCAAAGTTGTGTTCGCCGTACTTATCACCCGCCCAATAGAGTCATCCAATAATTTCTTGAAATCGACCATCAGCTGAACTTTAAACTCCGCCAGTCTCGTCTCCAGCTTTTCGTCAAGCTTGGAAATTTCAGTTTGCAAACGCTCCGATTCCGACTGCCAAGTGGCCGCCTGACTCGATTGTTGCCTTGTCTCCACCATCTTGAGGATCGATGAAGCTCTGATACCCTTGTAACACTAGTAAACAAAAGCTCGGAAGATCTCAGATTAAATTGAAAATGGAAAACAGAAAAGGGGATAGACAGAAAATATCTCCTCAGAGATCCACAAACACAACGGCCAAAAGATAGGGAGAGCTGCTTACCAGCAAGCCCTTAAAACCCTACCACACAAAACGATACCGTTCGAACTAACTTTTATTAGACTCTAAACGCACCGTTTCATTAAACCCATTACAGACTCATAATAAACCGACATAGCTTAACGGAAATTCAAAAACTCTAACGGCTACTTCTGGAATCTTCAGATCGAGTTCTTGCACTCTTCTCCAATACTAGGAGCCATTCGGTAAGACTAGATCATTGACCTTCAAGCGGACATTAGCGAACGGTCTTTTAACTATCAGACGTGGATGACCTAATTGAGACAACCATACATGATCCCAAAAATTAACCAAAGAACCACCCATGCAAGGTTAACACAAAAGGCATCCCATATCTTCACAAGACTCATCCAGAGAGCACATGATTTTCGGATAGACAAACAAGTGCATCATCGTACACGAGGTGATGCAAGCCATAATGATATTAATTAAAGGATTTATATCCAATACAATGTAGGTTGAAACTTTTAGTTTCCATAAATGTTTTAGTTTTAGGGTGTATAGACTTAGTTTAGGGTGTAGGGTTTATGGGTTTAGGTGCATGAGTTTAGAATTTAGGGATAATAGTTAGAATTTAGGGGTTAGGGTTAGGATTTAGTGTTTAGTGTTTAAAGGTTAGAATTTAATTTTTAGAGTAATATATTGAGGATTTAAGTTTTATCTATAAACCATAAATTCTATTCACAATCCCTAAATTCTAAGCTTCTACATCTAAACTCTATACCCTAAATAAAGTCCCTAAAACTTAAAGTTTTTATCGCTAGTGCATCAAATAATTATATACAAAAAAATTGTATCTTTGAGAGTATCCTAAATAAAATCTTATTGTAACCTATCAAAGGTATTCTCAAGGGCAAAACCTTAACGATAGGAATACGATTAAAGTTAACTTTTCGAAATAGAAGACATTATTCTTAAAAGGGAACATATATGATGTATTGGCGGTGAAAATATTTTATTTTCACAAGTGCTCTAATTTTAGGGGTTAGTGATTTAATTTATAGTTTATAAACCATAATCTGAATCTCTAACCCCTAAACTTATGACGCTTGTGGAAACAAAATGTTTTTATCGCCAGTTCATTGTATAATTATCCTTCTTAAAATCGTGCAAAAAAGTCGTTTCAAAAAAGAAAACAATCGTGGTTTTCAAATAAAGTTTACTTCTTTTAGAAAATACAGTAAAATTGTATTCATAAAGGATCATATTTTAAAATTTAGTCTCGAACTCGTAAATTCCATCACTAAAACAATATATAATCAACTAGATATTACTTTTGGACTTCGTGAGATGCTAATCAACCTTCGAACTCTTTTTATCTTTAGGCTTAAACGTCAGATAGGTGCCCAAACTATACCCTTTTTTCCAGTTAGGTGCCTAACGTTTGTTTCGGGCCACTTAGGTGTCTAACGTTTCATTCTGTAACCCATTTTAGGTTTTAGCCGTGACGGACGTTAAAATTTTCCGTTAAAGGACACGTGGCATGTTTTTAGAGTTTCTGATATTAAAAATAATAATAAAATTAAATTAATTAAATCCCTTAAACCCATCTTCTTCCCCATCAAACCATCCCTCCCCCTTCCCATGTTCTTCTTCCCTCTCCTCTTCACCGTAGAACCACATCTCCACTGGTGGTAAACTGCTCATTGACATTTCATCCTTGTTATCTACATCTTCGTCTCTGGCGTCACCTTTCTTCGACTTCTTTATCTCCGTTGCAACATCTACCCACCCTTATGGTTGTCGTGTCATTCAGGTATGAAATTTACTGATCTTACCCTTTCATTGCTGGACTTTAGCATTTATTTTTATTGATTTTTACTTGCTATTAATGCCGTCTGATAGAGGGTGCTGGAACATTGCATTGATGTAAAAACCTAAGAAATCATAATGGAAGAGATCATGCAGTCTGTGTGCACTTTAGCACAAGATCAATATGGGAATTATGTTATTCAGGTATCCAGCTTCATTTTGAATCTCTATTATTCTTCATTTGGGAAATTTTATCTACTTTATCTGTCATCAGAGAATGAAGTTTAGCCTGTTCTTGTCTCATATTAACTGTTATACCTATTTGTGCAATAACATAACTGTATATATACTGCCTATTGTAGTATGTTTCGGGAATCAGTTTGTGATAACATATTTTCTTTCTTTGAATGTTTTTATACATTATGCTGCTTTGTCTTGGTTTTCAGATCAAATATGATCTGTTCCTTATCTGATAGTGCTCCTTTTCTCTTTGGGTTATCTCGAAACGGTGCCATGAACTCAGTTTCAAACTTAGTTTTTTATAAATATTACTCTTTGTTGTTCCCTTTGGCCTGCGTTATTTCTTCCGTGGGGTTGTATTAATTATGTTTCCTTGTGTGATAGCATGTTCTTGAACATGGTAAGCCACAAGAGAGATCTGCTATTATCAGGAAGCTTGCTGGACAAATTGTGAAGATGAGTCTGCAGAAATTTACTTCTAACGTTGTTGAAGAAAGGTGACGCCGGAGACGAAGATATAGATAACGGGGATGAAATACCAATGAGCAGTTTTTCACCAGTGGAGATGTGGTTCAACGGTGAAGAGGAGAGGGAAGAAGAACAGGGGAGGGGGAGGGATGGTTTGATGGGAAGAAGATGGGTTTAAGGAATTTAATTAATTTAATTTTTTTTTATTTTTAACATTAGAAACTCTAAAAACATGTCACGTGTCCTTTAACGAAAAATTTTAACGTCCGTCACGGCTAAAACCTAAAATGAGTTACGGAATGAAACGTTAGTCACCTAAGTGGCCCGAAACAAACGTTAAGCACCTAACTGAAGAAAAGGGTATAGTTTGGGCACCTATCTGACGTTTAAGCCTTATCTTTACTTCTCTAGTTTCAAACGCAAATTTTGAAACTCACTTTAAAAAATTCAAAATATATTTTATAGAAATAATTTTATATGCGTGTGATCTTACCTAACCTCAAAAGATCGACGATAATTCTATTTTAATTTTAAATTTTAAATTTTTAAATAAATTCGAACTTTCTTAAACTCTTAAAATTATCAAGATTAAAAATTTGTTTCGACAAATTACAAAAGAGAAAGCTATTCAAGTTTTGACATGATAATGTGTGCCATCAAACGTTTTCACTACCAGCCAACCAATTCCATATTAAATGTTGCTTATCGTTGAAAAGTTAAAATAGATCTACGGTGGTTGATCTCATTAACCGGAGAAGGTATCATAGATAACATCGAATCACAACTTTACGGTGGTTATTACTTGTTTGGTTGTTTTGTTCAGTTTTTTGTTCGGTTCAGTTCGTTTAGTTTTTGTAAATATTTTTTATGTGTATTCTTTTTCAAAAATTTAGATAATATTTTTAATAAGGCACATAAGAATATCGTTCATTTATATATATATATATATATATATATATATATATATATATATATATATATATATATATAAAAGACAACAAAACACTAATCAGAGAAGATGTAAAAGAAAATACCGAACAACGATGAAAGACAACAAAATTAAAATTTTGGTTAGAGAATGATCAAATTGATATATTTTTAGTTTTAAAGATTAAATTATTAAATTATGGTACAATTGATATAATATATAAGTTTTAGGGACTAACACTATTATTATACCTAACCATGTCAACATCTATATTAAGTTAACGACCTAAATTAACAAGCAATCAAAATTGAAAAATATAATTTGGTGACCAATGTACAAAAACAATAATAGTTGAGTGATCATTGATATACTTTACCAAAATAAAAATACATTAAAAACACAAAAGACTACTTGAACAAGAAACGAATTTGGGTAAAATATATCCCATGTCATTAAATTATGTGTTTAGTTACAAATATGTAAATCTTTTTTCTAAAATTTACAATATAGGTATTGATTAAAATTTTGTGACAAAAAAATGTTAAAATTAAAACGAATGTCTAATGTGGTTTTTTATAATAACGGTTTATACCTCAAAACTTATGCATTCTGTTAAATTGATCATAATTTGAAATAATCTAATAAAGTTAACCCTTTCCTATTTAAAAATTATATTACTGAAGTAATTTTGTTTACAAGTAGGCGACATTAGGGTCATAATGAATCTGTTTCATTAGTTCTCCATTGTCTAGTACTGAAGTATTCGTGTCTGTCAAGTTATCACATCTATGCGTTATCGAGATGAAAACAATATCAAATAGTGCAACAAATAGCTTAATGGCGTGTCAGGAGTATACAATGCTAGAATTTTAAATATGAATGATTAAATTTATTGAATTAGTTTGAACCAGGATCAAAATGATAAGATATATAAGATTTAGAGATTAAATGTATTATTATGCAAAACTACGTTTTAATTTTAACGACAAATAATATATTTATAACAAAATTTTAATTGAAAGATTAAATTATAACTTTTAAAAATTGATACATTTATATCGAACATACAATTAATTTGTTTGTAACAAAAATTTAATAAAAAGACTAAATTGTATCTTTTGAAAAACAAATACTCGATTATAATCGAATACATAATAAATTGATTTGGAGTGTATTTTATCCAAAGAATAATAACATTGGAATAGACGTAAACAAATACTCTCTTTTTCTCTCCGTCTAAACCACCAAAACCAAATCCTCCCCATTGCTATCCCATCCCTTACTCTCTCGTCTCGGGTGGGTCATGACCCTGACCCGCTCCATTCAACACCCAAAAACCTCACCGGAGCCACCGCCATGCGCCTCGTAGTACCTCTCCAAGGCGTTGTCCAAGGAAGAGGAGGCCTAATCTTCGGCTCTCTCATCCCATGCGCTCTCTTTTACTTCTTCCAACTCTACCTTAAACGACACCGTTCTCCCAACTCTCAGTCCAATCCTCCTTCCCCCTCCGCCTCCTCACAGAACCTGGCGGAGATGAGCCGGACTTCTTCACGCTCCAATTTGCTCTCGCGCGGCTCGATTGGACCGGTTCGGATATCTTCCTTGGCCACTTCCATTTCTAAACCCAACGACTCGCCCTATTATATCGGGCTGGATAAGGCCTCGGAGGATCCGTACGACAGAATCGGTAATCCAGATGGGGTTATCCAACTCGGCTTGTCGGAGAATAGGGTAAGTAGTGGTTTTAAACACGGTTCCTATTGTAATTTGTATGTATAGTAATTATTTGTTGTTTGTTTTACAGTTGTGTTTTGATTTAATTGAGAAATGGATGTTGGAGAACTTGAAGGATTCGATAAGGGGAAGAGAAGGGGGTGATTTGAGCATTAGCGGGATTGCCTCTTACCAGCCATTGGATGGAACAATGGAACTCAAAATGGTAATCCCCACATCTCTATTAACACTCTGCACACTTTTGAGGTAACTTTATCACTTTTTCTGCACATACCTTCATATTGATGATTCAGGTTAAGAAATAAGAGATGTGGTGGAGCTTATCAGTTATTATTGCCAATCATAATTGGAATGCTAAATGCCTTTTGTATTTTTTGCAGGCTATGGCTGGTTTTTTGTCACGTATTATGGGAGGGGCTGTCTCGTTTGAACCGTCACAGATTGTTTTAACCGCTGGTGCGACTCCCGCAATTGAGACATTATGTTTCTGCTTGGCAGATCCTGGGAATGCATTTCTTGTTCCCACACCTTACTATCCTGGGTAACTCTTTCACCTTCATTCCAAGAGTTTGTATTATTATAAATACTTTCTCCCAAACAGAAAACGCACAAACAAAATGGTAAAATAAGAAAGAAAGGAAAAACAATGGTCTCATTGGTTTAATTAGGGGGAAAATGTCTTCAGTTTTGACAGGGACATGAAATGGAGAACAGGAGTGGAACTAATACCTGTCCATTGTCGGAGCACTGACAATTTCGTGTTAAGTATCAGTGCGCTTGATCAAGCATTCAACCAGACAAGAAAGCGTGGAACAAAAATCCGGGGAATTCTCCTTTCAAACCCTGCAAATCCTCTTGGCAATCTACTTTCTCGGGAGATGCTTTGTGATCTTTTGGACTTTGCTCGAGAAAAGAACATCCATATCATATCAGATGAAATATTCGCAGGGTCTATTTATGGGAATGAAGAGTTCGTCAGCATTGCTGATGTTGTTGATTTGGAGGATTTTGATAAAAGCAGGGTTCATATTGTTTATGGGCTATCAAAGGACCTCTCTCTTCCAGGATTTCGGGTTGGAATGATCTATTCTTTTAACGAGAATGTATTGGCTGCTGCTAGAAAGTTAACTAGGTTCTCTTCCATTTCTGCCCCAACCCAAAGACTACTAGTTTCAATGCTTTCAGATACAAGATTCATCGAGGAGTATATGGCGACCAATAAAAAGAGGATACGGAATATGCGTGATTTATTTGTGGCTGGTCTGGAAGGATTAGGGATTCGATGTGCAGATAGCAGTGCTGGCTTGTATTGTTGGGCCGATATGAGCAAAATAATCCCCTCTTACGGTGAGAAAGGGGAACTTGAGCTATGGGATAAACTATTAAATGTGGCTAAGATCAACATGACACCTGGTTCAGCTTGCCACTGCATAGAACCGGGATGGTTCCGGTGCTGTTTCACAACCTTAGATAAGGATGATATTCCTGTAGTCATGGAAAGGATTCGAAAAGTTGCGGATACCCGTACATCAAGAAGTTGAAAATCTTTAAAAATTTACAATGACATTGCATTGATCATTGATTTCCTGTGACACTGATGGGAGATTCTTCCAGCGGCTAAACAAGGTGGATGTGGGCTGGACAAAGATGCTCCCTTCTAAGTTATTGCAGCAGCAGCAGCAGCAGCTTAACTATGACATTACGACACCGGAGGCTTGTAAAAATTTACATTGCAGGACTAAATGATTCGAATGCCTTGTTGATGTGGTATTTTTAGGGTGGTCTACAAAGAAGTGTAGTAATGTATGGGTTGGGGAAGTATTTTTATTTACATTGCAGTCCTTGAATCATTGTGATGGCAGTTCCACATGAGGGTAGGCAGAGAGTAGAGAAGAATGTGATTTCTAGATCTGTAGCAAAGTAGGAGCACAACCTTCTACAAATAATTTTATTTAATTCTGATACATAGATTTCCTTTATATGGTTGAAATGCTTATTAAGCCTAGTTTTACATGGAAGAAATCGAGGCCGATTCATTAAAACTTGAGTAAGGTAACTGGTGGTACTGGTTGCTGCATGTTACATGCTGCTGGAATTTATATGAATTCAGTAACCAAAAGTGGAGGGTTTTGTTAATTACTAGTTTTGGGTGGAATCGAATCGCTTAATGAAAGAACATGCTGAAAACTCTATGTTTACAACCTTTTTAGGTGCCAAATGGATAAAGATAAATAAACTTGGAGGATTTAAAAAGTTGTTTTACTGTCAATGAAAGAGTTAAGGAAATCTAGAATTAAGGAAATCCCCTCAACGTTTGATTGAATTGTCATTTTAGTCTTATTCTGTTCTTGAATTAATTTATCTTTGTTGTCTTATTTTGAGTCAAAATAGTCTTTTTACATATAGAAACTATTAATCAACTGACAATAAACAACTTAAAATGACGAGACAAACTTATATGACAGTGCATGCCGCGATAACAGTATCATATAAACAAATATGTTAAATCATTCTGTTAAGTTGTTTATCGTCAGTTAATTAACAATTTTCATCCACTGACGAAACATTTTGACTCAAAATAAAACGCTAAAGGTTAAATTAATTAAAAAAAATATAGGTCAAAATATTAAAAACGTTAGGAGTATTTTTAACTTTATACATTTTTTAATATATCCATATGATTATATAATACCATTTATTTTTTACTCATAGCCTTTTGAAAAAGTATTATTTAAAGAGCCATTTAAAAGGATTACTCAATCATTTTTTACTGTTGAAACCATTCAGTAAGTTCAAAAATTTAAGATTTTAAAATAAAGACAATACATGATTGTAATGTCGGAAGTTTTATAATTTAGGGTAAAGTATGTCAGGTATCACCGAATAATAGGGTGTGACATGTTTTTACCATCAACCTTTCAATTGGTCCAAATTTACCATCAAACTTTATTTTTCGACTCGTTTATACCACTCTGCCGTTAAATCGTTAACTCCGTGATGACATGGACGCTGCACCAAAACGACGTCGTTTTGGTGCCGCTATTTTGATAATAAATGACCCAAAACGGCGTCGTTTTGCTAGCGAAAATATGTAAAATTGTGCATTCAATGGGATTCAAACCTAGGACCTTAAGCATCAAAGACAACCTCTTAACCACCAAACCAACCTAATATCTTTGAATTAGTTTTAGCACAAATAATATATATTCCCAACTGTAGTTTGTCATATAAATATATTATTTCTAATATAAAAATATTCAAATATTGGTATACATATATTAATACATAAATAATAAATTAAATGAAAATATATAAATATTTTTATATTATTAATAATATTAAATAGATAAATATATTATTATAAAAACTAAAAGACTAATTTTCAAAACAAAATTTGTTTAAAAAATCTAAAATTCGACAAAATATTAATCCCTAAACCCATAAACCCTAACCCTAAACTATAAACTTTAAACCCTAAAATTTTATTCATAAACAAATAATATATTATTATAAAAACTAAATTTATGAATAAAATTTTAGGGTTTAAAGTTTATAGTTTAGGGTTAGGGTTTATGGGTTTAGGGATTAATATTTTGTCGAATTTTAGATTTTTTAAATAAATTTTTATTTTGAAAATTAGTCTTTTAATTTTTATAATAATATATTTATCTATTTAATATTATTAATAATATAAAAGTATTTATATATTTTCATTTAATTTATTATTTATGTATTAATATATGTATACCAATATTTGAATATTTTTATATTAGAAATAATATATTTATATGACAAACTACAATTGGGAATATATATTATTTGTGCTAAAACTAATTCATAGATATTAGGTTAGTTTGGTGATTAAGAGGTTGTCTTTGATGCTTAAGATCTTAGATTCGAATTTCATTGAATGCACAATTTTACATATTTTCGCTAGCAAAACGACGTCGTTATAGCGGCACCAAAACGACGTCGTTGCAGCGTCCATTTCATCACGGAGTTAACTATTTAACGGCAGGTAAAATCAGGTCACACCCTATTGTTCGATGGTACCTGGCATACTTTACCCTATAATTTAATTTTAGATTTTGAAATAAAGTCCTCCATTTCAAATAAAAGTCTGATAAAAAAAGGCTGAAAGTCTGTATTTGAGAATTAACAACGTTGGATTCAAAGTAAAAAAGAAGGAAACAATGCGATTTGAAATTCAAATCGTCTAATCAATTACCACCTTTCTAAATCAAAACAAATCCGTAATCAGCGCTCCTGACTTGATTCTCCTTCTTTATACTTTATGCTGCATTTGCAAATCCAAACCTTCATTTCCATCTCTCTTGCTTATGGTTTGTCTCCTCTTTGCTTTCTTCTATATTCAGCTTCTTTCTATATTTGCTGCCGATTAAATGTAGTTATATTCTCAACTTCTTTGAATGAATCATGACTGTGTGTGCTGGCCGAAGCAGTTCCATTAACTTTTACCTCCAATTTTAGGTCTAAGCTTTGGAACTTGCAATTGATTTTGTATAGTAACAATTTGATGGAATTAGGGTTATCTGATGGTCATGGATCAAGTGTCATCAATAATAGTTTTCTCTTTTCTTTGGCATTTTCATTCTATTTCAAATTTCATTTCATATCAGATTTAGTAAAAATCAATGCAAATTCAGAGTCCCAGTGCAAGCTCAAAGCTTTAGCTTATCTATTTGGTCACTGCAACTTGTGTATGATTTCTGAATGTTTTCTTTTGGCAGGAATTGTTCAACATGTCTACTCCCCAAAGTGATCCACTTCTTCAAGCCGAAACAACCTGTGGAACCCTTCTATATGAACTTCAGGTTCACAAGGGTTACCTTATATTTTCTTTCTTGCCCAGATGATGCCTTTGTACCTCCCTGTTTTAATTTTAAAACTTGAACATAATCTAATACATACTCTTTGTTGATCCCTTGAAAACTCAGATAATATGGGATGAAGTCGGTGAGACAGATGCCGACAGGGATGAAATTCTGTTTGAGCTTGAACGAGAGTGCCTGGAAGTATACAGAAGAAAGGTGGATCAGGCGAACCGCTGTAGAGCTCAGCTAAGACAGACAATTGCTGATTCTGAAGCTGAACTTGCGGCCCTCTCTTCGGCTATGGGGGAGAGGCCAGTGCATATCGGGCAGGTCAGGAATGAAGGAATGAAAGTTTTTCCCTTTGATTGAACCTTTTACCCAACTTGTTGTTCACAATATTTCAGCCAGATCAAAATACTGGAAGCTTGAAGGAGGAGCTAAGAAAAATTCTTCCACAATTGGAGGAAATGAAGAAAAGGAAGATTGAAAGAAGAAATCAATTTGTAGAAGTTTTACAGCAAATACAAATTACCACAAATGAGATTTATGAATCAGCCAAATCAACCGAAACAGTTGTGGATGAAAGTGACTTGTCCTTAAGGAAGCTTGAAGAATTGCTCAGACAGCTCAATGAACTTCAGAAAGAGAAGGTTAGCCTTCTATTTTTCAATTCTTTATTGATCCCACCTCATTATAACATATGTTTATCTTTTCCTTACTGTTTTCTTTCTTGTGCAGAATGATCGTCTGAAGCTGGTTGAAGACCACCTTAGCATGTTGAACTCACTCTGCTTAGTAATGGGCTTGGATTTCAAGCTCACAGTTACTGAGGTCCATCCTAGTTTAAGTGACTCGGAAGGATTTACGAGTGTTAGCAACAGAACAATTGAGCAGTTGAGTACATTGATTAAAAAGTTACAGGAAGTTAAGATACAGAGGATGCAAAGGGTAAAGTTGTTAATTTCTGCATTTTTGTGAACCTCTCCCTTTGCTCTGTCTAAAATATAATTCTTTGGCGCATGGCAGCTACAAGATCTTGCTACTACCATGTTGGAATTATGGAATCTGATGGATACGCCTATTGAGGAGCAACAGATGTTTCAGAATGTTACCCGTAATATAGCTGCTTCAGAGCATGAAGTTACTGAACCCAACATGCTCTCTGCGGATTTCATCAAATATGTTAGTGATGCATGTTTAAACGCAAGGTTTACATATTTTCTCTAGGATTTATAAATATCTGAAGGTAGTAAAGTGCAGGTTGAGGCAGAAGTTTCTCGGTTGGAAGAGTTGAAGTGTAGCAAAATGAAAGAGCTTGTCCTTAAGAAGAGATTAGAGCTAGACGAGATCTGTAGAAAGACGCATCTGGTTGTTTCACAAAGTGCAGTCGAAGATGCCATCGAACCTATCGAGTCTGGTAAATGCAGATGCTATATTATTGTCAGCAAACTATCCTAATTATCTCACTTCCATACCTCATCCTACTGAATATCATCCGTACTTTTTTTTTTATATATCTAGGGGCCGTTGATGCTGCTACTATACTAGAACAGATTGAACTTCAAATTTCTAAGGTCAAAGAGGAAGCTTTTAGCAGGAAAGAAATACTTGAAAGGGTGGAGAAATGGTTGATGGCATGTGATGAGGAGTGCTGGCTTGAGGAATATAATAGGGTGGGCATTCTTTCATCACTTGGAGTATAGGATTTTGATCTTCTAGTATGGTTTCCTTGTGTAATTGTCTGTTATCCAACAGGATGAAAACCGATATAATGCTGGAAAAGGTGCTCATCTTACACTCAAGCGTGCTGAGAAAGCCCGTTCTCTGGTTAATAAACTTCCAGGTAACTAATACATTCTAGATAAAAGGTTGAGAAATGTAAGATTTCGCATTACTAAGCAGGAATCAGTTAACACAGTGTTGAAGTTGTTTTATCATATTAACCTAGGAACGGTAGAGGCATCGGCTTCAAAGACCATGGCATGGGAGAAGGAGACAGAGGTTGAATTTTTATATGATGGTGTGAGTATTCTGATAATGTACAACCTGAACCTTTATGACAAAAGGAGAGAGAAGTTACTTACACTTTTGGTATCTAACATAACCTTTTACTCTATCCAGATTCGTCTACTTTCTATGCTCGAAGAATACACTATTCTCCGACACGAGAAAGAGCAAGAGCAGCGTAGGTTGCGGGTATGATACTATCCTTAGTCACCAATTACTGTTCACATTTTGATACTGTTTTACCAAGGTATTATTCCTTTTGTGCTACAGGACCAGAAGAAACTCCAGGGACAGCTGATAGCAGAGCAAGAGGCACTCTATGGGTCAAAACCAAGCCCAGCAAAACCCCAGAGTGCCAAAAAGGGTCCGAGGCATTCAACTGGAGGTGCAAGCAGTAGAAGAGTCTCCTTGGGAGGAGCAATGCTACCGACTTATAAACCCGATTCCCTTCACTCCGCAAAGGCTACTCCCCAAACACTTAATAAGACTGAGAAAATGTTTCAAAATCATTTTAATCATCGTCATGGCGATGCCATTCCAGCTTTCTCAGCTCGTAAGTTCTCTGTCTCTGCTTGTTACAGCCAATAAATATTATCTCAACTGCTTTCTAGGGTAACTAACAGTCAAAAAAGATAAACGGTAAAGCATCTTGGATATTATTCAAAGGGAATCAGTTTGGTGTTTGTTATTTATCCTTCTTAAACTTTCACCATTTTGCAGTTAGGAGAGGCCTTGACATTGCCGACATTCCTTTCCGAAAGCACTCTTCTGGTGTGATAAATGCTAATGAACTAGAATCCCCATTGGTTCGTAAACCGTTCTCACCCATCTCTTCCACCGTATCATCAAAAGCCAGTATAACAAACATGGTAGAAGACAATGGTGAAACTATACAGAAAATGCTTCCTGTTAATGATCTTTCCTATACTACTCCCTTGAAGACAATGTCTCTGGTTGACGAAGAGAATAGAACTCCAACGGCCATGACTCCGTTTTCAACTGTTTCAGTTCCTATGCAAACAGCCATGACTCCGGCTCCACCAATACCTTTCGGTACTACTATTACTACTACAACCAAGGCAGTCCAAGAAATTTCCGGAGAGATTGAGCAATCTTTCGAGGAAAGACGGTTTGCTTTTGTGCTTTCCGGAACATAAGTAACATCACAGGTACAAGTATGATGTGTAGAAACATTGGTTGAATTAAAATTGATTTATATTTTTTTGGTTACATCTCCGGTGTGTAAGGGGAAGTCATCTTCATTGGATTGTTCACTCCTATTATTTTTCTCATTTTTTATACATTAGTTTTGGATTAATATCATTTCTTCGAGAAGTATTTAGAAGTTGGGTATTAATATCTTTATTTACAAGGCCCCTTTTTCACATTTATAGCATTTCACTACTTGCTCAATAGCACATTTAGCAATATACATACCACATTTAGCACATCCATCTCTTATCATAATATACTTATGGAAATCTCCAATCCATACTGAAAATTCCTTTTCCTCGTCCTCCTGCTCCTCTTGTAATAAAAGTATCGAACATATTTTGCTCTTCAGGCTGTTTCTGAGCTTGCAGAAGCTGTTTCTGTTCGATTGGCCTGTGGTTTCGGGCTTCGAAAAATTGTCATTGAATCGGACAATGAAAGTATCGCTGCTGTTAAAAAAGACATTATCAAAGGAAGGCTCTCCTTTGATGCTTGTTCGCAGAAATTGTAATGTTGTTGCTGACTGGGTGGCTAGAAGAATCCGAACTAATTCATGTCTTATGGACTGGTTCAGGTCTTCCCCTATGAGCTGCAGATTTGCTTCCTTTTAATAACATTTCTTTATGCTAAAAAAAAGAAGCTAAAGGGGTACACTTGCCCGTGTAGTAAACTCAAATCAACAATGTTTGTTTTTATTTTTTCTGCATCAATTTTACTCTTGAAGTCATTTAATTGCATCAATTTTATCTTTGACCGACGTTGGTTATTCCAATGCTTATGCAACAGTCAACCATGCTGATATGGTAATACATGTGTGATGATGATGTGGTAGAATAGTTGAATTGATTTTTATATTTACATTTTATAATTTCTAATACATGTTAATTTTTTATATTAGTTTTTTTATGATTTTTTGAATATTTTATTTATTTTTATTAAGTTTATGGTTTTCTAAAAATTTAAGAATATTTTATTTTTTGTGAGAGTTCTCACTTTGCTTATTTTTAAAATTATCAGGGACTTAAAAGATATTTACACTAATTTATTAATCGATTTTTCATACGTTCCATTTGTAAAGGTTCAACTCTAAAAATCAAATTATTTATTATATTTTATTCACAATATAAATAAACTGATTAAATTAACTTAAATTTTAAATAAATTATTTATCCATATTTAATATTTTTAAAATTTTAATAAATTCTTAAATTCTTATTTTTTAACTTAAATATTAAATAAGTCAACGAACTTTAAGTTAAAATCAATTATGCCTTGTACTCGGTAAAAGATCAATTATGCCCTCGAAGTCGGTTAAAAAATCAATTTAGCCCCTCTGCCACATTATCATCACACGTGTAGTGTCACGTCAACATCGTGGACCGCCATATCAGTATTGTAACGGCCGACATTAGTCAAGAGACAAAATTGATGTAATTAAATGACTTCGATGATAAAATTAATACAAAAAATAATAATAAAGACAATACTACTAATTTGGGTTTACTAAAAAGCAAGTTTACCCTTTCAGCCTTAGAAAAACAATTAACACTTAACTCAATCATACATATAGCATTATTTAACTTAACAAACGTGACATTAGACATTTCCAACTCACCAATTTCATTTTTAAAGCTTATTTATCATAAACTAATATTAACACAACATATCAATCTCATAGAAAAACACGTTGAAATGCCAAAATTCAGAGCAAGAACATATATACACATACCTCATCAATTTGCATGTTATTTGAAAGTTAGGTTTAGAGCTGAAATTAATATTTGAGCATTTTACACCTACATGAATCATACATAAACAACACATACAACAAACATAGACTCAATGATGATTACACTCTCCTAATCCAACCCGACCGGTTACTTATAATATATTTGTTTTTTTAATTTTAAATTATATTTTTATTTTAGGTTGTTTAATATTTTTATTTAAAATTAAATTTAGATCTCTAAATTATTTCTATATTTGTATTATGTACTTTTAAGTTTTAAAATTTTCAAATATATTTTTATCAAGTTGTTAATACAAGATTCGATGAAATAACGAGATTAATATTTTTAATGTATAAACTTTAATATATATATATATATATATATATATATATCTCCAAATATTTCTATATTAAAACTAACTTCAAATCACTAATTTTTGTGTTTGGATTATGTATTATGAACTTTTAAATTATATGTGTTTACTATGTGATTTTTAAAAAAATTTAAATTTAAGAATAAATAAATAAAAATATGAACCAGGTACGCGATATTTATGGGCTGAGACCGAGCCGAAAAATTTAATAGCCAAAAGACAGAATATCCAATACTTCGAGTACCTGAAAAACCGACTACCTGTGAATGAAAACCCCTAGTTTTAGGGTTATAAAATTTAAGAATGGTTATTGGATTTTCCACTAACTTCCATCTTTGGGTCAATAACAAATTGAGGCCTTCAAACTTTCTTCTCTTTTTCTTTTATCACTTTCCACTAATGAAGTTAATGGTCTAAATATCAAGCAAGGCCCTCATTATACATAACTTCCAATTTAACCCTCAAACTACCATTTTACTCTTTAGGTTACCAATAAAATTCTTGGAATGTATCATTCAACCTAATAACCTGAAATTATTGAGGTACAAATCCCGTCGTCACATTCTAATAAAATATTCATTTATAATTTTTTCAGTCATTGAACTTTGGAAAATTCTCGATTTGAAATTTGAGGATGTTACATAAACTCCAAAAGTCATTATTATTTTAGGACAGTTTTATTTTTTGAATAGTCTACTGGTGATTACAAGATAGCATTTGTTTATAGTGGTACTACTCTAGGACAAAGTTAAATTCACTAAAATTGTGTTCAATAAAATACATAGACTCGAGCTAATGAAAAATGATCGGAGACTTATCTATTAAAAATATAAACATGTTTTAGTACTTTTTAATATCTTATCATGTGATTTTTTTATTAAAAAAACTACAATGTTTGACATATATTTTTTAAAACTTTTAAAATTTATATTATTTTTAAATTGTTGGTAACTAAAACTTATGTTTTTGTTTTGAATTACTTGGTTTTTGATTGATTCAGGTAATGTATCCATATAACAGCTCTGTAGCGTCAGAAATTCTGGCTTGCAGGTGACAAGACCAGTAGCAGTTGGAGTGGAAAGGGTAAAACAAAAAACATTGAAAACATTTAAACCGCCCACCGTGGGGCCCGAACCCACGACCACAAGGTTAAGAGCCTTGCGCTCTACCGACTGAGCTAGACGGGCTTTGTTGTAAGCTCTTTAATAAATTTTAATTATTCATTGATACTGAAAAATAAGATGCATTCTGTAGTCGGTTATCACGAAAACAAGGGAAATAAAGGTTATTAACTTGCAGGTATAATGGAAAATAAAATCTCTTATTTGCATGGTTTACTATCACGAAAACAAGATCTTAGCCGTGTACATTCTGTCAAATAAATTCTCCCGTTTTTTATTATTATTTTAGGGTAATGTTAAATTTAATAAATATGTGTTTAAGAAAATATGATAATCTTAAGCCGATGAGAAATAATCGAAGAGTTATTCATTGAAAATATACACATTTTAGTATTTTTTTTATTATATAATTTAAAAAATTATAATGTTTGATATTTTTAAATTTTATATTATTTTTAATAATTTTTGAATTGTTTATAATTTTTATTTTAAATTTTATTAATAATATTTTACCTATTTTTCAAATGTTTCTAAAAGTTCTTAAATTTCATATTTTTTTAATTTTAAAATATTTTAATAATTTAAAAGGTAAACTACACAGATGACCACTGAACTATGGGTTTGGTGTTAAAATGACCACTATATTATTTTTTGCCGCAAATGAACCACACAACTATTTAAATGGTTCCATTTTAGCCACACGCCGTTAAAAAACGAAAAAGTTGACGGAACTGTTAAAAAAATTGGTATAGTTACACATTTGGTCTTTTATATTTATAAAATATATCAATTTAGTTCTAATTTTAATCTAATAAAATAAATTAATTATTCAATAAGATGGTGACACGTGTCACCACCTTATTGGGGGATTTTCAGGTTCGAATCTTGCTAAGGACGAGTATATTATTTGTTTTTTTCTTTCTCCATATGTATAACACATATATTATTATTAGCATTGCATATCACAACTATATGCTTGGCTCAGTGGCAAACTTGTGCGTGCTACACCCCAAGGTCTCAGGTTCAGTTCCTACCAAGGGTAGTTCTTTGGTTTTTATTTTGCATATCACAACTATGATGAGACGTGTCACCATCTTATTGAATAATTAATTTATTTTATTAGATTAAAATTAAGACTAAATTGATATAATCTATAAATATAAAAGACCAAATGTGTAATTATACCAATTTTTTTAACAGTTCCGTCAACTTTTTCGTTTTTTTTAACGACATGCGGCTAAAATGGAACAATTTAAATAGTTGTGTGGTGCATTTGCTGCAAAAAATAATATAGTGGTCATTTTGACACCAAACTCATAATTTAGTGGTCATATGTGTAGTTTACCCTAATTTAAATTGTTTGATAAATTTTTCATTTCACATAATTTTATTGTAGGGATAAAATCAAGTTACATGATGTCATTTAGTTTTACACTAATCCATGGCCATTGGATGAATGTAATGAATAGATAAGATTAAATACTCCTATTTTTTTTCTCCTTAAAATCTCCTTATTTTTAACTTTTAATCTCATTCATTATATTCATCCAGTAGCCATGAATTAGTGTAAAACTAAATGAGTTTTGTATCATACAACTTGATTTTAACTCTTTATTTTATTTACTTAAGTGCCGATTAAGCCTTTGAATTTTCTTAAAAGTCGACGTCAACAATTATTCACATGTAGATGGTGGACCGTTGATAGTAATGTTAATGGCCATATCAACATAACGAACTTGTTTTTTTTTTTTTTTTGATTCCAAGGCTTATATACCCGTAAGACTTTTTAAAAAGAATATTTATTTTTGTTTAACCTTAACAATCCATTTCACTCCTCCGTTATAAACTGGTATAAAACTAAATGAATTTTATATAGATCCTAACTCTTTAATACTTGATGGTTTTATATATTTTTCCTTTCGTTAAATTTATTTTCTACTCTTGTATACATAAATAACTTGGTATATTCTGGTTGGAAAGGGAAGGTAGTTGAATAGAATTGAAAGGAGAGGGTGAAAATCACAAATTTTTAACCCCCTGTTCATCAAAAGCATGATTACCTAACCCAAGGTAAGACTTAAGAGTTGAGAAACGTCAAAGCATCACAATGCAACTTCAAAATAAGGTTTTCGCAAGTCAAAACCACACCTTCACTCTGCAAGCTTATGGTTTAAGACTAGCAAAGTGCAAAAACACTCGATCGCAACACAAGACCATCAATGAACCTAGTAAGGTTCTACTGGAGCTCTGAACTTTGCTCCTGCATAAACTGCAGCAGGTCCAAGTTCTTCTTCGATCCTCAGAAGCTGCAACAGTGCAGTTCATACCATAAAATAATTAGTGTCGTTGCAGATTCTGTATCCGCTTCGTAGAAAGAATAATGGAGCTGGCTCAATGCGCCTAAATCTACAAGCTTACAGCAATAAGCCTTTTACCTGGTTGTACTTGGCAAGACGTTCTGATCTGCAAGGAGCTCCAGTCTTGATTTGGCCCTGGTTCGGAAAAAAAGAAGCAGGTCAATACCTCATAAAAATGGAAATAGTTAAACTAAAAGGCAAGAAACATTTGTATCTTCGGTGAATACTGAAAAAGCATGATTAGCATAACACTTACTGTTGCTAACCCAACTGCAAGGTCAGCTATGAAAGTATCCTCAGTTTCACCACTACATCAGAAATAAACACACGGGGCGTAAGGAGGGGTATATACAACACTGATATCTCAAACAAACAATGTTCTCTTAAAATAAATGACATTTTAATTATTAAACAGAAAAGATTGATATGAAAAAAAACAAATAGCAGGGTGCAGCGATGTGAGGGAGTCATACCTTCGGTGGCTTGTCATGACACCCCAACCAGCTGATTTAGACATTTTTACAGCTTCAATACTTTCAGTTACGGAGCCAATTTGATTTACCTGACAAATTATAGACCATCAATAACAGCTAAAAAATTAATTTGTCTGAACATGGTTAGTTGAAGAAGGGGACAATTAAAGGCTACCTTCAATAGAAGAGCATTGCATGTCTTCTCCTTAATTGCTTTCTCCACACGCTGAAGCAGGCATAAAACATAAAGCACTTAAAAACTCCATAAACCCAACCTTTTTATTTTATCCCAATCATAAAATCTTTTACCTTAGGATTTGTGACAAGGAGATCATCACCGACAATCTGCACTTGTTCACCAATTTCACTAGTCAATTTTGCGTAGTGCTCCCAATCATCCTGATCAAACGGATCCTCAATGGAGACAATTGGATAATCAGTCACAAAAGACTTATAAACATTCTTCAAACTGTCGCCTGAAATTCTTTGTGATCCATCATTGTTCTGCCGCAATAATTCTTTTATAAGCAACCAGTTTAACTTTAAATTAAGTGAAGATTACAAGAAACAGGGAGATCCAAATGAAATGGACATATTTTACCTCTTCCTTGAAATTCAAGTCATAGGTTTTATCCTTGTTATCGTAAAACTCTGAAGCAGCAACATCCATTCCAATAACAACCTGTCAACAAAAAATTATAGTCAGTTTCTGTGATAAGCTTTCAGTGAAAACACTCTAGATAATGAATTAATCATGCCATTTTAGGCTAATATGCCAATTATTTCCGAAATTAACCTTTCCAGTGTACCCTGCTTTTGCTATAGCCGTCTTCAAGAGCTCAAGTCCCTCTTTATTTTCCTGCAAATTATAAAACCAATGCAATGCAATTTAAATTCCTTATTCAAATGATTGATATAATTCAGATCCTGAGATATACAGCTCATTAAAATCTGAGCTCCAGTGTAGCAAGTCATTTCGTTCTAAACATTTGCTTCATTAATAAGAAAAGTGAAAGGCCCTTCATACTAAACCCCCAACATAGAATTAGTAGGTTCGTAATAAAAAAGGGCATTATGGACCTGAATGTTAGGGGCAAAGCCACCTTCATCGCCAACATTTGTAGCATCTTGTCCATACTTCTTCTTTATAACAGCCTGAAAGAGCACACAAGTGAAGACAAACGACAAGTATAGAAAACATAAGTAGCAAAGGGATTTGGAAGAAAGTCTACCTTCAGGTGATGATATACTTCTACACCCATCTTCATGGCTTCCTTGAAAGAAGATGCACCAACAGGAAGGATCATGAATTCCTGAACAAGTACCAAACAGTCAAAGACTTCAACAAAGAGAAAGGGCATCAAATCATCCTTCTTCACAAAGTTTTAGCAATTTTACCTGCATTGCTAGTTTATTGCCTGCATGGGAACCTCCATTGATAACATTGAATGCAGGTACAGGCAAGACCAAGCTCTTGTTTCCAGCAAGGTTGGCAATGTGCTGCAAGTTAGAAGGTGCAAAACAAGTTAATCTAAAGATAAGTTAAATAAGGCGATAAATCAAACAGGTCAAGATGACAGTATGATACATGCCTGGTAGAGGGGAATCTTCTTCAACATAGCTCCTGATTTACAAACAGCAAGTGAAACAGCCAATATAGCATTTGCTCCGAGCTGAAATAATTGTCCATTAAATTAAAATATAGCAATTAAAAACGGAAGAAGAAAATAATAATAAAAGAATATAGATGTACCTTTTGTTTGCACCAACCCCATTCATTAACTGTTCCATCAAGCTGTTGTACCATGAAATTATCAATTTTCGCCTGCTCTGTTGGGTCCTGTTAACATATAAGGATTAAAAAGATATAAGTAAAAACACATTAATGATATTGAACGTAGAAGACATATATGCATGTATATATATATCCACTTAAACCATGTAAAAGTCATTTAGTTTTACACCTTTTTTTGGACTGTTGTAGGAGGCTAAATGGATGACTGAGGTTATTTCCTAATCTTTTTTTCCCTTAAAAATCTCGTCAATTACTACAATTAATCTCAGTCATCCATTTTACCTCATACAACGGTCCAAAAAGGTGTAAAACTTAAAAGTTTTACATGGTGTGAGAGGATCTGACCTATATATATAAAGAAAGGAAATCATGTCTTAAGAGTCCCATATAATACCTTGCCGACCAAGGCAGGTCCAATAATTGTATTAACATTCTCCACAGCCTGAACATCATCAAGATGATAAAACCATCACAAACAGTTCAACTTCATCGATATTTATATACATGTATACATACACAACAGTTATTGTCAGTCATTCATAATGTTATAAAAAGCTAACGATTATGAATACAATACCTAGAAACGAAGAACAGTTAAAATTTGACTCAAATCCATAATCTTTGCAACAATGAGGAAAATGAAGTTACCTTAAGCACACCCTTTCCAAGATAGTCAGATCCTCCGTCCCTCAATTCCAGAGCTTCATATATGCCTTCCATGGTAAGTCAGGTGAGGATCAGTGACACACATTGATCGTACAAATTCAGGGGGAGGGGTTAAACAAATTAGGGTAAACTACCTATTTGGTACACCAAATATTCCCGTGTTTCTGTTTTGGTTACCCAAATGTTTTTTTTTTGGGGGGAAATGATACATAATGTTACACCATTTTTTTATTAGAAGAGAGAAAATTAAAAACTACTAAAAGAAAGCTTTGCTTTAATGGTGGTACCAAAATAGAAAAAAAATAGTTTGCTAACCAAAACAGAAACACGAGAATAGATGATACCAAATAAGTAATTTACCCAAAAAATAAACTATAACAGGCAAAATTAAAAGTAAAAAAATGAAACTAAAACAGATAATAGTGAGAATATGATAATAAATTTACCAGTGGAAGCGCCGCTGGGCACGGCGGCTCTTGCTACGGTACCGTCAGATAGAGTAATATCAACCTGTTAATTTGCCATTCCATTCAACCAACATTCATCACTCAACTCAAAAAAGAAGGTTTGTTTAGGCTTCCTTTCAACCAAACATAGCATAAGAAAACAAAATATAAATATTTTATACATCGAACGGCTGAAATGAACTCAACAACTTACTTCAACGGTGGGGTTTCCACGACTGTCGAAGATCTGACGAGCTTTGACAGACTTGATTTTAACCATTGTTTGGGTTTTGCTTTTTTTCTCCGGTATAAACCTCGACTCTTGAGGCTACCTGGTTCGAGGGGGGAAATATAAAGAGGATACAGAATTTAATCCAGGCCGTTAATTGAGAAAGTGACGGCGTTGTTGTTAGTAGGAGTGTGCATTTTTAGATACGAAAAGTATCTGATTCAAAATTTCGGATTAGACAAAATAGCGACCGTATCTAATTTAAAAAATTGCATATTCGAAATTTTGGATGGGATATCCGAATTCAAAATTGTTACTTAGTTTAACAAAATAAATTCAAACTTTTTACAACATGCACACATTTTGATAATAAAAAAAACAATAGCAAACGTTTCATAGGTAGAAAAAGCCTTTAAACAATAATTAAAATCAAAAGCCTTTTAAGTGTTATGAATAGAGAAGAACAAGAAGAACAAAGAGATGAGAGGAAGAGGGAGATTTGTATTATAGAATTGTCTACAATGCCTTCAATGAATCATCTATTTATAGGCATAAGAAGTACATAATACATTAAACTCTAATTCATAGAGATAATATTCCTAATAATAAATAAATCAAACTCCTTTAATAAAGTTCTAATCATGATAGACATCCACATAGATAAATATTCATAACACTCCCCCTTGGATGTCTATGAAGATAATGTGTCTCGTTAAAACCTTACTAAGATAAAAACCCAGTCGGAAAAAAAATTCTTTAGTGAAGGAAAAAGAGTACACACATCTTTGATACGCATAACATGTTGCCTCATTAAAAACCTTACCAGGAAAACCCATTGGGACAAAACCTCGGTTAAGAAAAAAAGGGTGCAACGCGTATTTATTCCCCCTCATGCAAACATCACAGAAGATCTTTGAATCTTCATAATTTAATCTTGAATATCATTTTTCTAAAGATCGTAAGGGATGAAACTTTGGAGTAATATGTTCCATGATGTATCCACTTTCAAACTGAGATATACATCTTGCGTTATCTTCACACAAGATAGCTTTTATCATATCTTGTAAAAGTAAATCCACATATCTTTTGGATATGTTGGGTCAATAGTCTTAGCCAAACACATTTTTTGGCTTGCCTCGTGCATAACAATTATTTCTACGACATTTGAGGAGGCATCAACGAATGTTTGAAGATCTAAATGTAATGATCTTTGTATATTCATAGATATTTCTTGACCAACTAATATATAATGCTTCAAGACTAAGAAAAGATATACTTATCTTTATTCACATCCAACAATCTTACAACTATTGGGATACTCAATAGATATGCTCTATTCATATTGAATCTTCTTTAAGATTCTTTCAGCTTATGTCTATTCATAGACAAAAGAAATATATAATAATGCTCGATCTTCAGGTCGAGATAAACTTGATGTCAAGATTCAAGTACTTGTATTGAAAGTACTTCATGAGTTTCCAATTTGAAGCTTTTTAGGAGTTATAAAATTATCATAATGGATCTTGATCCAAACTCCTTTATAAAATACATAAGGAAATCTGATCATTCTTATAGTATTTTCTCAATTAGTATTCACTAAGGCGATTATACCAAATGCGCCAAAAATATTCATGAGACATGTCTAAATAAATTTCCTCAGAAATTTCCAAATGCTTATAGCATTTTAGATCCTTCAAGGATAAATATGGATCCACAAATAATTAGACGCATGTAAAATTTTCAAAACTGCCAAAGTAATTGCATCCACCATGAAGTAATTAAAACTTTTCATAAATCACAGTTCAAGTCGTATTTACGACTACTTATTTGTGCCTCACTTGCATTACACATTTAGGTGTTTGGACTGGTGGTCCAAATACTTCTATTTTAGAAGTTCAAAGCGTCTTTCAACATTGACCAATTCAATATCTATACTTCTGGATAGATTTTATACAAGATCCTCGATTTCTTTCTTTACTTCTATAGAAGTATTTTATGTAAAATTGTTTGTAAAATCGTTGTCGACAACTTTCCAATTTTTCTAGTTCCATTCTCGTAATGACATAAATCATCGAGATCTCTTCAAGATTTCAATCTTTATTCCAGGTACCTGAAACTCTTCAAGAGTTTTATTAGTTGTTATGTCTTGGGTCTCTTCAGGAGCACCCGCCTCCAATATATGACCATCTCATATTACTTTCTATTTACGAGAATTTTGATCATTTGAACCATTTCATATCTCGCTCTAACATGTAATTTAAACTTAGAACATTTTAGCTGGTATATGAGACTTAATTACTCTCATTGGGTCAGTAAATATGTCTGGCAGTTGACATGTAATAACATGAATTATCTTATGAACTTCTAGTTCATATACGAGGATCTAGATAATGATAATTCATTTTCCTCTATCCAGCTGATTATTATCTCCCCTTGATGTTGAGAAAAATCATGTCAAATGATTCTCCAATTAATGTTTAAGAATTTAAACATAAAAGGAGACTCGTACTCAATATATATTCTCAACCCCTTTTATTTACCCATTTTGTGCGTTGTGGTGGAGCAATTCATATCGCACATTCAAAAATCATAAAATGGGAAATGTATGGTTTCTGACCAAAAACCAATCATAACGGGGAGTTTATTATAACTCGTTGGCTTGATGCGTATAAGTGTTGCTATATGGAAACACCATATAAATAATAACTCTTTTGTTCTCATAGTTTAACTATTAAATAGGAGGCATCCAATTGAAATTTTGCTAAACTATATTTTTCATAATCAATAGGCTTTGTAACAATTGATATAGCCTAAAATATAAACCCACTAGCTTTTCAAGACGAATAGTCACTACACCAAGTTTGATATATAGCGGCGTTTTTAGTGGCGTTTTTGGAGCAAACGCCGCTAATATTATAATTTTCACGGCGTTTGTATCACAATCGCCACAAAATGGCAAAATTTAGGGCGTTTATGGAAGAAACGCCGCTAAAGAAAAACAAATAGTGGCGTTTATGCGGAAAACGCCGCAATTAGTCTCGTTTTAGCGGCGTTTGGTTTTAAAAACGCCACAATAAGTCTAGTTATAGTGGCGTTTTTCAATAAACGTCACAATAATCTCTTTTTGGCGGCGTTTGATTTTACAAACGTCACCATTGGTAAAACACACCGTTCTGACGCTAGATTATATCTCAATCTCAGATACTCCATCCCCAAATCAATCGTGATAATCCCTAACTTCTCTTACTCCTCCTCGCTGTGCTCCTCGCCGTCGATCGTCCCGCAGACCGCTCGGTCGCACCAAAGGTCAGTCTTCATATGGCTTATTTCTTTCTTCGTCCTCATTTCCCTTCTTTTTCTCATTATTTATCAGGTCCATTCCCTCATATAACCTTGCTTATATCTTGTACTTTTGGTTAAAGCTACATGATTTTTCTGCTATTACCTTGTTGGGAGTGAATATATCTGGGTTTATTGATTTTTTTTTTGCTTTAAAGGGATGGGATTTGAATATATCGTTTTACCAGTGATTTTTCTTTTTGGTTTTCTTCTCAGTTTTGCTTTTCTATTGGGTTTCTGTATAACTACGTTTCTGAAGCGTTTAGTGTTCCTCATGTGTTTGTTGGGGTCAATTAGGGGTTAGGGTTTATGTGAATAGAAAAAATTATTTATCAGATCTGGGTTTCTACAATGAGGTGTGTCTCCGACTTTTACTTTTAAGTTTATGGTATTGATTACATGGCCCCTGAAGGTAGAGTTTATTTCTTCAGGTTTTGTGTCTGTTGCTAGTGTTTATTTATGGTGTTACTTTGATGAGAATAGTTTTCTTTGGCTGTTAATTCTATAACCTATGTGGTTCAATATCCGATCCTCAGCTTCTTTCCTCTAAGGTTATAATTTTTTTTTAATATGATTGTCTATTCTGCTTCATACATCAGGTGATAAATGGCTTGATCCAACTGGTCAGAATTTGCAAGTTAGAGAAGATGCACAGGTCTTTTGCTCAACTTACTTTAAATTTGTGCACTGTGTTTATTTGGTTTAAGGCCTCAGTCTCATTCTTTTAAAAAAGTTAGGTGCACATAAAGACACCATTCTTCTCATCTAATTTCAATCTGATGAATCTTCCTTATTATATACATAGTTTCTATTTGGGTGGCTTTGGGTTGGGATTGTCAAAAATGGTTCAATAAAATTTCTTATGGAATGGCTTGCAATCAATGTACATCAGTTTCTTACTTTTCTTATGCTAGTATTATCTTTCCAGGGAACTTACGTGGATGGTATAAAGGAAGAAGTGGTTTTTCTACTAAGTTTTGTTTTATATGTTGATTAGCAGAGCATCGTCACGTTGGCTCAAATAACTTCAATCTTTTTAGTAGCCGAAGTCACACTATATTCACACTGATAAAAATTCTTGATATAGGAACTTCTTCATTTCGCTGTCTAAAACTTTGGGCAACATTTAAAATTGGTTTATTCCACGTGTAGTTTATCTAGGAGTTTTTGGATGTCTGTTTTTTTGGTGTTTCTGAACCAGTACGAATACCTATGTTGTACATGCCCCTTCCTTCCTAAGTTCTTAACTGCTGACAAATTTGCAGATGATTGAGAGTAGTGCTCATGGAGATGAATATGATGGAGTGGTCTTCTCTCAACTTGTATGATTTTGTTTATCTGTCAGTTTTCTGAAAAAATATTCCTATTGAAGAAATGGATTGACTTGGTATTGTCTTTGTCCCTACATCCAGAATTTGATTGATGTTGTAATATTCTGTTATGTGGTTTGCCTATCGTGGTCAAAATATGCTAATAATGGATATGTTTGTTTGTGTTAGGTGTAGGATCCTTGTTCCGGAATATGGACAAGGGCCAGGGTCGTTTACTGGAAATTTAGTAGATAATCCTCAAATTTGTTTTTTTTTTTCTCATTAATTATTTTATTTTCAGATTCTTAAAACATTTAAGGATGTCAAAAGCTGTGATGATGCAAAACAAGAGCTTGAGGAAATAGTGGAGTACCTTAAAAACCCATCAAAGTTTACCCGTCTTGAGGAAGCTGTGATGATCGCAATCCAGCCATTAATTTAACTCTTGATAAAGCAACGGTAATCTATTAAGCACCCATTTTCCTTGTTCTTGTGGAACTTATAACACATCAGTTTTCTCTGAATATATGTATTAATTATGATTCTTGAAATGTAGAATTTGAAGCAGAAAGAGAGAACTCCAAGCTAATGAAGCTGAAATTAAAAGGAGGGAAGAGGTAATGGATTCCTTTTACAAACATGTTAAAAAAACCTGGCCAAATTATGATTTTACTCCCTTTATTATAATCAAATTCAGAATCTCTATTTTATCTTCAACAATTGTTATAAATTTAATTCCGTGCCTTCTCTGGAATGTCGTATCTTTTTCCACAGCAAGCATCAACCTATTATATTGTGTTGATTTCATCCAGTTCCCGTATTCACTTTTCACTCTGGATCTTAAACTTAATTCCGTAAATACTTTTTTTCTCTCAACTTACCGTATTTTTGTATTTGTGTACATGGGATCTCTTCTTGATAATTGGTTTTCAACATTTTAATCAGCATTTAAGTTGCAGTATTTACTTTCTTCTTTAGAAACAAATGTATGTTTCAAGCAGATGAACTATATTTGGGTATTCACATTTATAACTTTCTTCTTTTATATAGGCTTAAGCAGACTGTCAATTCGGCTAAAGCAGATGTAAAGTCAGTTGCTGGGTCATTCCATTTTAAAAGTGGTGAACGAGCTGAAAGAAAAAAAGAGGCAAGCGAGCATGTTGTCATTATGAAACTTTTTTTATTTCTTTAATTTAAGGATGGACTTTTAATGTGTCTATTCTTTTTTTTCATAAAATGTTGATAGACCTTAATGTAATGCATTTTAAATTATTATATAAAATGTATGCTTTATTTGAATTTTTTTTTGAAACATGGTGTCATTCGCGGCGTTTGTAAAAAAATGCCACTATAGAACATGTTCTCGCGGCGTTTGAGTTTAGAAACGCCGCTATAGAACTTGACTTTTTGCGGCGTTTGCAAATACAAACGCCACTAAAAAACACTTATTCGCGGCGTTTGTATTTAAAAACGCCACTATAGAACATGTTCTCGCGGCGTTTGTAGACACAAACGCCGCTATAGAACTTGACTTTTGGCGGCGTTTGCAAATACAAACGCCACTAAAAAAACACCTATTCGCGGCGTTTGTGTTTACAAACGCCACTATAGATCTTGACTTTTTGCGGCGTTTTTGAGTAAAAAACGCCGCGAACTATTGCGGCGCTACTTTAAGCGGCGTTTCTTGCGGCGCTTTTTTAAGCGCCGGGAAGGTTTTTAGCGGCGCTAAAAAACGCCGCTATAGGGTTAAAAAAACGCCGCTAAAGAACTGTTTTGTTGTAGTGAGTCTAACTGCATAATCTGAATATTTTTAGAATCAATCTCACAAACTTCTGGTTGTAGGTTGATAAAACAATGTAGATGCATCTACTAAAATCATATAAAACTTTCCACATTTGTGGATATATGGGCCCATATTTCGTTCAGATATGTAAGACATGCAGTCTCAACTTCAATACAAGAACTTTAAGTTCTAATTCTTTTGGTAAGTGGGATCATCTATATCCTTTGAGAACAAACAACACAAGAACTTCAGGTTCTTTTAGTAAGTGAAATTTAATCAATTCCTTTAAGCAACACAAGAACTTCACGTTCTTTAATAAGTGGAATTTAATCCATTCCTTTGAGAATAAGCACCACAAGAACTACAGGTTCTTTTAATAAATGTGCATATAAATCTCAATAATTTCTGCACCATTGATCAGGATGGTCTAACTGATCATGCCAACTATATATATGTGTGTATATATCTCTGAATTTGTAAACTCCTTGTTTACCATAACATGTAATTCAATCTCACTCGTACATGTCTAGTACGGCCATCAAAATTGTTCCTTTAAATAGGAATATATTTAGCTCTTTCGGAGCTTTCAATTGAAATTATCTTTTGGTAGTAATATATAGCTCTTCTAGAGCTTTCAAATGACTTTTTGGCTACCAAAACTTATATCAATATTGGCTTATTTCAAATGCCAATTGATAACATATGTTACCTATAATTCCCAAAGGGATAGTTTGCGAACTCATATTGCTCTCTTTATGACTTTGACGAGTATAACGCACTGTGAATATGGAATAAAGTTCCATTTGACAATAACATATTTGTTCAACCAGAGCCTTTTGTGATATTAGTACTTCCGGATATAGTACTCACATTATTCCCTTGCATTTTAATCGATAATTGTGCACCTTTCAAAATGTGCTTTGTTTCATTTACTTCAGGTAATGAAAATATATACTTTGTATCATTCACTTCGAGGAATGAAAAATATAAAATATAGTACATCATATCAAGTCGATTATCTATCAGAGATAAACTTTCAAGTGCTCTTCCGGAGTATTGATATTTTAGTACTTTGAGAAATACTACTCATATTTTCCCTTGCATTTAAATGGGAAAAATATTTCTTATGCTTAAGTACAATATGAGTACTTGCATTATCTGCTAGGCATAAATAGCCACAATTCTAGGCATAAATAGCCACAATTCATTGTATATTTTATTCCAGAAGTAATCATATTCTTCAAATAATAAATTAACATAAAACGTAAATAAATAATATGTGAAATAAATAAAGATAAAGCAAACTAACATAAATAAATAATAAATAAAACAAATTAACATTAAAAAAATAAAATAAAAAAACAATTATTCTTGTTAGAGGCTATAAGGGAAATAAAATAAATGGTAAATTATTCCCTTCAAGGGTTATGAGAAAATTAACAATATCCAATTGAGTTGGACCAATAACGCCATAATTATTTTCGCCATAAAAAAATTTTGTTTATATTTTATTTCATTTATCATTCATGATTATGGATAAAGTCCATAATACTTTGGCATTTGACAAGTACGAAACCAATGGTTTATAACATCACATTGGTAAAAGGATTTTACTTCCTTAGAATGATCTTTATCACTCTTGTCATCCTTATAACTTCGCTACCAGCGGGTAGAAGTATTCTTAAAATGACTATATTTTTCATGTGTATATTCATAGCCTCGACCACGACCACAACTTTTAATGTGATTTTTTATTCCTTCCATAATATAATCTCACATTCACTTCAGGGAATGGAGTAGAGCCAGTGGGCCTTTAAAACCTTTTTCACATATCCTTATCACAGAGAACAAAGATTTAATCCTCGTACGCGGCATTGTTAAACCTGTCCACAAGGTCCTTTAAAAACCTCCTTTGAGACCAGTAGCCTCGCAGAACGGGATGTCCAGCCAATTATACTTGGATTATATCGAAATTATGTCTCTAATTGAATAATGATTTACCATGTTTGCATTCACTTCAGGGAATGAAACAGATCCAATAATTGCATGGAATAAACATCATGCTTGCATTCACTTCAGGGAATGCTCTGACACGCGTCGTACAGTGTCAAAAATAAAACCTTAAACTCAAAATAAATAAGAATTAAAATAATATAGTGAGAGTAAGGGTCGATCCGCAGGGAATAGGAACTCTAACACCTTTCTTCTGATTTAGACCAAAAACCTGTAGGGAATAAAGGGGGATTTTAGAATAGTGATTTAAATGAGAAAAATAGTAAAAACGTAAAAATAAATGTTGAGAAAGAATTATGGATAGAAATAGCCTCAAGCCACGCTTTGCCACGACATCTTCGATCACTAAAGTTGATTTTTCTTCGACTTTCCTGCAGGTTACAGTCTACAAGGCCCAACCCTTGTAACTTACTTCTCGTTGGTAGATTCGACTCCCAGGGCAATCCTTGAAGTCAAACTTTTGTGAATTAGCCACGGCAGTCGATGCTAACCCAGATCTGAGTTAGTGCTGGAGAAGCCCGTGCTCGGATATTCGTCTCGATGAGAGTTGTTTCCGATTTTGATTCCCCTTAGTGGACCGCCACTAAGTTTGTTCTTAGGGAGTTGAATTGGCTACAAGCTTTTCCTCGTCCCCAACGATGGATCTAAACCACTTCAAGCCGATGCGCGCTCTCGGAATGAAACAATTGCGATGCCTAAAGATTAGGCGGATTGCCTAATCTACTTTGTCGAGAATCTAAAAAGGAATTGTCGAAGTGTTTAAGTATTTTCCTAATCTCACGAGGTTTGTCGGGTTTGACGTTGCTTTTGGCTAAAGGGAATTTAGTTAAGCATGGTTTGTGAAAAAACCATACTTAATAAAATAAATAAAAATGGAGAAATAAAAATAGAGAAAAATGGAGAACTTTATTACTCAAGGAAGAAGAGAACAATGGAAAATGTTTGATTGATGAATAATTCACCCCCAAAGTGGGGTATTTATAGTAGTTGAAAAACCCTAAAAACCTAAGATGATAAATCCTAAAATAAATTTAAAAGATAAATATCAAAGTTTTGAATTTAAAAGATAAAATTCGGATGATAGGCTATCTTGATAAGTGGACTGATAGGTTATCAAGCTTGCTGACGTCATCTTCTAGAAGGTGCTGACGTGGCGCCCAGTCAGCATTCATGCCCTGGTTCATGCCCATGAATCTGCCCACGAATTCAGTATTTCTGCAGCATTTCAACTCGTTTCCGGCATTACGTAACCTGCACGAGAACAACACAAAAACAGCCCAATTAAGTCCTTCAAACATATATATTCGATCAAAACAAGGACTAAAAACATAACCAAAATAAACACTTATCAAATTCCCCCTCACTTATCCGATGCTTGTCCTCAAGTATCTCAAAATTAAATAATCTTAAGTTCAAGTTTTCATCCTTAATTTCACGAAGTCTCAAAAATTCTCAATATGATTAAGCATCTAAATATGAGAGAAAACTAAGGAGCAAAAATAGATAAATGGCAAGACTAATAGTTTAAAGCTAAGACGACATTCTAAAACTCTACTAACATCAATGATGCAAACCAAGTACCCTCACAAGGAATCGCTCATGTCACTCAAAGTGTTTAAGGGTAAGAAAAATCACTCGAGCCAAAGCTAATTAGAGCATAACCATAAGCTTGTGTTTAAATCTAATCTCCACTACTAACATGAATATGATGCAAAAATCAAGAGGTCTTAAATAAGGGTTGTAATGAGGCTAAGGTAAGGGTAGGATAAAGGCTGAAAATAAGGGCTAAAACTCAAGACAAAAAATCATCTCAAAATATATTCGAAACTGTTTTTTTTTCATTCGAACCAAATCTGCTTGACAGTGTACCCTTTTTTCTTTTCGAACTGCACTGTTTTTTTTCTGGTTTTATTTTTCTGCAGACTCGAACAATTTCCTGCACTGTATATTCGAATCAACTCTGCACATTTTTTTTCTGCACAGTGTATTACACTGCTGCACTGCATTTATTCGAATCTATTTTTTTTAAGATGAATTTTGTCTTGAAAAAGGGAACAAAAGTGATGGATTTGAGAAGAAATTGGATTAGGCTTAAAATGTGGTAATTTTCAAGAAAAGGCTAAGGCTCAAAAATTGTTTCACTAGGGGAAATTAATTAAAGGGTAAGTGATTTATTTGGGAAGAGAAGTGGTTAAAACCTAGTGCCTCTATCATATTAAAGCATCATAATCAATCAATGTAATCTCAAAAAGAATTTAAAAACAAGTTCTAGAATGCAACTAATTTAGCTAGACACACTCAAAGAAACAAAGAGCAAATATCATGCATGCTCATTAGGCTCAAAAACTCACAAATATGTCTTGTGTACTTAGGTAAGCATCATGTGGATTAATAGAGAAATAAAATGTCATAATAAAATTAAAAATTAATCATGCCAAAAATTTACCATGCAACCTAGAGTTTTCTAACAAGATAGATTCAGAACCATGTGAAAACAGTGAGACAAGGCGAAATTAAGGATTTAAACAGAGAACTTAAATTAATAAAACCAAGATTTCAAGCGAACAATCAAGACGGATAAGCAAGATAAAAATTGATAAGCATATCTTCCCTCCCCCTCACTTAGATGCATTTTGTCCCAAAATGAAAAATTAAATTAAAAGAGAGGAAAGGAGAGACTCCCCTAATCAATTTCGGCCACGGCTGCGGTCACGTCGTCCGCGGGAAGTGCCGGGGCGAAGATAGGATAAGATCTCGGCCAAGTTAGTCTCGATGGAATGGAGGCGCTCATCCATATCTCTTTAGGGTTGGTCGTCTTGTGTTGGTGAAGAAGCATTCCAACGGTGTGTAGGGTTGTTTCGGCTGGCAAATCTTGTTGAAAAGGATAGCTTCTCATCCTTTATTCGATCTAAATCATCTGCAAATAAAATAAATAAGAGATAAAATAAAATCAAAATAAAAATAAATTCGAAAATAAAATAATTAAAATGAGATAAGATTAAAAATAAATTCAAAAAGAGATAAGAATAAATTCGAAATAAATTCAATTTTTTTCTTTTCTTTTCCTTTTTTTATTTTTTATTTTTATTTTATCTAAAGATAAAATTCAAATAACATCAAATTATAGCAAATTAAAATAGAATAAAAAAATAATAAATAAAGAAAGTAAAAATAAAATAATAAAAATAATTAAAGTAAAAAGAAGAAAAAAAATGGGTTGCCTCCCATTTAGCGCTTTATTTAACGTCGTTTAGCTCGACGACCTGGTTCAGACTACAGGCATTGCGACAAATATTTCTTCCAGTTCTTGCGCTTTATCCAACTGAGTATTTCCCTACGAGAAATTTTGCGATTATGGAGTTTTGTTACTGGAAAAATTTTTCTTTCACTCTTCAATTTATTTGGAGGTAATTTTAACTCCAAATTCAATTCCTGCAAAATGAAAGAAAACATTTTAGATTTTGATGGAGTTAGGCGTAAATCAGAATGAACAGAAGAAACAATTTTCAACTCCTTAATTCCTTTGTCGTGATCCTTCAAGTCCCTGCACAAATCATCAACAGATTTAGATTCTATAAATTCTTCAACGGCGGGCTCAATAACATCTATAAAATTTATACTAGCAACATTATCAGGATGTCGCATCGCTTTGTAAACATCAAATTTTACCACCTCGCCATCGAACTCCATTGTAAGGATCCCGCTTCTCACATCGATTTTCGTATTTGCAGTACTTAAAAATGGACGGCCAAGGAGGATCTCGGAAGAATTATTGGCTCGGTCGTTTTCCATATCAATAACATAGAAATCCGCCGGAAAGATCAAATCGTTTACCTTTACCAGGACATTCTCTAGTAATCCTTCTGGGTAAATTATAGATCTGTCCGCCAACTGTATGGTTACCTTCGTATCCTTCAAAGGCTCAGCAGAAAGTGAGTTATAAAATGAAAGAGGCATAACATTAATAGAGGCCCCTAAGTCACACATTGCTCGTTTAATACCCACTTTACCGATTTTGCAGGGAATGGCGAACATACCTTGGTCCTTCAATTTTGGTGGCAACTTTCGCTGGAAGACCGCCGATACATGCTCTCCTAGATTAACCTTCTCAATTCCAATAAGACGACGCTTATTAGTACATAAATCTTTAAGGAACTTAGCATACCTTGGGATTTTTCGGATTACGTCGAGGAGTGGAATATTGATCTCTACTTTTTGAAAAACATCTAGGATCTCCTTTTCTTCTGCTTGTTTGTCTCTTTTCATTAATCTCGACGGGAAGGGTGGTGGTGTAGCGTAGGGAGAAGGTACAGGGGTTGGATCGGGCATACCTCTTCTAGTAGGGGGTGATTGTTTTTTTTCTTCTTTTTGTACACCATCTTCTTTAGCTTTAGGTTCGATGACTGTACCGCTTCGTAGAGTGATGGCGTTCACATTCTCTCTTGGATTAGGCTCCGTTTGAGAAGGTAATTTCCCTTTGGATTCTAAGCGACTTACCGCTAAGGTCAATTGACTTATCTGTTTGTCAATTGCTTCAAAGTGAGCTTCGGTTCTTAGTTGAAATTTTTCTTGGGCTAGTGCTAACTTTTCAACAATTGACTCTAACGATGGCTTTTGCGGTTGATATTGTTGTGGTGCAATTGGTTGATAAGCTTGATTTGGCCTCTGGTTTTGCGCATAACCGAAGTTTGATTGGTTTCTCCACCCGGAATTATAAGCATTCCCTATGGCGTTGGCTTGGGCGACATCATCTTCCTGAATCATCGGACAACAATCTGTCGGATGTTCTGGACTAGTACAGATTCCACAAAGTCTAGCTGTTTTTCTCTTATCTGCAACAAGGGTTTGCACTATTTCAGCTAATTTATCAATCTTATTTTCTAATGAAACTGTACTTACCTCGCGAACCCTTCGAGATGGTTCGCTAGACTGGTTGAATCTTTGAGAGTTGGCGGCCATGGTTGATATCAGCGTTTTAGCCGCTGTTGGTGTCATGTTGACTAGAGCTCCGCCACTTGCTGCATCTATCACTTTCATGTCCATAGGCGTTAATCCTTCATAAAAATATTGGAGGAGGGTTTGTTCCGACAACCCATGTTGTGGACAATTTGCACACAACTTTTTAAACCTCTCCCAGTATTCATACAAGGATTCAACTTCTTTTTGTTGAATGCTTAGGATGCTGCGCCTGATTTCGCTTGCTTTCGCTGCAGGGAAGAACCTGTCAAGAAAAAGTTTAGCCATGTCAGTCCATGTTGTAACAGAATTAAGGGGTAAATCAAATAACCAATCTTTCGCTATATCAGTTAAGGAAAATAGAAATGCTCTAAGTTTGATTTGGTCATCGGATACTCCCTGTGGCTTTGTAGTTAGACAAACCATGTGAAATTCCTTCAAATGTTTATGAGGATTTTCTGTCGGTAAGCCGTAAAAGGTAAGCAAGAGATGGATCAAACCCGTTTTTAGCACGAACGGTGTTTCGCCATTCGGGAAAGTTATGCACATAGGTTGTTGGCCATCGGGCGCCTCATTAAGTTGGCGAATGGTTTGATTTTGGTCTCCCATCGGATTGGGCTCGTAACTCGATTCTGCTTCGGATGTGATTTCTAAATCGCGTTCGAGTCTCTGTTGGCATCTTTTGTTTTTCTTTTCCCGAAGTGTTTGGGCGTTCAACTTTCGGGCTAGTGCTTCGATTTCCGGGATGAGATCAAATTGTTCTCCCGGATTGCTCCTGGTCATAAATCAAATAAAACGATATTAGTAATTTGCCGTACTCCCCGGCAACGACGCCAATTTTGACACGCGTCGTATAGTGTCAAAAATAAAACCTTAAACTCAAAATAAATAAGAATTAAAATAATATAGTGAGAGTAAGGGTCGATCCGCAGGGAATAGGAACTCTAACACCTTTCTTCTGATTTAGACCAAAAACCTGTAGGGAATAAAGGGGGATTTTAGAATAGTGATTTAAATGAGAAAAATAGTAAAAACGTAAAAATAAATGTTGAGAAAGAATTATGGATAGAAATAGCCTCAAGCCACGCTTTGCCACGACATCTTCGATCACTGAAGTTGATTTTTCTTCAACTTTCCTGCAAGTTACAGTCTACAAGGCCCAACCCTTGTAACTTACTTCTCGTTGGTAGATTCGACTCCCAGGGCAATCCTTGAAGTCAAACTTTTGTGAATTAGCCACGGCAATCGATGCTAACCCAGATCTGAGTTAGTGCTGGAGAAGCCCGTGCTCGGATATTCGTCTCGATGAGAGTTGTTTCCGATTTTGATTCCCCTTAGTGGACCGCCACTAAGTTTGTTCTTAGGGAGTTGAATTGGCTACAAGCTTTTCCTCGTCCCCAACGATGGATCTAAACCACTTCAAGCCGATGCGCGCTCTCGGAATGAAACAATTGCGATGCCTAAAGATTAGGCCGATTGCCTAATCTACTTTGCCGAGAATCTAAAAAGGAATTGTCGAAGTGTTTAAGTATTTTCCTAATCTCACGAGGTTTGTCGGGTTTGGCGTTGCTTTTGGCTAAAGGGAATTTAGTTAAGCATGGTTTGTGAAAAAACCATACTTAATAAAATAAATAAAAATGGAGAAATAAAAATGGAGAAAAATGGAGAACTTTATTACTCAAGGAAGAAGAGAACAATGGAAAATGTTTGATTGATGAATAATTCACCCCCAAAGTGGGGTATTTATAGTAGTTGAAAAACCCTAAAAACCTAAGATGATAAATCCTAAAATAAATTTAAAAGATAAATATCAAAGTTTTGAATTTAAAAGATAAAATTCGGATGATAGGCTATCTTGATAAGTGGACTGATAGGTTATCAAGCTTGCTGACGTCATCTTCTAGAAGGTGCTGACGTGGCGCCCAGTCAGCATTCATGCCCTGGTTCATGCCCATGAATCTGCCCACGAATTCAGTATTTCTGCAGCATTTCAACTCGTTTCCGGCATTACGTAACCTGCACGAGAACAACACAAAAACAGCCCAATTAAGTCCTTCAAACATATATATTCGATCAAAACAAGGACTAAAAACATAACCAAAATAAACACTTATCATGCTCCATCATTGATAATTTCATGGAATAAACATCATGCTTGCATTCACTTCAGGGAATGCTCCATCATTGATAATTTCATGGAATAAACATCATGCTTGCATTCACTTCAAGGAATGCCTCCCATAAAACTTTTTGGATCAAGAAGAATTTTCGTAACTTGAAATTGGGAGAAGTCTATGGTCGAGTTTTTCGACAAAGAAGAAAAATTGCTTTCAAGCAAATATAGACTTTATAACAATCTTTTTATAGATTGAAATTCACCATGATTTATCGCACATTAAAATCATAATTTAAAGAATAAAAAAAATAAAATAAGAATTTACCGATATTAGTTTTCCTCTCGAGGAAAATGGAGACATAGCAAATGACCAAAACATCTTCTCATAATGTCGTGTCTCTTTCCAAGTCATTTAAATACATGTAAAACTCAATACATGGTTAAAATATCAATATCATCAAATAAAATATTATAAACCCATATTGATCTTAATACAAAGTTCAACCATTGTGTCAAAAATAAACATATATGAAACCATAATAATAAGATCTATATGTATGGACTGAATTGAATATATTAAAAATCAGAGGATCTATGTCATAATTCTCTCTTAAAAAAAAAACTAAACCAACAAAGGTGTTTCATTAATGTACAGATCTTTGTTACTAAAAAAAACTTAAATCTAGAGTACGTATTTTAATGAATTTATATGAAAGACTACCATAGTTCTACGTACATAACTTTGTTATTCATGATTATAAAGTATAGTCAGTAAATCGAACAGGCTTTACATGCACCATCATCAAACTTCATGAATTTACAAATATACAAACACAAATAATAATAATTAAGTATGAAAAGCATAAGCAGTTGAGTACCAAAAATGAAAACCCACAAATACTTTCGCTCAACAAACCTTAATCGATTCCATCGTTCCCTACTTTAAAAGCCGAGGAGGCAGGTAAGGAAAACAGTGCGACATTATCAATTTTTTCCGCTAATTAACCCTTTTAGGAACAAGAGAAAACACACGTAATTTACACCAAACACAACCTCTTCGTCTCTGTCGGTTCGTCTTTTGGTTTGTGAGAAGCCACAAATTTATCTCTTTCCAATGTTCGAATAAAATCAAACATACTTCCAAAAATTTCAAAAATTAAAACAAAGTTAAAATATAAAGAGAAAGACAATCGATAACTAAAAAAAATAAGGAGAAAAAAAACTTATCTTTGGTTTATTCTATAATCGAATTCTTCCTGGTAACTTCTTTTGAATTATAACGATGAAGACCTCAGTTGATTATAGTCTCGTGCTGATAACGTGTTATGAATAAAATAAAGAAGAACAAGAAGAACAAAGAGATGAGAGGAAGAGGGAGATTTGTATTATTCTCAAAATATAGAATTGTCTACAATGCCTTCAATGAATCATCTATTTATAAGCATAAGAAGTACATAATACATTAAACTCTAATTCATAGAGATAATATTCCTAATAATAAATAAATCAAACTCCTTTGATAAAGTTCTAATCATGATAGACATCCACATAGATAAATATTCATAACATTAAGCAAATTGTTCCTTTATTATTATTATTATTATTATTATTATTATTATTATTATTATTATTATTATTATTATTATTATTATTATTATTATTATTATTATTATTATTATTATTATTATTATTATTATTATTATTATTATTATTATTATTATTATTATTATGTTGTGAATAAAATAACGAAGAACAATAATAAGAACAAAAGAACAAAAATTGAAGAACAAAGAGACAAATAGATGAGAGGAATAGGGAGATTTTTATTATTCTCAATATTTAAGTGTATACAATGCCTTTATTAGATCATCTATTTATAGGCATAAGAAGTACATAATACATTAAACTATAATTAATTAAGATAATATTTCTAATGATAAAGTTCTTATCATGATAGACATCCACATAAATAAATATTCATAATACTCCCCCTTGGATGTCTATGAAGATAATGTGTCTCGTTAAAACCTTATTAAGATAAAAACTCAATGGGGAAAAATTCTTTAGTAAAGGAAAAAGAGTACACACATCTTTGATACACATAACATGTTGCCTCATTAAAATCTTACTAGGAAAATCCATTGGGATAAAACATCGGTTAAGGAAAAAAGAGTGCAACATGTATTTACTCCCCCTCATGAAAACATCAAAGAAGATCTTTGGATCTTCATAATTCAATCTTAAAAATTATTTTTCTAAAGATCGCGAGGGATGAAATTTTAGAGTAATATGTTCCATTTTGTCATCTTTGATGTATCCACCTTTCGATTGAGATATACATTTTGCAATATCTCTACACAAGATAGCTTTGTATCATATATTGTGAAAGTAAATCCACATATCTTCTGGATATGTTTGGTCAATGGTCTTAGCCAAACACATTTTTGGCTTGCCTCGTGCATAACAATTATTTCTACAAGATTTGAGGAGGCATCAACGAATGTTTGAAGATCTAAATGTAATGATCTTTGTATATCCATAGATATTTCTTGACCAACTAATATATAGTGCTTCAAGACCAAGAAAAGGTATAATTATCTTTATTCACAACCAATAATCTTACAATTATTGGGATACTCAATAGATATGATTTATTCATATTGAATCTTCTTTAAGATTCTTTCAACTTATGTCCATTCATAAAAAAATACATATTTAAGTGCTCAATCTTTAGGCCGAGACAAAACCACATCTCAAGATTCTTTTTCTTAAATACTTTCATCAAATGCTTTGAAAGTTCTTCATGAGTTTCCAATTTGAAGCTCTTCAGGAGTTTTAATGAAATTCAAATTATCATAATGAATCTTGATCCAAACTCCTTTATAAAATACATAAGGGAATACGATCATTCTTATAGTATTTCCTCAATTAGTACTCATTAAGACGATTATACCAAATGCGCCAAAATATAAATATTCAAGGGGCATATCTAAATAAATTTCCACAGAAATTTACAAATGCTTCTAGCATTTTAAATCCTTCTAGCATTTTAAATCCTTCAAAGGATAAATAAGGATCCACAAAATAATTAGACGCATATGAAATATTTCATAACTACCAAAGTAATTGCATCTACCATGAAGTATTTAGAATTCTTCATAAATTATAATTCCGTCGTATTTACGACTACTTATTTGTGCCTCACTTGCATTACACCTTTAGGTGTTTGGGTTGTTGGTCCAAATACTTCTCTTTTAGAAGTTCAAAGCGTCTTTCTATATTGGCCAATTCAATATCTATATTTCTAGATAGATTTTTATACAAGATCCTCATTTTCTTTCTTTACTTCTATAGAAGTATTATATGTAAAATTGTTTGCAAAATTGTTGTCGACAACTTTTCTATTTTGGTTCCATTCTCGTAGTGACATAACTCATCGAGATCTCTTTAAGATTTCAATATTTATTTCAGGTACCTGAAACTCTTCAAGAGTTCTATAATTAGTTATGTCTTAGGTCTCTTCAGGAGCACCCGCCTCCAATATATGACCATCTCATACTACTTTTTATTTACGAGAATTTTGATCATTGGAACCAATTTCAACTATCATGCTTCAGACATGATTTACATCCACTCGTTCTAACATGTAATTTAAACTTAGAGCATTTTCAGCTGGTATATGAGACTTGATTACTCTCATTAGGTCAGTAAATATGTCTGGCAGTTGACATACAATAACTTGAATTATCTTATGAACTTTTAGTTCATATTCGAGGATCTAGATAATGATAATTCATTTTCCTTCTTTATCCAGTTGATTATTCTCTCCCTATGATGTTGAGAAAAATTATCTCATAAATGATTCTCCAATTAATGTTTAAGAATGTAAACCACCACGAGCGTTTCGAAACGCCTGCACTCTGTGTGACCCTGAAAATAATTTTCTACATCTCCAAATGTTCCCAAACATACCCCAAAATAACAAGAATCAAGAAGCATCAATCATTCACATAAACTAGAGGCATTTCATCCTACTACAAACATGATCAAACACATAACATGTACATTTCATTCATAGGAGGCATGCATCCACCAAACATAGCATAAGCAATGTTACATGCCTTCAAAACATCACATAAGCATTCATAAAATATGGTTTACAATCCATAACATAAAAGCATTAACAAAATAGGAGTCTAACACATGCTCCAACAACACGTAGCATCCCTATTGCTAACTACTACATTATTCCATAAAATCATACTTGAGCAACCACAGACGCGTTTGGATGCCCCTTCCTTGCTCATTGCTAACTCCACACTAATGATCTGCATTGCCGAAAATGAGAGCGTAAGCTAGAAGCTTAGTGAGGAAGCTCAAAACAAAACATCGACAATGTAAGGTTTAAGCATGACATCTATGAAACATTCACAAGGCATACATATACATCAACATAGAAACATAACCAAACATTACAAGAATGCATGAACATGACATCTTACTTCATGTTATGCTAAACAAGGATGTAACATAACATCCTATCACAACCACCACACATAGACAAGTATATTGGCAACTATATATGTTACTCGAATATGCAGATAGCTTTCGTTGGGATTTTCGCCCCAACGTACTCAAACAACAATTACCTTTCGGTGGGATTACACACATCACCATTCTCATTCATGGATGGGATTACACTCATCATCACCTACTAACATTTTTCGGTGGAATGTTACCTCACCGTACTCCTCCTTGATGACTACATGTCACCAAGGCCACACGTGAATTTGACTCTTACCGTGTGCACACTCATCTTAATGATCGATCATTTATATCTGGTAATTATAGCTAGTGCCAACATACTAAACAAGTCTCACCATGATTTCACAATCATGCAACACAACATATCATCACCAATAACAACATCAATATATGTATCAACATCCATAGCGAACACATACTACACAAGTCCACATTTATGCTCGATAAGTAAGAACTCATAAATTCAAACAATAGATTAAGCTACCAACTTAATCCCCACCTTAGATTGGCCTACCAAGTGCAATCTAACACCACAACCGCACACTTGAACCAATTTAAAACCATTTTAAATAATCCACTCACCGAACACCTTTAAGCAAAGCTAGAAAGCCGATCAAGCCTCCAAATTTTTCGGAATCGAGCCCGAAGCTTCTCCAACGATTTCTCTTGATTCTAATAAACCAAAAACAACATATTACTCAACAATTCATCCACAAAATCACTGTCACAAATCAGATTACAACACAATGTCATTTTTCTACATTTTCAAGCTAAAACTAACACAAAATCTTCATTTTCGTACTCACACACAACCTAGTAGAAATCTATCAATCTCAACACTCAAATAATCATTAAACACCTTCAAAACAACCCTCAAGCATCACCATAACATCATCTCAACTCTTGTAACACCCGCGTTTTGGGCCTAGGAGTTAGACAGGTATTAGTTCGAGTCAAGTAAAACTTAATTAAAACAATTCAATTTCAAATAATGGCCTAATTGAGTTTTAATATGAAGGGAGGGACCTATGTTGCTATTTACCCAAGTTTTAAATAAAGCAAGACCACTTTATTGTAAAGTTGTCTTCCTCCCTCATTCTTCCCCCTTTTCACATTTGAAAGCCCCCGTCATTTCTAAAAACCTTTCAAGCTTTGAGTTACTATTTCATCTATTTTAGCACCCGATTTCAACACCATTTTAAGAGGTAATTATATTTTCTTAACCTCCTCTCCATCCTCTACTTGTATATTGTCTTAAATTTCAAAAATATGGGGTTTTGAGAAATTAGGGTTCATATGGAAATTTGGGGTTTTAATGGGGTTTTTCAATTTGTTTTGATAAATTGTATTGGGGGTTTGTTTAAGCATGATGAAATACACCATATATGTTAATTTGGTTAATTTTGGATGAAAATTCGTAGTGGGTCTTTAGGGCAAGTTTTAGGGTATTAAAATTTGGGTTTTTGGTAAGTTTTATGTTGAAATTGAAGGGATGTTGGTCTACCTATGGTATGAGGGTGTTTTGGGATGATTTGGAAGTCATTTGGGTGTTTGAAAATGAAATTTTCTGCTGGGTAAGATTGGAGTACGAAAATGGGAATTTTGGGGTGGTTTGTGTTGGAAATTGAAGGTTGGTGTTAGGGTAATAGTTGGGGGCTGTTTTGGAAGCATTTGAATGTGCTAAATGTGTTGAAATCACAAGTTTTGGACTGTGCAAAGGGGCTGCTCGGGAATGGCTTTTTAGGGTTGTTCTTGGTTCGAAAAATAAGTGTTTGAAGTTTGAATTGTATTCCGGGTTTGCTAAGTTGTGTTATGGACTGATTTGAGGTTAATTTACTTGTGTTGAGGCGATTGGAAGCAAGGATTTGCGTTGGTAAAGCTTTGGGATCGAATCCGGATGTGAGGAGGCTTGAGTCGGCTTTGCTTGTTTAGCTTAAGGAAATGAGGTGAGTGGTTAATATTTTAATTTGATTTTCTAAGATTGGTTCAAGCACGTGGATGTGAAAATGTTTTCAAAAATCGTTTTGGTTCAAAGGTAATTTTGAAAGTGGTTTAGATTTGGGCTTGAAAGTGACTTAAACTCAAAGAGTAAGTTGATGTGAAATGCCTCTTTAATTTCCCTTTTTATCATTGTTTTCATTGCTTGAAATGATGGTTTGATAAGCATGAAATTTAAATACTTGAGTAGGAGCATGTTGCCTATTTCTATATCGTTAATGGTGTATGATGGTAATAATGGTGACGTTGTTATGCCTTGTAAGGTGTGAGTAAGTTGGTGCAAGTTGTGCACGAAAATGGTGAGTAAGGCCATTGTGATCGGTAAGATTCCAAGTAGTAAGTGATGCCTAATTGTGGTTTTCGTTACATCTTGATTTGGTTGTGCATGATATAGTGAGTACATGTCGCATGTTAGTGAGTGTATATTGTATTGCATGGTTGGTGTCGAACCTCACGTGATGGTTGTCGTTGCTCCGGTGATGTGTAGTCCCGCCGGTAGCGAGTGGTATAAGACTCCGGTGATGTGTAGTCCCACCGGTAGTGACTAGTAGAAGAGTACTTTGATGTGTAGTCCCATTGGAAAACTACTAGTCGAAACGGTGATGTGTAGTCCCACCGTGTGTGTTTTGGTTATGCTTGTGCATGCCATGTAACGTTCATGTTGTATCTCACTATATCATTGTCTTCTTATTGTTTTGCTTTAATCTAGTATTATGTCCTCATGCATACCATGAAGTGTAATGCCATGTTAAATGCCTATATTGTTGAATTGTGGTTGAACTTGTATGTTAGTAGAAGGATTAGGTCGTTGGATGATTTGTATGCGTTGACCTTTATTTTAAAGAAAGCTTTGAACCCTGCATTGTCGTAGTTATGTTTTTGAGCTCCGCTCACTAAGCTTTATGCTTACGCTCTCCTTTTTTCCGACAATGCAGATCTTTAGCTTGGAGTTAGCAAGGAGCAAGCAAAGGGCGTCCAAGGGTGTGGTAATTGCTCAAGTATGGTTTATTAAATAATGTAGTAGTTTAGCAATGGGAAATGCTACGTGTTTCAGGAGTTCGTATCTAGACTCCTTTGTATTGGCTACATGTTGTTAATGCCTTATGTTGATGTTTTGGATTGATGTTTTGGATTGTAAAGCATGTAATGCTATGTTGATGGATGGTGTGTGATGGCATGTCTTAGATGCTTAGGTTGCTTTATGTAAGAGTGCAAACCTCTTGTGTTGATTTGTGCCTTTTGGGCTCTTGAGCTTCCATGTTTGACTTTAAATGCTGAATTTTACCCTTTTGTTGGAATGCCATGTTTCGAATGCTTGATTCATGTTAAATGCTATCTATGGCTCATGTATGCTTGTTGAAATGGTCATATGTGCGAGTCTTGTGAGTGTTGGTTCATGCTTTTGGTCCTTTTTAAGCTTCTATACATGTCTATGCATGATCTTAATGTTTTTCTTGGGTAGGAAGTCCTTAAGTTGGGCAGTAGGTGATCCCCTGCACTAAGGTTTCGAAACTATGGGTAAGGTTTCGAAACCTTTGCAGAAATTTTGGTTCCAGGGGTCACTGCCAGCCAAAGTTTCGAAACCTTTGGGGTAGGTTTCGAAACTATGGTCAAAGGTTTCGAAACTTTCCCCAAGGTTTCGAAACTTTTGGAAAATTTTGGTTCCAGGACATTCTGCCGACCAAAGTTTCGAGACCTTTGGGAAAGGTTTCGAAACTAAGGTCCAAGGTTTCGAAACCTTCCCTAAGGTTTCGAAACTTTGGGTAAGATATTGGTTCCAGGGGTTTCTGCCAGCAAAAGTTTCGAAACCCTTGGTAAAGGTTTCGAAACTTCTGCTTAAAATTGTACTGTTTTGACTTGTTGACCTTTTTAATGGGATAAACACATAGGATTTAATGTGCCTTTAGTCAAGATTGAATTTTGGTCGTTTGATTGTGGTTTGGGGTTCGAAAATGACAAAAAAAATTAGGGTTGCTAACCGAGGGGGAATCCTTAAGGGGGTTTTCACTCGGTTTTCCCCGTGTAGCTCACTCGGACCGGTCATCCGGCCAGACCGGGACGAGGGGGTTACAACTCTCATGCACCAAACTACCTCAAAAACCCAAGTTTTCACCCGTTTAAAACACCCACAAAAACCCATTTTTAGATTTTCATCAAAACCTCACCATTTTGAGATATAATTTACTTAAGAGCATGATTAAAACACCTATTAACTTTACAAATCAAAACTCACATGAAAACTCACCAAAGTTTCCTCCCTTTTCTTAAATTTTAAAAATTGAAGAACTACAAAAATTGTGTTTATGAGAAACTAAAACCATTGAAATGTTAAGAACGGTGATGAGAAGTCAAAAACGCTCTTACCTTGATGAAAACACTTAAAATTGATGAAGAAATGAATAGAATAGTAACTTTGGTTGGGAGAGGTTTAGGTGTCGTGGAATTTGGTTGGGGAAAAGGAAGAATATGACATTTCAAAAGGCACTTTTTACTTATTTTACTTTTTCCATTTAGAAAATTACTCATTTGCCCTTAATGAAATTCAAGCCCCCTTTTTAGTTAAAACCAAAGTCCGTTTTAATTTAAAATAAGCCCACGACTCGAACCTGATTCACACAATCAACATCCGACCCCTAAACCCGGGTGTTACAATAACTCTATTTGTTACAAAATTCATACGAAATAGGGGGACCTACAAAAATAGTTACGAAACCTACATACATTTTTATAGAAAATCTTAAACCAACAAAACTTATAGTAAGAAATTATGTTATAAGATAAAATCTTAAAGGATAACTCTATTTGTTACCAAACTCATAAGAAATAGGGTACATACACAAATTGTTACAAAACCTACATAAATTTTTATAGAACAAAAAAAAGTAATAACACAAATGCTTACCCCATATCACCAAATCGAAAACCCTTCAAACGAATGGTAAGAATTTATGTTATAACCTGTTTTCTTTGATTTTTTGTAAGAATTTAGGTTGGTCTCGATACGAATTTATGTAAGAGCATAAAATCTTATGTGTTTGATAAGAAATGATATTTTTGGGTATGATTTAGGTTATAACATAAATTCTTACCATGTGTTTGAAGGGTTTTAGATTTGATTAACTAGGTAAGAATTTATGTTGCAACATTTTTTTCTTACATTTTATGTTATATTTTGTACTATAACCGGGTAATACTTTGTGTTATAACTTGTTGACTTGTTTAACCTTTTACCATTTTTCTTTTTCTTTTAAAAAATCTAACGGCTCAAATTTTGTTTTACCCGATCTAACAGCCATATCGGTACTACCTTCTTTTAGCCGTTTTTAACTTGTTTTCTTTTAGACTTACCCATTTGTGTATCTATCCAATGATCTGATCTGAAAACTTGGATGTATTCCTTTTTCTATTTTTAATATTTCTGATGGATATTCGATAAAAAACATGATAATATCATATACGAATCATCTAAATTTTAATTTCTGGTTATCTAAAAAATATGATCTTTTGTAATTTTTTTTTGGACATATTAACCATACTACTTTATTGATAAACAAAATAAAACTAGAACATAAAATAATACAGGTTTTAGTACATAAAAAACAACAAAAAAAAGAAAATGATAAATTTTAAAAGAAAAGATAAACGATGCATCAGTCAGATCAGACACTTTCTCTTTGCACCAAAGAAAATCTCTACGGTCCATTGTAGGAAGGGTCCCTTGGAAGTTGTCAAAACACGAACTAGATGAAATCCCCAAAATCGGCAATCACCTTTCACGCCTATTCTCAAAAGCGACGATTCGCTATAGATTACATCGACAAACAACCCAAAAGAGGATCAAACTTTACGTGACCACCAACAAGCACGAACCAGAAACAGCGTTGTGAGGGTCACTATACGAACACCAAAAACCTACAAAAGCAACCATAGAAGCATGCTATAAGGCAGAGACGTGCCATAAAGGCAAATAAAACGTGCCACAGAGGCAGATGAAAGCACAACAAAATATGCGAAGAAAAAATAAAATAAAAAAATAAATATAATATGAACCATCGACAATCGACAACCAATACAAAAAATGGTGTCGTCGTCGATTAAAAAAAAGAAAAAATCAAAAAAGCAAGAGGCTATAGTTGAAAGAAAAATGAAAAAGTGGTTTTCAGGGTTACCTTTTGTAATATCGAAGTTTAGGCTTCTAAGTAAACCGAATGAACACGAATGAGTGTATGTTTATGTTCGTTCCTTTAAGTTTAGCTGAACAAACAAATAAACACAAACAACTTAATAAAATATAATTTCTTATTCGTGTTCGTTGGTTAAGGAATGTAGCCTGTTCGTGTTCGTTCGTTAAAATGATAAACAAACGCAGACGAACATTGAGCATTGTTTAATTTTCTTTCTTTTCATTTCATATATTTTAATATATGTTTTTAATTTTTTTAAATATAATATTTTTGTTATGAAAATAATAAATATAAATGGAAATATGTGAATAAACTTAAACCAACATAAATGAATGGATTCTCGAACATTCTCGAACGTAAATGAACGAACGAGCCTTTTGTTTGTGTTCGTTCATTTAATTAAACGAACAAAAAATTCTAATCTTGTTCATGTCTAATTGTTTAATAAATAAACGGACATAAATAAATTTTCCGTCAAATGTTTAATAAATGGTTTACTGAACGTATTGTTCGTTTACAGCTCTATTGGGTTATATGTTCTACTTGCCCTCCCTCATTTGACTATAGTCTAGTTTCATATAATTACTTACTATTTTGATCATTTCAGTTTCTATTTTACTTAATTTAATCATTTAACATTTTTATTTTTTTGTTTTTGTCATTTATTTAGTATATTTATTATTATTACTATTTTTATTATAAAACAAAACAATTATTTTTTGGTAGTTAACATACTTTACTATAATTATAATTATGATTATTTTATAAATATATATTTTCTCTATTTTATTATACTTATTTTTATTATTATCATATCCCTCCTCTAACTAATTTAGTTACAAGTGAAATTAGGGCTATAAATGAGATGAGACAGATCGCGAGCTACTCGAGTTCGATTTGATCACAACTCGGTAAATACTCAACTCAATTAGATTTGACTCGAGCTCGAGCTCAGCTTGAGTTCTTAACGAGCCGAATCGAACTACTATATACCCGACTCGAAAAGCCCGTGAACTACACGAAAATATAATATTCTATTTTTCAAATTAAAGTGAACTAAAATATATGTCGTTGAATAATAATAATAATAATAATAATAATAATAATAATAATAATAATAATAATAATAATAATAAAATCCACTCAACAATGTATATGTTTTGGAACTAAATTGTTACCATGCATTGTCATCATCTTGATTAAAACTTAACAATCATCGATCAAAATATAAAAAACTACAACATTAATGACAATTTTGTCAAAAATTTAATTCAGTGATCAAAATAAGAAAGAAACCATAATTTAGTGACCCCTAATGTAGTTTACCCAAGCAAATAACACAAACATACATATCTCCGTTTAGAAACAAAAATATAAATCACAAACCTAAACTCACCCGTACATACAAATATTTCCCCCTTTTAAAGTTTCAATCAGAATTGAAAACCAAGAGAAAAAGGTAGTTTGGGGTTCCTAAATTTAGTCAATCATGCGTCGGAAGAAGTGCAAGGCTAATCGGCGAGTCACCCGTTGGAGCGAAGATGACGTGGCGGAAGTCGACAATGAGACGGGGCCTTCCAAGATTGCCGTGGAAGCTGCCGGGGCTGGTAACGAGAGTGAGAAGGACGTAAATCAAGAGATTGATTGTTTTAAAGAGGAGTTTGAAGAAGTCGATAATGTGGTAAGCGCTGTCATCGAAATGGACTCAGTAATTCAACTCAATCAAACAAAGAACGGCGATGATGTTGTTGAAAACAAATCCAAGTTTACTGATGCAAGTATAGGTAAAAGTGAATTGAATTTGGAAGTAAATGCTTTAAATGGTCTAGGAGAGAGTGAGAAATCGGATTGTTTGGAGAACAGTAAATTTGAGGATGGCAGTACAAACATCGACGCTACTGATGTGGATTCAAGGAATGAAATTGAGAATTGTGAGGAAGCCAAGGGTTATGGAAATGCAGGTAATTGACATATCATTTTCTCGAAAAGTTTTCATTTCAATTCCTTTCTCGTTATTTAGCTGACCATCTCTTGGTTGTTGGTTCCCAATCCCCATATTAAGTAGTATTTGTTAATTGGTTCATATAAATAATTATCTTCTTATATATAACAAGACAGAAGATTGAATAAAGTTTTAGTAGTAATTGTAGTTCGTTTCCGAATTGCATTTTATATTGCAATTTCTGCAAATTAATGAGCCTAAAAATGGTGGAAAAGGGCGTTGAACCCTGTAAACTTTTATAAGCTTTTGAAATAAATATGAAATGTCTAGATATTTTACTATAAAAAATCATTGTGGCTCTTATTACAGTTAGGAATATGAACACAATAGTTATGCTTACTAGCTAGAAACTATTTTTGTAAAATTTTACTAAATCAAATCAAGCTGTTCCATTATGGATGTATCTTTTGAACATTCTGCCGTGTGGAAATATTAGCTTACTACTTTCAATGTTTCTTTTTTGCACAATCTTAGTTTAGTTTCTCCTTTCTTTCTTCCGTAGTTTGCATCCTCAGTCCTCACCCAAAACTAGTGTGCACCGCTATCTTTTATGTTTTCTCATGCTCATTAAAGTTATTAGTTAGAGAAAATATTCAACATCACTGGAATAGAACATTAATCTTCTATCACAACTTGCTGTTTGCGGTATCTAATGACTTGAAATTCCATGGATGTCCCTGACTGTTACCCTGGTTTATTATGATTTTTTGGATGTTGAAATCTTTGGTTTTCTGAAATATGCTAGTCCTACTAAGCTTCCAATGCAGAACTGCTCCAATAATTGTTTTCATGCTTACTTGTTAAGCATCCCCCCCCCCCCCCCCCCCATCTCTCCCTATTTGTTTATTCTAAGAGGAAGATTTTTTGCTTTGATTACTTTTTTCTGCAATATGGTAAAGACATTGCACATTTTTAACGTCAAACATATATGTTGAGCTTTTCTTGGTGCAGAACAGAAATCAATTGAAGGGGAACCTTCGGTTGCTAGAATTACAGTCACAACACTAGCTGGACCTATCAATGATGGTTACAGTAACAAGGATGATAATGATGGGGAAAAAGAGGAGAGCAGAGGTGACTGGAAACAGAAGGAAGACATTGAAGTTAGTGATGCCAATAAAGTGCCTCAGGTACTTAACCACGACTCTATAACTAAGCAAAAGAAAGAAAAGACATTGGAAATATATGTTGGAGGTCTGCATAAAGAGACAGTTGAACAAGACTTGTTTGAAGTATTTGGAAAGTTTGGTGAAGTCCAAAATGCAAGGATTGTGAGGAATAGAACCAAGAAAAAGAGCAGAGGGTTTGCTTTTATTCAATATGCCACAGCTGAACAAGCCAAGAAAGTTCTTTCGGGTTTGAAGGATGGGATAGAGGTTAAATACAACATTCATTTGTTTCTGATGTTGTAAAATCTATCACCTTTCTATATTTACTAACATTCTTTCCCCCTTATGCATGTAGGTGAAAGGGAAGCTTGTTAAGTTATCAATCAGTCGTGACCGTGATGTTCTTTATCTGGGACATATTTGTAAAGAATGGACCAAAGAGGATGTAGGCAAAATAATTATATATTCACTTTCAGTTTTCTTTTATGGTTATTTGTTTGTATCACATAGGGCATTTATTCAAGGCGAATCACATCATGTGTCTGCCAAAAGTTCAGTTTAAATTGCAAGTGATGGTGAACTTAAATTCTTGATCCATTTTTTGTTCTTTTTGTCTCTTTTTAGGTTCTCAGGAAGTTGAAAGGTTATGGAATTGAAAACATAGTTGAGATACAAGTACCCAAAGATTCTAAGAATGACAAGAAGATTAAAGGTTTCGCTTTCTTGAGATTCAATACCTTCTCCGATGCAATGGCTGCATTGCACCGTTTAAGGAAACCAGATGCAGTTTTTGGCAGTCCGAGACGTGCTAAAATTGATTTTGCTCGCACCCCAATGCATTCAAGAGAGGAAAGTCGGTTACAGGTTAGGAATTTGTGGGTGTTATACTCCCTTCTACTTAACATCGGGAGCATGTTATAGTTGTGAGTGCTTGAAGGTTTTTCCTTTTTGTACTTCAATACTCGGACTCCCTTCCAGATAAGTTAAAATTTCACTTATCAATAGAAGCAGGAAAACCTGGTAAAAGAGGTGACTGCTTGGGCATTTTGGCTGTTGAAAGATACCTTCAATTAAAACATAAAGCTCCTAAAAGAAACAACTGCTTTGGGCTGATAAAAGAAAGGGGGGGGGGGGGGGGGATAAAATCTAACATTGACTCTAAGGAGCCAAATTAGTTTCTTTTTTACGGGTCAATATGGTGAGACAGTGAATGTGATCCGCTCAATATAGAATTTATGCTATCATGTTATGGCATAGATTTATTGAACTTGTAAAATTATTTTTCAAAATGTTCATTATTAGGGATTTCCCAAATTTTCTTCTCATAAGAAGAAATTTACACTAGGGTGAATATGTGAGGGGGAATAAAATCTAACCTCGACTCTAAGGAGCCAAATTAGTTTCTTTTTTACGGGTCAATATGGTGAGGCCGACTGTGAATTGTGATCCACTCTATATAGAACTTATGTGATCAAGTTGTGGGATAGATTTATTCAACTTGTAAATTATTTTCCAAAATGTTCATTTTCGGGGATTCTACAATTTTTCTTCTCATAAGAAGAAATTCATGTGAGGGAGAATATTGGTTGATAACTAGGGTAGAAGATCTTGTATTAGCTTCATAAACTGCACTTCTCTTTTAATTTTGAATGCTTATAATCTAATAATGGAAAATGATAGAACTTTCCTGCTGTAGGTGAAAACTATTTATGTTGAGGGGGTACCAAAGTCTTGGGATGTACACAAACTTAAAGAGATCTGTGAACAATATGCTGAGACTAAAAAGGTCAAAATATCTAGGAACTTGGGCAATAAAGGCAAGGATTTTGGATTCATTTCTTTCACTACACGTGGGGGTGCAGTAGCTTGCTTGGAAGGGATGAATAAATTGCGATATGGAGAAAATGTCAAGGTAACTTCATTGTATGTCTCATGCATTTTCTCTATCTCTCAAATGACATCTCTAAGAGTCAATCTGGATGTCAGGTTAAAGCTTATATTGCAAGGCCTCTTGTTCGAGTGCGGTTGCAAAAGAGCTCTTGTGTAGGATTGAAATTTAATAGAAGGCATAGAAAAACTGATTGGTGGAAAATGAAAGGTCATGCCAGGTCTAAAGGGGCTGAAAAAGAGAGTGATGTGAAAGCGCTAACTGTTGTAAACAAGTCAAATATTAGGGGGACTGAAGAGAAGTCTGTGGCAATTGTGTATAAAAATAATCAGGGTCCCTTGATTTCAAAGCATACCATAGAAGGTAAAACAAATGAACAACAAAGCATTGCCCCTGAAGCTCGTGATGCTGGAGCTGGACTGTCTACCAAGCCCCAGAAAACTGATGTCAAGAGAAAGAATAGAAAGAGACAAAGGGACCGTTTGCATAATAAGAGGTCACCAAACAAACCAGAAGGTTCTGTATCTGCTATTTGTGCTACCGAATACATAGACTCTTAGAGGAGTCACTAAAAAGCTTTATATGCCTTAATTATCAGGTACTTCACAAGGTCGACACAGTCGTTCTTCTAGAAGTTCAAAGAGCAAATCTCACGTACGGAAGGGACATGGCAGGAGTGCTGATTCTAATGCATATAGAATACCATTTAAAGAGGCATATGCTGCATCCACAAGTGGGCATCCAGGATCAGGTTATAGTGGTATTTCTGGATCCAAAAGGCCATCTTCTGATTTGGTAATTTGCTTATTTACACACATTTATCTCGTAAGTCACATGTGTTTGCTCACTTAAAATGGTTCTATTTAGGAACCCCATGCAGGATTAGCACGACCTGTGAAGCACGGCAACCAATATCATGCAGAATGTGTCAAACCTGGTTTTCTCTATCAAAGGCAAACTTATGCAGACCGTCTTAAGCCATATACTCGCTACGAAATACAACCTCCTGTTAAGTACTTCAAACCTGCTATGGAGAATGAGGCCCTACCTCATGCAGGATTTCTCGAGCCTTCTTTTGGAAAGCAAAGCTTTGCTGTAGATGATTATGCAGCCAGAAGGTCTTGTTATGCATCTGACATGTCTTTATTTAATTTTGGAGTTATTCTTCATTTCTTTGTTTCACGTGCTTATAAATTTGTTCACAGGATTGCTGGGTATAGCGGCCCAAACAATCAAGGGCCCGTTCATGGAGCAGGTAGCATCTTTATCATTCAAAGCATTTACCCTCTTTTTAACCCCCTCCCCCATTTATATCTGTAAGTTCAATCTTTTTGTTTAATATACTTAAGTGAAAATGATTGGGAACTCTACTTTTCACAAAAGCACACAATTGATCGGCCCGTCACTACTGATTTATTTATATGTATGTGGTTATATATGTAATATATAGACGTAGACATAAGGAGGCAAAACCAATTGGATACAGGCTTTTCAACATGAATGCCCCTTCCAATTCCCTGCCTTATAACTCAATTTCTATTCTGTGTTGCTAATTGCGGACATACATCGTCTGCTTACTGATTGTGTGACTGTAGGATCAGCTTATTCGCGTCCTTTTGCTCTAAACAACACCAGTTATGCCAGATATGAGGTCTCTCTCTCTCTCTCTCTCTATGTTATTTAAAATTCTGAAACTTTTTAGTTATGCATTTAAAAAAAAAGATTCCATGGTTGTACACTGTTCCTTTGAGTAATGTAGATTCATTGTGGGTGCATGCAGGGCAGTGGTAATGGTGGCTATCATAGGTTTAATGGAGCATATCCACCAACGCAAACACGCTACTGAAGGGAGGAAGAAGATCAATTTCTTTTTCTATTTTTAGAAATCAGTAATCAATCTCGTGAAACATTGAACTTTCCCGTGTTTTTTTCCGTCAGGCAATTTAGTTTTAACCGAATAATGAACATCCTTGCTTATAATGTCATAAAATCGAGTTACCTAGTTTTTTTTTTAACGAAGAAGAGAACAATCTAACGCTGCTTAGCAGTCTTAAACAAATCTAATGACCACTATCTTCATGCAATAGGGATAAGATCTCATCTAGTGATGAGAGGAAGCGACTTAATTCCAAATCTTTTGAATGAAAAAAGTTTAACCATCCTATCAGCTACTTTATTTCTATCTTGGAAAACATGTCGGATCAGCACCACCCAGCCAATGTGTTGGATAGAATCAGCATTTCCTTTCTTTCCCTTCCCTGAATCCCTCTTTTTGTCCCGAAATCCCTAGTTTTCTTCCTCAAATATCCCCTTTGTTCACGAAATCTGCTTGAGATTTGCTCGTTTGTCTGCTTAGATGTGCGGATTCCTCTTCTAAGAGCTTTGTCTGTCTGCTTTTGTGAGTTTCTGTCGGGTTTAGAGCGGTGTTGTGGAGGCGATATGGTGTTTTGGGAGGCTGATTCTTTGGGGTTTTGAAGCGACTCTCTTTGTTTTCTTCTATGTGCTTACCGGCATATGGCCTATGAGCTGCGTTTTTGTGTTATTCTTTGAGAGCTTGATGCCGATGACCGGAAACCATTCCAACGTTGGAGAAGGACCGTGGATGAATTTATTCCCCGGTGGCTTATCACTCCCTTTCGATCCCGATATCAACGACCAAAGGAGCGGCACTCATAGCACTGGAGGCCAGCCTATGTTTCGTCCTCTCATCGCAAAGGTTTCTGGAAATGCACAGAAATTCGAGGATTTATAAAAAAGATTGGTTCTTTTCCATGTTTTGTGACCATGGTGAAGACTCAATTTCTTAAAATAAAGAACAATGATGTTTACCAGGAGAGTGGAGTCTATGGCAAAGGTTAACTTTTTGTTTGTCCACTCTGAAAAGCTTAACCTCTTCCTCGATACTGATTCGTTTCATGAGACTGTGATTTTCAGTTGGGATATCATGTTAACTTTTTTATGAAATGCCCTATGGTTTTATTGAATCTGTAAGCTTTGTTAGAGTTTTAGGCTTTGTTGTTTGTCATGTCTATCGACCTTTCCCCGGCAAGGTTGTGAATGGAATAGTACGATCCGTATGTTTTCGAATATAGTCTGTTGGATGGTAAATTTTATTGTTTATGAGTATAGTCTTATTATGTACCATATTCTATGGTTTCCAGTTTCATTTTGTTAGAACCTAATGCAAGATTAGGATTGCATTACAAGTTTGGCTTAAAGCAGACTTAAAGGAGTGTTCTGGCCGGATTTCGAATCCTAGATTCAAAATATATATATTTTTTTCTAAAATAGGTATGCAGATTATCATTTTCCCCTCTACACAATTAATTTTTTAATGATAAAATTTTACACTAAAAAAATCCCCCAAATTGGGGGTGCAATTGCCTCCTAGGTGGCCATATAGGTCCGCCATTATGGCATTATAAATTGAGAAACTGGGTTGGAAAACTCAACCATATATTTAGCCTCTCCAAAACTCAATCCAGACTAATCGACCAATGAGTCGAATACCGATAGTTAAACAACAAAAAAATAGGGTCCTAGCTGCGCATACAGCCTCTTTACTCTTTAGTTTGATCCTGAGGTACTTGAAAGGCAACATGTTGAATGTCAAAAACTATAGGCATAAACTTCATATCTCATCCTTTCTCGTTAACAACAATCCATCCTTCACTCATCTTACAAGCAAAAAAGTGAAAATAAAGCAGCTCGTTCCCGGATATTTAATAAATAAAATCATCCAAACATAATCTTTAGGTAACAAGCAAACTAGAATCTTAACTTTAATACTAGTATGGGAAATCTTCTAATCGACTAAAACTAGAGATTGCTAAAAAAGCAAAAGTGAGGCATGTTTATGAATCTGCAATGGTAACTTCCACCTCGACACCAGGTTCAATTGTGATAGATGTGATCTGCTTGACCACATCCGGGGAGCTGAAGAGATCGATAACTCGCTTGTGAACACGGAGCTCAAATCGATCCCATGTGTTTGTTCCTACAAAGCACACAAATAGTTTTGAGCAAATTGTCCAAACAATTAGCTAAACAAGTTCGTTAAAAATTCATATTACCCTGCATGTCAATCCCTCATCCATAGACAAGAGACAAATCAGAAGAGTTAACAACCAAGATCCTAACAATTAGAACATTATATTCATTAGTGACACATAGGTCATCCAACCGAAGAGAATGTACTTTCACATTTACAAATTCCATTTGTGTAGGCCAAACAAGACCAAGAAGCAACATGTAGTACAAGCATTCAAGGATCCAATTACTAAGACGGCTTCAAAATGTTTAGGCATGCAAAAAGGTTGCAAATGACAATCACTAATGAACAATCATAAATAAAAGCAAATAAGATCAGGGAATTAAATTGCGGTTACGGCCACGTTTTCCAGTCATGGTGTTTTAAAATATAAAATAAGCACCTTCACCACAGGGAGACTTGTTGTAATGTGAAGAACCTTAGTGGGCATTCTCACTGGTCCCTTCACCCTCAGTCTCTTATCCTTAGCACCACGAACCAAATCGGCGCAGACTATCAATGGAACAAAACAAGTTAGACAGTGATCCGATTGAATCGCTATCATAATCAGACATCCTACATGAAATCAAACCTTGGAATAATAAAGGAATGCATAAACTTTTGCGCATTCATGAAAAAAACTCGAACCTTTCTCAAGGTTTTTGACATTTTTGGAGGAGAGAGTGATCCGGATCTTGTGAATCTGCTCCTGGGATTCCTCCAAACCAGGTTTGGTCGGCTTCATTGCAGCAAACGCCATTGTTCTTAACTCAAGCTTTGCCTTCTGCCAGGACAATCACTTGCAATGAATACCAACTTGTAACAGATGTAATACAAATTCCAGCAAATTAATTCACATGAAATGAATATCAAGTTCTAGTACAAATTAATTCACAAAGTTGGGAAATTTGAACGTACATGGAATTCAATAAGCTAGCTAAGAAGAAAACGTTCTCATATTCCATAGAAACCTAATAACCTAGAATTATCTAAAACAAACCCTTTCTTCCAATGTAAAATAAAGAGAAATCAAAGCGATGCAAGCATTTTACACGTACAAAAGAGAGAGAGAAACCTGGAAGGAAATGTCAAACCACTGGTAAAGGAGCCTCTTTTCTCAAAAAACAACGGAGATATAAGCTTTGTAAAGGAGCAGAGCTGGGCTTTAGTGTTAGCTCTAGGGTTTTTGCTTTGGTGGACCAAATGTTTTCCGGGTCGGGTTACTCGAGTATAAACGTGGGTTTGGGCAGAAACGGACCGGTCTACAAAAAGCATCGTTTATTTTTGGGTAAACTATTTGAGTGACCACCCAACTATTAGGACTGATTCAAAATTCGATCACCTAACTATTTAATTAGACCTATTTTGACTACCGACCATTAAAATCTAATGAAAAGGTGATGTGACTGTTAATAAAATTTTGTATAACTACACATTTAGTCTCTATTAATTACCTATTCTATTAATTTCATCCATGTTCTCTGAATTAGTACAATCTTTATCCAAAACAAGATTGAACTTTCGACATTTTTTTCCAAAACATTATTTCATGTATAATTTTTTTGCACCAATCTTTGTTTTTAGAACATCAAGGGGGATTTTCTTATCTTCAGGAAATGATCAAAATCCAAGAAATGTTCCTTAACCTTTACCTTGCATTTATCCAGTACATTTCAGGTTGGTCGTGCAAGGAAGCTCCAATCACTTTAAGTGCCAAACGGAAGTCTTTTACATTCATTAACAATCTAGCAAATCCAAAATTTCACAAACATAAGCAAAGGTAAAAGCTAGTTCAACTATATCAACTACTAATCCTTTAAATTCATGATTAGTTCATGACCTTCTTGACCAAACTTGCATTGCCGGTCAGAGAAATCGACCTTTTTTCGAAAGTAGAGTGACAAAACAGAGACATAGATTCATCTTCCCTCAACAACTCAACTTCATTAACAATCTTTTTTGGGAACTTACATCTCGAAATCACCGGTGTTTTATATGTCGGGACATTGAATATCAGTTATCCGAGTACAGACTCCGACCAGACATCATCCAAAACAACCAGAGTTCGCGGTCCACATCCCCACTCAAACTGTGACTTCCCTTGAGGGACAACAATGTTAGTGGTATGACTCATATCCTCGCTTTCATGTAATGAATCCCCATATATTTGCCCTCAATTGTTCCAGATCTAGTGATTGTGATACAGTTAGGAACAAAAGTCTATTGTTGAAATAACCTAAAAAAACGGATCTTGTTAGTTTTTAATTTCATAATCGGCCATTAACAATTGGATCACTTACTTCGAAATTGATAGAGTATGTAACCAATAAGGACTAAATGTATAGTTGTACAAATTTTCTTTAACAACCATGTCATGTCTGTGTTAGATTTTAACGGCTGATGGTCAAAATAGGTCCAATTAGATAGTTGGGTGATCGAATTTTAAACTTTTTAATTCGGTGGTCAAAATAGGTCAGATCTAATAATTGAGTGGTCACCAAGTAGTTTATCCTTTATTTTTAATAATCTAAAGATAATTAGAAAATGATATTTATTCTTAGTTCTTACATATTTAACTTATTGACAATATGCATAACTTTCAAACAAAACAATTTAAACATAAATTTTCAATAAAAAACTTTCTAAATATAAACATCATCCTTTTTTCACTAGAACCGATCCATGTGTTCGAAAAAGGCATCGTTATAAAAGTTATTATGCGGACATTAATCATGACTTTCTTGTCACCTTTTTAACTCCATGTACACACTGAATAAGTAGTAATTAGGCAAAAATGATCAAAGATGCCCCAATATTTGCATATTTTGTCATTTGGTCTTTTATTGTTTCTTTTGGAACAAACAACCTTCAACATTTTAATTTGGTCCAAATATGTCTTTGTTAGATGAAAATTGTTAGATAACTAACGGTCAACGACTGATATTAACTGGATTTGTCACGTGCTAAGATCTGTTGACGTGTCAGCATTATATTCGCCACGTATTACCATCAAATTCGGCCACATGTCAGCATGATAGTCGGTCGCGTGTAACTATAAAGAAGGTTATAACAAAACTTTTTTTAAAAAAATCTAACGTGCCATATGCCACGTTAGCATATCTTACCACATGGCACGTCTACTCAGCATCATCCGTTGACTATCAGTTGGCTGACAATTTCTATCTAACATGGGCATATTTGAACCAAATCAAAATGTTGGGGATTGTTTGCTAAAAAAAAGAATATGAGAACAAATGACAAAACATGCAAATGTTGGGGGCATCTTTTGATATTTTTCCTAGTAATTATCAAAACTTTCTAAGACTTTTTTTGGCTTTGAGTGAAAATTAATTATTTTATAGAATAAAATTATATTCTATTACTTTAAACAATTAAATTAATATTAAATAAAATGAAAATATATTCTAAAAAAGTCAACACTTTAAAACGACGTGACAAACCTACATAATATTGTATTCTGACATGATAATGTTTAGTGGCGAAACTTGGAGTAAAAATTTGAGTGGCCAATTTATTTATTTTTTTAAATGGGGGCTTGGATGAAAATTTAAAAAATGAGGGTTTAATTAAATTTTTAATAATTTTGAGAGATTTAACAAAAAAATTAAAAATTGAGAGATAATTTAATTAAAAAGATTCAAAACTTTAAAACCTAATATGAATTTTTAAAAATCTTGCCTGCAAATTAAAATTTTTAAAAATTTTAGAAGTAAAATTACAATTTTCCAAGATTTGGGGGCATGTCCCCACTAGTCCATTCAATGATCCGTCCTTGATAATGTTATATAGACAATTATATTGACTTGACAGAATGAAACGTCGACTAAAAAATAATTTATATATTTTTTTTCATATATGTCACTATGTCAAGTCATCACAAGGCGTTAATTGTTAGTTGACTAACGATTTCTATCTACAGAGGGGTCATTTTGGCCTAAAATAAAATTTTGAGGCTTAAAATGATTCGAAAAAAAATAAAAGACTAAAGTGATTATTCAATCAAGTGTTAGGAGTATTTATTAATATTATGTCTTATTTATATTTAGGTAAAAATAAATTATAGAATGAAATTTTCTGTGGTCAAGTATTTCACTCTATGATTATAAAGAATGAAACTTTGGAATTATGAGAAAATTGCTTTGGATGTAACTTTTTTTGAGTCATTTTTGCAACTATTGAGATTATATTGACGCGAAGAGTTTTGTAAGGATGTTGAGAGAGTATTTTAGGATACGCCGAATTTCGATATATATATATATATATATATATATATATATATAGATGTAAGAAAAGTCAAAGTACGTTAAATCTTTTTCTTGCGCGTATCTTATTTTATGTTTATCATTCTTAACAAGTAGTAGAGATTTGAAGGAATTCTTTACTGCAAATTTTGTTAGCGATATTGGAGATATGCAAGAAAATTTTTACTTTTAGGAATTTTAAATTATTTGAGGTAATTCTCAATTCATCCAATTGTTCTTTAACAGATATTGAACTAAAATCGAAGTGGTGAAGATTTGAAGAATCAATGTCCTGAAAAAATTTATGTCAAAAGAAAGATTATTATTTATTGACTCAAATTCTAATTAATAATTAAAAATCACCGAAAATTTTTAGGCTTATTAAGACAAAGATGAGATTTGATGAAAAATGAATCAATTGGATCTTTTCAAGTGACTACGTCGAAGTGTGCTTCGATAAAAACATATTCCTCCATCTGATGAGGTTGTTTTTGGAGAGGCTGCAGACTTCTCTAAGTTAGGTGTTATGTTTGATTCTAATACTAAAATGGCTACATGTGAATTTCCTAAGGGTGATAAACCCAATTTTTTATGGTCGATGCTTAGGATTACCATCGCTTATTAGGGTTTACTTCTGGCAAAATGAAAGAATAAATTAATAAGTAAAAAGCAACAATTTGTCATCTAGTCAGGATGGCCGAGTGGTCTAAGGCGCCAGACTCAAGTTCTGGTCTTCGAAAGAGGGCGTGGGTTCAAATCCCACTTCTGACATTCTTTTGATTACCTTTTACTGATAAAAGAAATTCAAAAGCCCAGCCCAGTTAAGTCAACTACATTCTCGAAGACCCAAAATAAAACGGTTTCATTTTTTCTCATTGATCACAAAAATAAAACTGCAGAAATATGATTGGATTTTTCCTATGATTACCTGTATTTAGGTCTGGGAAATTTTGACTATTTTTGTTGAGTTGAGCCATTGATAGGTGAGAGGCAGGAATCACTCAATATTCTGATGTTAATGAGTGTATTAGTGTTTTACTCAATTTATTTTCGTCTTTTCCAATGAGCGGAGAGCTTAATTAAAAAAATTAAAACATGACAAGAATTTTTAACAAATTTAAACAAGTTTATTAAAATTTCTAAAATAATTAAGAGATATAATTTAAAGGTGTCAAAGCTTCCAGGCTCTGCTTATTATCCATCGTTGGTGTGTTGAGAATTGATGTAGAGCACCTGTAACAACGTTGTTGATGCAACTAAAATTAGTAGCGAGAATGTAGTGTTGCCGTATGTTAGACAAACTTAATTGAGGTAGTTCTGCTGTACATTAGGTTAAAATGCGGCTAATGTAACACCCAATTTTGGGCTTAGAAGTTTTGGGTTGAATCGGACCGGTTAGTTTTTCAGTTCGAATATAAAAGGGTGATTTTAGGAAAGCCTAGTTCGGGATGCATTAAAAATATGGAAAAATGTCTAAAAATCCTCTTTTATTATATATAAGAGAGTGGCGAAATCAATTTTACAAAATGAGGTTTGGAAAAGTGACATTTGGAGTTAGTGACTAAAATGTAATTTTTGGAAAGTTGGTGACTGTTTTAAAAGGATTGAAACTTTGAATCTTTAAGGAGCTAAAGAAGAGTTTTCTCCAGATTTTTCTTAATATTAAAGATTTATTAAATGATATTTAATTAAAGGAAAAAGGGGGAAATAGATATTTTGAGTTCATAACTAACTTTTCTCAAAATTTTCTCACTTCATTTTCTCTCCATTTTCTCTCAGCCAAACACATTTCCCCAGCCATTTTTCCTCTGATGTTAACATCTAAAGATGAGATTTCAATCTCCAATTGATCTCTAATCATTTCTACACCAAATTCTTATCATTTGCTTATTGAATTTTCAAGAATCTTGACTCTAAACAAGGAGAAACTCACATTTAGAGGTATGAACGTCCTTCTCCTCTAAATACTCAGTTATTTACTGAAATTCCCAAGTTTTCAATCCTTGATTTGAGTTTTATTAAAGGTTTTGTTGTTGTGTTCTTGATTTTGGCTTAAAATGCAAGATTTGGATTGAATTCGTACTAAATGATTAGGCTCTGTTTTGAGATGTTTTCTTGATGTATTTTGGACATAAATTTGATGTGTAATTGAGGTTTAATCAATGCAATCCCGAATAGGTTGATTTTCCTAAGTTTTTGCTTGAATTAATGGTGGTTTTTGAGGTGATTTCGATGTTCTGCTATAGCTGGAGGTATAAGGACGTGATTAGATCCTTTTTGGATGTTAATTGATTTTTAAGAATGATTGGAATTGATGGATCTTGGCTTGGTAGTGTTGTAGAGGTGTTTGGATGTGATTTCGGTTGTGTTTGGTAGCCGAAATGTGAGTGTTGATGAGAGCAACGAATTTAGGTGTTAAGGTTGAAGATATTAATGCATGATGATGCATTAATCCTCCGCTTTGATGTGTTTAAAACAGGGGAGACATCTTTGGATCCTTGTGGTGTTGATCCGGAAGCTTGATTGGTGTTTCGGCAAGCTTGTGAAACAGAATCGGTGAGTGAAGTTTGGTTTTCAGCTTTGAAACCAATGTTTGAAGGTTATGGGAGCTTAGTTTAAGTCTAAACAACTTATCTAAGCTCAAGAGTAAGTTTTCGGAAAAACTCTCTTTTTGATGAACCATGAGATGGTTGAATGCATGTATTTTATTTGCATGTTTAAATTCTGTTTTGAAAGCATATTTTAGCATGTTTAATGCTGGTTTTGTAAGCCATGTGTTGAAGGGTGCTCAAGGTAAGAGATCATTGTTTTGTACATTGATAAATATGGTTTTAATGCATAGTGATGCATGATGGTTTAATGGCTTTGTCAAATGCTTTAAAACAGTGGATTAATGATGTTAAATGATGTATATTGGCAAGTGATGTGTTGGTTTTAAAGTACTATAAACGGATATAGTTAGCCGGCTATAGGATTGGGTGCACCGTAAATAAAGTCGTCTTGGATGTTAAGGGGTTGTGATTGTACCGTAAACTCCATCCAAGTACACTAACGAGTTGGTTAAGATCACCATGGTGGTTAAAAGTCCATGGGTAGATCTTGTGTTAAGATCACAATGGTGGTTAAAAGTCCATGTGTGGATCTTGTGTTGTGTGTCTCGTGTTCTCGTTAGTGATGTTATACAACTACCAATGAGTGATGTGGAGGGGTTGTGATTGTACCATAGTCTCCACCACGGGTGTTGAGGGGTTGTGATTGTACCGTATACTCCACCTTGATATTGGTAGTGTGTACGAAGCGTATGGGACAACGCTTGTAATCCGCGTATCCGATTGTGTTTTGGAATTGTAAAATGATTATGATTATCACTTGAAAGCCAATATGACATGGTGATGGATTGAAGCATGAGATGCTTGGTTTGTATGCATAAATGCATGTCAAATGTTGTTTTGAAACTAAATGCCTTGAGAAGATGTTTTTATAAATGCATTATTGTGATGTTTTAAATGAGCATTCCTCACTAAGCTATGTGCTTACGCTCTCTCTTTCTTAAACCAATAATGCAGAGCATTGAAGTGCATAAAGGGCAGCAAGGAGGTCAAGGATCCAAGTGAAAGAATAAGCTCATGTATGATGAATGTTTTCCTAACACTATTAGCTTTTGGCATTTGGCAATGGGAACCTAAGTTGTTGTGTTTGGGAGATGTTTTGGACTCCCTAAGTTTGGTTTATGCCTTTGATGAGGATAGAACATGTAAATGGCCTTTTGTTAATTGGTTTTGGTGGATTGATGATTGCATGATCTTCAATATAGGATGCATGCCTATAGAATTGGGTTTTTCCTTAAATGATGCCATGTTTGTTGTTTGATGATGCTTATATGTTCTTTTTGTGTCTAATGACTTGCTGGTATGATTTGAATGTCATCGGAACGTGTTCGGTGGGTCAATTGCTTGTTAAACCAGCAAAATTCTGCAATTCTGGGCAGCCCGTATCGGAACGGGTGCTACTGTTTCGGAACAGGTGGCCTGAAATGGCCATGACGTTTCGAAACAGGTGGAGCTGTTCCGAAACGGATTTGCCACTGCCAAGCCCTGTTTCGAAACTTGTTTCGAAACGGTCTCACGTTTCGGAACGGTCCTTCCCCATTTCAGAACACTCGACCGTTGGGCACTGAATCTGATGGTTAAATGTTTTGGAACTCTTACGTTTTGGCCCCAATCTTTGTGCATGCAATTGAATGAGTTTGAGATGCCCGTTTGAGTTGAAATTTGGCAGAGAAGCATGAAACATGATTAATTTCATAATGGTAACTCAAAATCTGGTTAAGTCCTTATAATTTCCAGAATTTACAATTTGGTCCCTTAATTCGTGTGTTGTGCAATTGAGTCCCTGTTTGTACTTCAATTGCTGTGATTTTTGAGTATGCTCATCCCAAGAGTACGCTTAGGATTAATATGCATCTAGACAAGATTAAAAATTAAAAAAAGGGTCGTCAATCAAGGTTGACTTTCGGGTTGACTTTGGTTTTCCCCGTGTAATCTTCGTAGTTCGGGTCAACCGTCTAGGCCGGGCTAAGTGGGTTACAGCTAATATACGGTATGATCGTTTCTTTCCTTTACCCGGTTACCAACCTAAAATATTATATATATTAGTAACAATTTCAGTTGCAACCTAAATTGTTATGATTTTAAGTAATATTTTAGGTTTAGGTTTTCCAAACTAAAATGTTATATGTATTGGCAACATTTTATTATTATTCAAAATATCCCTAATCAGTTATTATTGTGAGAAAAATAATAAAATAAGATTAGTATGAAGTTTGATAGATATTCATTAGATGAATATGTGAATGAGATTCAAATCAAATTCATATATGTATTTGTTGAGAACAAATATTATGATCGACTCATCTTAAGATTAACACACCGATTAAAGTTATATATTAATATTAAAACAGTCGTGACATTTAATCTTTATACTTGAATTTACTACAGTTCTCAACATTATGACTATTATGTTTTGACATAATCAAACATCATTTTTAACCGAAAGATTATAATGATTATGCTTGAACATAATAAAGAATCATAGAGTGAGATGTGAGTAATTAAGATGGAATTTATCCCTCTTAACATAAGAGAGATATCTCTGGGCCCCTTGATTATTGAGACTGAGAAATGCATGGCCGTGCTCAAATGAATTGATAGAGATCAATGTCATTTGTTTAGTCAGTTCAATTGAGCATCAAGAAACTAAAGATAAAACGATATAAGGTTAACATTTTTCATGCCTTATATTCTGTCAAGATATCATGAGATAAAAAAAATTATGACATAAACTAAATTAAAGGTTGTCTCAGATTATGAGTTTTTCATTTAACTTGGGTAGTCATAATGTCTTGCTAGAGACCACTTATGACTTATAGAATAAAATGTGATTTTATCTACTGCCAACGTTAATTGAACCTATTGAGTTGATCAAACGATTGCAAATGGCCAAGAGAGGGGTGAATTGGCGATTAAAAATTTGTGGGTGGAAATTGGATGAATGAAAATTTAACACAATGCAATTATAGTGGTTCAAGTTCCTAAATGAACTCTACCTCCACTACCTTAGCTCCCACTAAGGATTTTCAACCAATCCACTATTGATTCTTCTCATTTTCTTGGATGAGGAGGAAACCTTACAATACCGATTAAGCTTTCTACCTAAAGCTTAATCCAACACACTCTTTACAATGAAGGAATTTTGGTAAAGCTTACAAGTACCTCTCAAAGGTTGATGTTTACCCAAATACAATCAAACACTTCTCAAACTCTCAATAAAAATTACAATGAAACACACTTGAGTTGGTTACAAAGATTTGACTCTAAAATGAACAAGGTTTGGATTTGAATGCTTTGTTGTTGCTTTAAGACTCAATAGTTGTTGTTGTGGCATTTGAGATTTGTTTTTATACCATTGCATTGGTTTCTAGCCGTTTGGGTGGTTGGGATCATCAATAGAGTCGTTGGGCTGCAATTTCCCGCAATAAATGCTCATCAACAACCAACCGTATCGGTACGACTCATGAGCGTATCAGTACATGTCTCTAAGAAGAAAGATCCATTGTGACTGAAAAACAGGGCGTGTCGATACGCTTGAAGGGCGCATTGGTACGATATTAAGGGGTGTATCGATACGGTTAGCCGTATCGATACAGATTTTGCTCACTGAAATCTTGAATTGGGTTTTGATAAAAAACGTATCGGTGCGCTACCTTAGTGTATCGATACCGTTCAACAGTCATTTAAAATTTTGGATTCCAATTAATTGAAAAGTCAACGTTCGAATATTAAATGCAAAGATTTTTGCAAAGGTCAGCATATCGTATCGATACGGTGTATCGGTACGCTATAGCAAAAGAATATTTTTATATGAACACTGTATCGATACGATCCTGATGCGTATCGATACGCTATAGCTTAAAGTCTTGCCCAAATTAATATCATATCGATACATGATTAGACCGTATTGGTACACTATGAACTATTAAAATTCCAGTGTTGAAAAACCGTATTGATAAGCATAAGGGTATCGATACGCATGTGCGTTTTGTTTAAGTTTGGCTTGAAAAATCATGAAAAGACTTACTTAGAATCGAACCTTTAAATATGTTTTGACTTGAAATAGTGTTTGGTTCAAAAATGTGTTGTCAAATTGTTAATCTTTGAAAACACTTAAAAGCTTTTTGTTTTACAATTTAGTCCTTAAGTTAAATTGTTATATCAAAATCAATTTTGGTTTCACAATCTCCACGTTTTGATATAACACAACCAAATATAAATTTTTAAGTTTTGAAACCTTTGAAAAGCTTACCCCCTTAATTTAAGATAGATTTTCAAAATTAAGTTTCAAGTTTTCAAAATTGGCTCTTTATAATGTATCTCCCCCTTTTGTTAGATCAAACATAAAAGCACAAGGTAGGATAATAGCAACATAATATCATTAAATTCAATTACAAACTTAAGAATGTAAATCAACCAATAGTTCAAAAAACATAAATCCAAACTCAAATCCTAACAACATAAATAAAAGCATAGAGTTCTAATAGATAGGTGCATAAACAATAAAACTAAATGATATGTGATGATATGCATAACTACTCGTTCCCACTATCATCATCATCCTCGTCCTCATAATCCTCACCATCTTGATTCCGTTGAGGCCTCCTAGTTTGGTTGAGCCAAGCACCATGGAAAGCGGTGAGTGAGACATCTATGGAATTTTGTTGAAGAGAAACGACTTTGACTTGATCCTCCAAAGATGTGAAGCGAGTATCAAGGCCCTTGACTCAATCTTCCAATGATGTGAATCGAGTGTCAATAGCGGAAAACCTGGCTTCCATGTTTGTGAATTTCTCATTAAGGAACTGTTGGGTCACGTCGGCACGCCCCGTGGCGCAGCGGAAAAATTAATCCGACGTAATCCAGCAGGATCCATGTACAAGAACGAATCCAGGGTGAAGAGATGAAGAGTTACCTTTTAAAACTCTGGAAAGTGGAAAACCGACAGTATGTCGGAATAACCACGTCAAGTAAAACCAGAATCGTCAAAGGTTCGCAACGACCTCTATGGAGTCCACCCGAACAAAATGAACAAAGTTTCCGCCTCCCTAACACTTAGGGATAAATTTCGACAGGTTTGAACACCTTCTAGGGAGAAATCGAAATCCACCTAGGGATTCCTAAGGGAGTCTGAAATCGACCAGGAGTTCAACCGGGACTTGCAATTGAGCAAGGGAACCTTTAGGGATTTTCCAGGGGGGCAAGTAGAACACCAGAAAAATATCGAACAACTTCTCAGAGAGCTTTTTGGGATATGTCGAATTCTAGTGGGGAATCCCTAGGGGTGTTGTCGAAATATTCAAGAGGAGGAAGAGTGATGATTTGGTTGCCAGCCCTTGTCCCTTTAAATAGTATTCAGAGACTTAATTCTAGTTGAATTCCTTAAATCCAAGTTCAACCGAAATTCATAGAATCTAATTATACTTGAAATTGGTTTATATTAAATATACCTAAAATAGAGAGTATGGTTTCCAATTTTTTTTGTTCGTTTCATTTGAAGGGTGTGACCCTTGTAGGTTCATGCAACGTTAGCAGCAAAATTAGAACTGTTCTAATTTTACAAACAATGAGTGGCATCTAGCAATACATCATTGCTACCTAAGTTGCATGAAGTCATGGTTTGACTTTCCTAATTCCTGAATAAACTTCCTTTATGTATTTCATGCTTTTGTCCTTTATATCTTAGATGAACACAAGTCATGAGTTAGTCACACTTGCGTTGTCCATCTAGTGTTTCTTGATGTCTTGAGTAGATTATGATAAACAAATCTCTATGATATCTCATATCATAATATTCGAGCATGACCATGCATTTTCTAATCTCACTCAATCAAGTGGTCGAAGATATTTCTCCCATTACGTAGGAGAGACAAATCCTTTCTTGATCAACCATATTTCACTACATAGGTCATTACGTATCCAATCATCAGTCTTTATAATGTAGTCAGTTACGACACACGTTTGACTATGTCAAAATACGTAAATATTTATGTTGAAATCATGTTGATCTCAAGTATGCAGATTATACATATGTTTATCATGAGCAATGTTGTGACTGTCACATAATTACCCAAGAAACATGCTCATAGCGGGTCAATCCAATATGTTGTTCTCTAACAAATACTTATGTGTTGATTTTGACATCTCTATGTCAATGACAACGCTTGTCATCAACCACATATTAGTCTTTATATATTTCACCGTCCATACCCGTAATAATATTCGACTAAGGATCCTATTTAACAATAATTGTATTATTGCATGGACATTATTATCCAATGGTTAGTTTGATGCACAGAAACATACCAAATGATAATAACGACAATGCCATTACTTGATAAATCTAGTAAAATAGTATGTCCATTCAATCATCATATGATTGGTCTTTGGGCATAATCCAACAGGAACGTCATGAGAGTGTCCATGGAGGATGAAGCAATAGGAGCACCTTGAGAGCCTTGAGGAGCTTGTGGAGCATCAGCTTGAACATCTTGGCGAGGAGCTCGAGGGACACGAACCCATTCATTGTTGACATAGGCAAAGTGAGCACGAGTGAGGGAACACTCATTTATGGGTAGGCCAAAGGGTTCGGGATAGTCATGGGTACAATCGATCTTAAGGGAGTGAAACAAATGACTCAACGCCGTAGAGTAGTAAAAAGACTTAACTTGATCGGTGTGACAATGTTGAACAAGGTAAACAAGGTCGGCGATCATGATTTGACAAAGATTAGGGCGCTTACCCTCACGAAAACACCTAAGCCAAAAATCGTCAACTTGACGAATAGTTGAAAAATTTCCACCCGAGGGACAAAAAACTATGAAATAATGAGATGAAGAATACGGTCTTGGGCATTTAAAACATTGACTGCACCAAGAGGACCATGACCTAAGGAATTCTCATCATCAATCCCGACATTTTCAAAACCAAAATCGTTACAAAGAACATCTTGATCGACTCGAAAAGTTGTTCCCATAAGATGAGACTCTATAGCAACAACGTGTTCCCTTTTTTCATCATGAATGCATTTGGCATTGGAAAAGAAAATTATGACCAAATTTCGATATAAAATAGGAGGAAGGTCAAAAAGTTTATAAATTTCCATCTTTGAATCAAAGGAAGACATTCAAATTTAAAACGTTCAGAGTTCAAAAATGGGATTGACACGACACGTTCTTCTCTAAGAGTAAAACCTTAGAATATTTTATAACGTGACATATCCGAAGGGTGTGGAAAACTATTTTGGATTATGTAAGGGAGGTTAGGTTTAGGATTACCCTCATCGTCTTCGATGGGATCGACAGAGGAAGAGGCTAACTATCGCTTCGCTCTCTTTTTGGGTGCCATAATCCTAAAAACTTCAAAACAATTCGAATATGCATAGAATTATCATCTCATTCAATACACCAATAAATTCCAATAATTCAAGGTACTGAAAAATATTTAATGGTAAAAATATATACAAGTATAAAAGAAAAGTTTGGTGAATTTTTTTTCCAAAAAAATAGTTTAAAAAAATATACGGTATAAAATTATATTCGAATGAAAAATTTTCGGATTTTAAAAAGTTTTTGTAAAACCTTGAAAACCCATATCACACATATATTTTATACAAAAATTAAGTGAAAACAACTAATAAAATCAAATGAAAATTAAAAAGAAAAAAGAAAAAAAGTTTATACCTTGAGTTATGAGAATGGATGAATGTGTGATGTAAATGCACAAGATTGCTAACAAAGCTTGGCTTTGATGTGTTGATGAAAAACCCTCAATTAATTTGAAGTTTGATGTGAAAAATTTGAGAGATTGATGGGGGTTTTTATAGGTATTTGCGGCCAGGGTTTTTAGAGAAACAGAAGGGAAGATTTTGTGTAAAAGTGATTTTTCATTAAACAACCCTATTTTAACTCTCCATCGAAACCGTATCGGTACGCTTGTAAAGCGTATCGATACACCTTGCCCTAATTTTAAATTTGATTTCAATACCGTATCGATACACGTGACTGTATCGATACAGTTTGACATGTATCACTTCCCTTGACGAAGCCGTATCGATATGCCTTTACAAGATAGTGAAATTTTGACAGTTTCAAGTCCAAAAATCTAACTTTAAACGTCCCTAAATGCATGTGAATGACATATGAATAAGATTTAATGGCTAAAATTAATGCATACTCCCCCTAGCAACATGCATAGAAGCAAAATGAGGCAAATTAACTTAAGCATGAATATCAACCAATTTCAAACAAAATTTTGACCATTTGGGACCTAAAAGGGTAAAAAAGGCTAGTTAAACGTAACTCTCTCCTAAGGGTCCAAAAATGATCTTTATCTAAAGGTTTGGTAAATATATCCGCTAATTGGATCAATGTATCAACATATTCTAGAATAACATAATTTTTCAACACATGGTCTCTAATAAAATGATGTCTAATTTCTATATATTTGGTTCTAGAGTGTTGGATGTGATTCTTAGTGAGACATATGACACTAGTGTTGTCACACCTAAGGGTTATGACATCTACTTGAACACCACAATCTAAGAGTTGTTGCTTTATCCAAAGGACTTGAGCACAACAACTCCCTGAGGATATGTACTCCGCTTCAGTGGTAGATAAGGCTACGCTATTTTGTTTCTTAGAAAACCAAGATACGAGCATACTACCTAAGAATTGGCATGTTCTAGAGGTACTTTTTCTATCTATCTTGCATCCCCCATAATCCGCATCCGAATAAGCATGAAGGCTAAAGGAAGAATCCTTAGGATACCAAAGACCTAAGTTAGGTGTGTCTCTAAGGTATCTAAAAATTCTCTTAATGGCTACTAAGTGTGATTCTCTAGGACTAGCTTGGAACCTAGCACACAAGAAAACACTAAACATAATATCTGGTCTACTTGCGGTAAGGTAAAGCAAAAAACCTATCATAGATCTATAAAGCTTAGAATCGACACAATTACCTCCTTCATCTTTGTCAAGGTTTATAGAAGAGCTCATAGGAGTGGCTTGAGGCTTCACATTCTCCAATCCGAACATCTTGAGCATTTCGTTCACATACTTTGCTTGATTGATGAATGTGGCATCTTGAGCAAAAACCCAAAATCTTTAATTTCTCTAAAACCCCCAAATCCAAACCCTAAATCCCCAAATTTCTCCCCTCCCACCACCAATTGAACCACCTCTGACCACCATTGCCTTCTTTAGCCCCCACGATCGAAAGCCCTATAATTCCATCGTCAAAAACCAGCGAATGAATCGTCGATCGCTCCGTCGACGAACATCCAAAAATGAAGAAAAAATAGACCGATTGGACTTCTAATCGAAGGCTAAAGGGTGGGGATGTTAAATGGTGAGGTACCCGACGATTGGGTGGTGAACAATGAATCGTCGACGTGTGGGGGATGCCAAACGGTGATGGATATATGGTTTGAGGGTTTGTTTGAAGGAAATTAAAACTTTGGGGTTTTTTAAGAAGTATATAATTTTTAAGTAATTTAAAAATTAAATAAATGTATAAATTAGGCCATATGTCATGTTATAATTGGTTAACGGAAATTTTTTAATGGTTGCTAACGAAAAAACCCAATATGAGCTACGAAATAAAACATTAAGCACCAAAATGGACCAAAATACGTTAGTCACCAAACTGAAACAATGGATATAAGTTGGGCCCTTTTTGACTATTAAGCCTAAAAGTTATTATGCGGACGTTAATCATGACTTTCTCATGGCCTTTTTAACTCTATGTACACACTGAATAAATAGTAATTATCAAAACTTTCCAAGACATTTTTTGGCCTTGAGTGAAAATTAGTTATTTTATAGAATGAAATTATATTCTGTAGAGTGGATCGTTGAATCGATAAATGTCAAGAGGGGGGTGAATTGGATTTTTTTTTATTTTGGTTGGTAGTGAAGTGGTAAAATAAAATTGAGGAAAAAGACAATTATAGTGGTTCAAGTTCCAAATGAACTCTACATCTACTACCTTAGCTCCCACTAAGGATTTTCCAAACAACTTCACAAGTTGATATTCCGCTTTTCTAGGATTAGGAGGAAACCTTTACACAAATGGTCAATTTTCTACTCAAAATTGACCAAACCCTCTCACAAGTGTAAAAAGAAGAATGTGGCAAATACAATGTATCTATCAAGACTTATATTTCCCAAATTACAACCACACAACCCAATTGAATTTGAAAAATAGGAAATTACAAAGATTGACAATTGGGGTTTTACAAGGATATTGAAATTTAAGCACTTGAGCTTGGATTTGATGTATGATTGTTTCTCTTAGGATCAATAGTTGTTGATGGTTGTTTTTAAACTCCATTTTATGCATTCTCATTCAATTCTAGCCGTTAGGGTGGTTGCCATCATCAATATAGTCGTTGGGATGAAATCTTCCCACCATAAGTTCACTTCTGCAACTACCTATTTCGAAAAACCTATACCTGTTTCAAAACAGACCAAAATAGAAATAGCAGTTGGGGTGTAATTAAGATACCGTATCGAAACGGATACGATTGTTTCGATATGCCAAGAGCCCGTTCAAAAACGGCTTGATTTCGTTTCGAAACAATTTGAAACTGTCAAAACCCGTATTGAAACGTGCTTAAATTATTTCGATACGTCTTAACCATTTTGTAAAAATTAGTTATAAAATTGCAACAGTCATAAATTTTAAATCCAAGTTCAAATCTCGTTTTGAAAGGTTTGAGATCGTTTCGATACAGACGTATCGAAACAGATATGCCCGTGCTGTTGTTTTTCATCCGTTTCGAAACATAGTGTCCTGTTTTGATACTATCGTATCGAGACGAGAAGTCTCATTCCGAAACCAATTTTAACAGTTTCAACGCGTATCGAAACACCTAAGGGCTGTTTTGAAACCGTGACTCGAAAATCACTGTGTTAACTTGGAAAACACTTAGCAAAATTTGTATAACCATTTGGTTTTGACTTGACCACTTTGCTTAAAAGTTTTGGGAAGTTTTGAGGACTTAAAATTTTATTTTCTATTTTCAATTTAGTCCTTAAATCCTTTGTTATATCAATATCAAATCTTTGGTTTCATAATCCCCCTTTTTGATATAACAAAACCAAGTATAAATTTTTAAGTGTTTTGAAATCTTTGAAAAACTTTTAACTCCCCTTCAATTTAATATAGTTTTTAAAGTTTTGAAAAGTTGATATTTAAAGCACTTGAAACTTAAAAACAAACTTAAAAACACTTAGGCTCTTAGGAATTACTTCTCCCCCTTTTTGTTAGATCAAACATATAATCAAGAGTAAATAAGAATAAAACAAGCATAAATCATAAACCAAACAACATAATAGCATATATAGCATTAAAATCATAAAACGAATTCAAACATAAAATCAAACTCAATCTTAAAAACATGAAATCAAAGCATAAGTCTTAAAACAAAAAAATAGAGATAGGTGCATAAACTCAATCCTAATATGACAAAATAAAATGATATGCAATAAAAATAAGGTGCCTCATCGTCTTCATCGCCTCCAAGGTTATCCAAGAAATCATCCATGTCCTTCTCTTGATCCTTGCGAAAATGCCTCCAATCACCATAGAAGTTGGTGAATAAGAGATCCATGGATGATTGTTGGATTTAAAGGGAGGTAAGGCGATTCTCTATGCCAAGAACACGATCCTCCAAAGATGTGAATTGAGTGTCGATAGCTGCAAACCCGAAAGCCATGTTTGTGTTCATGGTGTTGAACTTATCGGTGAGGAAGGCCATGAGAGCAGCATTGTTAGGAGCCACAACAGGAATTTGAACTTGTAGTTGAGGCTCTTCTTGAGGTGCTTGAGCTCTAAGATCAACTCGAGTCCGTTCACTATTAGTTTATCGAAATCCGGACCTTACGAGAGAAGACTCACCAAGCTTTTGCTTGTGTTGTTCCAGAAAATTGTATGAGACATCAAGGTCAAGGCAAACAAAAATATAGCTCAAAGCTGTCCCATAGGTGAAAGAGGTGATGGAGTCGGATTCACGATGCCTTACTAGATGGACCATCTCGGCAAACATTATCTTCACCAAGTTAGGGTCCTATGCTTGTCGGAAACACTCGAGCCAAAAGGTGTCAACTTGACGGATATGGGCAAATTTTTCTCCGAATGGGCGAAAAAACCAAGATATGATTAAGTGCAAGAAACAGTCTTGGACATCCAAAGTGAGAACCGATCCATTTTGAGATCCAAAGGTGGATTCATCCTCAATACCCTCATCAACAAGCCCAAGAACAGTCACTAAGGTGGATGGTTCAATGTGAAACTTCTTACCCAAGATGTAAGACTTGATAGCAATAACTCCGGAACGATCGACATTGCTAATAAGATGAGCATTGGAGTAGAAAAGCAATACCATGTTTTTGTAGACAATGTCGGGAATATTCATGAAGCTTATGAAACCCCAACGTTGCAAAAGAGGTAGGTACTTAAAGTAGAAACACTCGAAATCAAGGAATGCCATGTCTACAACTCTCTCTATTCGAACAACAACATCTTGAAGAATTTTAAACTGATTCCTAGCCTATTGGTTTCTAAGACTTTTGGCATAAAGAAGGGCAAGGTTTGGACGAACATCGTCACCGGGGTTCAAACCTTCACCCCCTTCAGTCTTTCTTTTCTTATGCAAAGCCATTACAAACACCTATAAACAAAGCAAGCAATAAAATTTAAGTACCTTAAAGATTTTAAAAACACTTTGAAACAATTTTTTTTGATGAAAACATTTTCGAAAAACAATGTTAAAAAATACGATTAAAATAAAATATATTTGAAACAAAAAAATTGAGATTTGAATTTTTTTTACAAGATTTTGAAAACCCGTAATGTAAAACAAGTAGTCTATACAAAACTATAAATTTTTAACATAATATTAAAGAAAAAGAAAAAGATAGAAAGTACCTTAAAGATGGGATTTTGGAGGATTTTGTGGATGAAATTGCACAAAATTGATGAAGCTTGCTTAGATTGATGTTTAATAGTAAAAGCTCTCAAGTTTTGATGAAAACACAGAGATTTGATGGGGTTTTATAGATGAAATCGGTCTAGGGTTTTGAGGGTTTAAAACCCTTTAAATTTGGCTTTTCCGGATACACGTTTCGAAATAGGAGAGGTCGTTTCGAAACAGGCGTACCGAAACGCATACGAACGTTCTGAAACTTATTGACCATTTTGATATAAGTTTGACTGTATCGAAGCCCAAGAGTTTCCCGTATCGAAACGAAGAAGGGTTGTTTTGATACAAGTTTTAACAGAACCAAAACGTTTCGAAACAACTTGGTCCATATGTGTTCTTTAGAGGCAGCCCGTATCAAAATAGGGTGACCCGTTTCGATACCAATAGCCATGGAAGAGCAGATAAGGATCTAAAATGCAGAAGAATCGAACTTTGATTAAACCTAGATGCATGAATGAGATGAATGAGCAAGTTTAACATATCAAAACATAAACATACTCCCCCTAACTATAAGCAAAGATATAATTAAGATAAAAAACACATAAGCATGAGATTCAAGAAATTTTAAGAAAAAAGGTCCTAAAAGGTCAAGATAGGCTAGTTAGACCTAACACTCTCCTAAGGGACAAAAACGCTCTTTATCTAGAGGTTTGGTAAAGATGTCCGTTAATTGATTCAAGGTATCTACATACTCTAAAATAACATCTTCCTTAAGGACATGATCTCTAATGAAATGATGCCTTATTTCTATGTGTTTGGTTATAGAGTGTTGGATGGGATTTTTGGTAACACATATGGCACTAGTGTTATCACACTTAAGGGGTATGATGTCTACCTCAATTTCATAGTCTAAGAGTTGTTGTTTCATCCAAAAGACTTGAGCACAACAACTCTCTAAGGATATGTAATCCGCTTCGGTGGTAGATAAAGCTACACTATTTTGTTTCATACAGAACCAAGATATGAGCATACCGTTGTCACTAAATTTTCACCCCAACTTTTAATAATTAAAAAAACAAAAAACCAAAAAAGTCAAATATATATATAATATAAAATAATAAAAATCCTTTTAAAGCCCACCTTTTAAAATAAATACCCATTTTCAAAAAGAGACCATTTCAAAAAGCCCACTTTTAAATAAAGAAAATAAAGCCCATTTTGTTATGTTGTAGCCCACTTTTAAAGTAAAATAAAAAAAAGAAAGAAAAAGGAAAAAAAAATGTAATCATGTTGTTTAATAATTATGAAAAAAAAAGAAACGAAGTGAGGTAATAATTATGAAAATGTGATAAAAAAGGGTCAAAAACAATAAAAATAAAAATAAAAAAGGGAAAAGAGAGCCAGACCGCGGGTCACGCGCCGGCACATGCAATCCACGCGCGCGGGGCAGGGCTCTCCAAACCCTCGTCGCGCACACGAATGGCCACCGTTCTCCGTCCACCGGTCGCGGCAGCCGTCGTGTTTGGTTCCGATCGGACCGCCTTGTTGCTATCGTCCCTTTTCCGCCGACGCCGCTTGCCTTCGTTGCCTATAACCGCTAAAATTTGCAAAAAAATGAAACTAAATAATAAACCCTAGATTCGAATTAAAGGGGAAATTATATCTCAAATTTGGATCAAAATGGATGATTTCTTGGGGGTTTTACCAGGTATCAAGTTGTTTGTCTGATTTAAGCTCCAATTTGGGGATCATATTCAGATATTAGCTTGATTTTGAAGCTCAAAGATTAGTATAAAACCCCACTTTACCCATTTGTTTAACACATAAAATTTGAGAGAAAAATCAATAGAAAAGGTTCAAGAAAAATCTAAAAAAAAAACTCTCTGGTTTTTTTGAGTTGGCTGGAAATTTTTGGGAGTGAAATTTTGAGTTTGGAGCAATTTTTCGGAGTTGGTTTGGAGCAGTTCGAGAAGCTTGAATTCGAGTTCGTTGTTCGTCGATTTCTCAGTAAAATTTCTAACTTTTCTTTATTTTTTTATGTTAATTACATGTTTGTTCTTGGTTGAATTTTGGTGTTTTTGCTTGTGTTGTTTGTGATTTTTTTAGGTTTTGTAACCCCCTTAGCCCGGCCTAGACGGTTGACCCGAACTACGAAGATTACACGGGGAAAACCAAAGTCAACCCGAAAGTTAACATTGATTAACGACCCTTTTTTTCTTTTTAACTTTTTCTAAATGCATATTAACCTTAGGTGTACTCTTGAGATAAGCATACTAAAAAACAACAGCAATCGGAAAACAATAAGGGACTCAATTGCACAACATTCGAATTTAGGGATCAATTTGTAAATTCTGGAAATTAAGAGGACTTTACCAATTTTTAAGTTACCATTATGAAATTAGTCATGTTTCATGCTTCTCTGTCAAATTTCATCTCAAACGGACATCTCAAACTCAATCAATTGCATATACAAAAATCAGGACTAAAACGTAAAGCTTGCAAACCTCAAAACCATTCAAATCAGTGCCCAACGGTCAAGTGTTTCGAAACGGGTCTAGGCCGTTCAGAAACACCCCTTGGCAGTAGCCAAAGTGTTTCGAAACACCTCTGCCCGTTTCGAAACACCCAGGCCAAAATATGTACCTGTTTCGAAACAGGCAAGGGTGTTTCGAAACACCTTGCCCAGAAACAGCAGAAAGGCCTGTTTTACACACTTTCGACCCACCAAACACGCTCACAAGACCTCCATGTCATGCCAACAAGTCATCAAACATTAAAGGAACACATTTGCATCATCAAAGCTCAATCACGACCTCAAATAAGAAAAACCACAAGTCTAAAGGCATGCATCCTAGAATGAAAAGCAAGCAATCATCAAATCTCCAAAACAAATACCAAATGGCCATTTACATGTTCCAAACATCATCATAGGCATTAAACCAAACATAGGGAGTCCAAAACATCTCCCAAAAACACAATTTAGGTTCTCATTGCCAAATACCAAAAGCTAATAGTGTTGTGAAAATAGTCACCATACATGAGCTTAGACTTTCACTTGGATCCTTGACCTCCTTGCTGCCCTTAAAGCACTTCAATGCTCTGCATTATTGGTTCAAGAAAGAGAGAGCGTAAGCACGTATGCTTAGTGAGAAATGCTCTAATAAAACAACACAATAATGCACTTTGTAAAAACACCTTTCCAAGGCCTTTAATTTCAAAACATCATTTATCATGCATTTATGCATACAACCAAGCATCTCATGCTTCAATTCATCAACATGTCATATTGGCTTTCAAGTGATAATCCATAACCATTTTCAACTCAAAACACAATTGGATACGCGGATTACAAGCGTTGTCCCATACGCTCTATACACACTACCAAACACTCAAGGTGGAGTTTACCGGTACAATCACAACCCCTCAACACCCGTGATGGAGTCTACGGTACAATTACAACCCCTCTACATCACTCATTGGTAGTTGTATAACATCACTAACGAGAACACGAGACACACAACACAAGATCCTCACATGGCCATTTAACCACCATTATGATCTTAGACATCTCGTTAGTGTTCTTGGATGGAGTTTACGGTACCATTACAACCCCTCAACATCCAAGGCGACTTTATTCACGGTGCACCCAATCCTATAGCCGGATAACTATATCCGATTCAAGTACTTTTAAACCAACACATCACTTGCCACTATACATCATTTACCATCATCAATCCACTGTTTTAAAGCATTTAACAAAGCCATTAAATAATCATGCATCACAATGCATCAAACCACATTTATCAATGTTTAAATCAAGGATCTCTTACATTGAGCATCCTTCAACACATGGCTTACAAAACCAGCATTAAACATGCTAAAATATGCTTTCAAAACGGAATTTAAACATGCAAAATAAACACATTGCATTCAACCATCTCATGGTTCTTCAAAAAGAGAGTTTCTCCAAAAACTTACTCTTGAGCTTAGCTAAGTTGTTTAGACTTAAACTAAGCTCCCATAACCTTCAAACGTTGGTTTCAAAGCTGAAAATCAAACTTCACTCACCGATTCCATTTCGCAAACTTACCGAAACGCCGATCAAGCCTCCGTATCAACACCACAAGGATCTGAAGATGTCTCCTCTGTTTTAAACACATCAAAGCAGAGGATTAATGCATCATCATGCATTAAAATCTTCAACCAAAACACCTAAACTCGCTGCTCTCATCAAAACTCACATTTCGGCTACCAAACACAACCGAAATCACATCCAAACACCACTACAACATTACCCAACCAAGATCCATCAATTCCAATCATTCTTAGACATCAATTAACATCCAAAAAGAGCCTAATCACGTCCTTATACCTCCAGCTATAGCAGAACATCAAAACAACCCCAAAACCACCATTAACTCAAGTAAAAACTTAGGAAAATCAACCTATTCGGGATTGCATTGATTAAACCTCAATTACACATCATTTAGACATCCAAAATACATCAAGAAGACATCTCAAAACAGATCCCAATCATTTAATACGAATTTCTTCAAAATTAAATCCAAATCTTGCATTTTAAGCCAAAATCAAGATCACAACATCAAAACCTTTAATAAAACTCAATTTAAGGATTGAGAACTTGGGAATTTCAGTAAAGAACTGAGTATTTAGAGGAGAAGGACGTTCAAACCTCTAAATGTGGATTTCTCCTTGTTTAGAGCCAAAATTCTTGAAAATTTAATAAGCAAATGATGAGGATTTGGTGTAGAAATGATTAGAAATCATTTAGAGATTGAAATCTCAACTTTAGGTGTGAAAGTCAAAGGAAAAGTGGCTGTGGAAATGTGTTTGGCTGAGGGAAAATTGAGAGAAAATGAAATGAGAAAAATTTGGCAAAAGTTAGTTATAAAACTAAAATATCTCTTTTCTCTCTTTTCTTTTTATTTAATAACATTAAATGAGTCTTTAAAATCTAAGAAAAATCTGGAGAAACCCTCCCTTGGGTAAATTAGCTCCTTAAAGATTCAAAGTTTCAATCCTTTTAAAATAGTCACCAACTTTTCAAAAATTACATTTTAGTCACTAACTTGAAATGTCATATTTCCAAACCCCATTTTGTAAAATTGATTTCACCACTCTCTTATATATAATAAAAGAGGTTTTTTAGATATTTTTCCATATTTTTAATGCATCCCGAACTAGGCTTTCCCTAAAAACCACTTTTTATATTCGAACCGTAATTTAAATCGGTCCGGTTTAGACCCTAAACTTCCAAGCCCAAAATTGGGGTGTTACAGGTTTTTTTCTCGAGGTTGGAAAATCGTTCACAATTTCGGTTTTTTTATTTATAGAATTTTTTTTAATTCTTGTTTGATCTTAAAATTTTTGCATGCTTTAAAAATATTGTTAGGGTTATTTTGATATTTAGAGATGTAGAAAATAGTTTAAAAGATATTTATATTTTAAATTCAGGAGTAAAAATGAATAAATGTGGCTAAATTAAAAAAAAACTTGAAATTAGGGATCTATTTAGAAGAAAAAATAATGTGAGGTGTTAGATAATAAAAGGCTTAATTTTAAAAAAATTAAAAAAAAATATGATTTTTTTAATAATTGATGGGCAAAATGATTTTGAAAACATAATGATAAAGACGGTTTTTAGAAAAAAAGGAAAAACGAAATATTTTTTTCAAGGAAAAGAAAATAAAAATGTGTTTTTAAATAAAAGGTTTCAAATGAAAGTTTAGGCTATAGGATTTAAATAAATCTTTTGAAAAGGGAAAAAACTTAAAAAAAATTGTTAGAAGAAATGAAGTTTATTTTTTAAAATGGGTTGTTTTAAAAGAAAAAAAACTTAAAAATGAAAATGAATTTTGAAAGAAAAAAAAGGGTGAAAATGCTTTTTTTTTTAAAGGGAAAACATAAATTGGTAGAGAAAAAACATAAAAAAAATGAAAAAAATAAAAAAACGTAAAAAAGGGTTTTGGCTTAGAAAATAAAAAGAAATAAAAGCTTTTAAAAGGAATAATAAAAAGCGTAAAAATAAAAAAAATAAAAATTTGCTTTCTTGTTTTTAGAAATATGTGAAAACTTAAGATTAGAGATTAAAGCTTAGATAGAAACTTTTTTTTTGTTGAAAAATGTTCTTCCCAAAAAATAAAATACACTTAAGCATACTTGAACTCTTAATTACGAATAAAAGACTTAGACGATTTTAAGGCTTTTAAATAATCAAACTTAGAATTAAATAAAATGCTCAACACACATAAATTTCTTTGTTGTTTGAAAAAGTGAAACTTAATCAATGTGGTGTCTTACCAAACGGGAATGGCGGGTTGGCGCCAGAAATGTTAGCGGCGATTAAAGTTCATTTCTCAGACGATAAGGTCGTTAAAACAAACTAATATTCATTAAACGGACAAGTAAAGTCGAACCTTTTGTGAACTTGCAAATTCCAGTTTTGAAAACGATTTTAAAACCAATTAGGTACCAATTTTGGGCATCGTGGGGGTGCTAACCCTTCCTCACGCGTAACTGACCCCCGAACCTGTTTTTTGATTTTCGCACACAAAAATCGTTGTTTTATTAAAACAAAACATTTTATTAAAATAACCTTATTTTTAAAAAGTGATCCAATCACACTTTTTTTAAAAAAAGATTGGTGGCGACTCCATTGATTTTTAAAAGTGTTTTTTTTTCTCCAAAAGTCGAAGCCTCCTTCCCTTAAAAAAGGCGGTTGTGACTGCTTGGCGACTCCGCTGGGGACGTGTTTTTGTTTTAAAAAATAAAAACAAAGAGGGTCAGACAACAAATTGGTTTTTAATGGTTTTCAAAAAATGTTTTTTTTTTAAATATGGAATTTACAAGTTCTCCCTAGGTTCTATTTATTTTTCTGTTTAAATGAATATGGCTCTATTTTACGCATTTAAAGACTTAATTTCAAGCTCTATTCCCGAGCTTTGTCCCATTCGTTTTAAGTGCGGGGAACATACTTTGCTCATGTAAGAATATTAATTCTTCGTATGACCATCGCAAATTACCTTCGGGGCTCAATCCTTTTGCCTTCATAAGGATACTGATTCTTCGAGAAGGCTTAGGTGGTGAGTCCTCCTGAGTTGAACTCGATTCGTTTGTAGCCTATAATGGGTGAGAATCGAGGTCCTTGCTACTCTTAGTAGAGGACAGCAAGGACATCTTGGGCACCTTTTTAGAACCAAACCAAGTTTGAGAATTTAGAGCCTACCCCTAATAGAGCCATGCAGAAAGCCTAGGGTGTCGAGTTGCATGTAATCTGTGGGGACATGTCCTGAAATGTTCGAATGCCAGCCAAAATTATCGTGCATTTAAAATGTTTTTGATTATTTTATCTGTTTCATTTGTTTGTTCTTGCTTGTTAATCTCTGTTTATTATCTTGTTTATTTTGCATGTGCATCATTTCATATTAGAAGGGGTTGATTCTGAAAAGTTGTTCAACTATGGACGGAAAGCTCTTAAAGAAGGAAGAGGAAAATGCAAAAGTGCGTCACTAGTCTGAGGTTAATCAGAGAAAGTATGGGGACAATTTGAGTGCGGGTCACGAAACATAAACTTCAGAGTATGCCCACGTTGGTGTTAAACAAAACGACGTGAATGAGTTAAGGGGATATGGGAACATTTTGATTTTAAGACCAAGTAGTTGTCCCGTGAGTCCTATGGTGACATATCATATCTTCTGTTTGTGAAGGCCTATGAGCTGTTTCTAAAGACTTTAATTCAGTTCTGGAACCCTGGGTATTGCTGTTTTACGTTCAACGGAGAAGACATGATGCCAACTTTTGAGGAACAGTTGGCATTGTTTAATATTCCTTAAGTGGAAAAGAATTGGGTGTATACAAAGCCACCCAAGAACAAGAATTCGCACTCAAAACTTGTATCATTTGCCGGAATGAGCGATGAATGGGCTGAAGGGTTGATACGGAAGAGAGGGGGAAGTTTCAATTTTCCTTGGTCACGCATTCGAAGCATTGTTCTAGTTCATCCAGACATCACAAAAAAGGTAGACCTCTTGGCCATCGCAATTTATGGTTTAGTGATTTTTTCAAAGGTGTTGGGAAACATCGATGTGCCCTATTAGACTTCTTTGAGCAGTTGAAGAGGAATGTCAATCCAGTGCCTGTAGTGTTAGCAGAAACCTTCATTTCTTTGAACGCTTGTCGAAAAGTGGAAGACGTGCATTTTGGAGGACGTGCTCCGTTACTTCAAGTTTGGGCCCCTAGTCATTTCTGGGAGTGTCCAACTTTGGCCTTACCAAATGTGTTCTCCCCAAACTTTTCCCCACTTCAAGAGTTTTTTGGCGCAAGATTGGCTGAGTGTGAAGAGAGGCAAATGAGTAGATATCTTCAGAGATCATCGCGACGAGGACATCAAATGGAGAGTTCCATGGATGGGACGTGCAATAGTAAGGTATAGATATGGAGATTACAATTATCTGGTGTTGGTAGGCTTATGTGGAGGAATTGGATGTGCACCTCTGTTAATATCACACCAATATGGATCGCGACAATTTATTGCCTTCACTTCCGAGCTTGGTACGTCAAAATTCGAGTTTCAAGGGGAGTTTAGGCAAAAGGTGCAAGAAATCAATGATTCATGGAAGATGTGCTATTTTATGAAGACAAAATCTGACAAGCATTGCATGTATACTCCTGATTAAGATATTTAGAGGCATACGAGGATGAATGACAAGGTTATGTTACCTACCCATGGGCTCGCTAAGTCAATAGAAGTACATTTGAGGGTGGTTCCTTTAGAGGATGACATTTTGAGGGAAGAGCTAAGACGGGCTAGGTTGGAAATCGAAGCGCTTAAAGAACAGAATTTACGAGACAAGTTTGAAGTGAGCCTTGATGTAGAAAAACACAAGGGAGAAGCCAACCGTGTGCGGAAAATGTATGAGAATCTAGAAGAAAGGTATGAGATCCAGAGGGTTGATTTCCTTAAACTTCAAGCAACAGTTCGATATGCGGACCTTTGAAAAAGCCCAGAACAATAGAGACAAGAGATAGAACAAGCCATCATGAAAGAAAAGAAACACGGTAAGAATGAGATAGAAAAATTCTGACAGGCCTTAGCTGAAAAAAGAAAAAAAGGTGAAACAAGCAGTAGAGAACGAGGAAGGGAAAATACTTCGAGAGGAGTCAAAGGAAGATTCGACTACATGGAAAAGGCAAGCCCACGACAACAAATTTTGTTTGCTAAAGCTACAATCAGTCTACGACGAAACCACTAAGAAGTTGAAGCAAAGTCAAGCCTTCATCATTGAGCTAGAAGCCAAAGTAGAGAATTTGAGTCAAACGGTTCACATGATACAAAGGGATTGTACCTATGAAGAACTCCAAGCTCGTTCGAATGAGAATGACTTCTTGAAAGAGCGAGTTAAAGAGATGGATCATCTCCTTTAAGAGTACAGAATGAATATCTTAGTTCTAGAAGATATCACCGAAGGAGGAAACGACTATAGGTTCACTCGCCTCAGAGATAATGCTCGAAGGTTCCAAGAAAGGGATGAATTTGACAGGATAGTGATGACACAAGTCCAAGATGTGGCCAAGCATGTAACAATATTAGCAACTGAAGCTGCAGCCCTTCGACAATACGCCAAGCCTGTTGGAGAAGTGGGACCAAGACTCATGTGGCTAGTTGAAGAAATCAAGGAGTTAGGCGTTCGAGTAGAAAAATATTTGTAATTCTAAAAGTTGTAATAAAACTTTTGTATTTAATAAAGAGTTTCCTTTCTTGAACAGATTTTCAATAGAATTGATGGCCCTTCAACTGCATTCATGCATTTGCATTATCTTGTTTGCTTCGTTGTTTTCTTTTTGTGAATCCATTTGTGCATACATTTATTCTTTCATAAACTAACTTAATAATAAAACGACATAATATCCAAAATTGCTAAGACAACCCATAAATACAATACACGAGCCCAAACCCGAGCCATAAACTCTGAGGAAAGATTGGAAACTTTGGAGGCAAACCAAAAGAACATTCATGATAAGCTAGAGAAAATGGAGGTTGACATGAAACAACAAGTTGAGGTAGTTCACCAAAACACAGTCAGTTCGATAGCTGCATTGCTTGGATTCAAGGACCCAGATTCGGTTGAAGAAGGGGGAAATACTTCTACCATTCCTCAATTCTCAGGGATGACCATTAGGAAGGAGGATGTTGCGAAGGCCAAAACACCCATTCATATAGCTGAATCTTCCACTCATATTCCAAATATGCATGCCAACAATTACGAGGTGCCCGACCTCGATAAAGTTGCTAATAAGGCTCGAACCGAAAAGAAATTGGAAGAGAAATACGAGAAGTTAGAAGGAATGTTCAAGTACTTCCAAGATAGAACTACTTATGGTGGGATGGATGCCAAGGATCTGAGCTTGGTAACTGATTTAGTTGCGCCACCAAAATTTAAGATCACGGACTTCGAGAAATATAATGGGACCACATGCCCATCAGCACATCTTACCATGTACTGTAGAAAGATGTCCATGTACCTTGATAATGAGAAGCTACTCATTCAATGCTTTCAAGATAGCCTAGTAGGGTCCGCTGCACGTTGGTACTTGCAGTTAAGTCGAGTGAACATCAAATTATGGAGAGACCTGTCAGAAGCCTTCAGTGAGCAATGCAAATATGTATCAGACATGGTTCCAACCCGTCTGGTCTTGCAAGGGATGGAGCAAAAGCAACACGAGAGCTTCCGCCAATATGCTCAAAGGTGGAGGGATGTAGCGGCACAGGTGCAACCACCGTTGCTAGAAAACGAGATCACCCTGATGTTTGTAGAAACACTAAAGGATCCCTTTTATGATTGTAAAGTGTTTAGGTGTTCTCCTTTTATGAGTGCAAGTGCACACTCTTGTCAAGTTATAGTATAAAATATATCGTCTCCCACAGGGATTGGAGAAACTCTTATGAATGGTTTCCTGCACACAGATTTAGCAAATGCAACATTAAATCTCATGATAAGGAAATATAAAAACACAAGTAAAGATAAAGATAAAGATAGTAATAAGAGGAATGATAGAAAGAGATTGGGCGATAAGCTGGGTAAGACAAGTGCAACTCAGTAGCTTGTGGATTGCATTGTATAGCCTTGAATGTGTTTTGCGCTGCCATGAGTTGCTGCCTCGGCGGGCGGCAAACTACGACCTTGTCACACGATCGCAGCAGGTCACTACCATTGTAGGGGTGTGTACTGTCTCGGAATGTGGAATGGAAAGAAGTCCTGGTGGCAAGTTTGGAAGACATTCTAAGTTCAGCGGGATAGTCGACAGTGATCTCTTCTATTTCTAGGTTAGGATGCTCGAGATTGCTTAAATTGAGGACTAGTGTGGAACAAAATTAGACAACTCGGTTGGTAATCCCTTTTAGTCGCTGAAACTTGTGGACTAGTGTGGAACCAAGTTAGTCACACCTTTGTGAGTTGTGACCGTGCTGAACCCTTTCGCGAGCTTTGCACTTTCGCGCCCAACAAATGGATTTTCTCTTCAACTGACTGATGTTGAATAATTCAATGAACAAGAAGCATAGATTAAGCAAACTCAGAACTTTATTGAAAATAACTCAAAACTATACAACCGTTTCCACAAATTACTTTATATACACGCGTCTAAACCCTAGGAGAGTTGGGTCGCAACCCCCAACACTCCAACTTATCTAGCTAACCCCCCATCTTCACTCTAATCGGCAGTTTCCGTTGATCTCTCGCAACAAGCCGTTTTCCCTCTACGAGATATGCCCCTATACCATTACATACATTGGGTATATATAGGGCTCTTGACCTAAGTTCAGTCCTCCTTCAAGTAGGAGTTCTAAAAGTAAATTGCATTAAATACAGACTCCTTTATTCTTTAATTACAGACTCTTTGGATGTTGCCTTCTTCAGCAAGTAAGGATAAGTGCTCCCACTTATCGATCTTGAATTAACTCTACCGGCCGCTATATGCTTTAGGAAGCTGCAATACTGGGCTCATTGGGCTTAGGAAATTGTCCTCTTGAAATCGCAACCCATCTTGGCTAAGTCGGTGTAACTCCTGCCCAGGTGGCTCTTGGCGACAGTGCTGCTTCGGAAACATCCTTGGCGGCATCTTGAGCTGCTTCAGTACAGTTTCTTTGGTTCCAGCTTTCTTGCCTTGTCCTCTCCTCTCATATACTCTCCTAGCTATAGCATCTGAAAACATAAACTAAACTAAAACAATAACTTTTCTTCACCAATCATAAGATATTCGATAAAAGCATGGTAAAAGAGAAGATGATGCTATAATGCATGCAATGCACCTAAATATGTCTAAATGAGCTCAAGAATATTAATAATAAGGGCAGGAATGTGTACAAAATTTAGAACTCATGGACACTCTACACACCCCCAAACTCAAACTATTGTTTGTCCTCGAGCAATGCAACCTAACTAGTAAATCTGCCTTTAGCACAAAATTAATAGAATGTTAGCTTTTAACATGATTTTTTACCTCAAGGTCGTGGCACCTATATAATGTTAGTGACAGGGAATGACATGAAATAACTTAGATTAATTTTTCTTAATGCCAGTGCAGTGTATGCAGGTATGTGTTCATGCTAAACATGCTGAAGTTACCAAGTTAATAAAGTATGCCTAAAATAATTAAATCTCTTAAAAAGATACAAGTTGCTACCTTGGCAGCACAGTTGGGCACTTTTATTTTCTCTTTCTGATTATGGCTTTAAGGGCTTCAGCTCATCACAACTATTCTCTAGGTTTGAATCTAAGATAGGTGCACTCTACGAAACTCTGAACCCTTTAAATAAAGTTATCTCGTGAAGACTTTCATTCACTCTTGCTTATTTGTCCGTCACTTGGTTTAGTTTCATGGACTTTGATGGAAGTGGAGTGTCCTTGCTCATGATCCTTCCTAGAGCATGTTTCGGGCACCTCTAGGGTTTTTATTCTTTCTACTTAGAGCATGTTTTGGGCACCTCTAGGGTTTTCATCATTTTTTGTTGTGTTGCCCTGTGTTGCCGTGGCGGCAAACCCATATTCAATCAAGAAACTTTTATTAAGTAAGGCAAGCAATGTTAAACTCAAAACTCAAGCATAACTCAGCATTTAACAGAAAAGTGTACAGATAATTGGCAAAAAGAAAATTTTTCTGAGTATTTTTTACGCTTCTTCCCATAGTTAGATTAAAATTTTTAGAATGGTGCGAAAATAAGTAATCGGCTTAGCTATCATAGGCACAAGTTTTTAGACTAAAGAATTCTATTTCATTAAGTGCTAGGGGCAGAATTTACATATGCATCTATATGTTATGAATCTAAAATAAAGAGGACTAATTCCCCCAAACTCAAGGTTGGCATTATCCTCAATGCCTCTACAAAATAAAAAATATAAAATATAAAATACAAGATAAAAGGAAAAAGAAAATAAAACAGAAAAAGAAAAAAACAACAATAAAAAAGAAAAAGAAAATAAGAAGAAAAAAATGGTGCTAAAGGCCGGGGGAGTTCCCCTATGTTGCTGCTGCATCAGATGAAGATTCTGAGGAGGCATGCAGGACGAGGCGGCGCGTAGTAGATAGTCTGTCTGCTGGGCTCTTCTTCTTGCTACGCGACAGCTAGATGCGGATTGGGGTGGGATTCTCGGTTTGTCGTTCAGTTTCTCCACCCAGGGGATTTGTTGCAGGTCGCTTTCCCTTCCTTGCTACCTCGGTCGGTTCATCTTCAAAGGAGTCTAAAATCTCCATGTCCGAGTAGCCGGGGTCCTTGGCAGCAATGGCTTTGGCCATTGAGGAGGCAACAATGGTCTCCTCTTCCTTCTCGGATTCGGAAGAGTAGTTGAGGTCGTAGGGCTGCATAGGAGTTGGGGAGGTTCTTCTCTTTGGGTGGTAGTGTGGCGCCTCGCTGTCGTCGGTGGCAAGAGCAGCAGCGGGTCTTGGAGTGATATAGACTGGCTTGGATGCTGCTAGCTCTATTGGGAAGGCGGGCAACTGTGGTATGGCATCATGGTATTTGTCCAGCAGGTAGGCCACAAAGGCCTCCTGCACATATGCTACATATTTGGTGAAAATCACCTACTTGTGCTTGATCCATTGACAGCTTTCCACTAGGCTGCGTAGTAGGGGAATTGCCGCAGGCGTAAGGGAAACATCAGTACTTCCCGATGTGGCTAGGGTGGCGGCTGGGCGGTGGAGGGTGTTTCTGGCTCCTCATTGTGCATCATCTGTTGCCATGCCCTTCTTGCCCATCCTTCCTTCGCATGAAGAATTATATCTCTTGGGCGCAGCGGCACGGTAAAATTGGCGCATAGGCCAGAAATGAGTGCAGGGAAGAAGAGTGGACCTTTGGTAGCTGGTTTCTCTGCGTGGGCATAAATTTCTTTGATTACTACCCCACCCACGTTGATTTGCCACACCTTCATTATATTGCAGATAAGGGCGAGCCGCGGCCTGTTTACAGTGGATCCGTGCGTTATTGGCATCAGGCGGCGCTAGACAAAATAGCTCCAAAGTGCTGCCTCTGGCAACAAATCTCAGTGGTTGACTGACCCGTTGTTCTTGCCTGTCAGCCATTTGGTTTTTGGCTTGCAGAGTTCTTTCTTGATTTGGTTGTAGTCAGGCCCCGTCAAATATGATTCCCACTCCCCGTGCGGGTCACCGCTGATCTCTATGCTATAAAAGTTGTTGATCATGTCAGCAGTGAACTTGACACCTTCTTCCCGAATGTAGACAAAAGGACTTTTCGGGTTTGGCCGGTGGGCATAGAACTCTCGCACGTGGTTGCTGTTAATTTCCTCTGGCTACCGTGCAAATTGATCCCAGCCCATGTTGTTAATCCTTTCGAAGAGGGAGGGTTCCAACCCAAAGTTCCCATCAAATTTAGTATAGTGAAATCCCATATCTTCCCATAGTTGCCTTTCTCTGTAGAATTTGTTGTAGATCTCCTCGACAGCATGTTTCAAGAACCTCTTGTATTGGGTTTTCGGGGTGGCGGCGGGGTTCTGTGATGAAGCCATAATCTGTGGGATGGTTGTTTTCCTAAAGGAAGTAAAAAGAAAGTGAAAGAAAATAAAGCAAAGAAATCTTTGAAGCAAAGAATGTAGAGTAAAAGAGAGAGTAAAGTGAAGAACAAGGTGAGAGAATAGTTGGCCTTATATAGCTGCTTCTCTCCACTGCCTTGGCGGGCACGCTGTCAACGGCGGCAATTATTGCGGCGCGAATAACGGGGTTTTAGCCGTTATGCAGATATCCGTTCCGCTCGCTGGGGGAAATATAGCCATCGCGGCTAGCCGTTATGAAGCCACTAGCCATTATGCTCATTTGTCTTGGGCTGCCTTGACCGCTAGTTGGGACTCTCCTTTATCCTTTCATCTTTATTGGTCTTTCTTCCCTTCCTAACCTAAAATAAAAGTAAATACGAAGATTAAAAATTAAATCTAATCCTATTATAAAAATAAAAGTAAAAATTAAAATTAAAATAAATAATTAAGTTATGTTGGGTTGCACTTTTCCTAATCATAACCACTTCCTGAGGGTCTTTGTGTTTGGCTATTTGTCAGGGCATGTCCTTCCCATCCTCAGGTGGATGTTGCTGCCAACCTTGCTGCCCTGGCGGGACATACACCAAGAAGACAAAGAGGCTATTTTTTAAGCAAAATAAAAAGAGATTTAATGTGCAAATACTAAATAGAAGTGCAGAAATTCAAACGTAGTTGATGTTGCCAATCCCCGACAACGACGCCAAAAACTTGTAGAGTGTTTAGGTGTTCTCCTTTTATGAGTGCAAGTGCATACTCTTGTCAAGTTATATTATAAAAGATATCGTCTCCCACAGGGATTGGAGCAGCTTCTATGAATAGGCGTGTTCATATCCAAGTATCCAGACTTTTGGGTACCCTAAATTACGGGTACCCCGAATTTTTGGGTACCTAAAAGTCGGCCCAAGACCTGACCCATAAAAACCAGGTACCTGCAATTCGGGTACCCGCAAAATTCGGGTACTGGGTACCCGATTTATTTTTTTATATATTTTTTAAATCTATTTTTTTAAAAATACATAGGAAACACATAAAATTTCATAATATATATTTCAAACACAAAAATTATTGATTTGAGGTTAGTTTTAAGAGAAAAATATTTGGATATATATATGTATATATATTAAAGTTTATCGATAAAAAAATATTAGAAATATTAATCTCGATCATGATTTTTCTTTCGACTCTCATAATGACAAATTAATATAAATATTTTTGAAAAATTATAAACTTAAAAGTATATAATACAAGTATAAAAAGAAGTTAGGGATTTAAAATTAATTTTAAGGAAAAATAATAAGAAACATAAAATGAAAATAGAATTTAAAATATAAAATATATAAATATTAAAATTAGCGGGTCGGGTACCCGGTTATAAAAAAATTTGGCCCTGACCCGACCTAAGTACCCGGAAAAAATTGTGGGTTGGGTACCCGGCCAGAAAAAATCGGGTACTTTAATATAAATACCCGGTAAATTTTATTCGGGTAGGCGGGTCGGCGGGTTGGGTATTTTTGAACACCCCTACCTATGAATGGTTTCCTGCACACAGATTTAGCAAATGCAGCATTAAATCTCATGATGAGGAAATATAAAAACACAAGTAAAGATAAAGATAGTAATGAGAGGAATGATAGGGAGAGATTGGGCGATAAGATGGGTAAGACAAGTCTAGCTCAGTATCTTGTGGACTGCATTGTATAGCCTTGAATATGTTTTGAGCTGCCATGAATTGCTGCCTCGGCGGGTCCAGCGGGCGGCAAACTACGAACTTGTCACACGATCGTAGCATGTCACTACCATTAAATGGTGTGTACTGTCTCGGCGGGTGGAATGGAAAGAAGTCCCGACGGCAAGTCTGGCAGACATTCTAAGTTCGACAGTATAGTCAATAGTCATCCCTCCTATTTCTAGGTTAGGATGCTCGAGATTGCTTAACTTGAGGAATAGTGTGGAACCAAATTAGACAACTCGGGTTGTAATCCCTTTTAGCCGCTAAAACTTGTGGACTAGTGTGGAACCAAGTTAGTCACGCCTTTGTGAGTTGTGACCGTGCTGAACCCTTTCGCGAGCTTTGCACTTTCGTGCCCGAAAAATGGATTTTCTCTTCAACTGACTGGTGTGGACTAATTGAACGAACAAGAAGCATAGATTAAGCAAACTCAGAACTTTATTGAAAACAACTCAAAACTATACAACCGTTTCCACAAATTACTTTACATACACGCGCCTAAACCCTAGGAGAGTTAGGCCGTGACCCCCAACACTCCAACTTATCTAGCTAACCCCCCATCTTCTCTCTCATCTGTAGTTGTCGTTGATCTCTCGCAACAAACCCTTTTCCCTCTACGAGATATGCCCATATACCCTTACATAGATTAGGTATATATAGGGCTCTTAACCTAAGTTGAGTCCTCCTTGAAGTATGAGTTCTAAAAGTAAATTGCATTAAATACAAACTCCTTTATTCTTTAAATACAGACTCTTTGGACGTTGCCTTCTTCAGCAAGTAAGTATAAATGCTCCCACTTATCGATCTTGAATTAACTCCACCGACTGCTACATGCCAGAGGAAGCTGCAAGACTGGGCTCATTGGGCTTAGGAAATTGTCCTCTTGAAATCGCAACCCATCTTGGCTAAGTCGGTGTAACTCCTGCCCAGGCGGCTCTTGGTGGCAGTGCTGCTTCGGCAACGTCCTTGGCGGCATCTTGAGTTGCTTCAGTACAACTTCTTTGGTTCTAGCTTTCTTGCCTTGTCCTATCCTCTCCTCTACTCTCCTAGCTATAGCATCTGAAAACATAAACTAAACTAAAACAATAACTTTTCTTCACCAATCATAAGATATTCGATAAAAGCATGGTAAAAGAGAAGATGCTGCTATAATGCATGCAATGCACCTAAATATGTCTAAATGAGCTCAAGAATAACAATAATAAGGGTAGGAATGTGTACAAAATTTAGAACTCATGGACACTCTACAATGATCGCATGCTCAACCACACCACGAAGAACTTTGCAAATATGTTAATGAATGGCGAATTGATCCTTGCAGCCATGAAGAGCGGAAGGTTGGATAGTGGGGAAACGAAGAAGACATATAGGAAGAAGGACAACAATGAAGTCAATGCAACGAATGTCTACAATCCCAACTACTCAACAAGCGTGGTATTCAACAAGCCTAATTCTTTCAACAAATCCAACATTTCAGCTCCAACGGTTGCAAATGCCCCAAAGGAGAGCGAAGATACCAAGGAAATCTAAGGCCTTACTTCCCTCCTATCCCAATGACTTATGCAGAGTTGTTTGCTAAGTTGGTCAAGTCGTAGATGGTGTTACAAAGACATGTTCCTTTATTATCACCTCCCTATCCACCGTGGTATGATGAGAAGGCCCAATGCGAATATCATGCAGAAGTAAGGGAGCATACCATCGAAAACTGCATCACATTCAAAAGGGTGGTAGATGATCTAAGAAAATCAGGCATGTTGTCATTTGAAACTTCCGAGGAAACATGAAACCCATTGCCAAATCAACAAAAGACGGAGGTGAATGCAGTGCTCAAGGAAGAGAAGAGGATGATCAAGGAGAATGTCGGAGAAATTAAAGCGCCCATGATTTGGGCGTGGGATCAGTTAGTAGCAGCAAGGATATTGAAGAAAGAGAACCCGAGTATGGAGGATGATGAAAAACCATATTGTAAGTACCATGGAGCTGAAGGACATGAGATCCAGTGTTGCTTAAAGTTTAAGCTGATGGTTCAAGCCAAATTGAATAGCAAGGAACTTGTGTTCTTCGAAAAGAGAGATGTTGAGCACGAAATGAAAGTATGTGCTACGGAGGAAATCTCCTTTGGGAAGTAAGGGGAGGAAGTTAAGGAAGAAAGGCGAGGAAGGCCTTATCCTTTGGTGATCCCAGTGAAGAGGGATCAATTCGGTTTGGGCTTTAGGCCCGATAAGTGGCAAAAGAAAGTTGAGAAGCAACAAGAAAGCATGAAAATAAAGCGGAAAGTAGAAGAATTTGAAGGGGAGCCAATGACGTACCCACCCCTAAGTGTCACTTTCAAGGCTGGAGGGCTCTTAGACCCTAATGCTCGCTTCAACAAAGAGGAGAAATGAAAGAATGACCTATGAGAGGTTTTTGAGAATTTGAGCATCAACGCCATCACTGACGAGTAAGAAGAAGAAAACAAATATCTATCCAAGATTTTCCCCTGCGCTGAACTGAAGAACTGGACCGCGGAAATGGTTTCTGAAGTTTTTAAGACCGCCTCAGAGTAATTCTCAAAACCAACTCTTTTACCCTTAGACCCTGGGGTAATTAGAGATCTTATGTAAAAAGGGTCTATTGTCAAAACCGTGATTTGAATTTCAATAAAAGATGCATTTTCCCCAACTATATCTTGTGGCAAACTTTCTTTCACAACGCAAAACCAACAAAACCAAAAGTTCATAAAAACCCAAAAAGCAAAAACAAACCTTTAAAACATAACATAACAAATCATTTCATTTCATTTATTCTTTCTTTCTTGGTATATATATTTTGCCTCATTTTATTTGCAGGTTTTTAGATATCAATGGTCCAAATGACTCCAAATCAGATTCCGAGGTTAATTTTGAGTTACTGCTATGTTTAGAAGAAGTTGAGAGTACTAGTGATGAAGAAGAGTATGACTCGTCAGATGATTTGCTTAGAATGATAGAAGGGGAGGAAAAGCAAATTTTGCCCCACAAGGAAGAGTTAGAGGTTTTGAATCTTGAGACACGACAAAATTTGATTGAGCTTCTGCAAGAATATAAAGACATCTTTGCCTTGTCATATCAGGATATGTGTAGCCTCGACACAAATATTGCCATACACAGGCTTCCAATAAGAGAAGGATGAGAGCTCGTGAAACAACAGCTTATAAGAATGAAGGCTGATACACTTTTGAAAATTTGAGACGAGGTCAAGAAGTAGTACAATGCATGATTCCTCGAAGTAGCTAAGTATCTAGAATGGATGGAAAACATCGTCCTAGTGCCTAAGAAAGATGGAAAAGTAAGAATGTGCGTCGACTACAGGGATCTTAATAAAGCAAGCCCTAAAGAAAATTTTCTTCTTCCACACATCGACACCTTGGTCGACAATACATCTGGCTATTCCATTTTCTCGTTTATGGACGAATTTTCCGGATACAATCAAATAAAGATGTGCCCAGAGGACATGGAGAAAATTACTTTTGTAACACTTTGGGGGAACCTTTTACTATAAGGTAATGCCTTTTGGATTGAAGAACGCAGGGGCAACGTATCAGAGAGCTATGGTCACTCTTTTCCACGACATGATGCACGAGGAAATATAGGTTTATGTGGATGATATGATCTCCAAGTCCAGAACTGAAGAAGAGCATCTAGCAAACTTGAGTAAGCTTTTTCGAAGATTGAGAAAGTTTCAATTAAAGCTTAATCCTGCCAAGTGCAAATTTGGGGTTACTTATGGGAAGCTGTTAGGCTTTGTAGTGAGCAGCAGAGGAATTGAAATCGACCCAGACAAGATAAAGGCCATACAAGAGCTCCCACCTCCTCAAACGCAGAAGCAAGTTAGAGGATTCTTGGGAAGGTTGAATTACATAGCTCGCTTCATCTCCCAACTTACAAATAAGTGTGACCCAATATTTAGATTTCTTAGAAAGAACAACCCAGGGACCTGAAATGAAGAATTCCAAGCAGCATTAGAAAAGATCAAGGAGCAGCTAACTAATCCTCCAGTGTTGACGCCACCCGTTTTGGGGAAACCGTTAATACTCTATTTGATGGTGTTTGAAAACTCGATGGGCTGCGTATTAGGGCAGCATGACGAAACTGGAAGGAAGGAAGGAAAGGGGGATATATTATGTGAGCAAGAAGTTTACTGACTATGAAACAAGGTATACGCCAATTGAAAAAGTGTGTTGCGCTTTGGTATGGGCCACTAAAAGGCTTAGGCAGTATTTGTTGTATCACACCACATGGTTGATCTCACAGCTAGATCCCTTGAAGTTTATGATGGAAGCTCCAGCCTTATCAGGAAGAATAACGCGATGGCAAATGTTGCTCTCAGAATACGACATCCAGTATGTGAATCAAAAAGTAGTGAAAGGAAGTGCCATAGCAGATTTTCTTGCAAGTCGTGCACAAGACGATTATAAGGCCTTAGATTTCAGTTTCCCCGACGAGGATTTAATGTGTATTACGGAAGATGAAGAATCACCAGCATAATCATGGGTCATGCATTTTGATGGTGCTGTAAATGCTCAAGGACGAGGTATTGAGGCATTTTTGGTTTCGCCAGAAGGTGGTCATTATCCTTTTACTTGCCGTTTGAAGTTCTTCTACACCAATAATATGGCAGAATACGAGGTATGCATATTGGGCCTAAGGGAAGCCATCAATAGAAAAATCCGGAAGATGAGAGTCCATGGAGATTCAACTTTGATCATCTACCAATCACGTGGTGAATGGGAAACAAAAGATGCAAAACTGATAGAATATCACAATTTGGTCCTCGAGTTAACAAAAGAGTTCGAGGCAATTACTTTTAAGCATCACCCAAGAGAAGATAACCAGATGGCTAACACGTTAGCTACTTTGGCTGCCACATTTAAAACAAGCGAGGATTTGGAGATGATACCCATTAAGTTACCAATGATGGAGTCCCCAGCATATTGTTATAATGTAGAAGAAGAAGGAGATGGTTTACCGTGGTTCTATGACATTTTACAGTACTTAAAGCTACAACAATACCCAGCACATGCTTTAGAAAATGAAAAGAAAATGATCAGGAAAATGGCATTAGGATACGTCCTTGATGGGGAGTTTCTCTTCAAACAAAGTCGAGACCAGGTATTACTAAGATGTGTCGATGCAAAAGAAGCGCAATCGATTTTGGAAGAAGTCCATGAGGGAATTTGTGGAACCCATCCTAGTGGTTTCACTATGGCAAGAAGAATTATGCGCTTTGGATATTATTGGTCGACAATGGAGGGGGATTGCATTAACAATTCCCGTAAATGTCACAAGTGCCAGGTATACGCTGACAAGGTCCATGTGCCTCCTCAGTCTCTTCATGTCATGTCGTCTCCGTGGCCATTCTCTATGTGGAGCATAGATGTTATTAGGAAGATTCATCCGAAAGCGTTGAATGGTCATCGCTTTATCTTGGTAGCTATTGATTATTTCACAAAGTGGGTGGAAGCGGCCTCATATGCAAATGTAACTAGATCCACTATATGCAAGTTTTTAAAGAAGGAAATCATTTGTCGATATGGTCTACCAGAAAGCATAATCACAGACAATGCCTCCAATCTGAACAACCGAATGATTGTTGGGGTCTATGAGCAGTTCAACATAAAGCATCGTAACTCAGTGGTATATCGCCCAAAGATGAATGGAGCAGTGGAAGCGACCAATAAGAACACTAAGAAGATAGTTGCAAAGATGACTGATACGTATAAAGATTGGTATGAAAAGTTACCATTCGCTTTGTATGCATATTGAACATCGATACGAACATCTACCGGGGCAACTCCGTTCTCATTAGTATATGGATTGAAGTTGTGCTACTAATCGAGGTGGAGATACCATCGTTGCGTGTCTTGATGGAGGCCAAGTTAGATGAAGCAGAATGGGTACAAGCAAGGTATGATCAGTTGAACTTAATTGAGGAAAAGAGATTGAAAGTTGTGTGTCATGGTCAAATGTACCAAAGAATGATGATTAGTGCTTATGAAAAGAAGGTTCGCCCTAGAGAATTCCAAGAAGGCGACTTGGTCTTAAAGAAGAAATTGCCAATCCAAGGTGATCCTCGAGGAAAATGGGCGTCTAATTGGGAAGGACCGTACATTGTGACCAAAGTTCTTTTTGGTGGAGCATTGATCTTAGTTGAGATGGATGGAAACAAGTTCCAAAACCCGGTAAACTCTGATACTGTCAAGAAGTATTATGCTTGAGGAAAAGAGAAGAAGAAAAAGAAAAGAAAAAAAAGAAAAAAAGGAAGAAAAAAAGAGAAAAAAAAAGAAAAGAAAAGAAAGAAAAAGAGAAAAAGGAAAGGGAAATGAGGGTTCAAAATGAAAACCCACAAAGGGCGTTTTGAAACCAAAGGAGGATCTGAGTTGAAACCCGTAAAGGGTGGATCAGATAATTTAATAGATTCCGGGGCTTCACAGATCATGCACTATACTCAAGGCTTCTTCGACACTGGCAACATTCAAGTTTACTTCTGGCCTTTGAAAGGAGAAGTTTGTACTATTGATATTTGAACACTTGTTTCCCCACTTTTTTATAAACCTTCTTGTGTTTGCCACAACATTAATAAATTTGATCCATGAATTTTCCTTGCTTTCTTGTTTCTTTCCCTATCTTTATTAGCATCTTGCTTTGAAATAAGGATCAATGAATTTGACAATCATTTATATATGCAAAAGATTTTTGAGCATTACTTTGAGAATATTTTGAAAAGTTCAGGGACTATGAGGTGTTCTATAATTATTATTTGGGGTAAATGTTTAAAGAAGAAAAAGTAAATCCTTGTTGCGAAACTTTTTAAAAGGAAGAAAATCCATATGAATGTCTGGACGCTTAAAACAACATTTCTTAACCACCAACTTTCCTTACATGACGATAGGAGCATCTTTACAAGGTCGAAACTTGACTTAGGGTGTGCATCCCTGGATACAAAAATGTCAATTGAGAAGATAGATAGGGATTAAATGTTTCCAATAAAGTAAGAATTAGATTGAACCAGTCAACAAAAGATCAGAAAATGAGAAAGAGTCAGAGTAGTTCATAACTCATAAGTGATTCCCAAAACAATGGAAATGGCCTTATCTCAGAGAATTGTGAATTCAAAGCCAAAAAGCCAAGAAGGGTTGAAAGAAGAGTGAAGCAAATTGTTTTGATCTACACAAGTATAGGAGAAAGAGTTCATAATTAATCGGGTTGGCCTCGATAACCAGGATTTCATCAAAATTAATAAAATGATCTAAGCAAATGGAGTTTTTTTTAAAAGAAAACTTGTCATGCATTCATGTTTTAGACATCCCTAGGGGCATGAACATCATATTTCATGTTGCATTTTTTTCAGGTACATGGAAGACCTGTTTAAATAGGAGTTACCTTATTCATCCAAGCATAAGGTGGATAAAGTTTTTCAGAAGATTTGCCTATCCGTTCAGGCATAAGGAGAATGGAGTTTGCTTATTCATCCAAGCATAAGGAGGATGAAAGTTTTCAGAAGATTTGGCCTAATTGATCATTTGGGAGGACAAAGCCCAACTCAGTTTCTTAGGCATTTCGGGAGAATAGAACCCAGCTCAGCTATTCGAGCATAAGGAGAATAGAGCCAGCCTATCAGTTCGGGCATTTGGAGAATGGAACCTAGCTCAGCTATTCAAGCATAAGGAGAATAGAGTCAACCTATTCGTTCGAGCATTTGGAGAATGGAACCCAGCTCGGCTATTCAAGAATAAGGAGAATAGAGCATGCATATCCGTTCGGTAATTTGGAGAATTGAACCAATCAGTAAATCAGGTGAAAATTTATGTCTTTTTGTCTTTGCTATATATTTGTTTCACAGAGATAAGCAAAGAGGGACAATTGTTGTCACTAAATTTTCACCCCAGCTTTTAATAATTAAAATAACAGAAAATGAAAGAAGTCAATATATATAATATAAAATAATAAAAAGCCCCCTTTTAAAATACAAACTCATTTTCAAAAAGAGCCCATTTCAAAAAGCCCACTTTTAAATAAAGAAAATAAAGCCCATTTTGTTATTTTGTAGCCCACTTTTAAAGTAAAAGAAAAAAAGGAAAAAAATATAATTATGGTGTTTAATAACTATGAAAAAAAAAGAAATGAAGTGAGGTAATAATTATGAAAATGTGATAAAAAATAAAAAATAGCAAAAAAGGTCAAAACAATAAAAATTAAAAAAAAAAAAGAAAAAATAGAGCCAGCCCGTGGATCACGCGTCGGCGCGTGCAATCCACGTGCGCGGGGCTGGGCTCTCCATACCCTCGTCGTGCACACGGATGGCCACCGTTCTCCTTCCACCGGCCGCGACAGCCGGCATGGTTGGTGCCGATCGGACCGCCTTGGTTCCGCCGATGCCACTTGCCGTCGTTGCCTATAACCACCTGCAAAAAATCGAAACTAAATAATAAACCTTAGATTTGAATTAAAGGGGAAATTATATCCCGAATTTGGATCAAAATGGATGATTTCTTGGGGGTTTTACCGGGTATTAAGTTGTTTGTCTGATTTAGGCTCCGATTTGGTGATTGAATTCGGATATTTGCTTGATTTTGAAGCTCAAAATTTAGTATAAAACCCCTTTCACCCATTTGTTGAACACACAGAATTTGAGAGAAAAATCAATAGAAAAGGTTCAAGAAAAATCTGAAAAAAAAAATTCTCTGGTTTTTTTGAGTTGGCTGGAAATTTTTGGGAGTGAATGTTCGAGTTTGGAGCAATTTTTCGGAGTTGGTTTGGAGCATTTCGAGAAGCTTGAATTCAAGTTCGTTGTTCGTCGATTTCTCAGTAAAATTTCTAACTTTTCTTTGTTTTTTATGTTAATTACATGTTTGTTCTTGGTTGAATTTTGATGGTTTTGCTTATATTGTTTGTGATTTTTTAGGTTGCTTTCTCGAGGTTAGAAAATCGTTCACGATTCCGGGTTTTTAATATAGAATTTGTTTCAATTCTAGTTTGATCCTAAAATTTTTGCATGCTTTAAAAATATTGTTAGGGTTATTTTGATCTTTAAAAATGTAGAAATAATTTAAAAGATGTTTAGATTTTAAATGCAGTAGTAAAAATGAATAAATGTGGCTAAACTAAAAACTTAAAATTTGAGGTTTATTTAGAAGAAATAATAATGTGAGGTGTTAGATAATAAAGGGCTTGATTTTAAAAAATTAAAAAAAATATTTTTATGATTTGTTTTAATAATTGATGGGCAAAATGATTTTGAAAAAAATAATGATAAAGACGTTTTTAAAAAAAGGAAAAAAAATAAATAAGTTTTTTTTTCAAGGAAAAGAAAACAAAAAGACTTTTTTAAATAAAAGGTTTCAAATGAAAGAAAGTTTAGGGTCTAGGATTTAAATAATTTTTTTGAAAATGGAAAAACTTTAAAAAAGAGTTCTTAGGAAGAAATGAAGTTTATTTTTTTAAAATGGGTTGTTTTAAAAGAAAAAAAAACTTAAAAATGTAAAAAAGAAATTTAAAAGAAAAAAAAGGGTAAAAATGCTTTTTAAAAAAAGGGAAAAACATAAAAAATGGAAAAAGTAAAAACGTAAAAAGCGATTTTGGCTTAGAAAATAAAAAGAAATAAAGGCTTGTAAAAGAAATAATAAAAAGGGTAAAAATAAAAAAAAAATAAAAGTTTGCTTGCTTGTTTTAGAAATAGGTGAAAACTTAGGATTAAGGACTAAAGCTTAGATAGGAACTTGTTTGTTGAAAAATGTTCTTCACAAAAAATAAAATACACTTAAGCATACTTGAACTCTTAATTATGAATAAAAGACTTAGACGATTTTAGGGCTTTTAAATAATCGAACTTAGAATTAAATAAAATGCTCAACACACCTAAAGCTCTTTGTTGTTTGAAAAAGTGAAACTTAATCAATGCAGTGTCTTACCAAACAGGAATGACGGGTTAGCGCCAGAAATGTTGGCGGTGATTAAAGTTCATTTCCCGGGCGATAAGGTCGTTAAAATATACTAATATTCATTAAACGAACAAGTAAAGTCGAACTTTTTGTGAACTTGCAAATTCCAGTTTTGAAAACAATTTTAAAACCAATTAGGTACCAATTTTGAGCGTTGTAGGGGTGCTAACCCTTCCTCACGCGTAACCGACCCCCGAACCTATTTTCTGATTTTCGCAGACCAAAACCGTTGTTATATTAAAACAAAACGTTTTATTAAAATAACCATATTTTTAAAAAGTGATCCAATCACACTTTTTTTCAAAAAATATTGGTGGCGACTCCGTTGATTTTTAAAAGTGTTTTTTTCCAACAGTCGAAGCCTCCTTCCCTTAAAAAATGTGGTTGCGACACATACTACCTAGGAATTGACAAGTGCCGGAAGTACTTTTCATATCTATCTTTCAACCCCCGTAATCCGCATCCAAATAAGCATGAAGGTTAAAAGTTGAGTCTCTAGGATACGAAAGGCCCAAACAAGGAGTATCTTTAAGGTACCTAAAGATTCTTTTAACGGCTATAAGGTGTGACTCTCTAGGACTAGCTTGGAACCTAGCACACAAGCAAACACTAAAGAATATATCTGGTCTACTTGTGGTAAGGTAAAGCAAAGACCCAATCATAGAACGATAAAGCTTAGAGTCAACACATTTACCTTCTTTATCTTTGTCAAGCTTTGCGGATAAGCTCATTGGTGTAGCTTGAGGCTTTTCTTGCTCCAAGCCAAACTTCTTGAGCATATCTTTGATGTACTTAGCTTGACTGATGAAGATGGCATCCTTCATTTGTTTGATTTGGAGTCCCAAGAAGAATGAGAGCTCCCTCATCATGCTCATTTCAAATTCACCTTGCATCAACTTAAAAAAATATTGACAAAGCAACACATTAGTAGAACCAAAAATAATATGATCAACATAAATTTGAACTACTAAGATATCTTTGTCATTGTTTTTAATAAAAAGTTTTGTGTCCACCTTTCCTTTCTCAAAACCTTTTCCAACTAGAAAACTTTATAATCTTTCATAACAAGCTCTAGAAGCTTGTTTCAAACCATATAAAGCTTTGACAATTTGAAAACATGGTTTGGAAAAATAGGATCTTCAAAACCCGGTGGTTGTTCCACATACACTTCTTCGTTTATAAAACCATTTAAAAATGCACTTTTGACTTCCATTTGAAAAATCTTGAAATCATGATAACATGCAAATACAAGTAGCATCCTAATTGCTTCCATTCTAGCTACGGGTGCATAGGTTTCATCAAAACCAATTCCCTCTTCTTGAGTGTAACCTTGAGCAACAAGCCTAGTCTTGTTTCTCACTATGTTATCACTCTCATCTAGTTTGTTTCTAAAGACCCATTTAGTTCCTATAGTAGATTTCTTTCTAGGTCTATCAACTAATGTCCATACTTTACTTCTCTCAAATTGGTTCAACTCATCTTGCATGACCATAATCCAAAACTCGCCTTTTAATGCTTCTTTAACATTTTTAGGCTCAATGCATGAGATAAAAGCAACATTATTAAGCATTTTAAGAGAAGAACGAGTAGTTACCCCCTTGGACGGATCACCCAAGATCTCACCACCTTTGACATAGTTGTACTCCCTTGGGTAGCTCACTTCCTTTTCCTCAAGAGACATGTCTTGCAATGCTTCTAGAGGAGGCTCTTGTGATTTTTCCTCTATGGTTGGAATCTCATTCACCTTTGATGATTCTCCACCATCATTGGCTTCAATGATCCCTACATCATCATCATCATAAGAATCCTTCCTCAAAAGGAGGTTATCATAAAAACCACATGAATAGATTCCTCTAAAACTAAAGTTCTTTTGTTAAACACACGATAGACTTTAGAGTTTAAATAGTAACCTAGAAAAATAGCTTCTTCACTATTTGCATCGAATTTATCTAAATTATCATTTCCATTGTTTAAAACAAAACACTTGCAACCAAAAGGATGAAAATATCTAATGTTAGGTATTTAGATTTTAAAATCTCATAAGAAGTTTTCTTCAAAATAGGCCTAATCATTACTCGGTTTATAATTGTTGAGTGGATCAAAGGATTGATCAAAGCCAAGAGGGGGTGAATTGGGTTTTTAAAAGTTGTTGGAGTAAATGGAATGGCTAAAAATGAAAAACAAGGAATTTTAGAGTGGTTCAAGTTCCAAATGAACTCTACATCCACCACTAAGGATTTCCCAACAATCCACTAATTTGTTCTTCCTCTTTTCAAGGCTTAGGAGGTAACCTTTACACAACCGGTCAAATTTCTACCCAAAATTTAACCAAACCCTCACAAGAGTAAAAAGAAGAATTAAAGGCAAGAAATATATCTCTCAATACAATATTGCCCCTTTAAGTACAAACACTCAACCCAAATTTGATAATAAGATCAGAATTGAACACTACACAATTTGGGGTTTACAAGAGATTGGAAAATAAGCACTTTGAGCTTGGATTTTTGCTAGGATGTTTATCTTTGATGCAATGGTTGTTGTTGGTCTTCAATTAGCTTCAATTTATACCTTCTCTATCAATTCTAGCTGTTTGGGTGGTTAGGGTATTGAATATAGCCATTGAGACCCTCTCTTCCCACCATAAATGCACTTCTACAGCTTACTGTATCGGTACGCGTGGACCTGTATCGATACTTGTCTCAAAACAGAAAGAGTCGTTGCACAATTACAATAGGGTGTATCAATACGCGTGTAAGAGTATCGGTACGGGACAGGGACCATTTCGATACGGGTAATACCGTATCGATACCATTTTCTCAACTTAGCTCACTGGAAGTTTCCGTATCGATACGGCTAGAAGCGTATCGGTACGGGACAACCACCACTTTAAATTTCAGTTGCCTTACAACTGACACTAACGGTCGAAAATATTAAAAGCTTTTCAAATTTAAAATTCCCTTAAATCTGTATCGATACGGGTGGATCCATATTGGTACGCCATTTAAACTCCTTCAGTTTTGACAGAGGGGCGTATCGATACAGATTCAATTTGTTTCGATACGTTGTTTTGATACGGTGAGGGGCGTATCGAAACATGTCTTTCCAGTACCCAACTTTGTAAAAAAGGTATCAATACGGCTAGAAGCGTATCGATACGCCTGGACGTTTTTCAATACTCTAGCTTTGAAATACTTAGAAAATATTTGGAGTTTGAGTTTTTCAAATCAGATTAAAGCCTTGGTGTATTATAAATCATTTGAGGGACTTAAAAGTCTATTTCAAGTTTCAATTTAATCCTTGATGTGAGCACGTTTATGCCACCCAACGTTGCAAAAAGCAAACTTCAGCACGTTTATGCCACCCAACGTTGCAACTTCAAACTTTCAGGGAAGTTTGCTTTTTCATTTGTTACATACTGATGTGTAACATTTCTTATACTTGTATTATTTATATCAGTGTGTTTTCTATGTATATATTATGTTAAGTGTGTTTTAGATAAGTTTGTCAGCTTATAATATTGTATGTTAAGCTATGTTAGCTTGTTGTGTGTTAAAACAATAAGGGTGCATTGTTTTGTAGCTTGCTTGAATGTTTTCAATAAGTTTACAATGCTCTGAGTGTGTTTCTTTTGTTTTCATATAGTTACAATAAAAGGGCAGCAGCTCAAAGGCTTAAACTTAGCTCGGATGAAGCTTACGGGAGTGTACGTAGCTCATCTTCAGCTCAAAGGAGTATCGGCAGCTCAACTCAGCTCACTTCACTCCCAGCTAGCTGAATTCAGCTCGTTTCAGCTCCAGTCAGCTCAACTTTAGCTCCACTAGCTCAACTCCAGCTGACAAGTCCAAAAGTAGCTGAAAAGCGTCCTACATGTCGGGGAGTGTACCAGTGCACGCGTGGAAGCCTAGGTGGCATCCGAGCATGTAACTTGCACACGTGGCAGCCTTGACACATGTGTGTGCAAGTTTGGCCGAAAATCAACCCATTCCTCTCTCAAATGTGCGGCAAACTTGAAGATAAGAACAAAGGAAACACATTTAACATGTGTTTATTCTTTGAAATTCAAATAAAAGCACAAATAACATGTGCTATATCCATTTGGGCGCCCAAACTTCAAACATATGGCCAGAATTGCATGTCGGCCCTTTAGTGGTTATTTAGTTAAATTTTTTTAATTTCAAATGGCTAATTAACAGGCACATATTTGAATTCAGTCAACTTCCCTTGTACTCTATATATATGAACGAAAATCACTTGTAAAAGGTTAGACAATTTTTATGAAACAAAATTATTGTGAGTTTTTCTCTCAATTTCAGTTCTTCATTGAACTTCTTTGGCATTTTCAGACTTTGTTTGATTGTGTCATCCTCCTTGATACTTCGGGTTCCTAGATCGCTATCTAGAGGGTCCAAGTCCGTTGGCGAAGAACGTATTCGATTCGGGTCCGCTCAGTATATTGTTCGGGTTCTTTCGAGTTCAACGTCTTGTTATTTTCCAGCAACTTCAACACCATTTTCTGCCATTTTAGTCGTTCATTTGCTGCCATGAAAGCCCTTTGAAGCATTCATCAACATTTGAATTCCGAAACTGCCAGAAAATTCCTTTCTCTCATTTCTTTCTTTATTTTCGTTTTTTTTTTGTTCTTGTTGTTTTAACATCATTCTAACATCCATAACATTGGGTTATTGCAGAAACATGCTTGCTACAATCCTAGATCCGTTACAAACAAAGGACCGTTGTTTCTGAAGAAACGTACCCCCTTTATCAATCCTTAACAAACATTGTTATATCAAAATCAAACATAGGTTTTACAATAACGTAGCAAGCGGTGTTAGTGGCTTCTTCCCAAAAATACGTAGGTAAATTATTTTCACAAAGCATAGTCCTATCCATTTCTTCTAAAGTTATATTTTTCCTCTCAACTACCCCATTTGGTTGAGGAGTGCGAGGAGCCGAAAAATTATGACTAATTCCATTTAATTACAAAGATCTTCAAACCCCATATTTTGAAATTCGGTTCCATGATCACTTCTAATATGTGAAATTTTAAGTTCAAGATCATTTTGGGTTATTTTTGAAAATGTGATGAAGTTTTCTAAAGCCTCATCTTTGGTGCTTAAAAAGAGAACCCAAGTATACCTAGAGTAATCATCAACAAGTACAAATGCATATGATTTTCCACCCAAGCTAGTAGTCCTAATTGACCCAAAGAGATCCATATGGATCAATTGCAAACATCTACTTGTAGAAACGTCATTAATGGACTTGAAAGAGGCTCTATGTTGTTTACCTTTAGCACATGCATCACAAATTTTATCTAATGAGAACTTGAGCTTAGGTAGGCCTCTAACAAGATTAAGGGAAACTAATTTTTCTAAAACGCTAATGCTAGCATGTCTTAGTTTACTATACCATGACTATGCATCATTTTCATTTTATACAACTAAGCATGCATGGGATGTATGAATGTCATCTAGATGCACCATATAAATATTGCCTATGCGATGACCAATGGGTATTGTTTTGTTAGATTTAATGTCTACTATTCTACACCCATTTACATCCAACATGATGACATTAAACCCTTTTATCACATAATTGACTAATGCTCAACAAATTGTGTTTTAGACCATTGACATACAAGACATTTTCAATAAGTATGGAAGAGTGATTACCTATGGAGCCAATACCTTCAATGTGGCCTTTGGATTTGTCACCAAAAGTTACTACTCCTCCACTTTTCGGCTTTAATTCCATGAATCGACTCTTGTCTTCGGTCAAGTGTCTCGAGCATCCACTATCAAGGTACCATGAATTTTGACTTTGTGCTTTGGCCTTGTAGCAATGCTCCCCCTACAAAGAGTTTAAGCTTTGATTTTTGGTACCCAACTAATTTTGGGTCCATGAGTGTTAGCTCCCAAAAGCTTGGTTCCCTTAGGATCCAAGATGACAAGGCATTAACATTATTAGATTTTACAAGTTCCTTAGGAACCCATACACTTCTAATCTTTTTAGTCCTAGAGTGCCTATAGGAGCCACTTTGTTTGTAGTTCAAATTCTTTCTTTTTGTAAAGTTGGTTTTTGAAGATTCACCATTTTCAAGCTTTGAAGAACCAACACTTTTGAAAGAATTTTTTAGCTCATTGAGCTCATTCACCAATTTTTGGTGTTCATTATTACATTGAGAAAGAAGATTGTTTAAATCAATATTTTCTTTTTCAAAGAACTTTAGATCATCTTGCAAGCTTAAAACCTTTTTCTCAAATTCGAGTTAGTTTTAGAGAGTCAATCGTTTTGAGCTTTCAAATCTGAAATGACCTTTTTGTTTTTCAAAATGGACTCCTTGTATTTTTTCTACTAACTCGTCATACACCTCTTGTAACTCATCATATGCATCATGCAATTCATCAAATGTAAAATCATAGCAAGATGAGTTAGAGTTACCATAGAATCTTCCTCAAGAGCCATGGGGCAAAGGTTGGCCACTTCGTGTTCCTCATCCTCGGATGACTCCTCATCACTCCAAGTAGCAATCTTGACTTTGAGCTTCTTCTTCTTCTCAAAGCCCTTCTTCTTGAGTTGAGGGTAATCAGAACGAATATGACCCGACTTTTTGCACTCAAAGCAAATGATAGGATCCTTTTCCTCTTCTTTTCTCTTGTACTTGAAGTCTCTTTTTCTTTGAAATTTCCTCCCTCGGTTAGACTTCATGAATCGTGAGAGACGTTTGGCTATCATTACCAACTCCTCAAAATCATCCTTCTCACTAGAAGAGCTTTTCTCTTGTAGAGAGGCCTTGAGAGCAACTCCTTGCTTCTTTTTCTTGTCCACCTCTTGCTTCTCTATTCTCCTTTCTCCTTTCTTCTTTTCCTCTTCTCTTCCTTGTTTCATCAAGCTTCAAGGTCTTCAAATTCTTAGTTTCAATGATGGTCGTTCTTTTACCATCCCAAGATTTCAGGAGAGAATATAGAAGCTTCCTAACTAGCTTGTCTTCGGGAATCACTTCACCGAATCCTTTTAGACCATTGACGATGATCAAAAATCAATCAAACATCTTGGAGACACTCTCAACGGGATCCATCTTGAAGTTCTCATAACTCGAATTTAGTAGCCCAATCTTCGTCTCCTTAACATCGTTAGTTCCCTCATATGTTGTCTCAAGAGTGTCTCACACTTCTTTGGCGCTATCGATTGAAGAAACCTTAGAATAGATGTCTGGACCAAGTGCACAAAAGATGATGTGCAATGCTTTATCGTTGACATGCATCCTTCTTCTATCTTCTTCGATTATCTCTGATTTCACCTTCGGGACAAGTCTTCCTTCATCCTTTATTTTTATCGAAATGTGAGGTCCTTCTTCAACTACATCTCAAACCATGTTGTCGGTGGATTTGATGAAGAGATCCATCCTATTCTTCCAATATGGGTGGTTGTCCCCATTGAAGAATTGTGGTTTAGTGGTGGATTGAGATTCATAGAGGTTGGAGATTGAGGTAGATGCCATGGCTTGACTAGAAATTTGATCACACTCTTCTAGGATCTTCTCTTGTGGTTGTTAATCCTTCAAAAGAGGTAGGCTCTGATACCAATTGTAAAGTGGATCGTTGAATCGATAAATGCAAAGAGGTGGGTGAATTGGATTTTTTTATTTGGTTGGTAGTGAAGTGGTAAAATAAAATTGATGACAAAGGCAATTATAATGCTTCAAGTTCCAAATGAACTCTACATCCACTACCTTAGTTCTCACTAAGGATTTTCCAAACAACTTCACTAGTTGACCTTTCCCTTTTTTAGGCTTAGGAGGAAACCTTTACACAATTGGTCAATTTCTACCCAAAATTTACCAAACCCTCTCACAAGTGTACAAAGAAGAATATGGCAAATACAATGCATCTCTCAAGACTTATATTGCCCAAATTACAAGCACACAGCCTAATTGAATCTGAAAATAGGAAATTACAAGGATTGGCAATTGGGGTTTTACAAGAATATTGGAATTTAAGCACTTGAGCTTGGATTTGATGTAGGATTGTTTCTCTTAGGATAAATAGTTGTTGCTGATTGTTTTTAGACTCCATTTTATACATTCTCATTCAATTCTAGCTGTTGGGGTGGTTGCCATCATCAATATAACCGTTGGGATGCAATCTTCCCACCATAAATACATTTCTGCAACTACCCGTTTTGAAAAACTTGTACCTATTTAGAAATAGATGAAATAGAAATAGTCGTTGTGGTGTAATTAAGAGACCATATTGAAACGGATACGATCGTTTCGATACGCTAAGAGCTTGTTCCGAAACGGCTTGATACCGTTCCAAAACAATTTGAAACTGTCAAAACCTGTATTGAAACGTGCTTAAACAGTTTCGATACGTCTTAACCGTTTTGTAAAAATCAGTTATAAAATTGCAACGATCATACATTTTAAATCCAAGTTCAAATCTCGTTTCAAAACATTTTAGATCTTTTCGATACAACCGTATCGAAACGGATCTGTTCGTTTCGTTGTTGTTCATCCGTTTCGAAACATAATGTCATGTTTCGATACTATCGTATCGAAACGGGAAGACTCGTTCTGAAACCAATTTTAACAGTTTCAACACGTTCCGAAACACCTAAGGATTATTTCGAAACGGTGACTCGAAAATCACTGTTATGACTTGGAAAACACTTAGAAAATTTTGTATAACCATTTGGTTTTGACTTGGCCACTTTGCTTAAAAGTTTTGGGAAAATTTGAGGACTTAAAATTTTATTTTCTATTTTCAATTTTGTCTTTAAATCCTTTGTTATATCAAAATCAATTCTTTAGTTTTACATATTCTATTATTTTAAATAATTAATTTAATATTAAATAAAAATAGAAATATATTCTAAAAAAAGTCAATATTTTGAAACGTTGTGACAAATCTACATAATATTATATTCGGCATGATAGTGTTCAATGACAGAATTTGAAGAAAACGTATGAGGGGTCAATTTATTATTATTTTTAAATGAGGCTTAAACGGTTTTTTTAATGAAGGTTTTAACTAAATTTTTTAATAATTTTGAGAGATTTAACAAAAAAAAATAAAAAATAAGAGAAAATTTAATTAAAAATATTCAAAACTTTAAAATTTAAATAAATTTTTAAAAAACTTGAGGGGGGCAAATTTTATTTTAAAAAGTTTATGGGAAAATTTGAATTTTCCAAAATTTGGGTGTGTGGCCCAAGTATTCCCTTCAATGGCCCATCCATGATAATGTTATATAAACAATTATATTTACTTGACAGAATAAAACGACGACTAAAAAATAATTTATAAAATTATAGAAAATATAAAATTATTTTTTCATACATGTCACTATGTCAAGTCATCACAAGACATTGTTAGTTGACTAACGATTTTCATCCACGGAGGGGTTATTTGACCTAAAGTGAAATTTTGAAGGTTAAAGTGATTCAAAAAAAGAATAAATGACCAAAGTGACTATTCAGTCAAATGTTAGGGGTATTTTTTAATATTATGTCTTATTTATCGTTAGATAAAAAATCTTATGAAATAAAATTTCTTGGTGGCTAAGTATTTGACCCTATGAATATAAAGAATGTAACTTTAGAATTATGAGAAAATTACTTTGGATGTAACCCTTTGTTGTCATCTTTGCAACTATTGAGACTATGTTCCTGCAAACATCTTTGTAAGGATTCTGAGATAATATTACAAGATACATCGAATTTTGAGATATATATATATATATATATATATATATATATATATATATATATATATATATATATATATATATATATATATAATATATATATATATATATAATATATATATATATGGACGTAAGAAAAGTCAAATCATATTAAATCTTCCTCTTACGCGTATCTTGTTCTATGTTTATCATTGCTAATAAGTAGTAGAGATTTGAAGGAACTCTTTAATGCAAATTTTGTTAGCGATATTGGAGATATGATAGAGAATTTTTACTGCAAACAATTTTAAATTATTTGAGGAAATTTCCAATTCATCCAACCGTTCTTTGACATATATCAAGTTAAAATTGAAGTTGTGAAGATTTGAAGATCAATGTTACATATGGACTTAAATTCTAATTAATAATTAAGATTGACCGAGGATTTTTACGCTTATTAGGACAAAAATGAGATTTGATGAAAAATGAATTAATTGGATCTTTTCAGGTGACTACGTCGAAGTGTGCTTCGACAAAAACATATTCTTCCATCTGATGGGGTTGTTTTTGGAGAAGCTGCAGACTTCTCTAAGTTAAGGTGTTATGTTTGATTCCAATCCTAAAATGGCTGCATGTGAATTTAATAAGGGTGTTGAACCCAATTGGTTATGGTCGATGCTTAGGATTACCATCGCTTATTAGGGTTTACCTCTAGCAAAATGAAAGCATAAATTAATAACTAAAAAAAACAAAAATTTGTCATCTAGTCAGGATGGCCGAGTGGTCTAAGGCGCCAGACTCAAGTTCTGGTCTTCGAAAGAGGGCGTGGGTTCAAATCCCACTTCTGACATTCTTTTGTTTTACCTTTTATTGATAAAAGAAATTCAAAAGCCCAATTAAGTCAACTACATTCTCGAAGGCCCAAAATAAAACGGTTTCATTTTTTCTCATTGATCAGAAAAATAAAACTGCAAAAATATGATTGGATTTTTCCTATGATTACTTGTATTTAGGTCTGGGAAATTTTGACTATTTTTGTTGAGTTGAGCCATTGATAGGTGAGCGGCAGGAATTAGTGCTCAATATTCTGATGTTAATGAATGTATTGGTGTTTTACTCAATTCATTTTCGTCTTTTCCAATGAGCGAAGAGCTTAATTAAAAAAATTAAGACATGATAATTTTTTAACAAATTTAAGCGAGTTTATTAAGATTTTTAAAATAATTAAGAGATATAATCTAAAAATTTCCAAATTTTAAGGGTGTCAAAGCTTCCAGGCTATGCTTATTATCAATAGCTGGTGTGTTGAGAATTGGTGTAGGGCACCTGTAACAGCGTTGTTGATGCAACTAAAATTAGTAGCGAGAATGTAGTGTTGTCGTATGTTAGACAAATTTAATTGGGGCAGTTCTGCTGTACAGCTGGTTAAAATGCGGTTAATATACGGTATGACCGTTTTTTTCTTTTACCCGGTTGCCAACCTAAAATATTATATATATTAGTAAAAATTTCAGTTGCAACCTAAATTGTTATGATTTTGAGTAATACTTTAGATTTTTCAAACTAAAATATTATATGTATTGACAATATTTTATCATTATTATTCAAAATATCCCTAATCAGTTATTATTGTAGAAACAATAATAAAATAAGATTAGTATGAAGTAGATAGATATTCATTAGATGAATATGTAAATGAGATTCAAATTAAATTTATATATGTATTTGTTAAGAATAAATATTAGGATCGACTCATCTTAACATTAATACATGACTTAAAGTTATATATTAATCTTAAAATAGTTGTGACATTTAATCTTTAGACCTGAAATTACTAAGCTGTACTTCACATTGATTTTAATCTAGTCTTTTTTTAAAAAAATAAAACACATTAAGATTGACCATAATTTTATTCGTAAAAATATTCAACGGAGTTTAATCACTACCGATTATGTGAAAACTGGAGGACAACTATGAGATGTTTTCAAAAAAACTCTTAACCAAATCCGAATTGATTATCTATGTAATAAGCTGGACATTATTTATCTATGCTCTAACTTGAGGTGAGTGATACAAAACTATAGGCTAAATATTAATTTGAAAATCGTTAGGGATATAGAGGTTTTGGTATGTACACATAATGATAAATACGAGAGTAAATGAATAAAGCGTTCGATGAACTGTTCGTATAACATTCGTTTATTAAATTAAATAAATGAGTATGAACAAAATTTTTATGTTCATTTAATAAACGAACAAACACAAAGATGAGTGTGTTCGATTCATTTATGTTAACAAAAAAACTTATTTATTGGCTCTTTTATCAACTCGTTTAACATGTTCCCCCTTTCCTTTTTTATTATATTTTAAATATTGGTGACGATGTGAACTAAATTGAACTTAAGATGAACTTGGAGTTCAAACTGTGAAGCAAAAGGAGCTTAAAGACTAGTGTCATGATTTCACCTTTTTTTCTTTGGCTTGCAAATAAAAAGGGTAAAAAGAGTGTTCACAAAAGCTAAACGAACATGTTCGTGAATACTAAACAAACGAACACGAACATGGTATTAAAAATTTAAACCAACCGAACATGAACACCTTCAAAAATAAACAAATGAACACGAACACGAACACAACCTTGTTCGTTCAAGCTCGGTTCATTTACACCCCTAATGATAAACATAGAAAGTCAAACAAGCAGAGCATAGGCATAACACCAAGCTTCCATGCATCATTGCCAACTTGGAGTATCATCATTCCAAGGAGAAAAGAGAGTAAACAGTTAAAAAGTGAACTGTCAAATGCTAATACTAAAGCAAGGAAATTCCTAGCAAATTGCATGATTGGTTTATCAGGTAAAAAAGTCAACTAAAAAACATGCCGTGCTTTCAAAGACTTGAAACAATTGCAACTACTAAGATGCACAAATTTGAGAGCAGATCACTAATAAGGATGGTTAATATTCCTTGCATGATAATTGCTCGGTTGCATTCTTCGTTTATACAATTTTCTTCACAGGGAAAGCACAAAACAGAAATTAGAGCCTGCAGAGATGTACAAATGCTCACTTGCTATTCATGATGGCAGTCCAGCCTTACAATATTCGAACGAACTATTTACTTTTGGTCCTTCAGTTTCTCATTTTCCAGGTACTTCAACACTCCATATGCAACAGTTCCAGAAAGAAACAAGAGAACGGTTGGGGTAAAAGATGGGTACAAGTACTTCACAAAGAACTTATCCCATTCGTCTGGTAGGAAGCCTGTAAACATAAAACAGCTAATAAGTTATTTGGAATCACAACTCGGCTTCACAAAAATCACTTTCATGCTTCAACGTGTACAACTTCCATGGAAACTAAATCATTGTGTATTTATCAGAGGTATAAGCCTCCAATGTTGTAATGAAGCAGGCAATGACAAAAAAATCACTCTTAAGTTAGCAAAGCAAATACAGATTGATGAATCTTTACAAACATCCTTTTGAAGCATGGAAAACCACCTGAACATACTTATTGTTATAATTATCATCGAGATGCCCTAATCCCTAGTATCTATTTATAGGATAAGTTGTTTGGTTACAAAGGAAACTTGCATAGAAGAAATTCTACTCAAACTGAGTTTCTTACTCTTCGAGAGTATATTAATAAGTTCCGTATTAAATAAAAGTCCAAAATATAATTTGGGTTATAATTTTAACACTTATCTATGTACATAGAATCAGATACCATGACCCAAGGCTTATTAATATACTACAATCTGTTAAACCTAACGATGGTCTCAGTTGAAAGAAGATGTTCATACTAGGAGACCTGGGCCCGAGCAGCTTTGTCGGCTAGGTGTGCCTTATCAAAGAATTAAGGAAAAAATATGAACACACTACTTGTAACCACCTTAAATTATTAAAAAAAAAAACTAGGATCATTTGTAATTGTCTCAGACTTGCTTTGCCCTTCACTGCTCAAGACTGAAGTTGCCTGTTGGTCCGGTTAAACAAGATATATAGCAGTTTCATAGGTTTAATCCAATATCAGATGAGCTAAATTGTTACCACAATAATCATCCATCGATCCAAGAAATTTACTAAAAACTTGGTTGGTATCCAAAAATTCGTTAAACAGAATGTACTGAAATGAAGTTCAAATGACTAACCCAGATTTATACAATAAAGAAATTGCTATCCAGAAAATAAGCAGCAAAATGGGCTCATATAGTAGTGATTTATAGAAACACCTGAAGCAGCAAGAATAATTCCTTGCACAAGAATGATCCCACCAAGCCCCAACCACGCAAGTACAAAAGCACTCTCGTTTTTTCTCAGTTCCTCCGCCTTAGCCTCTTCCTCTTTGCTCACGACGAAGGCAGGTTTCTCAACCGGCGACCGCCTTATTACAGTCCCCTTCTCTCTTTTTCCCTTCTGCTTCTTTTCTCTGCTGCCGCTGCTGCTTACACTTGGTTTACCAGAGGGTGTGGAGGAAGAAGAGGAGCCAAACCCTCGGCCAACGGCGGCGGGCTTTTTGGGCTCAGGAGTGGGCTCGGTGTCAACGGTGGGTTTCTGTGATTTGACAGAAAATTTGGGTTTTGTCAAGATGGAGTGGCGGTGGTAAAGTCCGGTGGCGAAAGAAGAAGCGGCGTGGATTTGTAGCGCCATTTTCTGTTTTAGTTGGTTGAGGATGCCTCTGTGCGCTTCATCTTTTGCCTTCCATGGATTTTTGGTTATATCTCACATCTTTCCCCTAAAAATCTAGTATTTATGCTTCCACCTCGCTTTTATATTTTTATTTACATTTAGTCTTCAAATTTGACAACTTAACCATTACTTCTAAAATTTAACAATTTTCCCAACTTGGATTTTTGTGAGGCCTTTTAGTCCTTAACGAAATTCAAGTTCAGGCAGTTGAGAAAAATTATCAAGTTTTGGGACTAATACAAATAAAAAAATTATCAAGTTTAGAGATTAAATGTTATTTTATCCTTATTTCCTCTAAAAAAATTAAAACAGTTTGATATAATTGAGTGAAAATATTTAGATTAGTCAAATTATCAAGTTTTACTTTGTCAATTAAACTTAATTTGATGAAAACACAATTTAAATTGTATAAATCTATACGAATTAAAATAAAATTACAAATTATACTTGAACGTGATTTTTTCTCAATCAATGCTGAAACCTCAGAGCGAGGTAGTCAGGTAGATAGGTCATCCAAAACTTGTTTGATTTGCAAATCAAAATCTTCTTCTTTTTTTCCCCCTCAAATCTATAAACCATAATCCTATGAAGTGGAAAATAGTGAATCGGTTTTGAAGCCATTCTATCTCATTAACTCATTTCACCTTTACTTATCTAAAAATTTTAGTACCGTACAAATCGGATTGGTCGATCGAATTTGGAACCGACAGCTCCGACAGTCTAACTAGAAAGTCGGAAAAAAACAAGTTCATGAAGAAGAAGAAGAGTTTTTTTTTGCAACATATGTAATTCAAACCCGAGCCTCTGCAAGGCTTAACCTGTTAGAACCAAATAATAATAGATATAAAATCTAAACTCAGGATCTATCATGTCAAATCATTAAGAACAATAAATTGAATAAACTGAATGTGAAAGCGTACCTGAATTCATTGATAGATTGAAAATCTTGAATCTTGATGTGGAAATCCCAAAACTTTGGTATTGATCTTCCAAGAAGATAGGTTATCTCTTGAAGTAAAACTCTCTGACAGGGAAGGAGAGAAAAATAATTTAACCTATTTCTTGGGGACCACTACCTCTTTATATAGTTGATTATTAAATCAAACTATTAAATATTTATAACTCTGCCCCTCATTGAATTATAAATATATCTTATGGTATCTACACTTTTATTTCCATGACATTTTAATACCTATGACACGCTTAACTTAATTGGTCACTTTATTTTTTGTGTGCCATACTTTATAATAGCAACATACATTTTACATATGTGCCCACAATTACGGATTTTAATCTAACATAACCAACATACGAATCACTAGGCTACAATGTATTAAGATTCCAAAACAGGCCATTTCAGGATTTAATAGGCATATTAATCTCTAGACTAAAATAAATATATTGATATGGAATCGATTTTTATATTTATTTAATATTAAACAGCGACACATTGATTGAACTAGTTGAATAGAAAATCAGAGATTTGATCGGTTTGACCTCCGATCTAGTTCCTACAATATTGGAAAATTTTAAAGTCATAATACTACTATTGTGGTGCCAGCCTGCCAGGGGCAAGTATTCGATTCAGTCAAGTGAAATTTTTTTAGGTTAATCGAATTTACGAGTATCATTTTATCATTTAAATTTTATTTGATTTTTTTTAATTTGAGTCGAATATATTTGTTTCTCTTTTGGAGTCTTTAGGTTGTATTATGAATTTTATCATTCAGGACAAAGGCAAGCAATGTCTTCACACGCAAATAATTCTTGCCTATAGGATCGGATTTTTTTTTTAATTTTTGGTTTTCAAATTGGGTCGGATCAAGTCATTTCTTAAGAAAGTTCAAGTCAGATTATGTCGGTAGATGTTTTATTAATCTATATACTTTTATAATTTTATTTGTATTATTTTTAAAATTTATATATAGTTTGTGTTTAGAGATCTATGTATGATTTTTTTTTTGTTTTCTTGACAATTACTCCCATGAGTACTTGGTTTGAAACTTTTGTAAAAAGGAGTATTCGTGAAGATGTATTTATAATCGCAGTAAAAAGGCGTTGACCCACGTGACGAGTCTTGTATTTTTCTATTTTATTGTTTTTAATTAATAACATGCATGGTCTGATATTTGGGTAATATTGGTTCAAAAATGAGAGAGCCACATATACATATATTTTAATCATTTAATGTATTGGTCAGTAAATTAATGATGGTTGTGAATAAGCTAATGAGGTTGTTGAGGGTTGAAAGACGCAATTTATGAAGGTTCGAAAGATAGGCTAAATGTGAAATGAGCAGTTGTTGATTCCTCTGAGCTAGAGAGTTGATATTGGGAGTTTAGAAGCGATTGACGAGGAATTAAGCGCTATCATAAAAGAATTTAAAAAAAGTTGTGCTTGGGCTTCCTGGTGGGTTTGGTGGAGTAAGTGATGTTGGCATATGGTTTGGGCCTATTGGTGATGGTAGGCTTGTTAGAATATGTCTAAAGACCAATCATAAGATGATTATAAATGATATTTATTTTTACATTGTTTATTCATAAAAAAGACACTGTCATTATTATTTTCAGTTACAATTCTGCGTGCGTAAATAACTTGAATTATAATAAAGTCCTTAGAATAATATAGTTATTCTTAAATGTCCTTAGTTAAGTACTATTGTGGGTGTGGGCAACAATAATGCATCAAGACTAATATGTAGTTGATTGATGACAAAGTGTTGTCATTGACATGGAGATGTCAAAATCAATATATAAGTATGTGTTAGAGAACGACTTACAGGGCCGACCTGCTATGAGCATGTTTCTTGGATTATTATGTGACAATCACAACATTGCTCATAGTGATAACTACATGTATGATATTCAGACTTGAAACCATCATTATTTCAACATCGTGAGTGACATATTTTGATACAATCAAATGTGTGTCGTAACTGACTCCACTATAAAGACCGATATTGGATATGTCACAATCTATGTAGTGGGATATGGTTGGTCAAGATAGGATTTGTCCCTCCTATATAATAGAAGTAATATCGTAAGCCACTTGATTGAGTGCGACTAAAAATGCATGACCATACTCGAATAAGTTGATATGAGATATCATAGTTATTCGTTTACAATAATCTACTCAAGATATCAATAAATATTAGATGGACTATACAAGTGTGACTATTCCATGACTTGTGTCCAATCTAGATATAAGGACAAAATGATGTAATACATGAAAAGAGTTAATTACGAAAAAGTTATGCCGAAACATGATTTCTTGTAACTTAGGTGACAATGACGTATTGCTAGATGTCACTAATTGTTTGTAATATTAGAAATGTTCTAATATTTACTACTAACATTACATGAACCTACATGGTCACACCCACAATTAAAATGAGCATATATTAAACGAAATATAAATGTACAAATTTGTTGTACATGAATTTAGTTAAATTGATATATATATATATAATTTAACTATTGGGTAAATATTAAAAGAAAAATAATTATTGTAATTATGACTCTTTTAATATATATATATAATATAATTCGATTTAAAAAAATATATATATATATATATATATATATATATTGAAATCCTAATTAAGTTGAATTAAGATTATGTATATATATATATATTGAAATCTTAATTAAAGATAAATTGCGATTATATATATATTGAAATCGAAATTAAGTTGAATTGAGATTATATATATATATATATATATATATTGAAATCCTAATATGAGTTGAATTAGGATTACAAAGGTTATATAAAAGCATGAAAGATCTAGTCGTCATTAATGTTTTTTTAGGAAAAATCTTCTAAATAGTTTAGAGAGTTTTTTTATATGCTCGTTCCCTTCTAAATAGTTTAGAAAGTTTTATATGCCCGTTTCAACTAGGTGAACTACGTAGAGGTCGGAGCGTTATCGTTGCGACTTAAGAATCGGCATTGTGGAATCGTGATTGGATATGCATCTTCTCCAAAGTCAGAATTCCAGATTTCAAACAAGTAATTCTTCACCCTTATTCACATTGATTCGTTCCTCGTACATGGATCTCTAGTGGTGATCGGTGGATAATTTTTCGTTGCGCCATGCGGTGTGTCAGCATGATCCAACAGTGGTATCAGAGAAACTTGTACGATACATGTTCATGTTTTAATTACTTGGGTGATGAAATTGTATGTCATCCATGTTATTTTTTATTTATTTAGCAAATATATGATATTTCTACGAGCAAATCTATTCAATCACAGCTAATCTGTTAACCAATTGTTGCGTTGCGCGATGTACTATAAATGATACGAAAATAGTGCAAGTGTACATATCGAAACAAGTAATAAAGTGATAAGTGAGACCGTCTCCACAGGGATTGGAGGTAAATTAGGTCAAGTCTATGCACACTATCACAAAAGCAAATATTTGAGTGAAAGGTTGATGTTACACGATATAAAAAATGTTGTAGCAAAAACAATTAAATAAAACTGAAATGAACTGAATAAGCTACACGATACTCTATTGTATGTGAAACTCTCTATTGGGAATGATAGGCTGGGTTTGTTAAGGAATCTCACGCCTAGTTATAATGTATATCTAACACCTTCCAGTTCAAACTCTAATCGACATAGTTTCCTATTGTGTTTCTAAATTATCTCTAGCAAGAAGCCTGACAGGCAGAATGTTACGGTAATACCTCTCAGCATGAACCCTAGCAAGCTACTTATCGTTATCGTGCTACTCTTTTTAACTATTGAAACCATATCCTTATCTCTAATGTAAGTTAGAGTTGTGCCTACCATCAGCCAACTCCCTTGTCTACGTGGATCTAAGCTTAACTCTCTCGATCATTAAGCTAATCTAACACCTAAGTGAAGGCTAACTCTTGAAAGCTCTCACAGACTTAAGGCAATAAAACAATAGACAAATCATATGAAGTTGGAAACATGCTAAACATTCATTAAAAACTAAAACAAAGTCATCTAAAACAAACACAAGCCATCTAAAGTTAGTTCATGGCTAGGTGTAAATCATCCATCATCATTCGTTTTAAACAACATATTTCCAAAATAATAAGAGTTAAAGCAAACACAAAAGAAAAGAAAATATCTCGTGATGCCTTGGACTGCCGTGAACCACCCTAGACTTGCTGCTTATCTCAAAGAATGAACTTGATCTTTATTCAATCAATTGATGATGAAGACTAATTTGACATAGGGATAAGTTGCGAATTTCAACGGCCAAAAGGAGCACAAGATCGGTTGTTATCCACCCTTGGTTCACACAAAAATGTATTATCAAGGCATGCACAATTAACTAGTGTTTCGAATTAGGGATAAAGAGAAACCATTGAAGAACGCTTCACTGAACCTTAAAGGTTGTCACCCAGTTGCCCAGGCAATCGCTATACCAGTTGCCCAGGCAATCGCTATACCAGTTGCCCAGGCAATCGCTATACTAGTTGCCTAGGCAATACGATTGTTACCAATTGCCGAGGCAATTGAGTTGCTTTTGCACTAAATTACCAAGATGATCCATTCAATTATCATACCATGACTCACGGTAACCTGACCTATTCTCTCTTACTTGATCACATCTTCTTTTTAATTTATTGCTATTTTATTTACTTGTTAGTTAGAATTCCTGCAATCACCAATTTGTTTTTTTTATTTTCAATGTGAGAAAGTAGATTCCCGAAGTAGCCCCAATCCTTTTTGAGACGATATCTTTATGTACTATAACTTGCGATGTGTACACTTGCACCAATTGCGAAGCACTCAATACGCGTAATAGATGTATCAACCACAATGATAGTAGGATTTTTGGAAATGTGAAACATTTGTGTGCAAAGACTAGATGTTTCCTATGAAGCAAAAGGGTACAAATAGTAAGAATGACAAAGAAGAGATAATAAAGATAGCTTGCTTGTCTGGACTAAGCGAGCAACTGTGAAAAGATCATATTAAATAATACAAAAACATGAAAAATGACATGCATTCATATGTTAGGCATTCTCATCAACATAATTGGCATAAACATTGTCATTTCTGCGGGATTTTGAATTGCCGAAGATGGCATTAGTTGGTTATGTCCCTATGCCCTGCTATTTGAAGTGATTAGTTGGCTTCGTTCCTATCGCTACCTTCCGAAGTTGACATTAGTTGGTTACATCCCCATGTCACTTCATTTTCAAGATGGGGGTATTAGACAGTTATGTCCCCCATGCCCCGCTGTTAAGGTGATCAATTGAATTCATTCCTGTCACTATCTTCAGATGATGGCATTAACTGGTTACGTCCCCATACCACATCAATCAGATGGCATTAATTGGTTACGTCCCCATACCCCGCTTTTTAAGTGATCAGTTGACCCCGCTCATATCAGAACTTACTAGAGATGGCATTAGCTGGTCACGTCCTCAGGCCACTTCGTTTTCAAGCTGGAGGCATTAATTGGTTGCGTCCCCGTGCCCTGCTTTTTAAAGTGATCAGTTGACTCCATTCCTGTGTCACTATCCCCAGATGTGGCATTAGTTGGTTATGCCCTCATGCCACATCAAGCAGAAGAGGAATGAACTCGTCTATCCGTTTAGGCATAAGGAGAATGGAACCCGTCTATCCGTTCAGGCGTAGGAAGAATAGAACTGTCCAACAAATTGGCGGTCGGTGAAAATTAGTGCCTTTTGTTCTTTGTTGTATCCTTGTTTCACTAGAATAAGCAAAGAAGGGAGAGTCGTTGTCACTGAATTTTCACGTAAGTTTTTATTGTTGTTTTTATTTTTATATTATATTATTGTATACACTATTATTATTATTAGCCCGTACATTATTATTATTATTATTATTATTATTATTATTATTATTATTATTTACTAATATAGTTATTATAAAAAGCTGAAGTAAAAAAACAATTCATTCAAATAAAATCTAATAGTCCAATACAAAAAGGGCTCGTTTGGCCCAAACATAACAAAATTTGGAACCCTAATTTTGTTTCTTTTCCTTTACGCAAACAACGGATCACCGTTGGATCAAAAGATAATCTAACAATGCAGATTACACGCAGAAACCCTAACCCCTTTGGTTTAGTGCCACACTCCCCTCAACTGTTAGATCTGGACGCGATCTAACAGCTCAGATCGCCCCAAGGAAGATCACGCGGATCACCATCTGCGCTTGGCAACAACGCGCCCGACATTTGAGTTTTGATCGGGCCCTTCGCCTTCTCCGATGAATGCCCGTACTGTCTTCCTCTCCACAGGCCACTCCCGCCGGCGATTCCTTGGTAGTTTGCAGCCACCAGAAACAGAAACAAAAAGAAGGATTAAATCCTGAATCATATTCAAAGGGAAAGTCAACCAAATCAACCCAATATCAATCCAAATTCGAATCAATCAGGAGCAATTTGAAACGGGGATTGGGGGATTGAATCATGTAATTTTGGTATGTATATACCTACATAAAACCCATGTAATTCTTTGTAAAACAACAAATACGATGATTAAAGCATCAGAAAGCAATATTGTATTCGGAATTTTAGTGGAATAAAGGCAATCATTTCTAGTATTTTTCTTCTTCTTTTTCATTTTTGTACGAATTTAAATAAGAGAAAGGGACATGTTTTACTTGTTTTTGAGTAGCCCCCGCCATGCATGGTGTCTGAGGCCATGTGTTTCGGTGCTTGCTGAATTCTAGAAGATGGTTTTAAAAGAGGGGAATGATTCAGGTTTTACCAATTGTTTTTTAAAAAAATGGGGGAATGATTCTAAGTTGCTCGGAATGTTTTTTTTTTAAAAAAGATCGAAAGTTTTTTTTTTAATTTTTGCCGCCAGCAATGGCGGCCGGCACGAAAAATGTTCGCTATGTTCTTCGGTTCTTGAAGAACACATTTAGAGAAAAAGAGGGTGGGTGGTTTGATCGGTTTTAAAAAAGAAAGCCAAAATGAACTTTATATTTTACTTTCAGCCTTTTATACTAACCCGTTAAACAACACTAATCTGCTAATGACTCGCGCCATGTTTTAATGGGTACTTCATCGTGGCTTTCCAACTTACAATCTTTTTAATCGGCTAGGTAGCAATTTTTAGACGCTATGGGGTGCTAACCCTTCCTCGTGCGTAACCGACTTCCGAGCTCGTTTTTTTTTATTTTTTTCATAGACTAAAATTGTTATTTTAATAAAATAAAATAATTTTACTAAAGTAACTCATCTTCTAGATGATCCAATCACACATTTAAAATAATTGGTGATAACTCCGTTGTTGTTTGTTTTTAAAATGTCGGGACCAAAAAAAAAGTTGCGACAATAGGAGACGTTTGACTTCTACTTCGATGATGAGCACGGGTGATTCAATTTATGCATCATTCATACTAGTATGTCAGTAATGTTTTTACATATTTTGAGGAGCATGCTACTTAGGGTCTAGAGCTTGTCATGAATATGGTTCGCTAGAGAAACTTATGAGGGATTGTCCAAATATTTTTTTTTTGTGTTGCTCTAGCACAGTTTCAAAGAACGACTCCTACTGTTCAATATGGGCGAAATTTTTTCAGAGGTGGATAGTACCATGTCAAGCCAATAGAGTAAAGCTACCTCTAGACCTTTCGTCAGAGCAAATGCTGAGGGCCAAAGTATACAATTTCACCTATGTGATTTTACCTACTGTTCAATATAGATTGGTTATTTGAGCATTATACTATCCTTATATGTTGGGCCAAGTGTCTTAAGCTCCAAGGGCTAGATGAAGCTAAATTGCTAGTGATGGGTGAGAAGAATGATTGTTTGCCCAATGTTATTTCCACGAAGACGGCTTAAAAGATGATGTAGGGGAGTTGTAAGGCATACAAAGGCTATGTAGTGGTCTCAAGGGTTCTGAGTTTGTTAATAGAGGATTTTCAGACTGCTAAAGACTTTCCAGATTTGTTTCTTGTGGAGTTGTCTGAATAATATGTCCATTATTTTCTAAGACTTTGCATACATATTAATAATCATTTTAGTTTCACCATCAATTTAACTTAGTTGGGTTCCGTGAAAAGTTACTAACTAAATAGATTTTGAGTGTATAATTATTAACACAAACGACTCCAACGTTCTGTAGACTACTTGGATCAACCTACTGATAACCTGCACGATATATATATATAACAATGTACATCAAATAAGGAATTAAAGAACACCAAGAAAGTTTATGAAGTTCGATGAACCATGCACATAAATAAACCCACTATTAAATCTCAATGCAAGCACCAGTTTAACCTCAACGAATAATGGAGGACGAAGGTTCCTTAAAGGGACTCCAAGCACAGTTCCTATGATCCTATCCCTCCCAAATTGCAACTTGCAAGATAATAACCCCAAATTATCTTACTCAATAATATTTTTAAATAAAGATCTAACGTAATATATACATGTCAAATTTATAGCATTTAGATAAATTTTACATAGAATGTTGTTCATAATGTTGCAACAAAATATGAAATAATAATATTGTAGAAACATAATATTATAATCTTCATTTTACCTAGAGAGAACATTCTACGGGTCTGCAACATGATAAAACCAAAAGAATGATTACCTATAGCAGTAATTAGCATATCTTGTTTTGTTTGTCTGTTTGTCTTTGTAGTATGTTTTTCAGTTATTTTATAGTATAATTTTTTTATCTATTTTTATTATAGTCTAAATGTTCATGTAACAGTCATCGCGTCACACCCTCTAATCAGAGAAGGCTGATGGCCTAATATAGTTAGATCTCTTTTATAATAGTTTACTAATGCAATCAAAATTTTTAGCGGAAAAATTTGCAATGTTGGTTTCTTTGATTTTCACTTATATATCAATATAGTGTATAGCCGGAAGAAGAATAGAGATTTCATGATGATTGTTGGATTTTCTTGGTGGACTTGGTCCCCCAAGATTCTTAGAGAAGAAACTTTTGAAGTAATTAACTTAATTTTTTAAATATTCTGGTGTGATTACATATGTTGAAGTTGTAGCTTCATACTCGGTCCTTTTTTCCCTCAATTTCTCCTCACAATCAATTAAAAATATTATACTATTGATATTAAATATAACATAATCAAGATTTTTTGTCTAATTAATATACCATAATTTCTGCAGCTTCGGGAGTTATTAGAGAGCCATCCTTTTTGTGTGTGTAATGTCGAAGAGCTTTATCCGTCAAATGCTAGTGCCATTTGTAATTTGCTACAACGTATAATAAAAATTAATACTCACGAAAAAGTAATTCATTTAAAACTAATAAATAATTAAAAATAATAATACCTCGTCACTAGCTATACGAGCAAAACTCTTCGACCCAGCGGTGTGAGTAAACTTCTGCTTTTGTCTTCTAGTAACTCTAACGCGCTCTCGATCCTACAATTTAAAATTTTCATTATGTATAAAGCCAATATTATAATGACATTATTTTTTTAAAGTGCATCGATCATACCTCTCCTTTCATTGAACTCCAAAACTTGACTGCATCTTCCCATTGATATCGAAGAATTCCCGACGGGACATTTTGCAGCTTCTCTTGAAGACTGAGATCATTCTTGAAATATGTCTTTTTCAAGAAACTCTTATTGTTTCTCTATTTTTTCCCTAATGCATGCTTCACATAATCGTCTGAGACTTCTAAAGAAAATTTATCCTACAAATGACACAATCAAAGAAAATATAAATATTATTTTAAACTGTAATAGATTATTATTACAATGACATTATTACCTTAACAAGATCCAGAGCTTGATTTTTGTTACTATTCGGCATCTGACACCATGACTCATAATTGATCGACAAAATCGCAGGGTTGCGTGCAACAATGCCTAAGTAATTACCCAGAACACCTGCTTCTGCCCCAATGGGTTGGCCGACATCGTTTCTTGAAACTTTCACGCGTTCACCAGCGGGAAGATTGTACAATTCATTCAACGTCGTGTGCCTTCTACTCTTATGAATTCAACCATTTCTACCTAGATAAGAAATAATTTAATAAATTTTTTAAAATCAAGTCAATAATAACAAACAACTAGCATTTAAATAAAGTGTTGAACATTACCATCAATCTCTATATTTTCAACTGTATTCGGAACTTGTGAGGATCCAACACCACACAAATCATCATCATTTGTTTCTTCCTCCTCTCTCGGTACTTGAACTATCTGCGGATCACTTAAATTCCTCATAGGCATAGTATCTACAATAAACAAAAGACAATTTTAGTAATCAGAGACAACAATACTATTATAAATTAATAAGTTAAGATATAAAACTTACTACATTGTTATGCAATTAGTTTTCATTAAAATCTTCATTTATATCCTCTTGAACCTATTGGAATTTTGAACTAAAACTAGAGATTGTTTTGTCTAAATTTTGTGCTACAAAAGGCGGAGTTTCTAATCTTATTTCAATGTCATCTCTATTTCCATCCCCAATGTCTATCAAGTCTCCATGAGTGTTACGGAGTACAACATACAACCCTCTTTCGTTGGATCAGGGCAATAGAAAACTTGTTTGACTTGAGAAGGAAATACATATGATTCGTCCATCAATTGGTGACCCGTGTGAATTAACCGAGGGAAGTTCACCATTGTAAAACCAAATTGATCTCTTCTAATGCCTCGAGTCGTATTTACACCAGCCCACTAACAACGAAATAACACAACTTTCTGTTTGCCATAATAATTCAACTCAATAATGTCTGTAAGAATTCCATAATATTCTACATCTCCCACCATAGGATGATTGTCCCTGACACTAGCATAACTTGTAGTTTAAGAAGTTACAATTACTCCACAATTTTGTGTCCTCCTTAATCTTTCTTGAGGTTTCGTGTGGAACCTAAACCCGTTAATGAGAAAGGCATTATATCATTTAACAATTCTATTTGGACCTTGAGAAAGCCACATAATCTCTTCACTAACTTCTCTCCCACATCAAACCTATTACATGTAAAATGTGAATAAGTTATCATTTATATTGATGTAGTAAAGGAAGAAAAGTTATTAGGTACATGTAGTACAAAGATTCAGTTGCTTACCATCTTCGCTAACCAATCATGAAAATTTTCTATGAACAACTTATGAATTTCTCTTTGATGTAATCTTCGGGAGCATACTTGAGATTGTAGCTCTTCTTTAAATTCACTACAAAGTAAGCTACGTGGTTAAAGAATGAGTAATATAAAAAATGAAGTGAATACATTAAAATTTATATAAACTTACGTCCGTAAGGGCTCTGTTGAGTCATGATGGAAAAGAACATATCGATGTGCTTGTACTCAATACTTGTCATCTAACTGTGCAATTTCAACTTTGCCAAGTGGTTCACCAAAACTTTGAAATAAATAAGTCTCAGCTAAGTTATTATTGCTGCACACTTCATTTCTATTTGGTCTATTGAATCTCATTTCAACATCTTCCAAATATCTAGAGCAAAAAGTCAAACATTCCTCTGCTAAATACCCTTCAGCAATTGATCCTTCTGGATAACGCTTATTACGACAGTAAGACTTCAACTTGCACAAAAACCTAGACGGTAATAAACAAAACACTATACAAGTAGTTGTAGTTAAATGATTTGTTCAATGGTGTGAATATGTGTTAAACAATTTGTACCTCTCAATAGGATACATCCACCGATAAAAAACCAGTCCACCAACTTTAGCTTCGTGAGGGAGATGAACCAACAAATGCACCATAATTGTAAAGAATGAAGGTGGAAATATCTTCTCCATGTTGCATAAAGTCAAGCGACTCGATCTTGTAGTTTCTCAAGTTCTTCAACCATCAAAACTTTCCCACAAATAACTTTTATTACATTAGAAAGTTCAATAATACAAAATGTCACCTCAGTTCACATACAACCGCGTAATGCAACTAGCATTAAATCTTGCATCAATATGTGATAATCATGTGACTTTAGAGGATAAAGTCTTCGATCTTTAACATTGACACATCGAGATATATTTGATGCATACCCATCTATGACCTTTATATCTTTCAACACCATGCAAAATACTTCTTTTTCTTTCTTTGACATCGTAAAAATAGAAGGCGATAACAAAAAATTTTCATTACAAAGTTCTTGAGGATGAAGATCATGTCGAATTCCCATGTCAACTAAGTCAAGTCGACTCTTTAGATTTTTCATCGACATTGAGAATGGTCTCAATAATGTTCTCACAAACATTCTTCACAATGTGCATTACATCAAGATTATGTCTCAAAATGTTATGCTTCCAGTAAAGCAACTTAAAAAAAACACTTCTCTTTTTCCACAACTCCGCCTCATTTGGATCATCCTCTTCATCAGAGTCATCATCACTAAGTTGCTCAAGCTCACGGTCATACACCTCTTGTCTTCTTCTTTGATCGTGGGTTTGGTGGTTAGTTCGTTTTTCCATAAATGAACTTGATATGTTTCAACATCGACAATATATCATACCCGATTGTTTGCTCATGAGCTTTTCTGAACTCTTCAGTACCATCAAACATATTCTTTTCATATCTAAATCTATGATTTTCATCTAATCACTGATGGTGTCCCATGTAAGAGAACTTATTCCATTATACAACCACTTCGAGCATGTCTGAGCAACGCAACAAGGACAAGCATAACAACCTTTGGTACTCCACCCAGATAAATTTCTATAAGCAGGAAAATCATTAATAGTCCAAAATAAAGATGCACGCAAATTAAAGTTCTCCTTCTTCAACACATCATATGTTTCGACACCCACCCATAATTGTTTCAACTCCTCAATAAGAGGTTACATGTAGATGTCAATATCATTCCCTGGACCTTTCTCACCTAGGATTATCATGGATAAAATAAATGATGACTGTTTCATGCAAATTCATGGGGGGCAAATTGTAAGGAACAAGTATAACATGCCAAGTACTGTATGAAGTACTCATGATTTTAAAATGATTAAACTCATCAGATGCAAGATCGAGCCTAACATCGAGAGGATCTCCTAAAAAACTTGGAAAATTTTGGTCAAATGTCTTCCAAGCTAAAGAATCTGCAGGATGACTTAATAATTCATCATTTGTTCATCCATCGTGACGCCACCTCATAGACTCACTAGTCTTTGAAGACATAAAAAAGTCTTAGAAGCCTAGGTATTAGAGAAAAATATCACATAATTTTTATTGGCTTCTTTATTGCTCGTGTTACAACTTCTTCTTCACTCATATTTTCTGTGTCCCCATTCATCCACCGAGATTTACCGCATACATGACAGAACTCTTGGTTTTTTCTATCACCCCAATACAACATGCAATCATTCGAACAACTATTAATTTTCTCATAACCAAGCCCCAAATCGTTTATCATTTTTTTCATATCTTTACCGGATTGAGGAATTTTTGCAAAAGGAAAATTTTCACTCAAAAACTCTAATAATTGCGTAAAAGAGTTACCGGTCCACCCTCCCAAGCATTTTAAATGAAAAAGGCGAATGCAAAAGGAGAGTTTTGAATATTTTGATCCCTCATAAAGTGGTTCGTTCATTTCATTAAGCAAATTGTAAAACTTTGACGCTTCTCCATTTTGCTCTTCATCACATCCACTTCTTCCCATCTCGGTGAAATCAGTAACACCAATATCACAATTTTCTCTAACAGACTGATGATAATCGTGCATATTAAATGCATCTCACAACATACCCTTCATGTCATCTTCTTTAAGAGATCCACGATGAGAATTATGATGATAAGGTGGATTACTCGTGGAAGAAGCTATACGAGATGTCAACTCTCCATGGAATACCCATTTTTTATAACCTGAAACAAAGCCAAAAACGACTAGATGTTTGTGCACAACTTCACGAATGTGCCAATTAATGTTAACACACTTCTTACAGGGGCAAAGAATCATATTTTCTTGACTTGCATTTGCAAAAGCTAAATTTAGAAAATATTCTACTCTATTTCGATAGTCGGCGTTTAACCTTGGCAAATTCATCCAACTCATATCCATTTTTCAATTTCTATCATATCCAAATTAAAGATATAAACTATCTATCAGTCATATTTGAAGGATGAAAAGAGATGTAACTATTATATTACCAATTAAGTCAAAGATAAGTCAAATACATAAACTACCTATTAGTCATATTTGAAGGATGAAAAGAGATGTAACTATTACCCGTTGGGGAAAGTTATCTTCTTTAGTTTACTTCAAAAAAAAATTCAGATAATAGAGATAAGAATTGTCAAACTATTAAGAGAGGTAAATGCCTTGTTAAGAAAAAAATAATGATAAATATTACTAAAATGGCAACAAAAAGAAAAAAAATTGGTTAGTTTTCAAAATAAAAAAGCAGAAGTTAGATAAAGAAACATTATACATATGTGATCGACATTCTATATTTTCATGTAATTTTTTATATATAAAACAATATTTGATTACAGGTTTCAAGAACAACTTGGAGAAGAATTGAAGCTGAAAAATTAGTGGGGATGCTATAGTGTTCTATGGTGATAATATGGCTTATATGCAACAAGAGTTATAATAAGACCAAATCAACTATTAAACCAAAAGAAAATAGCGGTCATCAACTATTGGGAGCAAAAAATCCAACACTAAAACTTTATTTGGTAGAGTAGGAAGAAAATTAAAATAATCTAAATCAAAGGGAAGAAAGTGAAAAGATAAAAAAAAATTACTTTTTCTTATCATTGGTAGGTCTAGTAGAATTGTAGAAATGATGAAAAATTGAAAGAAAATACGATATTCTTTCTATCAAGGAAAATTCTACAATAAATAACATACATGTATATATACATGGATATATTAAACTATCTCACATTACCTCACATTTCTCCTTCTTCTTTTTTTCCTTCCAAGTTGAAATAATTTCTTTCTATCAAGAAAATACGATATGAAACCGTAGTTGTGAGGATATACAACTGATGAGTACAACACATGATCAACCTGCAAATTTAGGCATTTTTCATCAGCAACCATTTCATAATCTACAAGGTGCTGCAAATAGTAAAGTAGTGAATAGTAATTCACCTTGATCAGGCCAGTTTTCTTGTCAAGTTCATATTTCACTTTGCTCCCTTTTCCAATCTCAATCACATGCACATATTAATCAACGTCTTCAATATAACATTTATCTTTCAATTTGTAAGGGGATTACACAATAATTTTTTATTCATTTTCTCAACTAAATAAACCTCAATCATGATAACAGGAAAAATATGCCATGTGAAAAGATCTGAAAGCCCAAATGTATAAAAGAAATATGTTACTAAAGAATCCTTTCATTCAAAGGAGGAAGTGAAAGAGTAGTGAGAGTTACTGCCATGGGTATACAACATATACAATGGAAAAAGATCACTAACCTATTGGCCAAGAAGCACGGCTGAGAAGCCTGAGCGAGAGGAGTGACGATCGACAGCGAGGAGCACGGTCGGCCAGGACCGACGACCACGAGCAGCACAACCAGGAGCGACACGACAAGCAGGAGCAGGAGCGGCTAAAGCACATATTTAGGGATTTTTAATTTGCACGATATTTCTGTCTGAGAGATTAAGGGATATATTTGATCAAAACGGTGTGTTTAACCTAGCGGCATTTTCTAAAACAAACGCCACTAAACCTATACCTATGGCGGCGTTTCTAGTAACAAACGCCACTAACCCTACACCTATTGCGGCGTTTTTAGTAACAAACGCCACTAACCCTTTTATGATGTTTGATTTGATCCTCAAATTGTTGGATATATTACATATGATTGATAGGGAAAATAAGCTAAATTTCAAGTCAAAATCTACGGCTAGGCTTTATGTGCTTTTTTGGGCGATGCGCCTTCTTTTTTTTATCCACTCTCCAAGTGTAAAGAGATTAATAATGGATAAAATGGAAGAAAAGTTAAGAGTTCGATTAAGTTCAATCATGAATTTAAATAATGGTCTGCGTTTGTTATAACAGTTGTTATATAGTGGTTTTGCCACTCCAAAATTATGATACTTTTGTTTTTTTTAATTCATGATCGCAATACTTACAATGGTCGTGATTACATCTGTTATGCGACCGAAAATACAAATCACTATATCGAACCATTAATCTCATTAATTGTTTATCCGTGATTACATCCGTTATGCGACCGAGAATAAGTGTTGTAGTTAGGTTTAAGAAATCTATGGCGGCGTTTTTAGTAACAAACGCCACTAACCCTACACTTATTGCGGCGTTTTTATTAACAAACGCCACTAACCCTACACCTATTGCTGCGTTTTTAGTAACAAATGCCACTAACCCTATAGCTATTGCGGCGTTTACTAAAAAGCGCCACTAACATGAAACCTATACCGGCGTTTACGGCAGAAAACGCCACTAACATGAAACTGATTGCGATGATTTTTTGAAGAAAACGCTATTATATGCCGCCAATGTTGCCGTTTTGTGGCGTTTATTTCAAAAACGGCGTTATAAGTGAAATGTTGGCGACGTTTATTTCAAAAACGCCACGAATAGCGCCGCCATAGAACAAGTCTGGTGTAGTGCATGGTGCTATATGGAACGAGGTGCTGGAGAGGACGATCGTGTCACTGAAAATTTGAAATTCGTATAGGATATAATTTTTTTATGTATTTTCTATTGCAAATATAAGTCCGCCTACTAAAATTTTAAACTTCTCCCCTCCTAACATAAAACCATGCGTATGTCTTTGGTGTACTCCTAGTCTTTTAAAAATACACACATACCATACAAACTGCATTACTCGAACTTGAATCATGTTGAAATTTGACAGGAGAGCACTCAATGGGTTGGTAATTAGCTTAATTTAATATTGAAGAATGGGTGTATGTGTATTATTAATTACGTAAGAGTGGACTCACTCTCACGTACGTTTTCTGATGATTGACCATCCAAATAATAGTTGAAAGGTTTGACAATCTGTGCATTTAATGGCCTTCTGTTCCTTGAACGCAAAGAAAGTTCCATCGGTAAAACAAATGAAGAATGGTCGACAAGTTTGCCTTATACCATCCTCTCCGCATCATCTGCTGGACCTTCCCAATTCTCTCCTCCTTTGTTCCTTCTTCCTCTAATAAACTACCATCAAATTGACCATGGAAGCAAGCAAGCATGCCAGCTGCCACTTCTACTCTCCCACCCCATATCTCACAATTTTAAGCTGGCATTGATCTCTACACCACTCTTTCTGTACTTTTTTTGTTTAACCACTGGATATCCGACTCGCGACTCTTCCAATCTAGTTTTCTATTTTCACCATATTAAGATTCAAATTTATAATCTTGCAGAAGTGATTTAACGCCTCTTCCCGCTAGACAGGCTGGTTATTGTTACTCTCCTGCATTTTTAATTTGTCTTATAATTAATAAATACTCCATTTCTTTCTCTCCATGCAAGCTCTTCTCTTCCTAGCCGGTAGCCATGGCAATGAAACAAACCCTACATCTTCTTCTTAGTATCGGTCTTTCGCTCTCTTTGTTGCTTTTATTCTTTGGGTGGTGCAATTTATTTGACTTCAATGTTAGCCACCAAGTATCCATTTCTCAGCACCATACTTTCAGGAGCAACAGGAAAGTCTTGGCTACCAAATTTGACTTCAGTCCATTTCTACAAAAGCATCCCCGGCAACATCGTCAGAGACACCGATATGTTCCGATCACGGGGCCTGAACCTTCCGGCAACGAGATCGACCCACGCTACAGCGTCGAGAAGCGGCTTGTTCCTACTGGTCCAAATCCATTGCACCATTGAGGTTTTCTTTTCCTTTCCTCTTGTATGTTATCTTATTCGTTTTCTTCTCACGGTAAAAGAAGAAGAAGAATGTGTGATGTGTCATATGAAATTGTTAATTTGTATGAATTCCATACTACTTCATTGTCCATAAACCATATAATTGAGATAGTATTGAGATTGGATCTCTCCTTTTATTTGTTTATTTCATTTTAATTTAATTTTGGGATATTTCTACTTTCTATAGACGGGTAAACTTTCATACTTAGGGATTAAACAATGCTAAAATAACCAACAATCAATTGCTCTACATACCCTAATCAAGGTTGGGGTTTATAGGTTCGATTCCTGACATTTTGAAGACAGAAAATTAAGTTGGGAGAGTCGCTCTTATATTGAATCGCAAAATTTAATTTTAATTAGTCGGTCCATAAATTAAATATTGGTGTTTAAAAAAATAATACCAAAATATAGTCCATGTATTAACATGAAAACAATTTATTGTTGGTTTTTATTAGATCAAACTTTATCCTTGATCCCTGTAGTATATAAGTTGTGCATTTAATTTATTTACTCTAATTTGGTCAATATAATCTTTATATTTCTCGAATTTCACTTAATAGATGTAACGAATCTAGATTAAAATTTCAAAATTTGAACGTACACGACTAAAAACACTAAATTAGAGTATATGAACCAAATGCACAGCTTAGATTAACATAACAATTTGTCATTTTAATTATGTGCTGTCAAGAAACAACTGAAGCATGAGTAGATGTGACGGCACGGCTCAGTACTGGAGTATTAATTATATATTATTAGGAACATTGTGAATATTTTAATCGTAATTGATTGGCAAATGCCTTATTATAAAAGGGTTGACTTTGGATAGAGGTGTATAAATATAATATTTTGTTAATTATCCTTATGATGGTTCCAAGAGATGATGATATAGTTTATGAAAAATATTATTTTGATCATTGACTTTTTAATAGTAGTACAGAAAGTATGTTTGGCCGGTTTGTCAAATATTTATTTTTATTTCCTCATATTTTCTTAAGTTATGAGTTCCACTAGGTGTATGAATATAATATTTTGTTAATTATCCTTAGATCGTGATCTTTAAATTTATCAAACTATTATAATATGTTCATTAAATGCTATCGAACTGTTACAAGATGGACATTAAATTTATCAAATTGTTACACTATTTTATAACATACAATGATATTTTATAATAGTTTAATAAATTTAATGATATTTTATAAATTTTGAAAGGTCAAAAATAATAATATGTGAAAAATGAACTTTTTAAATTTATTTGACAAAAATGCACTTCAGAATTTCAACCAGACAAGGAGGGAATAGTTTTTGCAAATTTGTAGGGCGTGTTTGTTGTACTTAAAAGGGTGTTTTACTTGAGCTGCAACTTTTGAATTTCAATATGGTTGGTATTAGGTAAATAAAATTTTAGAATGTCAAACTACTTCTTTCTCTATGTGGACTTGAGGAATCAAACGTGAAACTACCAATATCACTCGTTTTTAGGGGAGGAAAGCTCGACCGAACAATTATAAATAAAGTTTGAGTTATAAAATAATATTTTGTTTAACTTGAAAATTTTGTAATTAGTGGATTAATTTTTAAGTTTAAGTCGAGTACTTCGACATTGTCTGATAACTTATATGTATATCGTATATGAAAAAATATGAATAAATATATATGTATTTCGTATATGGTTATAGAAAGTTATTTTAATTAGAACTAATTACTACCATAACATTATAAATATCTAAATTTAAATTTGAATAAAAATTGAACAAACTCGTCTCGACTTGAATTTCATAAACTTGATTCGACTCAAAAAATTTCAAATAAATTTTAAGTTCTAAACTAGGACATATAAACTCGACTAACTCAAATATTTTTACTGAATTCGACTCGATCGGATGTTCACTTCTACTCATTTGACTTTTCAAAGGTACATTATGAAACATCAATCCCTCTCCTACTTTTATTCTGATTTTTGAATTAGAACCCAACTAATCCCCACTTTTACGATGACAAAATTCCAACTAAAGGATTTAATCTATTAGAGAAAAAATATCACCAACAATCAGTTTGTCCAGTGGGATGAGACACTAAATCCCTTAAGTAAAGTAAGAGACTCAAATTTTAACGTTGTGAATGTAGTAAATTTGGTCAGGACTTGAGAGGGTCGTCCCCATAATAGGCATCTGCAGTACCCGATCTGAATTAGTCAACCAATAAGTTGTATACCGGTAATTAAAAAAAAAGAAATCAACTCTCCTTGTATAATACCCAGGGACGTCCTTGGGCTAGGGCAATAACCCAGGGCCTCGCCTTGCTCAGGGTCCACACTCAAATATATTAGCCAGAGATTTTGGTGAGTTTAAAGAATTTTGAGGGCCTACTACAATATATATATATATATATATATATATATATATATATATATATATATATATATATATATATATATATATGAACCGTGCAAATTGAGTAAAAGGCTTCAAAGTTAGAAATTGGAATAAAGTTGACCGCATGGGGCTCACATCATTATTATTATTTTTGAATAATTCATCATTAACTTTTTATAACCGTTTGAATTTTAAACCATTGTTTTTAAAAAATATATATAATTTAACCAAAATTACAAGTAATCTAATATGATGTATTGTACCGTTAATTTTTGTTTTTGCAAAAATAAAAAGGTACCGTTAGTTTGTAATTAGTATATGTTTTAGGGTAATTATTAAGGTTTGAATAAAAAATTATTTTTTATTTGTAAAAAGAACAAAAATTTCAAATAGACTTATAAATAAAATTTGTATTGTTCTTGTTTTTCACAACTAAATTTCTCCTCAATTTTCACTCTTTCTTAAAATTTAATTTTTTTAATATTTGTTATTTGATGCCTATTTTTTTTCAAATGCTTGTTATTATCGACATACTTTTAAAATTTAATTTTTTTTAATACTTGTTATTAGGGGAAAAGATTTAAATAACGATCTGCAACCACAACATTGACCGTTATATAACGGTAGCGTAATCGTCCGCAACCACAATGTCTGCAATCGCGATAAACACAACGTGACCGAAAACGCGACCACAATCGTAATTTAAAATTTTAATTAGGGACTCAATTTTTTTATTCGCTCTAAGACCATCAAAATCCGAGAAACAAGTCTGATAATACCAATTTGTTCTTCTTCTTTTAAATAAAATAAAACTAAAGTCCAATCTCCCATGCTTGAACTCTTTAAGCTACTGCTTGAGCATAGGACCATTTGGCCTTGAAGGTTTATACTCATATTAGACGGTCAAGGAACAAGCACATAAAAAATTAATCATAGGGTAAGTACGAGGATAATGACAACAAAAAGCAATGGTGTTATCGCGAGCTAAGATTAGACCAACCGTAAGGACCCAAAGTGTCAACCAGAATGCCAAGGCAGGAATGTTGGTGAAGGCCAACTCATTTGAATTGTGTTTGTTTCCAAGTGCCTTGTCAGTGTTTTGATTCTAACACGATCGTTGTGTTTTGATATTTTTTATGGATTAACCTTTGAATATGTGCTAAAACTATACATATAAATTTTTAGTTGGGTGCTTAAATTATTTGTTTTTTTAATAAGTGCCTAATATTTTATTTCATAATCAAATAAGGTTTTTTTTTGTGACAGACGTTAAAATTTTTTTATTACTCAATAAAAACGTGACACTTGGCATATTTATGTTATTTTCTTTAATTTTTATTTTTTAAAAAAATTAGAAAATCTTAATTATATAAAAAACCTTTAATTTCTCTAAAAAGCACTCAAATCCTAAATTTTTAAATTTCTCCTCTCCGACCATCAATTCAACCACCATCTACCACCCTTACCTTCGTTGGATCCCACGACTAAAACCCCCATCATTCCGTCGTTGAAAACTGACGAGTGAATTGTCCACTGCACCATCGACGAATATCCAACAATGAAGAAAAAAAGCCGATTGAGTTTTTGACCAACGGCTAGAGGATGGGGGATGCCAATTGGTGAAGTACGCGACACTTGGACGGTGAACCACCAACGTGTGAGAATGTCAGATGGTGATAGAGATGTGATTTGAGGATTTGATTGAAAGAAATTAAAACTTTGATATTTTAAAAAAATTTAAATTTATAAATAAATTTAAAAATTAATTAGATAAAAAATGCCACGTGTCATGTTATAACTTGATGACAAATTTTTTTTAACGGTTGTTTATAAAAAGGGTAAACTACATAAATGACCACCATACTATTGGTAAAGTCGCGATTTGACCACCTTACTTTTTTCTAAGCAATTAAACCACCAAATTATTTAATTGGTTGCAATGTGACCACCAGCCGTTAAAAAATAACGGTAGGAGTGACGTGACAGTTAATAAAATTGGTATAATTACACATTTGGTCCCCTCTATTCGTACATTTTATCAATTTGGTCCTAATTTTAATAAATAAAATAATTTTATTATTTAATTAGGTTAGGACACGTGTCGCAGTATTATTGGAGGACTTTATTTATATATTTTTAATTTAATAATTTTTATTTGCTCCTCCAATCAGGTGGTGACACGTGTCACCAGATTGAAGGAGCAAAACTAAATAAAGAAACACTTGGCTTCCAGTAGGGTTCAAACCAAGGTCTACTAGGTTGAAAGTGAGCATATCTACCACTAGGCCAAAGCTATCCTTGTGATGCATTGTTCAAAATTTAATATATATCTTAGTTTTTTACTCATGCCATGAAAAAAAAACAAGAAACATATAACTGTGCTTCTTATTCTTAGTGATTTTTATACCACCAGCAATTTCATTATCCTTTATACCAGGTTTATCAAGTTGTAGAGAAGCCACTATTGCAAGAATAAGAAGCACAGTTATTGCAACAACTGCAGTTCTACTTTCAGTTGCAAAACATGAAACATGTTAGCATTTTAATTAGCATCTGTTTGTTGCAGACATAACATTATTACCTATATGAAGTGTTCGCTTCATAAGGCTAGAAATAACATCTATTCCAACATATTTTAAAATGTGGGTTTCCTTGCTAATGTTATTTTTTTAAGAGATCTGTTTGGCTCCTCCAATCATGGTTTTGCTATAAATTATATAATGTGTAATCTTCATCTTCCTTGTTTAATAAATTTCATGGTGACTGCAGTCTCTTTTTATGCTGTTTTTCCCGACAATCTGGTGTATCCTGTGTTGTCAAGCTCCAGATTTCAACTTCATCATAATTACATTTCTCTCTTTCCCATGTATTATTGCAAGATCAAAGTCTACCATCATCATTTGCTTTTGGTATTCCAAGATATCTGAATGCTTGTTTTGGACAAACAAAATCAGCAATACACATAGGACGAGAGCTGTTATCGAGCATGGAAGCGAGCATAGCAATGGACATCCAGATCATAGCTTTCATTACACATGAAAAACAGCTAAATAGCTGTATGCAATTCAGATAATAATTTTTAAATTATTATATTCAGATAATAACTTTTGACAGTAAAAAAATTACAAGAAACGAAACCTCAAGTCCAACCTGCAAGTTCTATATTTTTTCTCCCCTTAATGGATAATATTATTCATTTCTTGAGGTTGGGGAAACAAGTATAGATGTCAGATTTTGGGTGCTTAGCTTCGGCATGTTCTCTGCACTTCACCTCTGATGTGGTGCATATGAATGTCTGCATGCACACCCTGCATTGCAACCATCAAACCTCTTTGAAACTTGCTTCTCGCTTACAGGGATTCAAGGATAAACATATACGTGTGTATATATATATATCAGTTTACCTGGATCGTCATGGCTTTTTTGTTTGAGTCCAGCTGACTAGCATCAGAAGAAAAAGGGGGTAGGCATGCTCACTTTTAACCCAAGAAACTCGGGTTCGAATCCCACCAAAGGTAATATGTTTCTTGTTTTTTTCCTGGCATGAGTAACAACTAAGATATATATTAGATTTTAAACAATACATCACAAGGATAACTTTGGCCTAGTGGTAGTTGTGATACTTTCAACCCAATAGACTTGGGTTCAAATCTTACTGAAAGCAAGGTGATTCTTTATTTGATTTTGCTCTACTGGAAGCAAGGTGCTTCTTTATTTAGTTTTGCTCCTCTAATCTGGTGACACGTGTCACCACCTGATTGGAGGAGTAAAATAAAAATTATTAAATTAAAAATATATAAATAAAGTTCTCTAATAGTACGGCGACACGTGTCGTAACCTAATTAAATAATAAAATTATTTTATTTATTAAAATTAGGACTAAATTGATAAAATGCACAAATAGAGGGGACCAAATGTATAATTATACCAATTTTATTAACTGCCACGTCACTCCTCCCGTTAGTTTTTAACGGTTGGTGGTCACATTGCAACCAATTAAATAATTTGGTGGTTTAATTGCTTAGAAAAAAAGTAAGGTGGTCAAATCGCGACTTTACCAATAGTATGGTGGTCATTTATGTAGTTTACCCTTATAAAAAATATTAATTTAAATTACGAAATAAAACGTTAATGTCACGGACTGGACCCAAGGGTCCGATCCCACCACACACTAGGGGGCCGGCAGCAGCACGCGCCCATAAACCGAGCAGACCGAGCCCGCCGCACCCTAGAGGGCCGACAACAGCCCACGCTCAAGAACCAACAGGCCGATCCCGCCGCACACCATGGGTCCGACAGCAACGCGCGCGGAGGGACTGAACAGGGCCAGCCGGACGCACCCTACGGGTCCAAGCACGGTCCACACACCACCTTCGGCCTAGCCTACGCGCAAATCAAGCCTTCATTGTGGTTTAGAGGCCACGAATCCTTTTGGAACAATGATTACTATTCCTTGAAGGAGTAGGATATTAGCTATCCTAGTTAGAGTAGGATTAGGACATAGAGGGGCTATTTAAAGAAGCTTACCCCCACCTCATTATTCACTTTTTCTTAGGATTTTCGATTTGTTAGGCAACAACTTTGTTTTCCCTTCAATTAATAAAAGCCCCGGGCCATTTGCTCAAATCTATCTCGCATTCCCTTTTCATCTCACCATCATCTCGTTTCCGCACAATCTAAGCACTTCGGCTTAGATTGAGTAGGCTTACTTAGATGCCACAAGCTTCCTGAAGGCTCCTAAGGCCGCACGTCCTGATCCATGATTCTAAGGACGTGACAAGTGGTATTAGAGCAAGGAATTTGCTTAAGATGGCCAAGAAAGACGAGACCAGCACTACAACAAAAGTCGTGGAGACCCAAGTTACCGAAAAAGCCAACGACAAGACTACCGAGAGAGGTTCCGACAAAGCTATCGACAAAGCCGCCGACAAGAAAAGAGCTACTTCAAAAGATCGATTAACATCACTCGAGGATAAGATAGACCGACTCGAGACCGACGCAAAAGAGACGGTAGAGTCTTTCGATGTTGTTAACGACCGCCTCAAAGAGCTAGAAGCCAAATTCGTTTCCAAAGATAAAGTTAAGGAAGAGGTTCAAAATCTTCTCGACTCAGCATATGAGAAATTGAACCAACAAGACGTCTCCCTTCAAGTTGCGATGGAGGCAATGAGAGGGGAGTTGTTGGGGGCAAAACAATTGAAGCCAAGCCCAAGATCGATGTTCCAAAACTAAAGGAGTTCAAAGGGGCAAGGGACGCCCAAGAAGTGGACAACTTCGTTTGGGGGTTGGATCAGTACTTCCGACTCACAGGCATCGAAGATGAGAGCACAAAGGTAAACACTGCCTCTGTTTACTTGGTTGATGCCGCACTCCTATGGCGGCGACACATGTGTTCTCAGTCAAGAGATGGAACAATTCCCATCAAAACATGGAAGGAATTCCAGTTTGAGTTCAAAGAGCATTTTTATCCAAAGAATGCTCAAGAAGAAGCCCGAGAGAAGATTCACCAACTAAAGCACGACGGCTCGATTCTAGAGTATGTCAACAAGTTCACAGTACTTAGGCTTCAAATCCAAAGTATGAGCGAAGCCGACGCCCTTTTTACCTTCAAAAATGGTTTACAATGTTGGGCAAAGATGGAATTACATCGAGCCGGGGTCCAAGACCTTTCCAAAGCATTGGACTTGGTCAATTCCCTTGCAGAATTTGAATATAGGAAGTCAGACACCCCAAAACAAAAGCCGAAGCACAGAAGCAACGGCAGGAAAGGCAAAGAGGTGCACAACAAGGATGGGACCAAGAAAGCACCTGGCGGAGACTTCAAACTTCGTAAGCCGTGGGAGAATAATAATAATTTTAGTTGCTACAACTGCGGGGGCAATCACATGAAAAGGGACTGCCCATAACTCGAGAAGGCAACAACCATCCAAGAAGAGGATGACGAAGAAGTTCCCAAACTTGGTTCCATTATCAGCTTCATAGAAGTTAAGAAAGGTTCGAAGAAAAAGGGTTTGTTGTTCATGGACATCAACACGGCAGGCCAAAAGATGAGTGCATTGGTGGACACCGGGGCCTCAGACTTGTTTCTGTCAGAACAAGCTGCCAAAAAACTTGGCCTTCGCGTTGAGAAGGCAGACGAGTTTATCAAAACCGTAAATTCAAAAGAGACTCCAATTGCCGGGGTAGCAAGAGGAGTAAAACTTAGCATTGGCGACTGGTCAGGTAAGGAAACAATCAAGGTGATTCCCCTTGATGATTTTGACGTAGTAATGGGCATTAGCTTCCTCGATCAAATTAATGCGTTCCCTGTGCCATTCGCAAATTGCTTGTGCATACTCGACCCAACACGTCGATGTATGGTCCCATTGAGCCGATAGTCGGGAGTTAATGCCAATATAGTGTCGGCCATTCAATTCAACAAAGGAATGCATAAGGAAGAACCAACATTCTTAGCGGCATTGGTATATGACGAGCCCCCCACAACCAAGAGGATCCTAACCGAGGTAGGACAAATCCCAGCCAAATTTCAAGATGTAATGCCCCCAGAGTTGCCCAAAACTCTTCCGCCAAAGCTTGAAGTTGACCATAAGATCGAACTCATACCAAACGCGGTACCACCAGCTCGAGCTCCTTACCGGATGGCCCCGCCCGAGCTTGAAGAGCTACGCAGACAATTGAAGGAACTCCTCGATGCCGGATACATCCGGCTATCCAAGGCGCCCTACAAAGCACCGATACTTTTTCAGAGGAAACATGATGGAATGCTTCGAATGTGTATCGACTATCGAGCTTTGAACAAGCTCACCGTGAAGAACAAGTACCCGATACCCTTAATAGCCGACTTGTTCGATCAATTTGGGGATGCAAGATGGTTCACCTAATTAGATTTGCGGTCTGGATACTACCAAGTAAGAATTGCCGAAGGTGGCGAGCCAAAGACAACTTGTGTAACACGCTACGGTTCGTATGAATACCCTGTGATGCCTTTCGGCCTCACGAATGCTCCCGCCACATTCTGTACCCTCATGAACAAGGTACTACAACCCTTCCTTGACCAGTTCATTGTAGTTTACCTCGATGATATCGTAATCTATAGCAAGACCATCGGGGAGCATGTTGAACACCTGCGGAAAGTGTTTGAAGCCTTGCGGAAAAACCAACTATAAGTCAAAGAGGAGAAGTGCTCATTCGCACAAGAGGAAGTCCCGTTCCTCGACCACATCATAGGAGGCGGCAAAATCCGAATGGATAAGGCCAAGATCCAAGCAATAATAGATTGGGAGCCACCAATCAAAGTAACAGAATTGATATCCTTCTTAGGGTTAGCCAACTACTACCGAAGGTTCGTCAAAAACTACTCAAAAATTGCCACCCCTTGACCGAGTTATTGAAGAAGGACAAGGTGTGGGATTGGAACCAATACTGCCAACAAGCCTTTGAAGACTTAAAACACGCCATGGCAAGTGAGCCGGTGCTGGCATTGCCGAATCATGCCAAAACCTTTGAAGTTTATACAGATGCATCCGACACAGCTATCGAAGGGGTCCTGATGCAAGCGGGACATCCCGTTGCATACGAAAGCCGGAAGTTGAATGACACCGAGAGGAGATACTCGGTTCATGAGAAGGAGATGTCTGCGGTGGTACATTGTTTGCGGACTTGGCGACACCATATACTAGGGTCCAAGTTCGTGGTCTATACAGACAACGTTGCCAACAGTTATTTCCTGACCCAAAAAAAGTTATCTCCCAAACAAGCCCGTTGGCAAGAATTTCTTGCAAAATTTGACTTTGACATCGAGTACAAGCCAGGAAAAGTCAACTTAGTCGCTGACGCCTTAAGCCGAAGGTACAACATAGAGTTTGTTAGCTTGCCAGAAGGACAGTTGCTAGAACGCATCAAGGAGGGGCTAGCACGCGATCCGTCAGCCAAAATACTCATCGACTTTTCCAAGGAAGGCAAAACCCAAAGGTTTTGGCTTGAAGAGGACTTGCTTTATACACGGGGACATCGTCTCTATGTAACTCAGTTCAAGGAACTACGCAAGGAAATCATGAAGGAGTGCCATGATTCCAAATGGGCTGGACACCCAGGAATGAACCGAACCTTGGCCCTGATTACTGAAATCTACTATTAGCCCCGCATGCGTGAAGATATAGAAGCATATGTGAAGACTTGCCTTGTATGCCAACAAGACAAGATCAAGACAAAGAAACCCGCTGGGCTGTTACAACCATTGCCCATCCCCGAACGTCTATGGGAAAGTGTATCCATGGATTTCATAGTCGGCTTGCCCAACACCGACGGCCTGTCCAACATTATGGTAGTTGTTGACAGGTTTTCCAAATATGGGACATTTATTCCGGCATCAAAAGTGTGCCCTGCCGAGGAGGTAGCCCACCTCTTCCCCAAGTACGTTGTGAAGTATTGGGGATTGCCAAAGACAATCATCAGCGACTGGGACACGCGGTTCATAGGTATATTTTGGATTGAATTATTCAAACTTATGGGATCAAGTGTGAACTTTTCGACAAGCGTTCACCCCCAAACGGACGGGTAAACTAAACGTGTAAATGGCTTATTGGAGATATATTTGAGATATTGCATGAGTATCACACAACGTAATTGGCCAAAGCTACTAGACGTGGCCCAGTTCTCCTATAATTTGCAACGAAGTGAGGCGACCAACCAAAGTCCATTTGAAATCGTGACGGGGCAGCAACCTCTCACACCCAACACGGTTGCAACCAGGTACGAGGGGCCCAATACAACAACACACATGTTCGCTACGGAGTGGCAAGAACATCATGACTTAGCCCGAGCTTGTCTACACAAGGCGGGAAAACGGACCAAAAAGTGGGCAGATACAAAACGTAGGGATGTAAGCTTCCAAGTTGGAGACTTAGTTCTTGCAAAGCTAACCGGGATCTTATGCAACTCAACAGTGCACAAGGGACTTGTGCGGAGATACGAGGGACCATTCAAAGTTGTGAAACGAGTAGGTACTATGGCCTACCGATTAGAACTACCAACAACCATTCGAGCTCATCCGGTATTCTACGTAAGTTTACTCAAGCCTTTCTATCAAGGTGAGTCAGATCCGGAACGAGCTGTGTCACACCGAGCACCAGTCAGAGTAAAAGTCTCCTATGAGAATGAAGTTCATGACATCCAAACGGAAAGGTCCGTTCGACGACCGGGCCATCGACCGAGACATGGGTATTTTGTCATGTGGAAAGGACTTCCCAACAACGAAGGAAGTTGGGAACCAACCTTGAACCTATGACAGTTTAAGGACCAAGTAAGCCGATATCACCTTAGCCGAGCGACGAGGGCGTCACCAGAGCCAGTGGGGGATAATGTCACAGACCGCACCCTAGGGTCCGATCCCACCACACACCAGGGGGCCGGCAGCAGCACGCGCCTAGGAACTGAGTAGACCGAGCTCGCCGCACTCCAGAGGGCCGACAGCAGCCCACGCGCAAGAACCGAGCAGGCCGATCCCGCCGCACACCATGAGTCCGATAGCAGCGCGCAGAGGGACTGAACAAGGCCATCCGGACGCACCCCACGGGTCCAAGCATAGTCCGCACACCACCTTGGGCCTTGCCTCCGCGCAAATCAAGCCCTCATTGGGGTTTAGGGGCCACGAATCCTTTTGGGACAAGGATTACTACTCCTTGAAGGAGTATGTTATTAGCTATCCTAGTTAGAGTAGGATTAGGACATAGAGGGGCTACTTAAAGAGGCTTACCCCCACCTCATTATTCATTTTTTCTTAGGATTTTTGATTTGTCAGGCTTTGTTAGGCAACAACTTTGTTTTCCCTTCAATTAATAAGAGCCCCGGGCATTTGCTCAAATCTATCGCATTCCCTTTTCATCTCACCATCATCCTATTTCTGCACAATCTAAGCACTTCAACTTAGATTGAAAAAGCTTACTTAGGCGCCACAAGCTTCCCGAAGGCTCTTAAGGCCGTAAGTCCCGATCCAGGATTCTAAGGACGTGACATTAGGCACTTATTCAGGCAAAAAATTACTTGAGACAAATAACTGAAATGGTTACGCTATTTTTATTGATAGTAAGTTTTTTCTGGCGTAAGTACATTTTTTGTTTTATTACAGAGTGTGAAGCTAGTTTTACGTATTTCCATGATGTTACCAACATTTGATATTTATAAAATAAACCTATCGAATGAGAAAAAATACATACTATTCGAGTGCCAAAATTTTCCTGAATATTAACAAACTCTTTATCACATGCCGTAAGTTTGGGTTCGAGTCACATACACACATAGTAGTTCAAAATGTTTTTAAAGAAATTTTGAGCCTGAAAAGACCATCAGACTTAGCTCAATCCATGGATGATTCTACAAGACTCATTCATTCATACTTATGAGAACACACCATGGGAACATCAAAGATTCTGTCATTAGATAGAGATTGTAATCCGTGGAATATGCTAATTTTGTACTATTTGTGGTTGGTGGGTTTTGATCTTAACCGTCGATGTAAATTAGTAGAGACCGTTGGATCTATGAGGACTCAACTATAAATAGACGCTTTTCCCACCTCATTTGTATCATCAATCATTTGAGTAATCAAAGTATTTACTCTAAATTCCCTCTTTTGTTCTTGTTTGTTATTCGTTTTCTCTCGTTTGCTTCCTCTTAGAAAACCTTTTGCTTTTTAGTGAATAGGAAGAATTTGATATTCCAAAGAGTGTTTTTAGGGTATAAACATTTTTCTCGAGAAAATTGTCTAACACTGCATGGTTTGCTAGGCTGAAAATTTATTCCCAAACTATCCTTGTTGTCCCCTACTAAGGGTAGTGTAACGACGTTTTGAAAAATTACTAGTGTACCCATCGCTTTTGAAAATATATAATGGGGAATTTAAAAAGAATTTGTATTTTAAATAAAAATAAAAGGAGCCGACACCAGTCATTTGGATAAGGTAAACCGGACACCAGAAAAACAAAAATCAAAGATTCAAAAGTGTTCGGGAGTCAATTACGAGTGGGGCAGGTTTCGCACCCCCACCGCGCCCAAAAATCGGTACCTAAGGGTGATTAAATCCGAAAAAGATGAAATTTCAACGCGCCACGTGTGGATCTCACGTGGAAGATGAAAAGTTTGGGCGGTGACGCACACGCGCGAATGGGGAAGACCGAGGGCTTTTTTGGTTTAATATGGACTGCTAGATTATATTGAATCTATTGGTCAACAAAAGAAAGACATCAGATTAAATTTAAGTTTCTGTGATTAAATTAAGATTTCGTCCCTTGACAGGTTATATGTAAATATACTTTACGTAATATTGGACTGATGTATAATGAAGTGTTTTTCATTTAATATTGGGCTGCTCATTTTAATTAGTAAGTTAGTTTTGATTTTAACAACGACGACGACAACGACAACAACAACAACAACAACAACAACAACAACAATAATAATAATAATTTAATTGTCGCGGTTGTTTTTGAAACTGTTTGTAAAAACAACCCGACAATTAAGTTTTAGAAATCGAAGTTTTTCGTTTTAATTTGATCTTGAAATTAGGGTCTTTTTTATTTTAGTTCAAATTTCTTTTATTTATTCTTAAAAATTGTTTTGGAGTCGCCACCGGTCACTTTGGTAGACCGGACACCATAAAAACGGACCAGAGATTCTTTTAGTAAAATTCGGGTTCAGGAGTCGGTTACGTGTAGGGAAGGGTTAGCACCCATACAACGCTCGTTATTGGTACCTCATTAATTCCACGTGACACTTTGTCATTTCAAACATTAATTTAAATTTAATTAAATCTTTAATTGTTAAATAGATTCCATTTCGAATGGGGATATCCTTTTATAAGAAAATATATTTTGGACAAATATAAGTTTTGAAACGTCCAAATACATTAAGATACTTCAATTTGTATTCAAAATATATCTCAACACAAAATGTTTAATGCATGTTCAATTATTGTCTGGTCATTTTTAAGCCATAACCTAATTAGGGCTCCATTGATTTAATTAATTAAAATTTATGAATATTGTCAAGTTTAGGACTTATGTGATAACACCCAAAAAATTTGGCACTACCCATATTTGCCCTAAATTAACAATATTCCTATCATTAATGTCTCTAATTATTTAATCCTAATCTCAATTTTATTTAAACTAACTACAAGTGATTTCTATTTTCTATGTTCAAACGAAATATTGAATTTCTTACTTAAATACACCATGATTAACATCATATTGCAAGGTGAAACTAATCAACTTAGGATATTTAAGCTTTTATTCAATATCTATTTATTTACTATAATGTCTTTTCTTATCAAATTAATTAAATTTAATTAGAGAACCTAATCCTAAAAGGCTATAATTCTATTTTACTAAGTGAATTAAATTCTTATAGACATGTATACTACATGCATATTTAAAGAACTTGCATACAAGATAAACTAAACAAATAAATTAAAATTATTAAACAAGAACAATTAAACTGATTTCAGGACTAAATTGCATTAAATTGAGAACCATGTGCCCAAATTACAACAAACAAGTAACCAAATTACAAGTGTTACAAAATAGGAGAGCCAAAGTATGAAGATCCAAATTTTGGGCGTGAATCCAAGATACGACCCAGTTCGGATGTGCGGACCTACTCGACCCGACGCAAAACGAAGACGTTCGGTCTTGGCTATAAAAAGCAAGAAATCGAGTTGGTGTTGGAGTATGCCCAAAGACTAATCATATGATGATTGAATAGACATACTATTTTACTAGATTTATCAAGTAATGGCATTGCCGTTATTACCATTTGGTCTGTTTCTGTGCATCAAACTAACCATTGGATAATAATGTCCATACAATAATACGATTATTGTTAAATAGGATCCGTAGTCGAATATTATTACGGGTATGGACAGTAATATATAAAGACCAATATATGGTTGATGACAAGCGTTGTTATTGACATAGAGATGTCAAAATCAACACATAAGTATTTGTTAGAGAACAACATACTGGATTGACCCCCTATGAGCATGTTTCTTGGGTAATTATGTGACAGTCACAACATTGCTCATGATAAACATATGTATAATCCTCAGACTTGAGATCAACATGATTTCAACATAAAGATTTACGTATTTTGACATAGTCATACGTGTGTTGTAACTGACTACATTATAAAGACTGATGATTGAATACGTGATGACCTATGTAGTGAAATATGGTTGATCAAGAAAGGATTTGTCCCTCCTACATAATGGGAGAAATATCTTCGGCCACTTGATTGAGTGAGATTAGAAAAAGCATGGCCATGCTTGAATATTATGATATGAGATATCATAGAGATTCGTTTATCATAATCTACTCAAGACATCAAGAAACACTAGATGGACAATGCAAGTGTGACTATCTCATGACTTGTGTTCATCTAAGATATAAAGGAAAAAAGGATGAAATACATAAACGAAGTTTATTCAGGAATTAGGAAAGTCAAACCATGACTTCATGCAACTTAGGTAGCAATGATGTATTGCTAGATGCCACTCATTGTTTGTAAAATTAGAACAGTTCTAATTTTGCTGCTAACGTTGCATGAACCTACAAGGGTCACACCCTTCGAATGAAACGAACAAAAAAATTGGAAACCATACTCCCTATTTTAGGGAGGTTGCCGAAAATCCCCTATGGGATAGGGGAAATCGGCAACTCCCTTAAATGGGAATAATATTGGATAAATATTGTATTTATCAGATATTATTTAGAGTATGAAAAATATTTAGAGACTTAAATATTATAGAATAAGATTCTAGAAATTTAAATATATATTTGGAATTTATATAATGTATATTTAATTCCAAGTTTATGTATAATTAGATTCTACATAATTAAAAATATATATATATTTAAATATATTTAAATCTAAGTAAAGATAGAATGAGATTCTATATAATAAAAATATATATATTTGGATTAAATATAATGTATATTTAAATCCATGTTTTATGTAGAATAAGATTCTACATAATTAAATATATATATTTCATTTAATATTATTAAATATAATGTATATTTAATATGAACCAATTTCAAGTAGAATTAGATTCTATGAATTTTGGTTGAACTTGGATTTGAGGAATTCAACTAGAATTAAGTCTATGAATACTATTTAAAGGGACAAGGGCTAGCAACCAAATCATCCCTCTTCCTCCTCTTAGCAACCAAATCATCCCTCTTCCTCCTCTTGAAGATTTCGACAACACCCCTAGGGATTCCCCACTTGAATTCGACATATCCCATAAAGCTCTCTGAGAAGTTGTTTGATATTTTTCTGGTGTTCTACTTGCCCCCTGGCAAATCCCTGAAGGTTCCCTTGTTCGATTTCAAGTCCTGGTTGAACTTCTGGCCGATTTCAGACTCCCTCAGGAATCCCTGGAGGGATTTCGACTTCTCCTTGGAAGGTGTTCAAACCTGTCGAAATTTATCCCTAAGTGTTAGGGAGGCAAAAACTTTGTTCATTTTGTTCGGGTGGACTCCGTAGAGGTCGTTGCGAACCTGTGATGATTTCGGTTTTACTTGACGTGGTTATTCCGACATACCGTCGGTTTTCCAGTTTCCAGAGTTCTAAAAGGAAACTCTTCATCTTTTCACCCTAGATTCGTTCCTGTACATGGATCGTGGCTAGATTACGTCGGATTAATTTTTCCGCTGCGCCACGAGGCGTGCCGACGTCACCCAACAGTGGTATCATAGCCACTTGTATCATACGAATTCAGACTTAAATTTTTGGGTGATGTTTATGTATGAGATGCATGCTGTTTGATTCGATTTAGATATTTATCGTTTATCGTATCACACCTAATAAAATCTTATTTCGATTATCACTGAATGATTAAGAGTTAATCATAACTATGTTAGGTTGCTTCAATGTTAAATGTTAACATGTTGAGACTAATAGTTAGTCTAGAGAACAAGTAGTTGTTCGTAGTTTCATAGAATTATGAAATCTCTGAAAGGGCTTCTAATTTGATAAAAGTTATCAAACTATCTTTCACGGTGAATCCATAAGAGTTATGGTTAGACGTTATGAAAAATGCATGTCTAGGATTGGCATCATCAAAGACTTGGTACTTAAGTGTGCCTAGTGCGCCACCTCTCTTTCATGTTGACCTATCTGGTGCATTTGTTCGTTAACGCAAATGGTTTATGAAACCTCGTGATCCTTCTTTGGCCCATTAATCGCAACATAGGGATAATCAGTTTAAAACTCCGTAAACACGTCGTTACTTTGTTCGCACGATGTTTGAAATGCATGTTTGATTGCACGATGTTTGTTTTGCATGGTTATAGCCCATAGCCTTTATAGTTTTGGTTTTTTATAAATACGGCCTGCATGTCGTGCCTTTCTCTATCTTCTATTGTACTTCTCTTCTCATCTCACTCCCTCACATGTAACGCGAGTTTCTGAAAATTATAAATACTCATGGAGATAAAGCAAGGACCAACATAGCAGCGTGGTGGGCCTTCCCTGGTGGACCAGGCGTTTCAGAAGAAGATTCCATCTTCAGTAGAATGGTCCTCCCATTGGCTTGGGACGGGTCGCCTTAGGTTAAGAAGGGCTATAATCATTGCATATTTATTTACCGCTTATATTTACCTTGTATGTGATGCAATGGATGTTTTATAAGCATGATTAAACATAGTTCTATTGATAGGATCAATGTTAAAATGATGAGATAATTAAGTAAATCCCTTATTATAATTCTAAGTCTGTTTTAACCATCCAATATTTACCCTCGTTAAAGCTTCGATCGATATAATGCGAGCTTTGCTAAAGCAATGTCACATTTATCTATCTTAGTTAAACGCGAAGAATAAGCTAGTGATATTCGCCGATTGAGATATTGGTATTGACTTAGCTGGGTTGTTCTAATAGGATTAGAAAACCTAGTGGTTAAAAGTTTTGGATAATCATAAGATGATTTAAAGAACAAGAATTGTTCGCCAAAAGATGAGGAATTACATGAGATGTAATTAGTAAAATGTTACTTACCTAAATAACCATTTCCTAAAAGTCTGGCCAAAGCTGATTTAGGAATGGTGAAATACGGATCCTCACTCACTAGAAAAACTATCGAAACATTTTTCCGAAATTAAAACTAGAGGGTTTTTAATTTTGAAGAAAATAGTGGGAGTAAATTTATGGTAAAGACCTATCTATAAATTTTAAAATTTAGTAAAACTTATGTAGCATATTTTCTTTGTTGTAGAATTAATGGCAAATAATACTCTATCTCTGCGATCTATCCTTGAGAAGGATAAGCTCAATGGCATAAACTTCCTTGACTGGTTTCGCAATTTGAGAATTGTTCTCAAACAGGAAAAGAAGGAATATTTCATTGAAGAACCTGTTCCTGATGAACCGGTTGCCACTGCTTCCAGAGCTGACAAAGACAAGTTTAAGAAACACATGGACGACATGCTGGATGTCGGTTGTCTTATGCTTGCCTCCATGACCCCTAAGCTTCAGAAGCAACTTGAGGACATGATAGCTTATGATATGATTCAAAATCTCAAGGAGATTTATGAAGGGCAAGCTCGTCAAGAGAGGTACGAGACCTCTAAAGCTCTGTTTCAATGCAAGATGAGTGAGAGATCTCCCGTTGGAGCTCACATCATCAAAATGATGGGCTACATCCAAACGTTGGAGAAGCTCGACTTTCCGCTGAAAGACGAATTAGCTACTGATGTCATCCTGCAATCGTTGCCGGATAGTTTCAATCAGTTCGTCCTTAATTTCAATATGAATGAAATTAACAAGACGCTGCCACAGTTTCTCGGCATGTTGAGAACTTCTAAAATCAACCTGAAGAAGGTAGGACCTAAACCTGTTCTGATGGTCCGCAAGGGCAAGAAGAAAGGTAAACCGACAGCAAAGTCTAAAGGTGATGGTAAGACCAAAACCGATGGAAAGGAGGCATTGAAACCTAAGAAGGGAATCAAGAAGGATGAAAAATGTTTCCATTGCGGCAAGACCGGACATTGGAAGAGAAACTGCCCCACACACCTACAAGAAGTCAAGAAAGCAAAAACGAGTGAGGCATCAACCTTAGAGGCTTATAAAGAGAAGGCATAAGAATAGACATGGACCTGCGAATGGAAATAAAGCAAGAGTTGCTACATCATCCATTAGGACATGTGTTTTTGCTTAAATAGATTTGTTTTAGTTTTTAAGATTATTATTTTATGCCTAAGTTTTAGTTATCTTGTAAGGACAAGATATTTTAATTTTGAGATTATTTAAATAAATTTTATTTTTTTAATCTCTTATGGCACAACGAATCAATGATCTTTAAACTAACCAAATCAATAATATTTATAAGATAAATAAAACAAATGACTAATCTCAAACTCGTAAAAAGTATTAAGGTAATTTGATGAGATCAAATTCAAGAATACTTAAAGTTTGATGAACTTTCAAAGAATATGGGATTGTCCCATAATTAAATCCCACAAGTGGAACGAAAAAGTCTTTGAAAGAGAATCAAATATGTTAGACATATTTTGATTCAGAACAAGTCATTTTCGACTTCTTTACACACTAGAAAAACAACTCTCATACTTAATCGTGTTTTTTCCCCGAAACGTCATATAAGATATGGACTAAGAATTGTTCTAGAACACATTTGAAGTTTTTAGGTTACTTACATGTTAAAATGTTTACAAAGTTCGAACCTTAAAAACTCCATTTGTTGTTTATCCTAACGAGAACAAAGCGTTTGTTCTCAAACGAGAGTTTATCTTGAAAGAGATTAATTCTCACAAAGGGATATTATTTCTTCAACTTTAACGAGAACAAAATATTTGTTGCTCAAACGATAGTTTATCCCGAAAGAGAATACTTATCACTAAGGGATTTCATTTTCATCGAGAACAAAATGTTTGTTGCTCAAACGAGAGTTTCTCTCGAAAGAGATTACCTCTCACAAAAGGAAAAAAATGGAATTTGGAATGTGAAGAAATTTTAGACAACAAATTTATGAACCAAAGATTGAGAATGTTCCACAAATTATCAAGGAACATTGGAACAAAACACAACCATTGTGTTGATCCTTAAGAGAATACCATATACTTGAGAAATATGGATTTCTCACTATCCGTACATGGAAACACTCTTCTTTTCGGATCAAGATAAAGACTAGGTCTTATCAGAAAGCAATGGTGAGCCCAAAATTCGAGAAATGGCTAAGAGCCATGAGATATGAGATGGTACCCATGTCTAAAACCAAGTATAGACTTTGGTTACCTAAAAGGGTAAAACCTAAGAGGTATGGATGAGTTTTTCAAAAAGGAAAAAATGACATGGATGATAGAACATACAAAGGATGATTCGTCGCTAAAAGTATTCGACAAACTTCATAGTATAGACTATGATAAAGCATCTTCCTTGTAGCTATGTTTAATCCGTCTTAATCTCACTTGCAAGTAGTTACATACGATGATTATGGAATCAAATAAAGGAATGTCAAAACCACTTTCCTAAGGGAAACTTGAAACAAATGTGTACATGACACATCCAGAAGGTTTTGTCACTTCAGTAAACACTTGGAAGGTATGTAAGCTACAAAGGTCTATCCATAGACTAAAGCAAGCTTCTCGAAGTTGGGATATTCGTTTCAGAAGATACAATCAAAAGGTTTGGTTTATCTAGAAACAAAGAGGAGTCTTGTTTTCAAAAGAGCTAGTGGGAGCATTGTTACTTTCCTAAGTATTGTATGTAGATGACATACTCATCAAAAGGAACTAAAGATCGCAATCCGTTTTGCATTAATAAAAGATACTGCGAGTTAGCAACATGAGACAATATCTAACTCTACAACATAGGCTGAATGTATTACCGTCGACATAGCAATAAAAAAGGATGTTTGGATCTAAAGGGTTCACTTCTGAATTAAGGGTTGTTCCTAGCATATTAGATGCTACATAACTCTGTTATGATGGAACCTTTGCGTAAGCAAATAAAACCCAGATCTCATCAATAAATCCAAACATATTCTAAAGTACTTACATCTTGGAGATGTGAAAGTATGCAACATACGCACAAAGTTGATAACTTTGTCAACTCCCTGACAAAGCTTTTGACACAGCATAAACATGTCAGTTACACTAAGCCATATCGTATTAGATACGAGAATGCTTGGTCTTAGTGCTAGTGGGAGATTGTTGGAGTATGCCCAAAGACAAATCATATGATGATTGAATAGACATACTATTTTACTAGATTTATCAAGTAATGGCATTGCCGTTATTATCATTTGGTATGTTTCTGTGCATCAAACTAACCATTGGATAATAATGTCCATACAATAATACGATTATTGTTAAATAGGATCCTTAGTCGAATATTATTACGGGTATGGACAATGATAATATATAAAGACTAATATGTGGTTGATGAAAAGCGTTGTCATTGACATAGAGATGTCAAAATCAACACATAAGTATTTGTTAAAGAACAACATACTGGATTGACCCGCTATGAGCATGTTTCTTGGGTAATTATGTGACAGTCACAACATTGCTCATGATAAACATATGTATAATCCTCAGACTTGAGATCAACATGATTTCAACATAAAGATTTACGTATTTTGACATAGTCAAACGTGTGTCATAACTGACTACATTATAAAGACTGATGATTGGATATGTGATGACCTATATAGTGAAATATGGTTGATCAAGAAAGGATTTGTCCCTCCTACATAATGAGAGAAATATCTTCGGCCACTTGATTGAGTGAGATTAGAAAATGCATGGCAATGCTCGAATATTATGATATGAGATATCATAGAGATTCGTTTATCATAATCTACTCAAGACATCAAGAAACACTAGATGGACAATGCAAGTGTGACTATCTCATGACTTGTGTTCATCTAAGATATAAAGGACAAAAGGATGAAATACATAAATGAAGTTTATTCAGGAATTAGGAAAGTCAAACCATGACTTCATGCAACTTAGGTAGCAATGATGTATTGCTAGATGCCACTCATTGTTTGTAAAATTAGAACAGTTCTAATTTTGCGGCTAACGTTGCATGAACCTACAAGGGTCACACCCTTCGAATGAAACGAACAAAAAAATTGGAAACCATACTCCCTATTTTAGGGAGGTTGCCAAAAATCCCCTATGGGATAGGGGAAATCGGCAACTCCCTTAAATGGGAATAATATTGGATAAATATTATATTTATCAGATATTATTTAGAGTATGAAAAATATTTAGAGACTTAAATATTATAGAATAAGATTCTAGAAATTTAAATATATATTTAGAATTTATATAATGTATATTTAATTCCAAGTTTATGTAGAATTAGATTCTACATAATTAAAAATATATATTTAAATATATTTAAATCCAAGTAAAGATAGAATGAGATTCTATATAATAAATATATATATATATATATATTTGGATTAAATATAATGTATATTTAAATCCATATTTTATGTAGAATAAGATTCTACATAATTAAATATATATATATTTCATTTAATATTATTAAATATAATGTATATTTAATATAAACCAATTTCAAGTAGAATTAGATTCTATGAATTTTGGTTGAACTTGGATTTGAGGAATTCAACTAGAATTAAGTCTCTGAATACTATTTAAAGGGACAAGGGCTAACAACCGAATCATCCCTCTTCCTCCTCTTGAAAATTTCGACAACACCCCTAGGGATTCCCCACTGGAATTCGACATATCCCAAAAAGCTCTCTGAGAAGTTGTTCGATATTTTTCTGGTGTTCTACTTGCCCCCAGGCAAATCCCTGAAGGTTCCCTTGCTCGATTGCAAGTCCCGATTGAACTCCTGGTCGATTTCAGACTCCCTCAGGAATCCCTAGAGGGATTTCGACTTCTCCCTGGAAGGTGTTCAAACCTGTCGAAATTTATCCCTAAGTGTTAGGGAGGCGGAAACTTTGTTCGTTTTGTTTGGGTGGACTCCGTAGAGGTGGTTGCGAACCTGTGACGATTTTGGTTTTACTTGACGTGGTTATTCTAACATACCGTCGGTTTTCCAGTTTCCAAAGTTCTAAAAGGTAACTCTTCATCTTTTCACACCGAATTCGTTCCTGTACATGGATCCTGACTGGATTACTTCGGATTAATTTTTCCGCTGCGCCACGGGGTGTGCCGACGTGATCCAACAGTTGGCTCGGCTATTCCACACCTAAGACCCCTCTCTCCAACTCAATCTCTCACTACCACACAAAACACCCCGAGACCATACCCCAAAACAGATGAAACCTTTCTTTTTAATGAGAATCAAACTATGTTCTTTAATATTTTTTAAAGTTTGATATGAAACCCTAACTCCGGCCGTACCCCGATATGTTTGCCGGCCGTCGAAGGCGGCGCTGATCACTGGTCATTTCTTTTGGTCGTCTTCTTCATTCATCCTCAACCACAGCCACCCTTTGATTTAACTCTAGCGACCAGTCACTGCCGCTAGACGATTTCTGGACGCCGTCCGCCACTGTTCTAAACCCTAAAAACCTCATTTTTCTTGATTTTTTCACCTAAATTCCCAGATCTACCAGAATTCAACTGAATCTACCCATTTTTGATCTCTCAACCGCTCATTTTCAACTTCGACCATCTCCGAAATCGCTCCGACCACCTCTCAATTTCCTTAGATTTCGTATTTCACATTTCTTTTTTATTTTATTATTATTTTCATTCGAATATGATATCTATTTCTTTATTTTTTTCATGGAAATGATATTAATAAAATAAAGAAATGTACCTCCTAAGTGTAACTCTGGCGGTTTCCACAGTGGCACTCGCGACTATTCACCTTCCGAACGATGGTTTGATTTCCGAGATACGCAAGTAAATCTCCTTTTTGCCCTTTTCTCTCTCTTTACTTTTATAGAATATAGTAATTGTGGTATTCATTATTTTGATTTTTTTTCTCTCTTTATTTATGCTTAGTGGAGTGTGACATCATCGCTGATGTCAGCGAGGCTAACTGGATCCAATTGTTGGCTTGATCCACGTGATTCATTAACAGACCAATCGTAGAGCGCCAGTGTCCCTCTTTGGACCAGATTTGAGCGGGAAATGAAGCCTTTACCAGATTTTGTATTTGTTTGGTGTATTTTGAGCGAGAAATGTTTTTTAGGATATAATACTTGGGCTTTAAGTTTTGTAAATGGACCTTGTATTTAAATGGACATTTATTTATTATGGATTTTGGTATTTTGGACTATTTTGTTTATTGACATTGGGCTTTATTATTATCTTTTTATATTTCGCTTTATTTATATCAAATTACTAATATATACAGCTACATGGACAAAATACGAGTGTTACAATAATATAATAATGGTAATAATAATAATAAAAGTTGATATAATAATAATAATAATAAAATCGAAATAAAATAAATAGATAGATGGGTGAAAAATCAAACAAAAGTGGTGATTACAACTGCCCCTCTTTGCTTATTCTGGTAAAACAAGAATATAACAAAGATCAAAAACACTAATTTTGTCTCACTTTCCTGTCTATAGCCTCAGAATCACGAGTTTTTTGAAACCTGATGGCTCGAAGGTCTTAAGAAGTGGTATCTCACTTAGAGACTACTGAAGGATTTTTGCTGCTCCTAAAAAGCTAAAGACTGAAAAATCTGAAACTGATGCCCCAATTTCTTGTCGTGTCGGCATGAAGAAATGTTCATCACTCCTGAAGGTCATAACATCATGCCCGAAAGTCTTAAGAAGTGGTATCTCGTTTAGAGACTATTAGAATACCTCATAAAAAGTGGTATATCGCTTAGAGACTACCGAAATACCTCGCAAAAAGTGGTATCTCATTTAGAAACTACCAGAATACCTCATAAAAAGTAGCATCTCCCTTAGAGACTACCAAAATACCTCGTAAAAAGTGGTATCTCGCTTAGAGACTACCAGAATACCTCATAAAAAGTAGCATCTCCCTTAGAGACTACCGAAATACCTCATAAAAAAGTGGTATCTCGCTTAGAGACTATTGGAATAGCTCATAAAAAGTGGTATCTCGATTAGAGACTACCAGAATAGCTCTTAAAAAGTGGTATCTCGCTTAGAGACTACCATAATACCTCATAAAAATGGTATATCGCTTAGAGACTACCATAATACCTCATAAAAAGTGATATCTCGCTTAGAGACTACCAGAATACCTCATAAAATGTGGTATCTCACTTAGAGACTATCAAAATACCTCATAAAAGTGGTATCTCGCTTTAGAGACTACCAGAATACCTCATAAAAGTGGTATCTCGCTTTAGAGACTATCAGATAGAAATCTTTAATGAATATAACTATTCAACATGAAGTTGCAGATCTGAGTCTTTGTTAGTCTTCAAATACTTGTTAAAATAAGCAAAATTCTTTGTTCGTACAAGTTAGCATGCTCCTAACCTAGGGATGTCTAACTACATATGATGCATGAATAACGATAATTTTAAACTTGCTTAGACACTTTCATGTTTCTGGTCGATCCATTTTGACCTTCCCTTGCTTTCTTCTTTTTAGAAGCGGTACCCCATCTTATATTTGGGTCTAACCATTTTTGCCCCTTTCTTCTTGAGCTTCTAAATCTTTTGTTCAAAAATGCCTTTTTTATCATTTCACTTCAGGTTGGCTTTTCTCAAAGCTCCCTTTCCGGGTTCTCACTTCGGTTTTTCTTTTCTTCCTTTTATTTCCCTTTTCTTCTTCTTTTTTTTGTTTCTCTCTCTTTTCTTCTTTCTTTCTTTCTCTCTCTCTCTCTCTCTTTTCTCTTTTTTTCTTTTTTTCTTCTTTCTCTTTTAGGCTCCCTTTTGGGTTTTCACCTTGCAATCCTCTCGTCATCGTAATCCTCTTGTTTTTCTTAGACAAGCCTAGTTCCTAATGTAGATGACATTTTTCGTCTTACTTCGGTGTATTTGCATATCTTGACGCCCGAGGTCTTTTATTTGATTAAACCTTGGTATACTTCTTTCAATAGGAAACTTGAATGTCGAGGTCAATTTCTGTCTTTGGCTCATCATACCAAATCTTTCTATATCTTAATAGTAGGGTGAGCACATGCCTCAAGTCCCTACACTTTTTTTCAAGTTTATTCTTCAACTTTGAACCCGTCGATGCATCCTAGCGGAAATCGACTCTAGGTCCCTATACTTTTCTTACATGCATTCTTGTCATCTCATGCGGGGTATTGTTGCCCATTCGATCTTAGGCTTAATTAATTTGTTTGGCATTGGCCCATCATGTAGAGTTCACCCCCTCTCTTAACTATTAGGACGAGAAAAGGCCTCAAGTCCATGATCTTTTTTTAGGTTCATTCTCCCCTTTTCATAAACCAATCGCATCATCATAGTGGAACCCTATTTAGTAATGTCATTTTTGGTTGATTGTCCTTCCAATGAAGGGTACCTTTATGAATCGGCATACATGATCAAGAAACCTGAATTTAATATAAAGAAAGGAAAACAAAATAGGATCATTGTATACCAAGTGCAAGAGCGCATTCGATTCAACCCTCTAGTGATCATTTCAAGTCATAGATGCTGGTTACATCCACCCATCCAAGGCATCCTACTGTGCGTCGGTGCTGTTCCAGAAGAAGCATGATGGGTCCCTTCAAATGTGCATCGACTACAGGGCTTTAAATAATCTCACTATGAAGAACAAGTATCTAATTCCTCTCATTGCGAACTTGTTCGACCAACTTGGTGGTGCAAGGTGGTTCACCAAGTTGGACTTGCGATCGAGCTACTGCCAAGTCAGAATAGTCGAGGGTGATGAGCCAAAGATAGCTTGTGTGACAAGGTACGGTTCTTTCGAGTATTTAGTGATGCCTTTTGGCCTCATGAATGCTCCAGCCACTTTCTGTACTCTAATGAACAAGGTGCTACAACTAGGGGTGTTCATGGTAGGTTAACCGTACCGTTTAGTCTAAATGGTCGGTTAACCGTTATAACGGTTATTGAATCATAACCTAACCATTAAGAAATGGTTAACCGTTTCAAACACTAATGGTTAACCATTATTAACGGTTAACCGCTAACGGTTAACCGTTTCTTAATAATTCACTTATAGGTTAACATGTACTCTATTACAATATCGATAAAAACAACAATTAAATTTACCAAATCATAATATCGTAAACATTTTTCACAATCCATCAAATCAAGAACGTAAAAATATATTCAACATGAAAATTTTGCACTAGCTACAATTCTTGGAAAATAGACACAAAACAGAAACTAAAGTAATTTTTATATAAAAAAATTAAACAAAACATAAACCAAAGTCATTCCTCTGTAATCATGCCCTTCTAACGTATGCACCTTATGAACCTGCATACCAATAATTGATGAACAAGTCATATTAACATGGTATCATATGAATATACAACTATGAGTTGAATTAAAAATATGGCATCATATAAATCAGAAAAAAATTATAACCACGGTAGTAACTAACGTCTACCCATCTCTTATATCAATTAATGAAGCAAGAATTAATACCCAAGGCTCCAATTAATACTTCACTTCATAAATCAACCGAGGTCTTCACCGTCTTCCTCCGAAATCGAATATGATTCATCAATCATAATTATCGGTTGGTTGAGTGTTAAATCATTCATTCCTATATTTCAAAGCATAAAATAAATTAGTATAAGATATAATGTAATATTGTCAAATCAAAAATTAAAAAAAATTATGAACTAGATTAAAAAACTAACCATCCTCCAATTCTTCCAACTCAAGAAGATTTTCCTCTATTATAAGAGGGCCTCGAGATTGGCGTAGCCAATCTTGTGAACAAATAAGAGCTTCCACTATTCTTGGAGTTAAGGAAGTGCGAAAAGAATCAAGAACTCGACCTCCTGTGCTAAAAGCGGACTCAGAAGCTACTGTAGAAACTGGAATAGCTAGCACATCTTGAGCCATTTGAGAAAGAACAGGATACCTCATTTGAGACTCATTCCACCATCTTAAAATATCAAAATTAAGATCATTCGTTTCAACTTCTTCACTCAAGTATTTCTCCAACTCGGTTTTTTCATCACAAATTCCTAAAGTTCCCTTTGCCATTCTATACCTATTATAGTAATGTTGTTGCACATCAATCTTTTTCTCACTGTTCTCCAAGCTATGAAGTGTTGTTCTAATTGAAGTAGGAGTACTATTACTACTACTACTACTACTTGATTCTCCTTTCTTGCTCTTGGAGCGAGGCATAACATCATTATAAAACTCAAATAAAGCTTTCAAAGTGACTTTGATGGTGGATATTAACAAATTGGCATTTTCAGCATCATAAGTATCACTTACTATCCACTCAACAAAACCCCATTTATGCCTTGGATCGAGTAGTAAAGCAACAAACAATAAAATATTGATGTTATCAATATTTCCCCAATATTTATCATGTTTGACCTTCATTTGATGAGCCATCCTTCTAATACTTTCATTTTCATGACAACAATAACTAGAAATCAAGTCTCTAACTCCAAAAATCAGAGGTATATAAGAGTTACCTGTCACACGAAGACTCCCTGAAACCTTCAATGTAGTCTCATAGAAAATCTGTAAGAAAGGTAAAAAAGCTTCAACTTTTCTCCAATCATTGTCATCAGGTACACCAAAATGCCTCCTCAACTCTTTACAATAAGCACCACCTTTGGTGTACAAATTATCAAAGGCTTTCTTAATTTTTAAAGCAGTTTCAAGCATTAAGAAAGTGGAGTTCCACCTTGTTTCAATATCTAAGCAAACAAAACTCTTACTTGTAATGTTTTCTTCCTCTATACAAGCTTTGAACGTTTGAAGTCTATTAGGAGAAGACCTTACAAATCGCACAGCACCACGAATTCGAGCAATGGATAAATCAAGTTCTTTCAAACCATCCTTAACAATCAAATTTAATATATGTGCTGCACATCTCATATGTAAAAACTTACCATCCAACACACTCCCTCCCCAATGAGTGATTCTTCTTCTAAGATATTGAATAGCCACATCATTTGAACTAGCATTGTCTACAGTTATGGTTAAAATCTTCCGAAGATTCCATTCATTCAAACATTTTTCAATGGATTTTCCAATGATTTCACCAGAATGACCTGGAATGGGACAAAAATTGATTATCTTTTTATGCAAAGTCCACTGATCATCAATAAAGTGTGCCATAAGACACATGTACCCCAAGTTCTGACCAGAAGTCCACGTATCGGTAGTGAGGCACACTCTTGAAGACAACTTACTCAAAAGGTCTTTTAATTCACTTCTTTCTTCAATGAAGATACTATAACAATCTCTTGTCACAGTGGTGCGTGAAGGGAGAACAAATTCAGGACATAATTGTTTGCAAAAATATCGAAATCCTTCATGCTCCGAAAGACAAAGGGTAACTCATCTACAATAAACATCCTAGCAAGCGCCTTCCTACAATTATCTTGATCAAATTTCCAACACCTAGGGACTTTAACCGTTTTACTGGTGCCACCTGGTGATGTAATTGTTTTAGATTCAAAATCGGCAAGTTTTTGTTTTCTATTCAGGTTTGCAGGAAACCTTTTACATCTTGTAATATGATTCTTCATGCCACTAGTCCCATTAGATGGTTTGAAAGCAATGCACTTTCCACAATAATTGCACTCTACCTTATTTGGATCATTGGTTTTCTGAAAATGATCCCAAACATAGTATGTCTTCTTTCTTTCTATTTTGTCATCACTTATAGAAGGATTGGAAGACTTTCTCTTCTTTTTAATCATTGTATCTCCATCAACATCATTTTTACTCTTTGCTTCACTATCTTCTTCACAAGAGTTATCCTCTGAATTATTAATCTCATCAACAATCATCACATTATCATTAACAACGCTTTCCATAGTTTTTTATACTGTGCAAAATAAAACAAAGTAAACTTTAGAAACAAAATAAAAACATCAATACAAAAAAACAAGGCCAAACCGAATTAAAATATTGATTCAAGCATAATGATTCAAGCATGCTAGAGAGTAGAGACCCATTTCGCAAAAATTGAAAAGGAAATCGTTTAAAAGAACATTAAGCAGAAACTCACTGATACAGAACATCTAAGAAAAAATTTAACACATTAAAAGTTTGACCATAAAGATACAAGCAATGCCTGCAAATGCATTATAAATAGAAATTAATTAATCAATCAGCACTACACTGTCTTTCCTAGTTGCAGACACTAGAAAACAATGGTACAAGAAAGAAAAGAAAAAATAGGGTTGGAGAAAGAAGAGAAAGAACAGAATATGCAATAATACCAAAGATTTGAGCAAAGAAACTAATTCCAAACTTTTGATCAAACAAAACAAATTCTATGGTGGGATTTGAGCATTGTACAGTGACGAAGAAATAAAATAAAAGAAAAAGGATTTTATTAACAAAAACAATATACTACTATTCTTTGTTTCAAAACAACTTGTTGAAGCCGGAAGGTGGTGAAGATTCAGCCAATTTCAAGAACTGTTCCCTTTCGAGTGAGACATGAAGACAACGTTGAAATAAAGGAAATGAAAGTTGTTCTTTTCCCCTTAATATTCAGCACTTAAAAGATATCTACCATGGAAATAGAATCAACGATTTTCCATCTTTGAATGCATTTTAATGGCCAAAAAAGGAAATGAAAGTTGTTTACTACACTACACTGTTTGAGGCAGCAGCAAGCAATGATAGGAACATGATAAAAGAAGCATGGATTTTCATCAATGAGGAGCAACATGTTCAGTCAAAACGAGCATATAAATTAGATCATATGAACAAATGCATTGTGCACATCTAGTTGGTGAATCATCCAAATTTGGCAAGGGAGTATGGAAGTCAGTTTGAGAGTAACATTCTGCAACTATATATGATTTTCTTTAAGGTTGTATCACAGAAACAATGTCTGCGATATGAAACAAGAAAAGAAAATAACTCTAATTCAACCTATCTCATTTCCTAATTCAACCCAAGGAACTGAACTATACGCCTCTAATTCAACTTCTTTATTTACATCCACCCCATCTCATTTCCTAATTCAACCCAAGGAAATAACTCTAATTCAACTGGTAAATAGCTCTTTTGTATTTTCTCTCAGGAATTACATCAAACACTTGATACACACTACAAGTTAACTTGATTCAAGAATAAGAGAGAAAGAGAACATGCAAGTTGCAAATAAAATTATATCAAATGGTTAAATTAATACTTACCCAGCACATTCACTCAATTTTTTGAAGTTCCAACTCGATAATTTTCAAGATCAATGGCTTGTTCTTTTCAAGATACTGCAAGCATCAAAAGGAAGCCATTGAACAAATTAGAAAAGATTTAACAATAAATTGAAAGAAGGTGCAACAATTAATTAATTCAACACTTTGTTGGAGTCTTACCCGTAGCAATTATGATAAGCCTTTAGAGTCAGAGAGAGGAGCAAATGGAAACGTGTTTGGTAATTTTAAGAATAAGGTTTAGATATTTGAAAAGAACAGTGACGATCGTTAAAGTTTTTTTTAGAGTAACGGTTAACCTATAGGTTAATCCTCTGTTAAAATTTATAATCGCGGTAGTAACCATTAACCATTAATTTTAATGGTTCAGTTAATTGAAACCGTTTAATTTTTAATGATTAGGTTAATTAACCTATAAAATGAACGGTTAACTCGGTTAACAGTTACGGTTAACGGTTACAGTTAATTTTGCACACCCCTAGCTACAACTGTTCTTGGAAAAATTTGTTGTAGTCTACCTCGATGACATTGTGATCTACAACAAGATGTTGGAGGAGCATATCGAACACTTGCGGGAGGTGTTCAGATTCTTGCGAGAGAATGAGTTGTATGTCAAGAAGAAGAAGAAGTGCACATTCGCCTAGCAAGAAGTTCCTTTCCTTGGCCATATTGTTGGAGGAGACAAGATCCGGATGGACAAGGAGAAGGCTCGAGCCATTGAAGAATGAGAGGCACCAACTAAGGTAACCAGGCTGAGATCTTTCTAGGGGTTGGCAAATTATTATCGGAGGTTTGTCAAAAGCTACTCTAAGATAACCACGCCGTTGATCGACTTTCTGAAGAAGGACAAGGCGTGGGATTGAGAACCAGAGTGCCAAAAAGCCTTTGATGAGATCAAGCTCGCTATGGTGAGTGAGCCTGTGTTGGTGTTGCCTGATTACACCAAGCCTTTCGAAGTTCACACTTATGCATTCGACGTTGCCATTGGTGGGGTCCTTATGCAAGAAGGATATCCGATTGCATATGAGAGTTGGAAGCTCAATGAGACTGAGTGAAGATACACGGTCCATGAGAAGGAAATGATCGCGGTGGTGTATTGTCTACGCACATAGAGACATTATGTTCTTGGGTCCAAGTTTGTGGTGTACACAAACAATGTCACCAACAATTACTTCTTGATTCAGAAGAAATTAACGCCGAAGCAAACTCATTGGCAGGAGTTTCTTGTCGAGTTTGATGTTTCCTTAGAGCACAAACCAGGGAAGGTGAATTTGGTGGCCGATGCCCTAAGCCGAAGGTATACAATGGAGTTTGTGAGTTTGCCAGAGGGATCGATGATGGAGCGTATCTGTTGTGTGCAAAAGTGATGCGCAAATTGCGTGCAAGTGTACACGGTGCCAAGTTATAGTATTTAAGATATCGCCTCCATAAGGATTGTGACAACCTCCAGAATTCACCTTTCTGAACAAACAAAAACAAAAACACAAGTATTAAAAGTTGTTTGGATTAAAACTAAAACTAGAGCAAATAAAATAAATTGAGAAATTAGAGTGAGAGAATGGGTCGGTAATGGAATGCTTCGTATTGTGGAGATTGAATGTACTGTCTCGGTACAGTTTTGCAGATCAACTTAACAACTTTCGGTAACCGCCCATGAGTATGCCTCAGCAAAGACCAATGTGACTGCATGGGCAGTTAAGCAATAATTCAAGGTTCGGCAAAGCTCCCTTCAATGACTTCCTCTTAACCTTAAGCTTGAAGTACTATTGGTGAACACGTCTTGGATAATACATGTCGGCATGAATATAAGGATGAACACCAACCGATTATGAAGCCCCTTTTAGCCGCTGAACTTCTAACTTATCCCTAAACCGAAGTAGCTTTATCCTATGGTTGGATAAAACTGTGTTTACTCGTTTCGTGAGTCCAACTCTCCTAATATTGAACAAATAGATTGAGGCTCTCTTCTCTCTCGATAAAGATTGCACACAATGAAGAACCAAGAGTAATCAAACTTTGAATTTTATTGCAAAAACTAAAAACCTAAACAAATACAAGCAAAACTCTCACAACTACTAGGCAACCAACCCTTATCCCTAGGGAAGGTTTAGAACATAATGGAGGTGGCCGCATGTAGAGCGTTTAGGTGTTCTCTAAATATGAGCGCAAGTGCACACTCTTGTCAAGTTATAGTATATAAGATATCGTCTCCCACATGGATTGGACATCTTAACTCTAATTGTGATGCATGCACAAGGAAAATTAAATGCACAAATAAGTTTAGTTTGTTTAAGAGGAAAGTAAATAAAACACAAGTAATAATAGAAAAGAGATCAGATTGATAGAATGGGCCAGGTTATGATGCTGAGTAGTGTGAAACTGCGTTGAATAGGATAAGTTGTTCTGTGCTGCCAGACTTTGCTACCTCGACGGAGGATGGAAGATTGGCTGCTTTGACGCTCTCGATGCCTCGGCAGTGGAACAGACATATGGCTCGACGGAAAACTTGGAAGTCCTTCAAGGCTTGACAGAACGCTTCGACAATGATCCTGCTTATGTCTAACTCAGAATGATGTTATTTCCCACTGCAGATATTACCCGTCGTAACGTGAATCTTGCAAAGACAACAGCGTTGGTTCGTTCTTCTTTAGCCGGCTTAAACCCTAACCTATGTCTAGGCTGGATTGATCAATAGTTGATTAGAGTGAGGGTCGTACTTATCCCTTTTGTGAGTTCGACTCTCTCGATACCGAACAAATGGATAGTTAATAAACAATCTCTCGAACTTAATTGAAAACTATGAAGAGCATGGAATAAGCAAACCTTGAAGTTTTATTGAAAAAACAAACTCAATTCCTAAACAACCGTTCTCACACTAGTTTACAACATAACCCAAACCCAAAAGAGAATTTAGAACATAATTGGCGGTAAAAAAACCTAAACTATGCCTAAGGGAAAACCTAAGATGTCTTGAAGTACAAAATATATCGAGTATATATAGGCATTAGCTAGGTCAAGTCCTTCTTGGAGTAGAAGTCTTCAAAGTAGCTTTTGCATTAAATGCAACCTTTAATTCTGACTTCTTTGAGTTGAATGTGGACTCCTTCTCGTTGCCTTGCACTGCAAGTTATCTTGTTCCTCTCCTTTGGCGGCTCTGTCCGCTGCTCCAAGCATCGAAAAATTGAGTGGATGGCATCGTTAAAATCAGGATTTTTTGCTCTACAGATTGCACTCTAATTTTCCAATTCCTCAGCTTGCTGCCCTGGGCGGCAGGTATGGCGGAGGTAGCTACTCGACAGCGGTTGTCTCTGTCTGGAGTTGCATCAGTACAGCTCCCTAATATGCTGCCTCAGCATCAGCTCCTCTGCTCCTCTCTCTTTCTGCCAGCTTCTAGTATCGGAAACTAAAACTAAACTAAAACAACATCGTTTCTTTTCCAAATAATAGATAATCAATAAAAGCATGGCAAGGTAAAGAATACTGTAAAATGCAATGCATGGAAACAATTATGCTTAAAATGTACTTAAGAACAACAATAATATGAGATGGAATGCGCACAAAATATATAACTTATGAACACTTTACACAGCACAAGGGTTTTTGTTGACAAGAAGGAGGGTTTTCTCTAATCTCAATTGTTGTTTTCTCCTTCAAGTCGGTTTACATTTATAGGATAGGGGCCTAGGTCTACATCGGCTTAGGGCAGGAATCCTAGTTAGAACCTAATTACAACTCATTAAAAGAACAAATCTAACATTAAATCTTCATAGATTCTCGTTTGACTTTTTCCACCTTAACTTTGACCATGGCTTTTCTTTGTCTATCGGGCTTCAATGCACGTGCAATTGGTCTCCAAAAATCGGGCTTGATGAGCTCTTTCAGTCGCATACCACTTTGCATATTTCCACCCTTCCTCGAGTTGCTGCCTCGGCGGCATGCTGTTGTCTGCCTCGGCAGAGGTCTGGGTTGGTGTGCAGGGCTTGGCACAGCTCTTCATTCTGGGCCTCTCCTCTTTGTCAGTCCTCGATCAACTCTCCAAATGGTCCAATAGCTTCCTCCATCAATTTCCAACTTCTCCTCTTCTGCCCTCTCTGCTGCCTCGACGGCATCTGCATGGGCGAGTACCCGTGCACAGAGAAAACATATCTGAGCATTATATTTTATATAAAAAACAATTAAGCTCATCAAATAAGGCAGAATATCTAATCTATGCAGTTTTGTGTTTGTTTTCCTAATAAATGCAACTAAACTATGCTTAAGAACAACAATAATTGAACTTAGAAAATGGCATAAATATAGGACTTTTGCACACTTAATAGCATCAAGAAGGTTTTGGCTTGAGGAAGACTTGTTTTTTGCTCAAGGACATCGCCTCTATGTGCCTCAGTTTGATGGAATCCGAAAAGAGCTCATGAAGGAATGCCATGATTCCAAATGGGCGAGACATCGGAGGATGCACCGGGCAATGTCCTTGATAGCGGAGCACTATTATTGGCCACACATGGGCAGTGATGTTGAAGCCTATACGAAGACTTGCCTTATGTGCCAGCAAGACAAGATCGAGCAGAAGATTCCAACGGGGTTGTTGCAGCCTTTGTTGTAACCCCCTTAGCCCGGCCTAGACGCCTAACCCGAATTAAAAAGATTACACGGGGAAAACCAAAGTCAACTCGTTAAAGTCAACCTCGATTGACGACCCCACTTTTTTCATTTTATCTTCTCTAGATGCACATTATTATCCTATATGTTCAACAAAGCGATTAGGCAAAAACGACACAACGATTGGAGTTTGATTAGGGGTTCAATTGCATACATTTGACTTTTAGGGACTAATTTGTAATTTCAAAAAAATACGAGGACTTTTTAGATCTTAAAGTTACCAATCCTTAATTAGTCATGTAACATGCCGACATGCCAAAATTCAGCTCAAACGGATCATCCAGACTCATCCAATTGAACATACAACATTCAAGGACCAAGATACAACAATTTAGAACTTAAAAAGATTCCATTAACATAAATTAATGAAACCGTATCGGTACGCCTCAGCCTGTATCGATGCGCAAATTGACAGAAGAGAGTTTTGGTAAAAAGGTATCAATACGCCCAAGCCCGTATCGATACAACCTTCAATCTTTTGCCTAGGCGTATCGATACGCGGGCAAATCGTATCGGTACACCAAGCTGAAAAGCCTGAATTTGGTCTTAGTGTATCTATACTCCTTCCCGAGTATCGATACACATACCAGACTTGCACATACAACATCCATTTAAACACTTTTAACATCTTCTAAACATGCTTAAAATATACAAACATGTTATAAACAACTTACCAAACACACAAGCATGAACAAACAACATAACATAATCATCAAGCATAGCAAATCATGGTGAAAATATTAGCTACTCAAGCATGCTTTACAATATAAGCCATAGCGTAGCCAAAACACTATAAGCAAGACTATAAACCAATTAGAGACCATTTACAAGTCAAAAAACATAAACCAAACATGCACAAGGTGTTTAACATCACCAACAAAACCAAGAGTAGAAATCCCACCCGTTGCCTCTTATTACACTAAAGTAAAACCACATACATTGCTTAGCCAAATACTTGGATTTCCCTTTGCTTTCATGTTGCCTCTAATACTTAATTCTCTGCATTGATGAAACAAATCAGCGTAAGCATAAAGCTTAGTGAGGGTCGCTAAAAACCATACATTCATCAATGCATTTTGTAAAACCAAAACGTCATCATTTGTCAACATATGCCTTTCTTTAAAACATGCTCTTAAAGCATCAATGCAATTTAAAACCACATGCTCATAGCATCAATAAGATAACAACAAAATCCTTTGCTCATGCTTAAACCAAGCATCAGATGCATTCTAGCATAATTCCCAAACATCACATGCTTAATTCATTTCTCAACATCATTATATTGGCTCGCAAGTGATCATTAACAAACCATATCAAAACGAACACAATTGACACAATCGGATACGCGAATTACAAGCGTTGTCCCACATGCTTCATACACACTACCGGACTACACAAGGTGGAGATATATGGCACAATCACAACCCCTCAACACCTGTGATGGAGATAAATGGCACAATCACAACCCCTCAACATTACTCATCAATAGTTGTATAATTCCACTAACGAGAGTACGAGACACATATCACAAGACTCACACACGTGATTAAACCATCAACCGTTGTGATATTAGCCTCAATCATTAGGGTACTTGGATGGAGTTTACGGCACAATCACAACCCCTCGACATCCAAGGTGACTTTATTCACGGTGCACCCAATCCTATAGCTGGCTAACTATATCCGATTATAGTAACCAAAAACCATTTCCATCACTTGCCAATATAATCATTAACATCATTATTTCACTGTTTTCCAAGAATAAATCACAATGCCATTTTCAGAAGCATAAACATGCTTAAACCAAATGCATTAATCACATAAATCCAAGGATCACTTACCTTGTGCATCCTTAACAAAATGGAATTAAAAACCAGCATCATCAATGCTCAAAACATGCTTTAAAACAGTAATCAGTCCACATTCAATTCAAGTGCATTTTAAACTAAAACATAGCACATTCCGAGAGAGACTTTCGTTTTACTTACTCTTAAGCTTAGCTAAGTGTTTAAAACTTACACTAAGCTCCCAACACCATGCTCAAGCGTTACAAAGCTGGAAATCCATTTCCACTCATCGATACGCGAAACCTCACTCGTCGACGCAAAGATCACCCCTCTGAAGCCTCAAAAAATTCTTCACTGGCTTCCGGATCAAGATCCCCTATTTTTAGAGCATCAAAACAGAGATCCAAATGTATTAAAATGCATTTCAACACCAGAAACTAAACACAAACTCGTTGCACACCAAAACTACATCAAATTACCCATCCAAAACAACTGAAAACTCAATCGATTGCTTCCTAAACCAAGCTCGACCAACATACACCACTTCCAACCATTATTAAACATCAAAACACACCTAAAAACAACCTAAATCCCTCCTTATACCTCCAGCAAGCATAACACCATCAACTCACCACAAAAACCCAACTAAAACCATCAAGAAACACAAGAATCTCAAGGATTTCGGGATCTATGTTATCAAAACTCTTTTTCAACATAATAATCATCTCAAAACTTAATTAAAATCATTCCAAAACAGAGCTCATCATAAACACTCCGAAAATCAAGATTTAAACCATGATTTTGCAAGATTTTGATCTTAAATCAAAACTATAAATAAAACTCAGCCAAAAACAACATTTAGGAGCCAAAGATCTTGGGAATTTTAATAAAGAACCTAGATTGAAGGTCGAGAATGGGATTTACCTCCAATCATTGCCTTCCTTAAGGATTAACAAGTTTTTGCTTCACAAAACTTGAAGAGCTTGAAGAGATTTCTTGGAAATGATTTAGGAATCAAAGAGATAGTGTTTGAGAGAAAAGAAATCTGGAGAAAGAGTTGAGAAAATGAATTTTTCTGAAATGAGAGTTAGTTACGTCAAAAACTTCTCAATTTTCTATTTTAGCAATTTAATAAAATAAAATCCTTTTTATTTTAATCATCTAAAAATCATTTTAAAACACATGTCAATTTAAGGAAGGTTTAATTGCACCAAAGCTCCCTAAAGATTCTAAGATTTTTGACTCCTCTTTTGAAATTGCACTTTCCCATGGTTTTGAAAGTTTACATTTTGGCCACTACCAAAAATGTACCACTTCCAAAGCTTTTTTTGTAAAATTGATTTGACCAGCCTTTTAAACATGATTTTAGAGGATTTTATCAATTTTTGTCATATTTTATCCTTTCCTGATCCTTGATTTCCCTAAACCACCTAATATGATTCGAACTTTTTTCGACCGGTCCGATGTCTAAAACATCTAGGCCCAAAACCAGGGCGTTACATTTTCCAATTCCAGAGAAGCCATGGGTAAGTGTTTCCATGGATTTTATAGTCGGTTTTCCTGTTGTTGATGGAAAATCTAGTACTATAGTGGTTGTAGATAGATTTTCCAAGTATGTAGCATTTATCCCAGCACCCAAGGTGTGCCCAGTCGAGGAGGCGACTAGGCTTTTTCTCACACATGTGGTGAAGTATTGGGGTGTTCCACAGTCAATTATCAGTGATTGGGATACGAGGTTTACTGGGAGGTTCTAGAGAAAGTTGTTCAAGTTATTGGGCTCAGGTTTTAACTTCTCAATGCGCGTCCACCCTCAGACTGATGGGCAGACCGATTGAGTGAATGCATTTGTTGAGATCTACTTGAGGCACTATGTGAGTGCTAATCAGTGAGACTAGCCGAAGCTGTTAGATGTGGCCCAGTTTTCATACAACTTGCAGCGGAGCGAAGCAACAAATCAGAGTCCGTTCGAGATTGTAACCTGGCAGCAGCCGCTTACACCAAACGCGGTTGTGACCAAGTACCGGGGGTCGAGTCCAGCAGCATACTATTTTGCCAAGGAGTGGCATGAGCTTCATGACCTAGCATGTGCATGCTTGTGCAAGACGGGGAAGCGGACCAAGAAGTGGGAAGATCATAAGCGGTGAGATGTATCCTTTGGAGTTGGCGATCTAGTTCTTAACAAGTTGACTTCGATCTTGCGCAACCCAAATCACAAAGGGCTTGTGCGACGATACGAGGGGTCGTTCAGAATCATGAATAAGGTAGGCACCATGGCCTATCGACTAAAGTCACCGACCATCTAAGCTCATCCGGTGTTTCATATGAGTTTGTTGAAGCCTTACCACCATGAAGAGGATGATCGAGATCGGGGTAAGTCACACCGAGTGCCGGTCAGAGTGAAGTTCTCATACGATAAAGAGGTAGAAGCAATCCATTTAGAGAGAGTCGTTTGTCAAGTAGGAAATCCACCAAGGCAGAGGTACCTTGTTCAGTGGAAGGGTCTTTCCGAATACGAGATGAGTTGGGAACCCGCTGATGCCTTATGGCTATTCTAGGAGCATATCAACCAGTTCCATTCTAGCCGCACAACGAAGGCGTCGCTAGAACTAGTAGGGGAGAATGTCACGGACCGCAAGCCCGCTACCGAGACAAGTGCAACCATGGCAGCCAAAGTCTATCTTTGCAGTATTTTGGGCTTGCCAAATGACCCAGGAAAGCTGGCCTTTTACCATGGTGAAAAGTACAAAGAGGAGTAATTACCATGGTGAATCGATAAGGCATCTCATTTATCATTTTTGTGCTTATATGTAAAGATAATTCCCACTTTATCTCTTGTTTGAAATTCAAATGTGTTGTAGATAGGATAGGCTCTAATCCTCACCATTGATCCCTTGTAAAATTGACTGTTGATTGTACAAAACTCTCACTATTAAAGGAGGCTCAACCTTGGTCATTTGCATTCATCACTTACTTCAGTTTGTAAGCTTTTACCTCATAGTAATACAACTTGGTATTCACTTTTCTCCACCTTTCCCTTTTCCGTGACGTTTCGAAGTGTTCTAACTTAGATATTTTCCAGGTGGCTTAGCCTAGTTTTCAACTAAGAAAGTAGCTAAGGCCGCACGATTGTCTAGCAGAAAACTAGCCCCGTGAAATTATGCACTAAAAATGAGAGAGAATACCTATGAACTGTTTTTTTTTTCTTTCTATTGATTTTGTGGAAAATTCTCATTAGGGTTACAACGATTCTGGCTTTTGTTTATATAACTGAATTTACATTGAATTTCTTAGATAAAGGAATGCTAGAATAAATCCTATTGGTTATATGCTCCGATTCTACTATGAAATCATCGTTCCTCCTCTAACATTCCCTACTATCTTGTTTGTGTATGAGGTGGTCATCTGAGAGGGAGGGGACCCTTACAATTGCATCGGGTGTAAGGGTCTATCCTAGCCCTTGATGAATTCACGTTCAGGAGGATGCTCGGGCTCGGGGATAGATGACCAAGATGCTATAGATCAAAAGCATGATGCATCCAATGTTTGTTGATGGCTCCGATCGCAATCTAAAGAGTCGTGGATCTTCAACGAGCCACGTGTGGATCTCACGCGGAAGATGAAATGTTTGGGCGGTGACGCACACACGCTAATGGGGAAGATTGAGGGACTTTTCTAGTTCAATATGGGCCGTTAGATTAGATTAAATCTAACAGTCATGGCTTGATTGCGCAGCAACAAAAGAAAGATATCAGATTGGATTTAGGATTCTGTGATTAAATTAGGGTTTGGGCCCTTAACGGGTTATATGTAAATATACTTTGTGTAATATTGGACTGATGTAGAATAGATTGTTTTTTATTTAATATTGGGCTGCTCACTTTAATTATTATGTTAGTTTTGATAATAATAATAATAATAATAATAATAATAATAAATAGATGAGTAAAATCCGGACAAAATTATTGATTACATGTAGCAACTAGCAAGGCCTTCGATCTTCATCCATTATAGAATCCTTTGAATCGACTTCAATTCAAGACTCATTTTCCTATGTCTACATGTAGAATCAATATAATCCCCGAAGGTGTTTGTTAGGCCTACACGGAGAATCAATATTCTCATAAAAGCAATAGAATTTCTCCCAACTTAAACAAATGAGACGAAGCCTGGTATAGAGTTTATGTTATGCCAAATTTTAAAATGTGTTAGAATAAACTCGCATGTATAAATAGATATTAAATTAAATAAAACATGAACTTGAACTTGTAATTTCTAATTATTAGGACAAAGAGTAATTGAATTGTTGCTTAATTCACTTTTTGTAAAAACAATTTTTTCCCAGTAAAGTCGCAAAGTTATAATAACGAGGTACTAGGCTTGACCATTTATTATAATATTAAATGGGAAATTTGGTTAATTAATTAATTTCATATTTATTAAAATGGATTAGAAATGAATTTGGTAGGATATGATAATTTTGGGGTAAATTAGATTTATTTAATTATTATATTAAACAGATGATTTATATTCGAATGACTTTAATTAAGTCAAAATATTTTAACATGTGATTTTAGTGATTAAATTGATAGAATTACAAGCTATAAATCTTTAAGGAGCTATTACACCCGTTGAGAAATTATTATATTGTTTTGGGTTTTAATTAATATTAAATAAATTTGTCAAAATCAATTGACGGTTAATTTCTTTTCAATGGAAGAATGAGTTCTTCGTTTTCTCTTGATTTCCAAAATTCCATGGATTTCTTAAACAAATCTAAATTATTTTCTTCCTAAATCGTTTCATATTCCATTGATTTCCATTTCTTAAAATCTATTTCATTGAAATCCCATTTTTTTTTACATTTTGAAAAGTTATGTGAATTTTTTGGAATCATCTCCAAAGCCAATTTTCTATCAAAATCAAGATATGATATGATTTTTATTGGTATTCCACCTGCTAAGTATTTTTAAATATTTATTTTAATGATCTTTCATGGATTTTAAAAAACGATAGAAAAGATAAAGAAAAATAGGAGAATAGAATATTATTGTCGTTGTGTATTCTTTATTCTTTGTACAGAGTTATGTATACACATAATTTTACACTATATATGGTAACATGTTATAATATATTTGATAGCTAATTTTATACTAGCCATTAGTGATTGCTTGATCTTTGGATCTCTTTGTGTTGACAGTTATTGATAGCAAATGTAGTGATCGATGCGTTGAGCAGAAAAGTTGCAGTTGAGTTGCGAGCTATGTTTGCTAGGCTGAGTGTATCAGGGGATGGTGGTTTGATTACAGAGTTGCAAGTGAAGCCTTCGTTGATTCAGGTGATCAGAGAGAAACATTTGCAAGACGTATCTTTAGCTTCACATGTTCAGGACATTGCAGAAGGTAGACCGACAGAGTACAGTTTCAGTGATGAGAATGTGTTGTGTTTCAGAGACAATGTTGTAGTACCTAAAGATGTTGAGTTGAGACGTATGATTCTGAGCGAAGCACACTCGAGTCCTTTTTCTATGCATCCGGGAAGTACTAAGATGTACCGAGATCTGAAGAATGATTATTTCTGGGTTGGTTTGAAGAAGGATGTAGCCGAGTATGTGAGCCGTTACATGGTTTGTCAGAGAGTAAATGAAGAACATCAGGTTCCTTCAGGTTTGTTACAGCCTTTGAAAATTCCAGAATGGAAGTGGGAAAGAATCACTATGGACTTTGTGTCAGGGTTGCCGTTGTCTCATTCGAAGAAGAATTCTGTCTGAGTGATAGTTGATAGATTCACTAAGTGTGCCCACACCACAGATTCTTTAGACAAGTTGGCAGATTTGTACATCCGCGAGATTGTGAGGTTGCATGGAGTTCCAAAGTCTATTGTATCAGACAGAGATCCGAGATTCACATAGAGGTTCTGGGGTTGTTTGCATAGTGCCCTAGGTAGTCGTTTGCATTTCAGTACTTCATACCATACGCAGTCAGAGCGAGTGATACAAGTATTAGAGGATATGCTCCGTTGTTGTGTGATTGACTTCCAGGGTTCATGGGAGAAACATTTACCCTTAGTCGAGTTTGCTTACAATAACAGTTACCAGACTAGTATCCAGATGGCTCCTTATGAGGCATTGTATGGTAGGCGATGTAGGACTCCGACCTATTGGGCCGAAACGGGTCAGGAATTGTTACCTATGCCAGATTTACTTAAGAGGACTACTGATAAGGTGAAGTTGATTTGTAACCGTTTGAAGGCAGCTTCCGATCGTCAGAAATATTACGCAGATTTGAAGAGAAAAGAGATTAAGTTTTCAGTGGGTGAGAAAGTGTTTCTGAAAGTGTCTCCGTGGAAGAAGGTAATACGATTTGGCCGGAAAGGCAAGTTGAGTCCGAGGTTTATCGGTTCGTATGAGATAGTTGAGCGGATTGGGCCAGTAGCTTACCGTTTGAGATTGCCTTCAGAGTTAGAGAAGATCCATGATGTTTTCCATGTGTCGATGCTTAGGAGATATAGATCAGATCTGTCTCATGTTATGCTCGTTGAGGAGATAAAGCTGAATCCGAATTCGTCTTACAATGAAGAACCAGTTGAGATACTTACTTCGGATATCAAGGTGTTGCGTGGTAAGACCATAGAGTTGGTCAAGGTGTTGTGGAGACATAGAGGTGTGGAAGAGGCCACATGGGAGAGGAAAGCGGATATGCTTGAGCAGTTTCCGTACTTGTTTCCGTCAGGTAATTTCGGGGACGAAATTCCTTAAGTGGGGGAGAGTTGTAACACCCGGGTTTGGGGGTCGGGTGAAATTAAATTATTAAAATATTATTTTGGGCCTTGTATTTTCAAAACAAATAAATTTATGTTGGGCTTGTTTTAAATTAAACCCAAATAGCCATGGATTTCACACTATGGTAATAACCCATTTTCATTAAGGGTAAAAGTGACTTTTGGCTTTTAAAATAAAACAAAACAAATAGAAGATTTCTTTTCACTCATCTTCTTCCCCCCTCCTCTCCAAAACTAGCGACAACTTCTCCTCCCCTTTGCTATCTACTATTCCATTTCCTCATTGCTTCATCTTTGAAGATTTTTGAAAGGTAATAACGTTTTTGAGTTGTCCTCATCTTCCCCTTGCTACTCATGTTCATAGTTTTCAATGAAACCCATTATTTTGCATATTAGAGTTTTCAAGTTTTAAGTTAAAAATCCAAACTTTATGGTCTATTGGTAAAGATTTTGATTCCTTATTATTAAATATGTTATTGGAAGCCCAAATGGTCCAACATAGTTAATTTTCATGAAGTTTTATTAAGAAACTCAGATTTGGGTTTAAGTGGGGTTTTAGAGTGCTTTAAAATGGGTTTTGGGGGCTATTTTGGGTAAGAACTTGAGGGCTGATGGTTAGGTTATGTTTAAAGGTTGTTTTGAGAGTGTTGGATGTTGAATTTGATGTTGGAAATGGGAGTTCTTTGTTGGGTTTTGTGGTTGCACGAAAATGTGGGTTTTGAGAGAGTTCTTGGCTTGAATTTGAGCTTGATTGGTGTTTTGAGTTACAACAGTGGTTTGTGTTTGTTTTGGTGATTAATAGAGTGTATTTGATTGTTTAGAAACAAGGAATCGTGTTGGTGAAGCCTCACATTCGAATCCGGAACCGTTGGGAGCTTGATCGGTTGTTTGCTTGTGTTTGGAAAGTCCGGTGAGTGGTTCTTCAATTTTAAATTGGTTTTCAAATGTTGGTTCGAGTATGTGGACCTAAGTCAGGCTCGGTAAACCCACCTAGAGTTGAGATTAGATTGGTAGTCTAATCTCAAGCTTAGTTTAGAAAACTTTGGTTGAACTTCTAAATGTTGTGTTATGCCCCATGTATTAAATGTGAATGTTGTGGCTATGCATTTTGTGCATATGTGTTGTGGTGAGGCATGATGATTCATTTATGCATTGTGATATGCATGTGTTTGATGAAATATGAGTGCATGATGGTAAATCATGGTGGCTACGTGCTAGGCACGAGAAATGGTAAGAATATTGTATCATGATGATCTTCTGGTGAGTTAGTACTGGCTCTAGTATGCTTGGGTACAAATGATCGATCATTAGGATGTTAGTGTGCACACGAGTGTCGAAATGCACGCGTGGTCTTGGTGATGGTAGTCATCAAGATGGAGTACGGGTACGCCCAAAAATCTTCATTTATATTTTAGTCGTTGATGAGTGGAATCCCATCGACGGGGCGTGAGGATGAGTGGAATCCCCTCTGCGAGAATCGGTGATGAGTGTAATGCCACCGTAAGGTAAAATAATGGTTGAGTTGTTGGATGTGAGTTCCAACGGTTGTTATCCGCGTATTCGGGTCATAGCTAGGTGCCAATACATTTGTTGAATGTGTTTCTTATGGTTGTATTGTGGACATGTTGAGCATGTCATGATAATTGATGTTATGTTCATGCATTTCATATATTTGATTCGTGTGGCTTCGAAGGTAAGAAAACATGCATTCTTCCTTGGTTTTGTTGCTCGTGCTTGGACCCTGCATTGTCGAGGTTTGTTTTATGAGCTTATTCTCACTAAGCTTTACGCTTACGCTCTCTTTTGTTCGACAATGCATATCCTTAGTTCGTGGGTTGCTTATGCAAGGAGAAAAGGCTTCCAAGTGTTCTATCTTAACCTTCAAGTATGAACTTTTAAGTTATGAGATGTAATAGATAAGCAATGGGATTTGTGTTGTTGTTTTGTGTTAGGATCTTGTAAGACTCCCTTTTGTATGTTGACGTTTGTGTGTGGCTTGCTTGGCATGTATGTTGGCCATGTGGCCCTTATCCTTATGCTTATGTGTTTGTTCAAAGGCTTGTGAACCTTGCTTGCTTTATACCTTATTGAATGCTTGGTTATCCTTTTGGTTGCCCTTTATGTACATGTGAGTTAAGTGTTTAAGCATGCTTGTACTAGGGTGTATGCCTCTAGAGTTTGTGTGTGCATGTTGTGTCTTGCTTCTTGAAGTCTTTGGGGTCGTTTGGGATCATTTAGAGATGCTTAAAACTGGTTTTGGAAACTCACTGGTTGCAGGCGTTTCGGAACGAGGGAGGCTGTTTCGGAACGAGTGTGGTTCCAGGTAGGGGTGTATACGGTTCAGTTTAATTCGGTAAGCTAATTTAGTAACCATCGGTTTTCGATTCTGTTAACCTCGGTTTTCGGGTTTTCCATATTAACATAAGTTTTCGAAATTTTGTATTTTATTTTGACAAAATAACTTTATTTGATGACTTTTAAACAATAAAAGTTAAAGTTTTAATGTGTTTTTCATAAATATTTATTAAAAACTTGATTTTTTAAGTAAATAATAATAATTAAAAATACATCAACAATATTTTAAGTATAAAATACATATTTTTACATTAAAAATAATTATAAATAAAATAAAATATCAAATTCGGTTCAATTCGGTTCGATTCGGTTAACCACGGTTTGCAAACTTATGAACCATAAACCGTCAAAACGCCTCGGTTCGAATCGGTTTTCGGTTTTGCGGTTAACCATGCTCAGCCCTAGTTCTAGGGATACCCGTATCGGAACGCGTTTCGGTATAGTTTGGCCACTGTAAACCCCTGTTCCGATACAAGTATCGAAACGTTTTTGCTACTGTGAGGGCCTGTTTCGAAACGTGTTTCAGAACGTCTAGGCGAAATGGTCCCCTGTACCGAAACGGGGTGGATGTGTATCGGTACGGGCGATTGGCTTTTTAAACTGGGGCTCGTGTATCGAAACAGGCAAGCCTATTTCGAAACACAGGCCTGAAATGTGGGCTTTTGACATCTCTAAAGGTCCTCAAGTGTTGGGCATTAGGCACAGTTCGATGTTAGCTTTCTTGTGAGCCTTTTTAGTAATCGTTTAAGCGTGTTTTTGGTCGCGTGATGCAAGGAATCAACCTAACTTGAATACATAGTAAGTTTAAATCAAATTACGTGTCGTTTGTATGGTTTATCCTTGTTTTCCGCTGTCGCTTCACACATAGGTCTAATTGAATCCATCTAGACAAGATAATAAATGAAAAAGTTTTCTCGGGTTGTTAACCGAAGTGGAGCTTTAACGGGTTTTGCCTCGGTTTTCCCCGTATAGCCCACTCGAATCGGTCAGTCGCCTGGACCGGGACAAGGGGGTTACACTTGTTGGTATCAGAGCCTGAGGTTTTCGAGACCTCGGGCAGGTAAGTGTGGTAAGTTAAATTCTTGTATTGCAATTGCACGGTGTTTGCTTGCCATGTAAGTATGTTTGCTTGTTTATCAAGTATGCTTGATGCTTGTTTGATTGATCGCTTGTGTATGTTGTTTGAAGCATGTTGAGTAGAGTCCCATTGCTTCTATTACATCAGAAAAAGAGATTTTTAAGTGAGGGAAACATACTTGAGCCACTTGGACCCTTGCCCTTGCTAACCTTATTTTATATGTTGTTGTTGTTGTAGTTGTTATTTGTGAGCGGTTATGTCAAGGCCTAGAGGTAGACCCAGGTTGGTTCGCCAGGAATCTCGTGTTGCGGCTCATGTTAATGAGACGGTGGTTGGAGTAGAGGCTCCTGTGGAAGAGCCTGTTGTTGGAGTCGGAGCTCCTCCACCACAACCTCATCAGCCTGATGTGGAAGGCGAGGCCGGAGCTGAGGGAGCGGGACCTCAGGTTGGCCAGGGTGGCCAAGGTCCTGCAGAGATAGATATGGCTCCGCTAGTTCAAGCTATAGCGGGAGCGTTTCAGGCTGTAGTCGCCGGAGCTCAGGCCGCAGCTTATCCGAGAGGAGATGATGCGAGCTTACCTTTAGAAAGGCTTCGTAGCCTCAGAGCGGATGAGTTCAGGGGATCTACGCTTGAGAGATCAGAGTTATGGCTAGTGAAGACAGTTCATATTTTAGCTCAGATGGGGTGTGTTGGGGCTTGTAAGTTGGGCTGTGTAGTTTCGTTGCTTCAGGGTGATGCCTACACCTGGTGGGTCACCATTACTACCGGCGTGCCTGAGGCCGATATCAGTTGGAATTTCTTTGAGACTGCTTTCAGAAAGAGATATTTGGGCCCGAAATATGTAGATGCGAAGAAGCGGGAGTTCATGGCTCTTGTTCAGGGAGACACATCAGTGATAGACTATGAGATCCGCTTTGTCCGGTTGAGTCAGTATGCTCCGGAGTTGGTTCCAACTGAGAGGGACCATTGTGATCGGTTCAGGTATGGACTTCATGAGGAAGTCAAGAGGTACACCTTGGCCCCTGATTATTCTGATTTTGATGTCTTGGTCGCTAGGGCCAAGGATATCGAGCGTAGCTTGGGGCTGACCAAGCGTTCGGGAGGATCCAGTTCAAGAAAGAGGCACAATAACTTTGATCGTGGTGATGACAAGAGGCATCGGGGCAGTGGACAGCAGTATGATCATAGGCATGGCGGTGGCCACCATGGTTGAGACCATCAGGGCCAGAGAGCTGGAGGGTGTTTGCCCGAGTGTGCCCGATGTGGAAGACATCATTCAGGAGAGTGTTGGGGAAACTATCATGCTTGCTGGAACTATGGATCGAGAGACCACTTCAGGAGAGAGTGTCCGCATCAGGCGGCACAGGCACTGAATCTGGCACAGGCTCTTGCGAGAGAGATCGACCATTAGAGAGGCCGTGGGCGCGGTCGTTGTTACTTCCATCCGAGGACCGATGCACCTAGGATTGAGGCACCGAGGAATCTTGCTCATGTAGTGGCAGTTCAACCAGAGGCCGGTGGACCAGCTAGAGTCTACGCATAGAGAGAGGCAAGGAATGACACATATGTGATAGTAGGTAATTTCGAGTTATAGCCCATGTCTTTGCTTTCCTTAGTCGATTCAGGTTCCACGCATTCTTACATTTTGAGTGAGCATGCAAAGAAGTTAGACATACCTGTTGAGATTTTAGACATAGGGATGCATGTGACTAGTTCCTTCGGTGAGACAGTCGTAGTTAGACAAATGTATAGGAGGTGTCCGTTGAAAATTCAGGGTCATGTGTTTCCTATTGATATGATGGAGCTTCCGTTCTACGGTTTTGATATCATTTTGGGTATGGATTGGTTGGTTGAGCACGAGGTAGTGGTAGTAGGCGAGAACGTTAAGTTCTTGTCGAACGTTGTGTCGAATTTAGAGGCTCATAGGTTGATGGACTCCGGTTGTGGGGCTTATTTAGCGTATGTGATGAATCCGACTATGAGTGAGGTTAGACCGAAAGATATCAAGACAATTTGTGATTATCCGGATATGTTTCTAGAAGAGTTATCGGGTTTGCCTTATGACAGAGATGTAGAGTTTGTGATTGAGACTGTTTCAGGGTCTACTCCAGTTTCTTTTGCTCCGTACTGTATGGCTCCGAAGGAGTTGAAAAGTCAGCTTCAGGAGTTGTTAGACCGAGGTTTTATTAGGTCTAGTAGTTCGCCTTGGGGTGCTCCCGTGTTGTTTGTGAAAAGGAAAGATGGTAGTATGAGGATGTGTATCGACTACAGACAGTTGAACCAGTTGACAGTAAAGAACAAGTATCTTTTGCCTCGTATAGATGACCTATTTGATCAGTTGAGAGGTGCCTCAATGTTTTCGAAGATAGATTTGAGATCAGGGTACTATCAGTTGAAGGTAAGAGAATGTGATGTTCCGAAGACATCCTTTAGGACTAGATACGGTCATTATGAGTTCCTTGTGATGTCGTTTGGGCTCACGAATGCACCAACAGCTTTCATGGACATGATGAACAGAGCTTTCTGAGACTATTTAGACCGATTTGTAGTTGTTTTCATAGACGACATCCTTGTGTACTCGAGATCAGAAGAAGAACATGATAAGCACTTGAGACTTGTTTTGCAGAGATTGATGAGTAATCAGTTGTATGTTAAGTTGAGCAAATGCGAGTTCTGGATCAGAGAGGTTGTGCTTCTTGGCCACGTTGTATCAACTGAAGGTATCCGTGTTCATCCGACGAAGATTGAAGCCATTGTTGAGTGGAAACAACCTAAGTCAGTGACAGAGATTAGGAGTTTCCTAGGACTAGCCGGTTACTATAGGAGGTTCATTGATGGTTTCTCTAGAGTGGCTGCTCTGTTGACTAAATTGTTGCAAAAAGGAACTCCAGGTTCCTTCAGGTTTGTTACAGCCTTTGAAAATTCCGCAATGGAAGTGGGAAAGAATCCTTTAGATCTAAACATCCTTCTTTATTGCTATGTCGACTGTAATACATTCAGCCTATGTTGTAGAGCTAGATATTGTCTCATGTTGCTAACTCGCAGTATCTTCTATTAATGCAAAACGGACTGCGATCTTTAGTTCCTTTTGATGAGTATGTCATCTACATACAATACTTAGGAAAGTAACAATGATCCCACTAGCTCTTTTGAAAACAAGACTCCCCTTTTGTTTCTAGATAAACCAAACCTTTTGATTTTATCTTCTGAAACAAATATTCCAACTTCGAGAAGCTTGCCTTAGTCTACGGATAGACCTTTGTAGCTTACATACCTTCCAAGTGTTTTACTGGAGTGACAAAACCTTCTGGATGTGTCATGTACACATCTGTTTCAAGTTTTTCCCTTAGGAAAGTAGTTTTGACATTCCTTTATTTGATTCTATAATCATGGTATGTAACTACTTGAAAGTGAGATTAAGATGGATTAAACATAGCTACAAGGAAGATGCTTTATCATAGTCTATACTATGAAGTTTGTCGAATACTTTTAGCGACGAATCATCCTTTGTATGTCTTATCATCCATGTCGGTTTTTCCTTTTTGAAAAACTCATCCATACCTCTTAGGTTTTACCCTTTTAGGTAACCAAAGTCTATACTTGGTTTTAGACATGGATACCATCTCACATCTCATGGCTCTTAGCCATTTCTCGAATTTTGGGCTCACCATTGCTTTCTGATAAGACATAGTCTTTATCTTGATCCGAAAAGAAGAGTGTTTCCATGTACGGATAGTGAGAAATCCATATTTCTCAAGTATATGGTATTCTCTTAAGGATCAACACAATGGTTGTGTTTTGTTCCAATGTTCCTTGATCATTTGTGGAACATTCTCAATCTTTGGTTCATAAATTTGTTGTCTAAAATTTCTTCAAATTCCAAATTCCATTTTTTTCTTTTGTGAGAGGTAATCTCTTTCGAAAGAAACTCTCGTTTGAGCAACAAACATTTTGTTCTCGTTGAAAAATGAAATCCCTTAGTGATAAGTATTCTCTTTCGAGATAAACTATCGTTTGAGCAACAAATATTTTGTTCTCGTTAAAGTTGAAGAAATAAAATCCCTTTGTGAGAATTAATCTCTTTCAAGATAAACTCTCGTTTGAGAAACAAACGCTTTGTTCTCGTTAGGATAAACAACAAATGGAGTTTTTAAGGTTCGAACTTTGTAAACATTTTAACATGTAAGTAACCTTAAAACTTCAAAGGTATTCTAGAACAATTCTTAGTCCATATCTTATATGACGTTTCGAAAAAAACACGATTAAGTATGAAAGTTGTTTTTCTAGTGTGTAAAGAAATCGAAAATGACTTGTTCTGAATCAAAACATGTCTAACATATTTGATTCTCTTTCAAGGACTTTTCGTTCCACTTGTGGGATTTAATTATGGGACAATCCCATATTCTTTGAAAGTTCATCAAACTTTAAATATTCTTGAATTTGATCTCATCAAATTACCTTAATACTTTTTATGAGTTTGAGATTAGTCATTTGTTTTATTTATCTTATAAATATTATTGATTTGATTAGTTTAAAGATCATTGATTCGTTGTGCCATAAGAGATTAAAAGAATAACATTTATTTAAATAATCTCAAAATTAAAAATATATTGTCCTTACAAGATAACTTAAACTTAGGCACAAAATAATAATCTTGAAAACTAAAACAAATCTATTTAAGCAAAAACACATGTCCTAATGGATGATGTAGCAACTCTTGCTTTATTTCCATTCGCAGGTCCATGTCTATTCTGATGCCTTCTCTTTAGAAGCCTCTGAGGTTGATGCCTCACTCGTTTTTGCTTTCTTGACTTCTTGTAGGTGTGTGGGACAGTTTCTCTTCCAATGTCCGGTCTTGCCGCAATGGAAACATTTTTCATCCTTCTTGATTCCCTTCTTAGGTTTCAATGCCTCCTTTCCATCGGTTTTGGTCTTACCATCACCATTAGACTTTGCTGCAGGTTTACCTTTCTTCTTACCCTTGCGGACCATCAGAACAGGTTTAGGTCCTACCTTCTTCAGGTTGATTTCAACAGTTCTCAACATGCCGAGCAACTGTGGCAGCGTCTTGTTAATTTCATTCATATTGAAATTAAGGACGAACTGATTGAAACTATCCGGCAACGATTGCAGGATGACATCATTAGCTAATTCGTCTTTTAGCGGAAAGCCGAGCTTCTCCAACGTATGGATGTAGCCCATCATTTTGATGACGTGAGCTCCTACGGGAGATCTCTCACTCATCTTCCATTGAAATAGAGCTTTAGAGGTCTCGTACCTCTCTTGACGAGCTTGCCCTTCACAAATCTCCTTGAGATTTTGAATCATATCATAAGCTACCATGTCCTCATGTTGCTTCTGAAGCTCAGGGGTCATGGAGGCAAGCATAAGACAACCGACATCCAGCATGTCGTCCATGTGTTTCTTAAACTTGTCTTTGTCAGCTCTGGAAGCAGTGGCAACCGGTTCATCAGGAACAGGTTCTTCAATGACATATTCCTTTTCATGTTTGAGAACAATTCTCAAATTGCGGAACCAGTCAAGGAAGTTTATGCCATTGAGCTTATCCTTCTCAAGGATAGATCGCAGAGATAGAGTATTATTTGCCATTAATTCTACAACAAAGAAAATATGTTACATAAGTTTTACTAAATTTTAAAATTTATAGATAGGTCTTTACTATAAATTTACTCCCACTATTTTCTTCAAAATGAAAAACCCTCTAGTTTTAATTTCGAAAAAAACGTTTCGATAGTTTTTCTTAGTGAGTGAGGATCCGTATTTCACCATTCCTAAATCAGCTTTGGCCAGTCTTTTAGGAAATGGTTATTTAGGTAAGTAACACCTTACTAATTACATCTCATGTAATTCCTCATCTTTTGGAAAACAACTCTTGTTCTTTAAATCATCTTATGATTATCCAAAACTTTTAACCACTAGGTTTTCTAATCCTATTAGAACAACCCAGCTAAGTCAATACCAATATCTCAACCGGCGAGTATCACTAGCTTATTCTTCGCGTTTAACTAAGATAGATAAATGTGACATTGCTTTGGCAAAGCTCGCATTATATCGATCGAAGCTTTAATAAGGGTAAATATTGGATGGTTAAAACAGACTTAAATTATAGTGAGGGATTTACTTAATTATCTCATCATTTTAACATTGATCCTATCAATAGAACTATGTTTAATCATGCTTATAAAAAATCCATTGCATCACATACAAGGTAAATATAAGCGGTAAATAAATATGCAATGATTATAGCCCTTCTTAACCTAAGGCGACCCGTCCCAAGCCAATGGGAGGACCATTCTACTGAAGATAGAATCTGCTTCTGAAACGCCTGGTCCACCAGGGAAGGCCCACCACGCTGCTATGTTGGTCCTTGCTTTATCTCCATGAGTATTTACAATTTTCAGAAACTCGCGTTACATGCGAGGGAGTGAGATGAGAAGAGAAGTACAATAGAAGATAGAGAAAGGCACGACACGCAGGCCGTATTTATAAAAACCAAAACTATAAAGGCTATGGGCTATAACCATGCAAAACAAACACCGTGCAATCTAACATGCATTTCAAACAACGTGCGAACAAAGTAACGACGTGTTTACGGAGTTTTAAACTGATTATTCCTATGTTGCGGTTAATGGGCCAAAGAAGGATCACGAGGTTTCATAAACCATTTGCGTTAATGAACAAATGCACCAAGTAGGTCAACATGAAAGAGAGGTGGGGCACTAGGCACACTTAAGTATCAGGTCTTTGATGATGCCAATCCTAGACATGCATTTTTCATAACGTCTAACCATAACTCTTATGGATTCACCGTGAAAGATAGTTTGATAACTTTTATCAAATTAGAAGCCCTTTCATAGATTTCATAAATCTATGAAACTACGAACAACTACTTGTTCTCTAGACTAACTATTAGTCTCAACATGTTAACATTTAACATTGAAGCAACCTAACATAGTTATGATTAACTCTTAATCATTCAGTGATAATCGAAATAAGTCTTTATTAGGTGTGATACGATAAACGATAAATATCTAAATCGAATCAAATAGCATGCATATCATACATAAACGTCACCCAAGAATTTAAGTCCGAATTCGTATGTTACAAGTGGCTCTGATACCACTGTTGGGTAACGTCGGCACGCCCCGTGGCGTAGCGGAAAAATTAATCCGACGTAATCCAGCCAGGATCCATGTACAGGAACGAATATGGGGTGAAAAGATGAAGAGTTACCTTTTAAAACTGAAAACCGACGGTATGTCGGAATAACCATGTCAAGTAAAACTGGAATTGTCACAGGTTCGCAACGACCTCTACGGAGTCCACCCGAACAAAACGAACAAAGTTTCCGCCTCTCTAACACTTAGGGATAAATTTCGATAGGTTTGAACACCTTCCAGGGAGAAGTCGAAATCCCTCTAGGGATTCCTGAGGGAGTCTAAAATCGACCAGGAGTTCAACGGGACTTGTAATCGAGCAAGGGAACCTTCAGGGATTTGCCAGGGGGCAAGTAGAACACTAGAAAAATATCGAGCAGCTTCTCAAAGAGCTTTCTGGGATATGTCGAATTCCAGTGGGGAATCCCTAGGTGTGTTGTCGAAATCTTCAAGAGAAGGAAGAGGGATGATTTGGTTGCTAGCCCTTGTCCCTTTAAATAGTATTCAGAGACTTAATTCTAGTTGAATTTCTTAAATCCAAGTTCAATCAAAATTCATAGAATCTAATTCTACTTGAAATTGATTTATATTAAATATACATTATATTTAATAATATTAAATGAAATATATATATTTAATTATGTAGAATATTATTTTACATAAAACATGGATTTAAATATATATTATATTTAATTCAAATATATATATTTATTATATAGAATCTCATTCTATCTTTACTTGGATTTAAATATATATTTTTAATTATGTAGAATCTAATTCTACATAAACTTGGAATTAAATATACATTATATAAATTCCAAATATATATTTAAATTTCTAGAATCTTATTCTATAATATTTAAGTCTCTAAATATTTTCCACACTCTAAATAATACTTGATAAATACAATATTTATCCAATATTATTCTCATTTAAGGGAGTTGCCGGTTTCCCCTATCCCATAGGGGATTTTCGGCAACCTCCCTAAACTAGGGAGTATGGTTTCCATTTATTTTGTTCGTTTCATTCGAAGGGTGTGACCCTTGTAGGTTCATGCAACGTTAGCAGCAAAATTAGAGCTGTTCTAATTTTACAAACAATGAGTGGCATCTAGCAATACATCATTGCTACCTAAGTTGCATGAAGTCATTGTTTGACTTTCCTAATTCTTGAATAAACTTCCTTTATGTATTTCATCATTTTGTCCTTTATATCTTAGATGAACACAAGTCATGGGTTAGTCACACTTGTGTTGTCCATCTAGTGTTTCTTGATGTCTTGAGTACATTATGATAAACGAATCTCTGTGATATCTCATATCATAATATTCGAGCATGGCCATGCATTTTATAATCTCACTCAATCAAGTGGCCGAAGATATTTCTCCCATTATGTAGGAGGGACAAATCCTTTCTTGATCAACCATATTTCACTACATAGGTCATCATGTATCCAATCATCAGTCTTTATAATGTTGTCAGTTACGACACGTGTTTGACTATGTCAAAATACGTAAATCTTTATGTTGAAATCATATTGATCTCAAGTCTGAGGATTATACATATGTTTATCATGAGCAATGTTGTGACTGTCACATAATTACCCAAGAAACATGCTCATAGCGGGTCAATCCAGTATGTTGTTCTCTAACAAATACTTATGTATTGATTTTGACATCTCTATGTCAATGACAACGCTTGTCATCAACCACATATTAGTCTTTATATATTATCACTGTTCATATCCGTAATAATATTCGACTAAGGATCCTATTTAACAATAATCGTATTATTGTATGGACATTATTATCCAATGGTTAGTTTGATGCACATAAACATACCAAATGATAATAACGGCAATGCCATTACTTGATAAATCTAGTAAAATAGTATGTCTATTCAATCATCATATGATTGGTCTTTGGGTATACTCCAACACACCCAACTCTCAAATTATGACACACCTTCGTACCACTAGGGTACACTACGGAAGAACCACTAAGAGCTTCATCCAGAATAGAGCACCTCAACCCATCATCACTTGGCACTACTATTCAATTCCAAAAGCTCAAAACACCAACATCATTGAACCCAAATTCTTAAGGTTTTTCCACCCCCGATATCTTGAACACGTTGTACAAGAGTATCGTCAAGCACTTGCTTACCTCTGATCAACTGGTTCAGGGTTGGTTTCACCCACAATTCAGCAACAAGACCGCCATCTCGTGATACGCTCAAGCGAGCAAACATCGCTATCAACCCCACAGTCACTTCATGCTCACGCATTGGCCACAAAGTTAACCTTTCCAGCACGATACCTCATCATCAGGCCATACTCCTTAAACAACTTCACCCGTCGACGTTACCTAAGATTCAACTCTTTTTTCAACCGTTAGATATTTCAAACCCTTGCGATCCGCGATCCCTACACTTCTCAACACGACAACTCAAAATCCTCATTATGAGGCCCTAACACCGTCTCTAGTTGTTACTTCACTTACATCCAGTATTCTAAGAAGGTTTACCTACACACAGCTAACAGACCATCCTCTCACGAGGACTTAGCTAAACAACACGGCTTTTGAGCTTACTTAACCATGTATAAAGCTCATCCTCCAAGCACTTACATTCGAAAGAAAGCATACGTCACAACCTTCCCAACCTGCTTAACCACTCTTCCTACAACACATCCAATCCATGAATCCTCTACCCGACTCAAGCTAAACCTCGATTAGAACTTTCGTTTGAACTTCCTTCCAACACCTCCAATGTCACTGTCAAAACTTTATCCACCTAAAACAACTATCTTGCTATAACTATTCAAGCAAGAATACATCAACACTTCAAAACCACTTTTGAAACCTACAACAATCGTTCAACCTAAAGAAACTACAACACCCCACGTCTACATCAAAATGCTTTTAACTACACACTACACAACCTCAAGCCGCCGAGGCCCTTAAAACACCTAGAAAACTTTTCTTCTGGCTAGCCAAACTAGACCATATTCGCTCCTAATGGTAAACTTATTCACTTCCTAACCTCACACCCCCTCTTCACTCACACCAAAACAAAACCTTAAACCCACAAACTACCCTAATCATAACACATCACTACCATATCCAAATCAGCTATTAGTAAGTGTCAACATTCATATGCATGATTGCTTACATGCCCTTACGAATGCCTATGCACATGTATGCATACTTCTAATGTCATGCCAAGTATATGCATGTATCAACATATGTAATATATATACACATGATTCTAACTGTGCATGTATGTCAATTCACACCTACTAATAATGTCCTCGAACCAAACTCGGAACAACTCCACATCCTATTTTCAAACTTTTCTTGCTCCACCATCCACACAACTTATTACATCAACTATCTAAACTATTATTCCTCTTCACCAATGTTGATGTCTGGGGAATTGACTTCATGGGACCATTCCCAACCTCTTGTGGGAATTTGTACATCCTACTGGCAGTAGACTATGTGTCAAAGTGGGTAGAAGCAATCGCCACTCAAAAGAACGATGCCAAGACTGTGCAAAGATTTCTTCACAAGCACATCTTCTCAAGGTTTGGCATCCCAAGGGCGATAATTAGCGATGGAGGGAGACATTTCGACAATAGGGTAATTGTTACTGTACTAAGGAAATACGGAGTGAAACACCGAATTGCAACAACATATCACCCTCAAACCAATGAGCAGGCCGAGATATCAAACAGAGAAGTAAAGAACATCCTAAAGAAGATGGTCAAACCTACTCGAAAGGACTGGTCTCTACACATAAATGATGCACTCTGGGCCTACAGAACGACATTTAAGACATCATTGGGGATGTCAGCCTATCGACTCATTTATGGGAAAACTTGCATTTACTTGTCGAGATAGAACACAAAGCATATTGGGCTATCAAGACAGTGAATCTGGACTGGGACAAGGCAGGACAGAAAAGGCTACTGGACTTGAATGAGATTGAGGAAATTCGAGCAATGGCATACGACAATGCCAAGATCTACAAGGAAAAAACCAAGAAGTGGCAAGACAGGAAGCTACTGTCACGACAGTTCTGCCCAGGGCAACAGGTGTTGTTGTTCAACTCTAGGTTGAAGCTCTTCCTAGGAAAGCTTAAATCTAGGTGGTCTGGGCATTTCCAAGTTGTCCAAGTTTCCCCCAATGGTGCCATTAAAATCAAATCCATGAAGGATGGGCACCAATTCAAGGTCAATGGACAGAGACTCAAGCATTAACAGGGGACTGAAGCCCAAAGGATGCATGAAGTAGTTACTTTAGGAGATGCCCCTCAAGGCATCCCTAATTTAACTTAATTTTATTTTATTTTCTTTAATTATTTATTTATTATTTAGGAATTAAGATTTTTAATTAATTATTTATTTTTAGGGAATAAGATTTTAATTTAGTTTATTTATTTATTTTTAGGAAATAAAGGAAGCAAAGAAAAGAGGAGGAATGAACCAGCCCACCGTATTCATAACAGTCCAAAAAGCCCAACGGACAAGCCTGTCGTCACAACCTGTCACCAACTATCGCGGCAGATGCGGAAAATACAGCATGTCACGGAGCTGTCGCGACAAACACGCAAACGCATAAAAGACGCGTTAGAAACTGCGTAATAGCTGACCCCGTTATTCGCGCCTGTCGTTACAGTCCCAACGGGCAGAAAACCTCGTTATATATAAACCCCTATTCTCATTTCATTTTTCACTTCATTCTCATTCTCTCTGCTTTACTCTCTAAAAATTAGGTTTTCAGAAATTTCTTAATTTTTCTATAGTCTTCCTTGCAATGGCTACTAGATCAACACGACAAAGTGCTTCCTCCACCTCTGTCGCGGCAGTTTCAGCACCCAGCCACAACGGAATACCCAGCCACTTCGCATTAGTGGACTCAGAAAAGAGGTACTATGGGTCATTTCAAAAGAGAGAAATGTGGGAAGAAAGAGGGTTCACTTACACCCAAAAGACAGGAGAATTAGGGCTAGAAAGTTTCATCACCAGGAAAATCCTCGCACTCAAGTGGCAGATGTTTGCTGCCCAGCCAGAAGAGATGAACGTCACCCTAGTTCGAGCGTTCTACGCTGCCGTCCCCAACAAAGATGCCACGACAGTGACTGCCAGAGGCAAAGAGATCTCCCTCGAACCGGCATACATCAACATGTTGTACGGTCTTTATGTGAGAAAGAAGGAAGATGCCCACAAGAGGTTCGTGAACCGTCTGTTGCCGACAGACTACGACGCTGTCATGGTAGAGCTGACAAAAGAGGGTACGCAATGGAACGATGATCCCAAGCACGGGTGGATAGTGCGGAGGACTCAGCTTACCCCACAAGCCAAGTTGTTGAACCATTTCGTGAAGAAACGCCTCATGCCTACCTCACATAATACCACGGTGGACCGGTAGAGATTAGCCCTCGTACACTCCATCCTCAACGAGAGGCAAATCTATGTTGGCAGATACATCCGAGACGACATCATTGAGTGTGCACTCCGACCAACAGGCCCCCTATTTTCCCCTATCTGATCACCACGCTCTATTGGGGAAACAACGTGCTGGAGATCAACGAAGATGTCAAAGTCCGAGGGAAAAAGATGGCCACTCCTCTGTCGTACATGGACCCCACTGCTACAACAGAACCTGACTCCCCTGAACTTGTCACGGCAGAACCGGAGCAGACGACGGTAGCACCGCCAGCAGACACCTCCAGCCAGATCCTGAAGATGCTGCAAAAGATAGAGGAACGACAACTCAGATTCATGGGATATATGAGGGACTTCACTGCCGCTACGGTAAATTTTATCAAAACTGATTTAAATTTTCCCAACGTAAAATTCCCTCCTTTCCCAGAATCTCTCTTTGCCACACCCACACCTGCTGCTAGCCCTAGAACACCCACTGCTGCCTCCACATCACCACCTACCACGACAGGAGACGACGACAGAAGATCTGCCACTCCCCGAGGAGAGAAAAGGAAGGATCTTCTACCGGAGATCGACCCAAAATATTTTGAAGGGTTCTCCTCCTCCTCCGTCTGGTAGGATGATTATGATTCAGAGCTGTCGGTCGTCCAAGACATATCCAAGGACTTCCCTCCGATGAAAAGGTAGAAGCTGAATGAGACTGTTGAAGGACACTGCCACGGTAGATCAGACAACAACAACAGTAGTGATGATACCTCGAGGTTCTGGGCCAGCCCCCACACATCTCACCTACCCGAGTCCAACCACCACGAAAGGCCAAAAAGAAGATGGCCTCCTCATCTCCCAGCACCCAGTCAGCCCATGCCGTCAAGGTCACTGCCTGCCAGCAGCTCCACGTCAACATCAACAGCGACGACAACTCCTCAACTTAAGTGTTTTCCTTATATATTTGTTGTCTTTGCTTTTGTTTTATCTATTTTGTGATGCTGTTTTTCTGTTTTTTATTTTTCATTGTTGTCATGCATTAAGGGCAATGCCACCCTCGAGTTTGGGGTGGGCATCACTCTATTAATGAACCTGTTAGTTGTGTCTTTAATTTGTGTCTCATTTTAAGTTTATTTTTGTGTCAAAAAAAATATTTGTCTTAAGTCTTTGAACTGAACTTACATGCTGCGACATTCTCTATCGTGACAGTGCCTTTAGGGGTAAACTACATAAATAGTCACCGAACTTTTAAGGTAAATTTATTTTGGTCACCGTACTTTAAAAATATTCGATGAGGTCACCCAACTTTTAGTTCGAATTCGATATGGTCCCTCCCGTTAGAAGTTGACGTTTGTTTTCGTTTTTCTTAATAAAAAATAGGTAAACTACACCAACCATCACTCAACTTTCTTCTCACACCTATTTTGGTCACTAAAGTTTAACAATTTTCAATTTAATAACTTAACCTTCAAATTGTTCATATTTTGGCCACTCTTAAATGACATGGTTATACAAATAGAAAAATTCGATTAATCATTAAAAAATTCGGGTAATGATTTTTTACTTTGCTTATTAAATTTATCATATTACCGTATTTTATATTTTAATAAGCAAAGTAAAAATAATTATTACTTGATCAAATATTATAATTAATCGGTCAATCAATTATCTGATTTGATTGGTACAATATAAGATCAAGAATTGAATAACCTGAATTTAGTAATCAACCAAAATAATTTTAAGGATTAACCGAACCCGATTTCGGTACAAAATTTTAAAATAAATTATTTCGATTCGGTTACAGTTCATGTTTCTAAGAAAAATTGATTAATTGGTCTAATCTATTATATACAACATTTCTAAATTTTATGCATTACAATATCTTAACGTCTAGTGATTTTGATACCCTTTTGATTTTTTTGTAAAAAATGTTTTGGCTCTAGGCAAGATTAATATGTGTGAACTTTTAATTTTAGACATTTTAGTTGTTTTTACACTTTTATCGCAACAGAACAATTATTAACTTTACCATGTTATCATATTTGATATTTTAATAAACAAAGTAAAAAAATCATTTCTGAAATCAAATATTTTGGTTAATTGGTTAATCGATTATCTGATTTAATTGGTACAATATAAGATCGAGAATTGAATAATCTAAATTTATCAATTTTGCTATTTGTAAAAAAAAACATTTTTGTAGTTTACCCTTAAATTAGATGATAATGTTTTAAATGTTATGTAACTATTTATCGAGAAAATTCATTAAAAGTCCTTCAAAATTTATAAATATTGTAATATTAGTCATATTAAAAACATGTTAAAAAGAATACATTAAAAAATATTTCTAGAAAAGGGACTATATGGGCCGTTTTTAAATAGTACAAGGGCTTGAACTAATATTTATATATTTTGATAATGTTATAAAAATAATTGATCACTAGTATTATACATACATATATATATATATATATATATATATATATATATATATATATATAACTTTTATAGCAACCTAATATTTATGTTTGCATGTAATTGAATTTTTAAAATATAATTTATATATTCAAATTAAAATTGACAAGTAAATTATATCTATTTCTTACAAGAAAATTATGATTTATATTTTTAAAATATTTCATATATATATATATATATATACATACTATATATTAAGTTGATATAAGAATATCATAATGTTAATGAATTAAAATATAATATTTTAAAATTTACAATATGATGTATAAAACGAACCATTTAACTTTTCAAAATTATTTTTTATTCAAACAGTTAAATTATAAATCAAAACTTTTCAAAATAGTTTTTCACAACACTTTTCAAAAATATTTATAAAAGCTTTGTCAAACTCACCTTAAATTAATTAATCTAAAAGTATTTTTCAAAAGTAATTTTAAACTGGCCCTATATTTATATGTCTACAACTTTCACATTTTCTTTGTTTCTTTATTCATTAAAATTCACATCTAATATTTTTTATCATTTTAATAAATTCTATAACCCTAAATCTTGACTCATTTACCATTCATTATAAATGCAAACATTTCATTTAAGGAAACGTTTTAAAATTAAACCCTATAAATAGCATATACGAAATGAGTTTTCAATCAAACAAAAAAAAATTGAGCATTTCAATTTTAGAAGAGAAAAGAAAAATGGCCAAAACACAAGTTGTATCGTTCCTTCTTTTTACCGTACTCATCTTATCTATAGGTGTGTATAAGTGACATTATTTTTTATTGTTTTATTTTATTATATATTTATAATCAGAGGAGGAACACAAAGGTAACCTATGTGGGTTATGATCTTTTTTAAGTTGTAAAATTTTATTTTAAACTTCTAAATTTTTAAAAATAATTTGAAGTTGTCCCCTACAAACTCTTTGTTTATGTTCTGTCGTTGTTTAAAATAATGTATGTATTATTTTGTAAAGGTAAAATATGTAATATTGACTGCTTTTGAATAATAATACAGATATTATGGGAGTAGTCGGTGATGGAAAATGTTGCAAAAATATCTCCTTGGGGGGTTGTAAGCTGTGAGTAGACGACGAAGGACCTGATGGTAAATGCTTCAAGTATTGTACACCAGAATGCAAATTTGCCCATTGCCAATCTAATCAGTGCCATTGTGCTTGTTGATTTACTTTTAGTGACCCTGCACAATTTTAAATAACTGAGATGATGTTCTATTCTCATTTAGAAATAAAAACAATATGATTATTTCGTTCTTTTTTATTGAATTTTTTAGTTCGTGGTTATTATTTCAGCTTTTTTATATATAGATCATGAATACTCAAATTTAATTTTTAATTTATTATTTCAAAATATTCCAAGAAGGTTACAATTAAAACCTGACAAGTTTGCCCGATATCTAGATATTTTTTATTTGGAATTCATAATAATACAATATAACGAGTGCAAATAATATTACAATTACGATAAATATTTTTCTTGATGAGCTTTCTTTAAGTGCAATTAAAAGTGGGGTTTAATTTTTAAATTAATTAGACTCTAATATTAAACATAAAAAATCGAGGGTTGATGTTTAATTTTACTAAATTTAAAATTGATGTACAATAAATCCCAAATCTAAATCTCTTCGAAACTAAATATGTCTTACCATCACAACTACCGTTTATTAATATATTTGTAATTAAAAAAACAAATATCTATAAATCTGGAATGATACACTGATACATGCTAATTCTAATACAGAAACAAAGCATCTACGAGTACAATCAGGGGCGAAACTATAAATTTACAAAAGGTGACCAAAGTTAAATTAAAAAAGCTAAAAATTTATAAAGGGGACAAAATGAAATTAAAAATTTTGAGGGGTCATATTAAGATTTTACAAACTATGAAAGGATTGAAGAGGTAATTTTACCCTTTTCTAAAAATATCTATCTTATTCCTAATGAAGAAAAAGTTGGCGAGGACCAAACCCCTACGTTCCGCCCCTGAGTACAATACCATCTACATTACTTATTACTCACATGTTTTGTATACCAGTCATATCTTAAATATGTCTAAATAAATAAAAGAAAAAATACATATACGGCCATTCATCAATCTCCGAGTGATACTTAACTTTCTAAAATTACAAGTAGACCTACTTTAATATTCTCAAAAATAACATGATCAAAAGATACTAACTTAACAAAAGGTGTTGATTTGATAGAATGACATATTAATAAAAATAATAATTATATAAAATTATATATTATATAAAATTATTTGTTTGCTGACGTGTCATTCTAGCAAGTCATTTTAAGTTGTTTATCATTAGTTGACTAACAATTTTTATATACGAAAAAAACTGATTTGACTCAAAATAAAACGATAGAAATTTTTTTTTGACATTATGCCAAAAATTAAAAACTCTACAAATAAACTACAAAACCTTTCTCTACCTCCAAACTCATTCTTAAACCGTTATTATGGGCAGTTGTACATGAGAATTATAGAGTATAATTGATCCTACTAAAATTTTCAAAACCCGTTACAAAATATGAAAAGTTAAAATTTATCATAAGAAATATTAAAAATTCTACTCGATTTGGTGGGATATAAGATCAACAACACTTTGGTACGAGAGTTTTTCGCACCCCACATTCTACTATATAAAAATATTGGATCCGCCAATTACCGTTACCTCAATCTCCTTCCACCTTAAAATCACTATATAACTATCGACCCACCAAATAAAGCGTCTCTAACCTCCATATCAGCCCTATTGTATTAAAAAATTATATAAAAATCTTTCTATGCCATTTTAATTAAATAATAATATAGTGTTGATTTTGAAGTTGGACGATTTTTTTTCTTCAATTGTCTAATTCTACTCTATTTTTTGAATATTAATTCTACTCTATTTTAATTGAACTTAAATAAGGGATGTATTATATTGTTTAATTCTTTACCGGTGAAGTTTAGTGATACAACTTAATAAGAAATGGTTATTTTTAACAATTTCTATTTATTTAGTCGTATTTAATATTTTTTAATTTACATATATTTTATAGATCCTGAATTCAAACCGAAATGGATCTCTTTTGTTTCTCTGGAGAAATAGATTTTTTCGGCACCGACATCGATTTGAGCTGAGATAAGTTGAGAACTGAAAATTTGATGTTTCCAACGAATTTAATTTTAAACTCGTATAAAAAAAATTTATTCTCCTGCGAATTCTTAATGCTTTGGGAACCATTAATTTTAAACTCGTACAAAAAAAATCATAACATAAAATCATACATCCGTCCTTCCTGTGAGTGTTCCAAGTCAGTTGTCGTGTTGCTGTTAAGTTTAGTACCCCAACCATAATAAAAAGCCTTGTCTGGTAAAAACACGGCCAAATAGCCAACTTTCGACTTGCAAAATTACTTATTTGAACCAAATGAAAAACTTAAAATTTTCAACAATTGCAATAAAAGAGCTCATATGAAAAAATGACATATTATCATTAGACATTCGGTCTATCATTGGATAAAACAAATTAAAAATTACGCTTTTTTTTTAAACAACATAGTCTCCTTATTTGATATATTATAGTTTTCTTTCTTATGTTGAATAGTTGAGATAAGAGAATCGGAGAGAGGGGTTGTTTATTTTTATTTATTTATTTATTTAATATATAATTTAATTTGAGTCTATTAAGAATTACTTAAACGTACTAATTTAATGCCAACATTTATTTTACAATGTTTTATTTGTTTTAAATGTTATGATGTTATATTGCTTTACTTTAGGGGTAAACTACATAAATAGTCACCGAACTTTTAAGGTAAATTTATTTTGGTCACCGTACTTTAAAAATATTCGATGAGGTCACCCAACTTTTAGTTCGAATTCGATATGGTCCCTCCCGTTAGAAGTTGACGTTTGTTTTCGTTTTTCTTAATAAAAAATAGGTAAACTACACCAACCATCACTCAACTTTCTTCTCACACCTATTTTGGTCACTAAAGTTTAACAATTTTCAATTTAATAACTTAACCTTCAAATTGTTCATATTTTGGCCACTCTTAAATGACATGGTTATACAAATAGAAAAATTCGATTAATCCTTAAAAAAATTCGGGTAATGATTTTTTACTTTGCTTATTAAATTTATCATATTACCGTATTTTATATTTTAATAAGCAAAGTAAAAATAATTATTACTTGATCAAATATTATAATTAATCGGTCAATCAATTATCTGATTTAATAGGTACAATATAAGATCAAGAATTGAATAACCTGAATTTAGTAATCAACCAAAATAATTTTTAAGGATTAACCGAACCCGATTTCGGTACAAAATTTTAAAATAAATTATTTCGATTCGGTTACAGTTCACGTTTCTAAGAAAAATTGATTAACCGATCTAATCTATTATATACAATATTTCTAAATTTTATGCATTACAATATCTTAACGTCTAGTGATTTTGATACCCTTTTGATTTTTTGTAAAAAATGTTTTGGCTCTAGGCAAGATTAATAGGTGTGAACTTTTAATTTTAGACATTTTAGTTGTTTTTACACTTTTATCGCAACAAAACAATTATTAACTTTACCATGTTATCATATTTGATATTTTAATAAACAAAGTAAAAAAATCATTTCTGAAATCAAGTATTTTGGTTAATTGGTTAATCGATTATCTGATTTAATTGGTACAATATAAGATCGAGAATTGAATAATCTAAATTTATCAATTTTTCTATTTGTAAAAAAAACCATTTTTGTAGTTTACCCTTAAATTAGACGATAATGTTTTAAATGTTATGTAACTATTTATCGAGAAAATTCATTAAAAGTCCTCCAAAATTTATAAATATTGTAATATTAGTCATATTAAAAACATGTTAAAAAGAATACATTAAAAATATTTCTAGAAAAGGGACTATATGTGCCGTTTTTAAATAGTACAAGGGCCCGAACTAATATTTATATATTTTGATAATGTTATAAAAATAATTGATCACTAGTATTATACATACACATATATATAACTTTTATAGCAAACATAATATTTATGTTTGCATGTAATTGAATTTTTAAAATATAATTTATATATTCAAAATTAAAATTGACAAGTAAATTATATCTATTTCTTACAAGAAAAATAAGATTTATATTTTTAAAATATTTCATATATATATATATGCATACTATATTTTAAGTTGATATAAGAATATCATAATGTTAATGAATTAAAATATAATATTTTAAAATTTACAATATGATGTATAAAACGAACCATTTAACTTTTCAATTTTTTTATTCAAACAGTTAATTTTTTTTTGATCAGCAAAGCGAAATATATATTATTAGTATAAATATACAACGCAAGTCGGACACGCGCCTCTTCAAAAACATCCCTAAGCCTAATGGAGGAAAAGAGTACGACATGTCGACTTTAAAACAAAGCGAAAGACCCACCCCTTACAAAACATCATATCGAAGCTTGAAACAGAGAGACTCGAGACACCCCTTCCTTCGCTAGCGCATCGGCTAACCCATTCGCCTCCCGGAAAATATGAGAAAAGCAAACAGAGCCTAACCTCAAACAAGCACGGTCAATCGCACAAAATGACTCCCACAAACGCCATGGGCGACGTTCCACCTGCAACACCCACCTAATTGCTACTTTGGAATTCGACTCAATAATTAGAGGACGATCAGCCCATTTAGACGCAACAAAATACTCCAAGGCAAAAGCTATCGCCCGAATCTCAGCCACATTAGAATCAAGAGAACCAAGTGGCCCTGAGAACAACGCGAGGATACGACTCTGAGCATCACGCAACACCCCCCCCAAAGCCCGCTGGCCCTGGCTTCCCACGTGCGGAACCATCCACCGAGAATTTTAAAGTTACTCCGATAGGGGGCTCCCAACACACTCCCAACCGGTCCAATTTCTTATCAACCCCTTCCCGATACAAACTCGGACAGTCTCACCAAATAGATTCACTGACCGACAATCCCTCTTTGAGGGTCTTCACCCAATAGAAAGAACGTAACTTGACCAAGAAGCCTATCTCCGATGCCAGAACAAACTTTCCATTAAAAACAAAGTCATTGCGCGCAAGCCACAACGACCACAACAATGCAGCAGTACTCGACACCCACAGCTTCCTCAAGATGCCTTTAAACGAACAATGCATATCCGGGAGAAGGAAATCCGCTAAAGTTTTCGGCATAGGCAGTGAAATCGCCCACCACCCTCGAAACCAATTCCACAATCCTTGGGCAAACGGGCAAGAATAAAATAAATGTTCAATATCTTCCTCCCTCTCGCGGCACCACCTACACAACCCTTGGTTGTCACCCAAATCAATCCCACGTATCCGCAAAAATGCAAACGTAGGCAAGCGGCGCAACCAAGCAAACCATAGGAACGCCTGGACCTTAGGAGGAACCAGGACCTTCCACGCAAAACAGTCCCCAAATTCGCTCTCGCCCACTTTATCCATCATAAGCAAACGAGTCAGCCCCTTGACTGAAAACATCCCATGGTTATCCGGTGTCCAGACGAGCATATCCAGCTCACCTTGTCGCAGCTGTATCTGACACACCAACGATCGTAAGTACTGCAATTGTCGATCCTCAAAAGACCACAGACTACGACGGAACAAGTCGCCCCACCGAACATGCTGGAAACTCCCCTCGACAGCAACATCCATTACCATTGCTAACCGATTAACCACAATAGTAAACAGGCGAGGGAAAACATCTTTTAACGGCTGCTCAATACACCAAGCATCAAACCAAAACAACACTCGTTCCCCCGAGCCAACCTTCCAAACGAATTGAGACTCGCCCATATGCTTTTGCACACCCTCCGAACTAATAGTTTGCACTATCTGCTTCCAAATCACAGACATTTGTCCCCTAACCGAAGTATTAAACCGCCACCACTGTGCTGCTTCACCATACTTTGATACAATAATAGCTCGCTATAGAGATGTCACATCCCGAGCATATCTCCATGACCACTTCGCCAAGAGTGCCTTGTTTCGAACCTCTAGATCAGCCACCCCCAAGCCGCCAAGATGGCGAGGCCGGCACACCAAATTCCAACTCACTCTGCTCATTTTACGCTGTAAATTAACCCCGCCCCATAGGAATGCTCGCCTCAACTTATCTATAGCAGCAATTACCCCTTTCGGCACTCGAAACAAGCCCATATAATAAACTGGGAGGGAAGATAAAACTGAGTTTACCAGAGTGAATCGTGCCGCAAACGATAGCGATGTCCTCTTCCAACCCGCGAGCTTCCGACGGACAGATGCAATTACAGGCTCCCATACAGCAATGTTTCGCGGATTTACACCCAGCGGTAATCCCAAGTAAACAAACGATAACTCCCCCTGACGACAACACAGTACCTCGGCCATGGAAGCAATCAAATCCCCATCCACACCAATCGAATAAAGGGAAGACTTCGAAAAATTAATTCGCAAACCTGAGCATACCTGGAAACAACACAATAGCCTGCGAATGTTCAAAGCCGCTTCTACCGATGCTTCAAAGAAAAGAACGGTGTCGTCGGCAAACTGAAGGTGTGTTAACGTCACCCCCGGAGCCACTACCACCCCATGAATCAGCCCTATTATCTCCGCTTGTACTAACAACTAATGCAAAGCTTCAGCCACGATGACGAACAATAACGGCGACAATGGGCAGCCTTGTCGCAACCCCCGTCTCATATCAAATTCTTTCGTTGCACTCCCATTTAGCAGAACGGATAAACGAACTGTCCCAATACATTCCATCACCCATCCCCTCCAAGTCTCGCTAAAACCCATCGATCCCATAATTTGATCCAAGAATTCCCATAGGACACAATCGTAGGCCTTCGCAAAGTCTAGCTTCAGCACACATCCCCCCACTCGACTGTTGCGCATAGAATGAATCGTCTCATTAGCCAACAAAATTCCATCCACTATTTGACGCCCACGGACAAAAGCTGACTGATGGTCACTGATCAAACCGCCCAACACTACCTGTAAACGCCTAGCTAAAATTTTAGCTAAAATTTTATATATGGAATTCAGCAAACTAATCGGTCGATACTCATGCAAAGAAACTGGCGAATCCACTTTAGGTAGCAGCACAATAAACGTATTATTAACACCCAATGGTAACTTTCCAGTGGAGAAAAAATCAGCCAAAAACCTTTCCACATCGACGCTAATAACCTCCCAGCACCTCTTATAAAACTCCATGCTATATCCATCCGGACCCGGAGACTTCGAACCCTCACTCCCTCGCACCACAGCCCATGCCTCGTCCATAGAAAATGGCACAATCAAAGCCAAGTTCTCACTATCATTCACCCTGTTAAAAGCTCCCTCAAATTGCCAATTACAAGACCTCTCTTCCGCAGCAAAGTGCTTAGAGAAAAAGCTCACCACATGCTTCCGTAACCTGATCGGATCAGTTACCCAAGTACCGCCTATATTTAACCCAACAATAGCATTTCGTATCGCTCGCAACTTCGCTGCCCTGTGAAAGAACGCAGTGTTCCTATCACCCAATTTAAGCCAAGTCGCTCGCGACTTCTGTCGCCACAATGATTCTTTTCTACGAATCGCTCGCCATAAAGCTTGCAACCAAGCCCTCTTTCGATCGCATAACTCACTACCCTCCCCCACGGCTTGCTCCTCCTCACCACTATCTAAGCAATCAATACGGCCTTGTATATGTGAGATTTCTTTCTCTATATCCCCGAAGTTCGTTTTATTCCATTGTCGAAGAAATAGCTTCAAATGTCTAAGCTTAACAGATATGTTTGAATTGCCGATACCCATTCCCGCCAACCGGCACCACTCCTCAGCCATACGATTAACATTTCGCCTCTCTTCCAACCACACATTAATGAAGCGGAAAGGCCTTGGACCCCAATCAATATCATCACACAACAAAATAATTGTGGCATGGTCCGAGATGCCTCTCTGCAAATACATCTGTTCAATTCTAGCAAAACAATCCAACCACCTCGATGATACAAGGAATCTATCAATGCGGCTTTTTCGACTGTCCCTACCAAACCACGTATACTGCTTTCCTCTCAATGGCATATCAATCAAACATGCAGCATTCACAAAAGAAGCAAAGGAGATCATACCTCTTGACAGCGAGCTACAACCTGCTCTCTCCGACGGGCGCATCACCGAATTAAAGTCGCCCGCGACGCACCATGGTCCCGAAAAACCTTCAATCACTGTCAACAACCGTTGCCATAACCTACCTGCTCCGACACGTCACAAGGGGCATAAATCGCCATAATACAGCAGACCATATCCTCAGGCTTCCATCGCCCTTGAAGCACAACAAAATGCCTATCGATCTCAACCGATTCCAACGCAAATCTATCACCTTCCCAAATTACTAATAATCCACCCGAAGCTCCCACGGATGGCGAAAACGAAAACTCAAATCCATCACTGTACCACATTCCAGCAACAATCGACGGAACCAGCTCCTCTAATTTCGATTCCTGCATCAAAACCATATCAAAACGCTGCCTCCGAATTACTTCCCCCACCCGTCTTCTCTTCAACAAAGATCCCAACCCCCTGACATTCCAGCTCATTAGTCGCATTGCAACAAATGTCGAATGCCGTCCTGCAGCAGTCGCGACAAATCATGCAAAATTTCTTCCTCGCGGCCTAGCGATGTCACCCCCACCAAGTTCCCTAATGCCGCAGTTGTTGTAGCTTCACGGTGGAGGATTTGCTGTCTACGGTGGAAATCCGAATCTGTTATCGATGCATCGGCAACTATAGGTTGGGAATCTCGACCTCCACTCTTCCTCGGTCTTCCCCTCCCCTGTTTCAAATTTTTCGCCACCCCCGACAGCGCATTCACTGATTTCATCTTCTTTAGCACCCCATTAATCCAAATCGGAATTACAGAATCTGCTGCTTCAGTTTGACGTAGTTCCTGTTCATCACCTAGTTTTTCAACCGGAATTGTGATCAAACCAGGCTGCTCGACTGCGTTTGATGTTATCGGAACAGAAACCAAGTCTGCCGTCACCTGTTTTCCAATCTCCGTCTCCCCCCGTTGATTTTGAATTCCGGTTTGAACAATCTGATTTTCCTCGTGGATTTGATCAGCAGCTGGAGGTTGTATAGTTGAATTGACTTCGACAGTTCCAATATTTTGGAATTCTATTTCCCTGGGACTCTTTATTTTATTATACACTCCTAATGCCGGTGAAACTCCCACCAGCCCAGCTTCACCGCCGCCCTGTGTTATCCCATATTGCACTGGCGTCAACAACATACACCCAGGCGCGACAACCGGCGTAGCATCAACCACATCCTGGTCCCCACGGTAACAATCATTCTAGAGCTGATTACTCTTCCAATCCTTTAGACCTGTTCCTGCATCCTCTGAAATTTCACGCTGGTAATCTTCCCCCATACACGATTCCGGCACACACTCCGACGAGCTACACTCAGAGGACTCGTCACTACTAGTGTCACTGGCCGTTGTGCATTCACAGTCGATAAGAGGCCCAAATATGGTCACCTCTTTGACGAATATATGGTGTAATTTGCCCTCGACTTCCAGCACCATTCGTGTATCGATGAGCTCCATCAAATCCATTTCAATCAATAACCAACCACGTTCAAATGATGTCGGCGATGCTGTGTTCTCCGCAACTCGAACAAGCGAACCCCAATTCTTCGCAATATTTTCGAAAGTCTCAAATGACCAAGCGTGTATTGGAATACCTCGGACTGAAATCTATGCCCGTCGAGTCTGTAGTGTCATCCCCGGATCCCAGCGTTCTAACTTTGAGAAGCAATCACTAAATCTCGTCTTTTCCAACACCTCCTCCTTTGTTTTCGCGTTCTTGAACATCAATAATATAGCCGGTCCAGCAATTCGCAGGATAGATAAGCCTTGGTGATTAGGGATGTTCATCCTTGATGCTAATTCCTTCAAACTCCAATGGCGATTGCACCAGCCCACCATACAATGTTGGAGAATATCCACTTTCTCTTCATCGACATGCCCTTGAATCACCTTTGCCGTGATATGTATTCTCTTCGAATTCACACTGTTTGATTGTCCCTTTTCATCCCCACTTTTCTTTTGATCAAACTCACCCAATCCCCTATTTCTTTGATACGATCCGCGGTCGGCAAATCTTGTCATACTCACCATCAATCGAGGCCCATAAATCCATTTGTTGTTGAGACGTTCAACCGCTCGATCCACATCGATTTTACTAGCCATCCTGGCAAAGCCAAATCGCCCTCCATCTTTTGCCTTTTTCTGAGGGATGAACGCGTCGAGTACCTCACCATGTCTATCGAACACTTGCCATAGCCCTTTCCAGTGCATCGTTTCTGATATCCTACCCACGTACACTGTCCATTGCTGCCGGCGGCCATTCTCCCTTGCGCCATCCTTGGCCATTTTTCCTTTAGTCACTATATTCCAAGGCATTGAAAGATATGTATGTCCTTAGGGTTTTTAATGCATTTGAGTTGCCTTTTAACTTACATTTTTCAAACAGTTAAATTATAAATCAAATTTTTCAAAATAGTTTTTCACAGCACTTTTCAAAAATATTTTTAAAAGCTTTGTCAAACTCGCCTTAAATTAATTAATCTAAAAGTATTTTTCAAAAGTAATTTTAAACTGACCCTATATCTATTTGTCTACAACTTTCACATTTTCTTTGTTTCTTTATTCATTAAAATTCACATCTAATATTTTTTTATCATTTTAATAAATTCTATTACCCTTAAATCTTGACTCATTTACCATTCATTATAAATGCAAACATTTCATTTAAGGAAACATTTTAAAATTAAACCCTATAAATAGCATATACGAAATGAGTTTTCAATCAAACAAAAAAAATAGAGCATTTCAATTTTAGAAGAGAAAAGAAAGATGGCCAAAACACAAGTTGTATTGTTCCTTCTTTTTATCGTACTAATCTTATCTATAGGTATGTATAAGTGACATTATTTTTTATTGTTTTATTTTATTATATATTTATAATCAGAGGAGGAACACAAAGGTAACCTATGTGGGTTATGATCTTTTTTAAGTTGTAAAATTTTATTTTAAACTTCTAAATTTTTAAAAATAATTTGAAGTTGTCCCCTACAAACTCTTTGTTTATGTTATGTCGCTGTTTAAAATAATGTATGTATTATTTTGTAAAGGTAAATATGTAATATTGACTGCATTTGAATAATAATACAAATATTATGGGAGTAGTCGGTGATGGAAAATGTTGCAAAAACATCTCCTTGGGGGGTTGTAAGCTGGGAGTAGACGACGAAGGACCTGATGGTAAATGCTTCAAGTATTGTACACCAGAATGCAAATTTGCCCATTGCCAATCTAATCAGTGCCATTGTGCTTGTTGATTTACTTTTAGTGACCCTGCACAATTTTAAATAACTGAGATGATGTTCTATTCTCAATTAGAAATAAAAACAATATGATTATTTCTTTTTTTTTATTGAATTTTTTTAGTTCGTGGTTATTATTTCAGCTTTTCTATATATAGATCATGAATACTCAAATTTAATTTTTAATTTAATAATTTATTATTTTAAAATATTCCAAGAAGGTTACAATTAAAACCTGACTAGTTTGCCCGATATCTAGATATTTTTTATTTGGAATTCATAATAATACAATATAACGAGTGCAAATAATATTTTTTTTGCTCAGCAACATGTATTATTTATTAAAGAAAGTCTCATACATAGCCAACATTCCCCCAAGCCTCGTTAAAAACCTCTCTAAACCTATAGAGGAAAAGAGTACTTGGGTAATGTCACAAAGTAGGCACCAACACGAAAATAAAACATGATAGGATACCCCCAAATACAATCATCCCACCCGTTGAAACCAGCTCGTGCGATCAACGCCACTCTTCGCCAACACATCAGCAAACTTATTTGCCTCCCGATACACATGGTGAAAGCACACATCTCCTAGTACAGCACACGCTTCATCAATACGCCTCAACCAACGCCCATACTTCCACGGCCTCGTTTCATTGTGAAGTACCCAAGCAATCGCCGTCGTCGAATCCAACTCCACCACTAGCGGAGGAAACACCCTCTCCGAACTAACCATCAATTCCAAGGCAAAGCAAATCGCTTGTACCTCCGCCTCATTCGAGTCCACTATACCAATCGGCCCAGAGAATAATGCCAAAACTTGTCCCGCTGCATTACGCAAAACACCACCACAACCAGCCTTACCCGGCTTCCCCCTCGCAGGTCTATCCACATTAAATTTCACCGTCCCCTCTACCGGCAATTCCCATCTCACATGTAATCGACTCATTACTACCTGTGGCCGAATTTCACAATTCCATGGGCTGTCCCACCATGTCGACTCCATTATTTCCCCCGGTGGAAGATCCAATCTCACCCAAAATAAAGAGCGTAGCTTCACCAAGAAAACAATTGTCCCCATATCCATCCTTTTACCATTAAAGATGCATGCATTCCTTGCCAACCATAAAGACCATGCCACTGTCGCGCAAGACGACAACCACCAATCCCGGAAACAACCTTTAAAGATGCTAGCAAAACACTGCTCAATTAATTCCCCCAAGTCACGCGGTTGCACAAATACTACCTTCCACCATCGAAAAAAATGCTGCCACATAGCCCATGCACTCGGACATCGAAACAGAATGTGATCCAAAGTTTCCTCTGCTGCTCGACACCAACAACACTTCATCGCATCCTCCCCTAACGGCACACCACGCGACTGCAACATCACCATAGTCGGCAGCCGATCCATCTTAACAAACCACATGAAATATTGTATCTTTGGCGGTATATGTAGCTTCCATATCGCATCTAGCTCCGCCCTCGCCTCAAGGCCAAACGAAAGCATTAGCCTATACAAAAAAGCAACCGAAAATTTCCCGGTATGAGACGGCTTCCAAATCAACCGGTCCACAAACTCATAACCAATCTTGTATCCTCTCACACACTTCCTCAAATCAGATACTTGTACCACCTCAAACGACCTCAAGCTTCTCCAAAAAAAGAAGCCCATTCATCATGATCGAAACTTCCCGCTAATGCATAATCTCGCACCAATGCTCTTTTATCCCTCGCCAATTGAAATAACCGCGGAAACATTCTTTTCAATGTCTCCTCGGCACACCACACATCTTGCCAAAATAAAATTCGATCCCCTTTCCCTAGCTGTCACCGGAATTGCGATGGCCCTATATAACGCCCCACTTCCACCTCGTCTTGAATTTCTATAATTTGTTTCCATATCTTTGACATACGCCTAACACCTACTGAATTTGGCTTCCAACTTGCTACATCACACCCGTATTTAGCCTCAATTATTTGTCGCCACAAAGAGTCCTCAGACATAGCATACCTCCATCTCCATTTAGCTAAGAGTGCTAAATTCCGCGCGCGTAAATCCACCACGCCCAACCCCCCAAAACGCCTAGGCCTACACGCAATAGACCAATTCACCCGGCTCATCTTTAATTTTGTATCCGAACCATCCCACAGAAATCTGCGTCTAATTCTATCGATCTTTGTAATAACACTTCGCGGCACTAAAAACAGCCCCATGTAATACAGCGGAAATGCTGACAACACTGAATTAAGCAGCAATAATCTACCCGCCAATGATAGTGCATCACGTTTCCAGCCCGTGAGACACTTCCTGAACCGTTGAATTAAAGGTCCCCACATCTGTAAACTCCTCGGATTAACACCCAAAGGCAGCCCTAAATAATTTATTGGCAATTCGGCACATTCACAACCCAAAATATTAGCAACATTCCTCAAAGTAATCTCTTCTACACCTACCCCATATAATTTCGATTTGGCATAATTAATTTCCAGCCCCGATGCATATTTGAAACAAGTCAGAATGCGTTTCAAATTTTGAGCCACACTTACCTCTGCTGGAAAGAACAATACCGTATTGTCCGCGAATTGCAAATGTGATACCTCACATCCATTCACCACCTTCACCCCCTGAATCACGTCCAGGTCCTTGGCGTTCCTCAAAAATTGGTGCAGCATTTCAGCCACTATCACGAACAGCAGAGGCGACAATGGATCCCCCTTCCTCTACCCCCGTTGCATCGCAAATTCCCTCGTCGGCGACCCATTTACAAGCACGAAAAGCCTCGTTGTACTAATACATTCACGAATCCACGCACACCACACTTCCCCAAATCCCATCCGCTTCATTACTAGTTCAAGGCACTCCCACTTGATGCAATCATATGCTTTAGCAAAGTCCAATTTTAATATTAAACCCCCTCTCCTATCTGTTTTCTTTGTAGCGAGTGTATGACTTCATTCGCAAGCAAAATTCCATTTAATATTTGTCGCCCATGTACAAAAGCAGATTGGACATCGCTAATTAACTTCGGTAGCACACTCTGTAACTGTTTCACCATGCATTTAGCCAAAATTTTGTATAGAGAATTGAGCAAGCATATTGGTCGATAATCCCCTATCACTCTTGGATCATTTTTCTTTGGAATTAACACCACAAATGCCGAGTTCACACCCCTCGGTAACTCACTTGATGTCTGAAAATTAAGAATGAATTTGAGCAGGTCATGTTTGACAAAATTCCACCCTTTCTATAAAAATCGAACGTGAAGCCGTCCGGACCCGGCGCCTTCGCACCATCACTCATCCAAATCACCTCCTTAATCTCCCCTTCCGTAAACTCCACTTCCAAACTTGCCGCCTCAAATTCACTTAGGCAATTAAAATGTACTGCCGCATCGAAGGTACCCGCCACTTGAATCCGAGCAAAATGTTGCCGAAACGCTCGAAAGAAATAATGTTTTAATTGAGCCGGCTCCTTTGTCCATCTCTCACGGTCCTTAACCCCACGAATCACATTCCTCACTGCCCTTATCCTAGCTGCTTTATGAAAGAACGCAATGTTGTGGTCACCTTCTTTCAACCATGTCATACGCGACTTTTGTCGCCAAATTGATTCCCGAAAATTCGAATGCTTCCACAACTCGGCTGTTAATTGACAACGCTCATTTATAGCCTCCCTTGTCGCTAAACCTTCCTCCACCCTTCCATCGATTACCTCCAATTGATTGGAGATTTCCGTAATTCGAGTGTCCAAGTCCCCAAAAGAATTCTTATTCCATTGCTTAAGGAATTTTTTTAGACCACGCAATTTCCCGAGTAACCCACTATCACCCCAATCCACTTCACATGTTGCCATACGATGCCATTCCTGCTCCATTAACTCTAACGATTTTTTGGATTGCAGCCATGCGTTCACAAAACAGAATGGTCGCGGCCCACTATCCATCGGGTCACTCACCAAAAAAATTGGACAGTCGTCCGACAACTCTCGCGACAGTGCCAACATCTTCAAATCGGTAAAATGTTCAAACCATTGTGATGCCAATAAAAAAATGGTCTAGCCGACTACACCTCTTACCCGGTCCATACCATGTGAAAGATTTCGTGTGCATTGGCATATCAATTAAAGCATTTGCCTCAATAAAATCCGTAAATGAAGTCATACCTCGAGTCATCACTTCTCCCCCCCGACGCTCCCTTGGGTCTAAAATCATGTTGAAGTCCCCACCCACACACCACGATACCCTACAATCGGCCATCTCCTTAGTTAGCAAACGCCACAATTCCTCTTGTTCATTCACTATGCATGGCGCATATACACTTAATATCCCACACTGCCAGTCCTCCAACAGCCATGTACCGCTTAATTTCACAAACCTGTCACCCCACTCCACTATTGTCGCCTTGAATTTATTCATATCCCAAATTACCACAATTCCGCCAGATCGCCCCGATGACGGCGAGAACGCAAATTCATAATCATCCGAATACCATAAACGCCCAATTAAATTACTAGTAACCTCTTCCATTTTTGTCTCCTGTAATAACAACACTTCACACCGTTGTTGTCGCACTAGATTGTGCACCGCTCTCTTCTTCGATGCCCCTCCCAATCCCCTCACGTTCCACGACAACATCCGCATCGCGGGCTGCTATTGTTGCCCCTCCCTCGAACCAATCATTCTCGCAATATCCATCACAACATCGTCTTCATTACCCATTACCTCCGCACCCACATATTTGCCTAAATTCAATGTCTCTTGTGCCTCTTTTAGAATTTCCCTCTTCCGATTCTCAAAATTCGTATCCGAAAGAGATCCGTTGGCTATCTCGGTTGATCTATTAGGTTGTTTTCTCGGACATCCCCTTCCCCTCTTCGATGATTTCTGCTCAATTCCTTGCTTTATCGCTTGAGAGCCATCACTCATGATAATCTTCGATAAATTTCGCACACGTTTTCTTTCCCCGTTTGTTTCCACGACTTTTGCCTTACCCACTCGTTGTCATTCCGATCTTTTATTCACACTTATCCACCTAGACTCCTCCTCAAATTGAATCACCTCCAATTGTCTATCCGCCTAGGTTCCCCTATCCTTATCCAATACTTCATGCCCATAATTCAGCTCAATCATCCCAATCCTATCGTCCACCGACCTAGATACAAAGCTAATCTCCTCATCCGCCTTCCAGCTTACCTCCTTAGTTGCTGTCACCTTCTCTTGTTCCCGAATCACCTCCATCGAGACCGACTCAGGCACTATTGTTTCCACTGATTGGGTCGTTGTACCCACCGAAGTTCCATCATCCGATGAATCATCCTCCCCCTCCTCTGCCACTGTTTCGGCCTCGTCCCTTTCCACCCTCATCCCACAGCAACATTCGTATTTCACCCCCACTGATTCCTCTATCTCCACAATTCGTATCCGGAATGAATTTTCTCCTACTGTTAAAGTAATCACTTCATCAATGTTCTCAATCCAATCTGTTTCGATTAAAAATTGGCATATTTCAAAAGATGATGGCGCCACTGATTCCGCGTTCATTTGAATGAAAGTCCCCCATAACTCCGCAATGTTTCTACATGTACCCTCTGACCAAGCATGAATCGAAATCCCACTTGCCGACACCCATACTCGTCTATTGGGCATTCCCAAAGCCGGCGTCCAGTCCATTACGTTTTCCAACCAAGTATCCAATACTTTCGCGTCCATCATATTCCGTCGTGTCTCCCCATCCTCAAACATTAATAGCACCATTGATCCCATTGCCCGCATAATCGAAAAGCCTTCTAGTTTTGCAGTTTTGAATTCCAACGCCAAATCTCTAATATTGTAGGGTTTTCGACAAAAGCCCACAGCACATGTATTCAGGATACCAATTTTTTCCGAATCAATCACCCCTTCGATTGATCTTTCCTTTGTTTCCACTTGCCCCTTCGATCCCTCCTCCCTTACTCGTGTTACATGTTGTTTGTCAGACGAATTCCCCCCTTTATTATTGTCGTTTTTCTTCTTCCAGAAATTCGTTCTTACTTCTCGCTGCGCATATCTCACGCTGATCCATTCACCATATAGTCGAAATCCGTCTAACCTCTCTATGACACGACCCGCATCTTCCTTCGAGCCCATTCGCACGAAACCAAATCGCTGTCCATTGATTGCTTTCTTTTGCGGGATGAAAACGTCGATCACCACACCATGACGATCAAAGACTTTCCAAACTCCCTTCCAGTGCAATTGGGCTGGTAAATTCAATACGAACAGCTTCCAAACCCTACGATGCTGCCTTCGTCCCTGCGATAAACCCTCCCCCTGCCGTCGCCCCTGTGCTAAACCCTCACCCATTCCCTTCACAAAAAAATGGTTTATTTTTAAGGCTTTTCCAGCAAACTTCACCCTAGAGAAAAAATTGCAAATAATATTACAATTACGGTAAATATTTTTCTTGATGAGCTTTCTTTAAGTGCAATTAAAAGTGGGTTTTAATTTTTAAATTAATTAGACTCTAATATTAAACATAAAAAATCGATGGTTGATGTTTAATTTTACTAATTTTAAAATTGATGTACAATAAATCCCAAGTCTAAATCTCTTCGACACTAAATATGTCTTACCATCACAACTACCGTTTATTAATATATTTGTAATTAAAAAAACAAATATCTATAAATCTGGAATGATACACTGATACAAGCTAATTCTAATACAGAAACAAAGCATCTACGAGTACAATCAGGGGCGAAACTATAAATTTACAAAAGGTGACCAAAGTTAAATTAAAAAAGCTAAAAATTTATAAAGGGGGCAAAATGAAATTAAAAATTTTGAGGGGGTCATATTAAGATTTTACAAACTTTGAAAGGATTGAAGAGGTAATTTTACCATTTTCTAAAAATATCTATCTTATTCCTAATGAAAAAAAAGTTGACGAGGACCAAACCCCTATGTTTCGCCCTGAGTACAATACCATCTACATTACTTATTACTCACATGTTTTGTATACCAGTCATATCTTAAATATGTCTAAATAAATAAAAGAAAAAATATGTATACGGCCATTCATCAATCTCCGAGTGATACTTAACTTTCTAAAATTACAAGTAGACCTCCTTTAATATTCTCAAAAATAACATGATCAAAAGATACTAACTTAACAGAAGGTGCTGATTTGATAGAATGACATATTAATAAAAATAATAATTTTATAAAATTATATGTTATATATAATTATTTGTTTGCTGACGTGTCATTCTAGCAAGTCATTTTAAGTTGTTTATCATTAGTTGACTAACAATTTTTATATACGAAAAAAACTGATTTGACTCAAAATAAAACGATAGAAATATTTCTTTGACATTATGCCAAAATTTAAAAACTATACAAATAAACTACAAAACCTTTCTCTACCTCCATACTCATTCTTAAACCGTTATTATGGGCAGATGTACATGAGAATTATAGAGTATAATTGATCCTACTAAAATTTTCTAAACCCGTTACAAAGTATGAAGAGTTAAAATTTATCATAAGAAATATTAAAAATTCTACTCGATTTGGTGGGATATAAGATCAACAACACTTTGGTACGAGAGTTTTTCGCACCCCACATTCTACTATATAAAAATATTGGATCCTTCAATTACCGTTATCTCAATCTCCTTCCACCTTAAAATCACTATATAACTATCGACCCGCCAAATAAAGCGTCTCTAACCTCCATATCAGCCCTACTGTATTAAAATATTATATAAAAAACTTTCTATGCCATTTTAATTAAATAATAATATAGTGTTGATTTTGAAGTTGGACGATTTTTTTCTTCAATTTTCTAATTCTACTCTATTTTTTGAATATTAATTCTACTCTATTTTAATTGAACTTAAATAAGGGATGTATTATATTGTTTAATTCTTTACCAATGAAGTTTAGTGATACAACTTAATAAGAAATGGTTATTTTTAACAATTTCTATTTATTTAGTCGTATTTAATATATTTTTTTAAATATTAGTAACAAACATTTCTTATATTAATTTTTTAATTTACATATATTTTATAGATCCTGAATTCAACCCGAAATGGATCTCTTTTGTTTCTCCGGAGAAATAGATTTTTTTTGGCACCGGCACCGATTTGAGCTGAGATAAGTTGAGAACTGAAAATTTGATGTTTCCAACGAATTTAATTTTAAACTCGTATAAAAATTTTATGTAACCCCCTAGTCCCGGTCTGGCCGGATGGCCGGTCCGAGTGGGCCACACGGGGAAAACTGAAGCGAAACCCATAAAGGTTCCCCCTCGGTTAGCAGCCCTATATTTTTTTTTCTTTACTTAATCTTTTCTAAAGGTTCATTTAAGTCCTATGTGATCAAACAGCGGAATAACATACACGAGATAATCATTCGAACCCAAAACAACATTTAAACAGCCCAATTTTAATCTTTTAAACAAGCCGTTTCGAAACACCCTTAAGGCGTATCGAAACGCCTTGACCAGGTCAACTGCCCCAGAGCCCATACAAGGGGCCGTATCGAAACGGAGGTCAACCGTTCCGAAACGCCCACGACGGTCAACTTCTCGTGGTCAACGAGTGTAACACCCGGGTTTAGGGGTTAGGAGAAATAATATTTTAATATTATTTGGGCTCGGGTTTATAATTAAAATAATCATTTACGTTTTGGGTTTCAAAAATAAATATTTGAAATGAGACCAAATTGATTAAAGTGCAAATCGAAGAGCTTTTAAAGAATTAAGGGGATAGCCATTCATTAATGGCCCTTTGGTAATTTGCCCATTTTTCAATTTAAATCCCTCTTTCCAAAAAATAAACACTATTCACTCTCTTCCTCATCCATTTTTAACGTGAACAAAAGAGCTATCTCCTCTTCATCACTATTCCATCAAAAAGCTCATCCATTTCAACTCATTTTCGAAAGGTAACATCGTTTTTGACCTCTCCTCAACTCCCTCTCTTTAAAAGTACCATTTGTTTTCATTTTCATTGAAGTTTTGAAATTGGGGTTTTCAAAAGATTTGATTAAAAATGGTGTCTTTGTGTAGCTAAACTTAATATTTTGATTTAATATGGTTAGTTATGGAATATAGGAGCAAATGGTACAACATATGTGAATTTTGAATGATTTTGAGCAATTCCCGAAATTGGGTAAAAATGGGGTTTTTGGAGGGTTTTGGGTGAGTCTTGGGGGTTGTTTTAGGTGGAATTTGATAGGCTATTGATAGTACTATGGATATGGGTTGAATTGGGATCATTTGTGGGTGCAATGGGTGTTGGAAACATGGATTTTGAATGTGGTTTTGGGGCTGCCCGAGTTTGCAAATTATGAGATTTGTTCATGGCTTGCAACATTGTAAATTGTGATTGAATTGTGTTCCGGGTTTGTCTTTTGATGTTGGGCTGATTTGAGATTGTTTGAATTGTGTTTGAGGTTGTTTAGAAGCGGGAACTTGTGTTGGAGAAGCTTCGGGAAGAAATCCGGGAACTTGAGGGTGGTTGCTTGCTTGGCTTGGAGCTTGGAAGCTTAGGTGAGTGGTTAAACATTTTAAGTGGTTTTTAAATGGTTGGTTCGAGTATGTGGACTAGGTTGGGCTTGGTAGACCCACCTAGAGTTAGGATTAGGGTGGTAGCCTAATCCTAAACTTGATCTAGAGCCATTGGATGAACTTGTATATGGATGTTTATGCCTCGTATGATTTGTGATATGATTGCTTATGTATATTGTGTTATACATGTGAGTTGAGGCATGATTTGTGATGCTTAAGGCATGCATGGTAATGGTTCATGATTGTGATCATGGGGAGTACGTGCTAAGCACGGAATTGATTGAAATGAATAATGTGGAATGAGTTAAATGTTGGCACTAGTATGCTTGAGTACAAATGATCGATCATTAGGATGTTAGTGTGCACACATGAGTCTAAAGTCGCGCGTGGCCTTGGTGGCGTTGAGTCACCAAGGAGGAGTACGGGTACGCCCGGAAATTGTATTTATATATAGTCGATGATGAGTGGAATCCCATCGACGGGGCGTGAGGATGAGTGGAATCCCCTCCGCGAGACCGGTGATGAGTGTAATCCCATCGTGAGGTAAAGTGGTTGTTGGATGTGAGTTCCAACGCGTTTATCCGCGTATTCGGGTCATAGCTAGGTGCCAATGTCGATTGATATGCGTATCAATGTGTTGTAGAATGTGATTTCTACTTGGATGCTTATATGTGAATACATGTGTTGTGAAATAGAGCTTGATAAGCATGGTATATAAGTGTATATTGTTCATGCATCTTTAACTTGTGGCTCTTGAGGATTCTTGGTAATTATGTATTTTTGCCTTGGCTAAGATCGTGCTCGGACCCTGCATTGTCGAGGTTTGTTTTTAAAGAGCTTACCCTCACTAATCTTTATCGCTTACGCTCTCTCTTTGTTCGACAATGCAGACCCTTAGTTCGTGGGTTGCTAGGAGCAAGAAGGGGGCCTCCAAGTGTGCTTGTGGTGCTTGTTGGGCTACCAAGTATGAACTTTTAAATTAAGATGTAATGGTCAAGCAATGGGGCATGTAATCGTATTATGATGTTTTCGGATTATGTTGTGGTTGATGTTGCTTAGGAGCATGTTAGACTCCTCGTTTGTGCTTGTTAATTGGCTTGAGATGTATGCCTTGCTTGAAACCTTGTTGGTATTTTGCTATCTAGAATTTGTCTAAGTGTTGGCTATGTGGATGCTTAACTCCTTTAATGATATGTATGAATGCATGGCTTGTGATGTTATGCCTTGGTGTTTAGTCTCGTTTTAATGATGTTAAAGCATGCTTATAAGTTGGTTTGCCTTAGGATTAATTATTAGTGTGTTGTTGGAGGTTTTGGTGGTGTTTTGGGGCACCCTTGTGCCTTAAAACAGCCAAAACGAGTCTGCAGACAGGGGGCGTTTCGAAACGAGCTACCCTGTTTTGATACGGTCCCTTGTTTTTGGCCGAGCATTTCGAAACGGATAGAGGCTGTTACGGTACATTTTTGCTACTGGAATTTTTAGAAATTCGCGAGATAAAGGCGTTCCGAAACGGGTCCTTGATGTTTCGAAATGGTCAAATCTCGTTGACCACGAGAAGTTGACCGTTGGGGTCGTTTCGATACAGGTCACCCCTGTTTCGAAACGGTCTCCTCAGGTTGACCCTGGCCTGTTGACTAAGTCAAGGCGTATCGAAACACCCTAAGGGTGTTTCGATACGGCCTGCTGTAAAGGGTTAAAATGAGCTGTTTAAAGTGTTGTCTTGGTTGGTCGATGTTGGTTTGTTTGTATTTCCGTTGTTGTGCTTCACATAGGATTTAATCATGCATATAGACAAGATAAAGTTAAAAGAAATTTTCTGAGTCGTTAACCGAGGAGGAACCTTAACGGGTTTCGCTTCGGTTTTCCCCGTGTGGCCCACTCGGACCGGTCATCCGACCAGACCGGGACGAGAGGGTTACACTTGTTGGTATCAGAGCCTAAGGTTACCGAGACCTTGGGCAGGTAAGTGAGGTAAGTTCAAGTTTTGAATTGGTATGCACGGTGTTTGCTTGCTTTGCAAGCATGATTGCTTGTGTGACAAGTATGTTGATTGTTTGTTTAAAAGCATGTTGTTTGGGAGTCCCATTGCTACTATTACATCGGAAAAGAATTTTAAGTGAGGGAAACGTACTTGAACACTTGGAAGCCTTGCCTTGCTAACCCGATCTTGTATATTTTTGTTCGTTGTGGTTGTAGTTATCGTTTGAGAGCGATGTCTAGGCCGAGGGGTAGGCCGAGAGTGGTTCGTCAAGAACCACGTGTTGCGGCTCCTGTTGAGCCGGTGATTGGTGTGGAGGCTCACATAGAAGGGCCGGTGGCCGCGGGAGTTGGCGCTCTACCACCACCTCCACCACCACCACCTCCTCCGCCTGGAGTTGGGGGCGAGGATGGAGCCGGAGGAGAGGGACCTCAAGGTGGCCAAGGTGGCCAAGGTCCAGCTGGGATTGATATGACTCCGCTAGTGCAAGCTATAGCGGGGGCATTTCAGGCCGCAGTTGCGAGAGCTCAGGATGCAGCTCAGCCTAGGTGTGACGATGCTAGTCTACCTTTGGAGAGGCTCCGTAGCTTGGGGGCCGAAGAGTTCAGGGGATCTAATCCAGAGAGGTCGGAGTTATGGTTGGAGAAGACAGTTCGTATCTTGGCTCAGATGGGTTGTGCGAGCGCAGGTAGATTGGGCTGTGTGATTTCCTTGCTTCAGGGTGATGCCTACACTTGGTGGGTCACCATTACTACTGGGGTTCCAGAGGCAGAGATTGATTGGGATTTCTTTGAGTCCGCTTTCAGGAAGAGGTACTTGGGATCGAGGTACTTAGATGAGAAGAAGCGAGAGTTTATGGCCCTTACTCAGGGAGATGCTTCTGTGACTGACTATGAGATCCGTTTTGTTCGCTTGAGTCAGTATGCTCCAGAGTTGGTTCCTACAGAAGTGGAACGCTGTAACCGTTTCCGCTATGGGTTGAGTGAGGAGATTAAGAGGTACACGCTAGCTTCTGACTACTCAGACTTTGATGTATTGGTCACGAGGGCCAAGGATTTAAAACACAGTTTGGGTTCGGCCAAACGATCTGGTGGTTCTAGTTCTGGTAAGAGGCATAACCACTTTGATGGTAGGGATGCCAAGAGGCATAGAGGTGGCGGACATCAGTTTGACCATAGACGTGGCGGTGGCCATCATGGTAGGGGCCATCAGGGCCATAGAGGAGGAGGGCGTTTGCCCGAGTGCACACGTTGTGGGAGACAACATGCTGGTGAGTGTTGGGGTAACTTCCATGCTTGTTGGAACTGTGGTTCGAGGGACCACTTTAGAAGGGATTGTCCGCATCAGGCGGCACAGGCACCGAACATTGCTCAGGCTCCTGCGAGAGCGAATGATTTTCAGAGAGGCCGTGGGCGTGGTCGTGGCTAGTTCCAGCCTAGGGATGATGCACCTAGGGTAGATGCTCAGAGGAACCTTGCTCATGTTGTGGCAGTACAGCCAGAGGCGGGAGGACCAGCGAGAGTTTATGCTCAGAGGGAGGCCGGGAACGACACCGATGTGATAGCAGGTAATTTTGAGTTACAGTCTATGTCTTTGTTTTCTTTGGTTGATTCGGGTTCTACACATTCCTGCATTTTGAGTGAGCATGCACAGAAGTTAGATATACCTGTTGAGATTTTAGATGTAGGTATGCATGTGACTAGTTCTTTTGGTGAGACAGTTGTGGTTAGACGTATGTATAGGAGATGTCCACTGAAGATTCAGGGTCATGTGTTCTCAGTTGATATGATGGAACTTCCTTTCTATGGTTTTGATATTATTTTGGGTATGGACTGGTTAGTTGAGCATCGAGCTAGTGTGGATTTTGAGACGAAGAGAATTTCTTTGAAGCTTTCTGATGACTACGAGGTAGTAGTAGTAGGCGAGAACATTAAGTTCTTGTCTAATGTGGTGTCAGCTTTAGAGGCTCATAGGTTGATGGATTCCGGATGTGGGGCTTACTTAGCTTATGTTATGAATCCGAATATGAGTGAAGCTAGACCGAAAGATATCAGAACAGTTTGTGACTTTCCGGATATGTTTCTTGAAGAGTTGTCGGGTTTACCTCCTGACAGAGATGTTGAGTTTGTGATTGAGACTGTTTCAGGGTCTAATCCAATTTCGATAGCTCCGTATTGTATGGCTCCGAAAGAGTTGAAAGAATTGAAGAGTCAGTTGCAAGAATTATTAGACCGTGGTTTCATTAGGCCTAGTAGTTCTCCTTGGGGTGCTCCCGTGTTGTTTGTGAAAAAGAAAGATGGTAGTATGTGCATGTGTATTGACTATAGACAGTTGAATCAGTTGACTGTGAAGAACAAGTATTCGTTGCCTCACATAGATGATTTGTTTGATCAGTTGAGAGGTGCTTCAGTGTTCTCGAAGATAGATTTGAGATCCGGGTACTATCAGTTGAAAGTGAAAGAGTGTGATGTTCCGAAGACAGCTTTTAGGACTAGATATGGTCACTATGAGTTTCTTGTGATGCCGTTCAGGCTCATGAATGCACCTGCAACATTCATGGACATGATGAACAGAATTTTTAGAGACTATCTAGACCATTTTGTAGTTGTTTTCATTGATGACATACTTGTGTACTCGAAGACAGAAGAAGAGCATGATGAGCACTTGAGATTTGTTTTACAGAGATTGTTGAGCAATCAATTGTATGCGAAGCTTAGTAAATGTGAGTTCTGGATTCGAGAGGTTGTATTTCTTGGCCATGTTGTTTCGGCTGAAGGTATCCGTGTTGATCCATCGAAGATTGAGGCTATTGTTGAGTGGAAACAACCTAAGTCCGTGACCGAGATTAGGAGTTTCCTAGGATTAGCCGGTTACTATAGGAGATTTGTTAACGGTTTCTCTAGAGTAGCTGCTCCTTTGACTAAATTGTTGCAAAAAGGAGTTAAGTTTGAATGGTCAGATGCAAGACGGAAGGCCTTTGAGAAATTGAAAGAAGCTTTGACAAATGCTCCAGTGTTAGTGCAACCTGTTTCAGGTAAGGAGTTTGTGATTTACAGTGATGCTTCCTACATAGGTTTAGGATGTGTTTTGATGCAAGAAAGAAGGGTTGTTGCTTATGCTTCTAGACAGTTGAGGATTCATGAGAAGAACTATCCCACTCATGATATAGAGCCAGCCGCAGTTGTGTTTGTATTGAAGATTTGGCGTCATTATTTGTATGGTGAGAAGTGTATAGTTTACACCGATCACAAGAGCTTGAAGTATTTGATGACACAGAAAGAGTTGAACTTGAGACAGAGAAGATGGCTAGAGTTGTTAAAAGATTATGACTTGACCATTGAGTACCATTCGGGTAAGGCAAATGTAGTAGCCGATGCTTTGAGTAGAAAAGTGGTCGTTGAGTTGAGAGCTATGTTTGCTAGATTGAATGTGTCCGATGATGGTGGGTTGATCACCGAGCTGCAAGTGAAGCCTTCTTTGGTTCAGTTGATTAGAGAGAAGCAGTTGCAAGATGTGGCCTTAGTTCCTCATGTTCAGGACATAGCCGAAGGAAGACAGACCAAGTATAGTTTCAGTGGTGAGAGCTTATTGTGCTTTAGAGATAGAATTGTTGTACCATAAGATGTTGAGTTGAGACGTCAGATTCTGAGTGAAGCACATTCGAGTCCCTTTTCTATGCATCCGGGTAGTACCCAAATGTATCGTGATTTGAAGAATGATTACTTCTGGGTTGGTTTGAAGAATGATGTAGCCGAGTATGTGAGCCGTTGTATGGTTTGTCAGAGAGTGAAGGCAGAACATCAGGTTCCTTCAGGTTTGTTACAGCCTTTGAAGATTCCGGAATGGAAATGGGAGAGGATCACCATGGATTTTGTGTCGGGGTTGCCTTTGTCTCCTTCGAAGAAGAATTCTGTTTGGGTGATTGTTGATAGGTTCACTAAGTGTGCTCACTTCTTAGCAGTGAACACTACGAATTCCTTAGACAAGTTGGCTAACTTGTACATCCGTGAGATTGTGAGACTTCATGGAGTTCCGAAGTCTATTGTGTCAGTGAGGGATCCTAGATTTACTTCTAGATTCTGGGGTTGCTTGCATAGTGCTCTGGGTAGCCGTTTGCATTTCAGTACATCATATCATTCGCAGTCCGATGGGCAGTCAGAGCGAGTGATACAGATTCTAGAGGATATGCTTCGTTGTTGTGTGATTGACTTTCAGGGTTCTTGGGAGAAGCACTTACCATTAGTTGAGTTTGCTTACAACAACAGTTATCAGTCTAGTATTCAGATGGCTCCCTATGAGGCTTTGTATGGTAGACGATGTAGGACTCCGATTTGTTGGGCTGAAACAGGCCAGAGATTGTTACCTATGCCAGATTTGCTTAAGGGGACTACCGACAAAGTGAAGTTGATTTGTGATCGTTTGAAAGCAGCTTCCGATCGTCAGAAGTCTTATGCGGATTTGAAGGGAAAAGAGATTGAGTACTCCGTGGGTGAGAAAGTGTTTCTGAAAGTATCTCCGTGGAAGAAGGTAATGAGATTTGGCCGGAAGGGCAAGTTGAGTCCGATGTTCATTGGTCCATATGAGATAGTTGAGCGGATTAGGCCTGTAGCTTACCGTTTGAGGTTACCTTCTGAGTTAGAGAATATCTATGATGTCTTTCATGTGTCTATGCTTAGGAGATATAGATCGGATCCTTCTCATGTTATGCCCGTTGAGGAGATAGAGTTAAATCCGGATTTGTCCTATAATGAAGAGCATGTTGAGATACTTGCTTCTGATAGCAAGGTGTTGCGTGGCAAGACCATAGAGTTGGTCAAGGTGTTGTGGAGACATAGAGGTGTGGAAGAGGCCACGTGGGAGAGGAAAGCGGATATGGTTGAGCAGTTTCCATATTTGTTTCCATCAGGTAATTTCGGGGACGAAATTCCTTAAGTGGGGGAGAGTTGTAACACCCGGGTTTAGGGGTTAGGAGAAATAATATTTTAATATTATTTGGGCTCAGGTTTATAATTAAAATAATCCTTTACGTTTCGGGTTTCAAAAATAAATATTTGAAATGGGACCAAATTGATTAAAGTGCAAATCGAAGAGCTTTTATGAATTAAGGGGATAGCCATTCATTAATGGCCTTTTGGTAATTTGCCCATTTTTCAATTTAAATCCCTCTTTCCACAAAATAAACACTATTCACTCTCTTCCTCATCCATTTTTAACGTGAACAAAAGAGCTCTCTCCTCTTCATCATTATTCCATCAAAAAAACTCATTTTCGAAAGGTAACATCGTTTTTGACCTCTCCTCAACTCTCTCTCTTTAAAAGTACCATTTGTTTTCATTTTCATTGAAGTTTTGAAATTGGGGTTTTCAAAAGATTTGATTAAAGCTAAACTTAATATTTTGATTTAATATGGTTAGTTATGGAATATAGGAGCCAAATGGTACAACATATGTGAATTTTGAATGATTTTGAGCAATTCCCGAAATTGGGTAAAAATGGGGTTTTTGGAGGGTTTTGGGTGAGTCTTGGGGGTTGTTTTAGGTGGAATTTGATAGGCTATTGATAGTACTATGGATAGGGGTTGAATTGGGATCATTTGTGGGTGCAATGGGTGTTGGAAACATGGATTTTGAATGTGGTTTTGGGGCTGCCCGAGTTTGCAAATTATGAGATTTGTTTATGGCTTGCAACATTGTAAATTGTGATTGAATTGTGTTCCGGGTTAGTCTTTTGATGTTGGGCTGATTTGAGATTGTTTGAATTATGTTTGAGGTTGTTTAGAAACGGGAACTTGTGTTGGAGAAGCTTCGGGAAGAAATTCGGGAACTTGAGGGTGGTTGCTTGCTTGGCTTGGAGCTTGGAAGCTTAGGTGAATGGTTAAACGTTTTAAGTGGTTTTTAAATGGTTGGTTCGAGTATGTGGACTAGGTTGAGCTTGGTAGACCCACCTAGAGTTAGGATTAGGGTGGTAGCCTAATCCTAAACTTGATCTAGAGCCATTGGATGAACTTGTATATGGATGTTTATGCCTCGTATGATTTGTGATATGATTGCTTATGTATATTGTGTTATACATGTGAGTTGAGGCATGATTTGTGATGCTTAAGGCATGCATGGTAATGGTTCATGATTGTGATCATGGGGAGTACGTGCTAAGCAATGAATTGATTGAAATGAATAATGTGGAATGAGTTAAATGTTGGCACTAGTATGCTTGAGTACAAATGATCGATCATTAGGATGTTAGTGTGCACACATGAGTCTAAAGTTGCGCGTGGCCTTGGTGGCGTTGAGTCACCAAGGAGGAGTACGGGTACGCCCGGAAATTGTATTTATATATAGTCGATGATGAGTGGAATCCCATCAACGGGGCGTGAGGATGAGTGGAATCCCCTCCGCGAGACCGATGATGAGTGTAATCCCACCGTGAGGTAAAGTGGTTGTTGGATGTGAGTTCCAACGCGTTTATCCGCGTATTCGGGTCATAGCTAGGTGCCAATGTCGATTGATATGCGTATCAATGTGTTGTAGAATGTGATTTCTACTTGGATGCTTATATGTGAATACTTGTGTTGTGAAATAGAGCTTGATAAGCATGGCATATAAGTGTATATTGTTCATGCATCTTTAAATTGTGGCTCTTGAGGATTCTTGGTAATTATGTATTTTTGTCTTGGCTAAGATCGTGCTCGGACCCTGCATTGTCGAGGTTTGTTTTTAAAGAGCTTACTCTCACTAAGCTTTATCGCTTACGCTCTCTCTTTGTTCGACAATGCAGATCCTTAGTTCGTGGGTTGCTAGGAGCAGGAAGGGGGCCTCCAAGTGTGCTTGTGGTGCTTGTTGGGCTACCAAGTATGAACTTTTAAACTAAGATGTAATGGTCAAGCAATGGGGCATGCAATCGTATTATGATGTTTTCGGATTATGTTGTGGTTGATGTTGCTTAGGAGCATGTTAGACTCCTCGTTTGTGCTTGTTAATTGGCTTGAGATGTATGCCTTGCTTGAAACCTTGTTGGTATTTTGCTACCTAGAATTTGTCTAAGTGTTTGCTATGTGGATGCTTAACTCCTTTAATGATATGTATGAATGCATGGCTTGTGATGTTATGCCTTGGTGTTTAGTCTCGTTTTAATGATGTTAAAGCATGCTTATAAGTTGGTTTGCCTTAGGATTAATTATTAGTGTGTTGTTGGAGGTTTTGGTGGTATTTTGGGGCACCATTGTGCCTTAAAACAGCCAAAACGAGTCTGCAGACAGGGGGCGTTTCGAAACGGGCTACCCTGTTTTGATACGGTCCCTTGTTTTTGGTCGAGCGTTTCGAAACGGATAGGGGCTGTTTCGGTACATTTTTGCTACTGGAATTTTGAGAAATTGGCGAGATAAAGGCGTTCCGAAACGGGTCCTTGATGTTTTGAAACGGTCAAATCTCGTTGACCACGAGAAGTTGACCGTTGGGGTCGTTTCGATACGGGTCACCCCTGTTTCGAAACGGTCTCCTCAGGTTGACCCTGGCCTGTTGACTAAGTCAAGGCGTATCGAAACACACTAAGGTCGTTTCGATACGGCCTGCTGTAAAGGGTTAAAATGAGTTGTTTAAAGTGTTGTCTTGGTTGGTCGATGTTGGTTTGTTTGTATTTCCGCTGTTGTGCTTCACATAGGATTTAATCATGCCTATAGACAAGATAAAGTTAAATGAAATTTTCTGGGTCGTTAACCGAGGAGGAACCTTAACGGGTTTCGCTTCGGTTTTCCCCGTGTGGCCCACTCGGACCGGTCATCCGACCAGACCGGGACGACGGGGTTACAACGAGATTTTGACCGTTTCAAAACCCTTATACCTGTAGCCAAAACGTTCCGATACGCGTTTCGGAACAGGGGTTTCAAAGGCCATACCGTATCAGAACGCGTTCCGATACGGGGTCCCTGAAGCCTTACCCGTTCCAAAACGACCCAGCCCGTTTCGAAACGCGGGCTGCCTGCAACCTTTGAAAATCAGACTTAGGCAGATTTTAACAATGTCTAAAGGTCCCATAGGACTCCTAAAGGCTCACAACACTAAGCAACAAAGTCTAGAGGCATACATCCTAGGTCAAGCATACTCAAGCACCACAAGGCATAGATTGAAACATTCATTCATAGCATTTGTACACTAGCAACATTTCATACAAGGCATGCTTGTAAACATTGAAAAGCCAAAGGCACAATTCATCACAAAGGTGCACATGCTATCCAAGAACAACATAGACATTCATAAGGCATGCCATTCAACAACCATACATTTGAGCATCCTCAAAGGCACATGGCCAACATACATGGTAGGCAAATAAAGCAAGATTTCACAATTCAATCATAGCATCCAAAAGTCAACCAATATCCACATACATCCAAACTCAAATAGTCAACATCTATCCCATTGCTTAACTATTACATTCTATAATTTAAAATTCATACTTGAGCTACCAAAAGCGACTCTTGAAGACCTTTCCTTGCCTTTGCCACCCACAAGCTAATGATCTGCATTGTCGAACAAAAAGGGAGCGTAAGCATGAAAGCTTAGTGAGGGTAAGCTCATAAATCAAACCTTCGACAATGTAGGGTCCAAGCACGAGCATCTACCATGATGAAATGCATGATTCTTACCTCCGATCTCAAGAGTCAAGTACACATGATGCATGATCATACGTTCAACATTATGCCATGCTCAACAACTCATGAACTCAACATACAATGGTACCTAACTCAATGTAATAACCACATCATATCTCGATTCATTAAGGGAGTCACTTTTCATATCATATAAGCATATATGTATAATATCATATTGGTATATACATACAACCTCATATTGGCACCTAGCTATGACTCGAATACGCGGATAACATGCTGGAACGCATTTCCAACATAACCATTACCTGCGGTGGGATTACACTCATCACCGACTCTCGCGGAGGGGATTCCACTCATCCTCACGCCCCGTCGATGGGATTCCACTCATCATCGACTAATATAAATATTTTCGGGCATACCCGTACTCCTCCTTGGTGTCTTAACATCACTAAGGCCACGTACGTTTTGACTCTCGTGTGCACACTCATCCTAATGATCGATCATTGTACCCGAGCATACTAGTGCCAATATTAATTAAAATCCACAACCTCTCATCACATCAATTTCAATATAATTTCCGTGCTTAGCACGTACTCACCATGATTCTCAAAATCATGCAACCACCTCATAACCTCATTTCACAAACCAACACAACATGTATATCATCCAAACAATTATCACATCATATATCCACATTATATTTGTCATCAACATGCATATAATCAATGCATTAAGCCATACTTCAACATACATGTATATCACATTATACATAATCATCATGAGGCATAACACCAATTAAAGAGTGCATCCAAGGTCTCTAACTAAAGCTTAGGATTAGGATACCACCTTAATCCTAACTCTAGGTGGGTCTACCAAGCCCAACCTAGTCCGCATGCTTGAACCAACCACTTAAAAACCAATTTAAAAACATTAACCACTCAACTCCACCTCCAAGCTCAAATACCAAGCAACCATGGTCTTCAATTTCCGGATTTGTTCCCAAGGCTTCACCAACTCAAAACCTCACTTCTAATCACCTCAACACAAGCAAAACAACCTCAAATCAACTCAAACATCAAAGTAGCTAACCCGGAATACAATTCAAACATCAAACTCAACATTTCAAGTCATGATCAAACCCCAACTTTATCAAATTCGAGCAGCCCATAAACCTTGATCAAAACCCAAGTTTCCAACACATTTTATACCCACAAATGATCCCAAAGCAACCCCCAACCATAGCACTAACATTAGCCCACCAATTCCAACCTAAAACAACCCCCAAAATGCCCATTTTCGTGCTCCTTCAAACCCTAGCTGAAAATTCCATTTTCAATCATCCAAATGACACCCAAATGGTCCCAAAACACCTTCCTAACACACTTAAACCATCAGCCCGTCAATTTAACTCTAAAACTCACCAAAATCCAAGTTTTAGACACTTCAAAAATAGCCACAAAAACTCATTTCGGGTTTTCACCCAAAATCCTCCATTTTAACATATTATGTGTATTTTCATAAGATTAAACCAAAACCCAACTTAATAAATCAAAATCAAGTGTAAAACCCATCAAAAATCCATTCTTTCTTTAAACTTGAAAATTAAAAAAGTGGGTAGTTTTCGAAATATAAAGCTTGTAAATGTAGAGGATGAAGAGGAGAGTTCAAATATGCGATTACCTTCAAAAACGCCCTTGAATTGATGGAGCAATTTGATGGAAATACAAAATTGGGATTTGAGAGGGTTTGGTGGGGTTTCCACGGTGAAGAAGGAAGAATGGGAAAGATGATAACATTTTTTTTTTGTTCTTTTTACTTTTTAAAAGTTGTCTCCCTTTTTCAAAATATTTGGGTTAAATCACCAAAGTGGTCACTCCTCTTTATTTTAAAACCCAATTAGGTCAAGCTTAGGCCAAATTGATTTAATTTAATTTTCACCGACCCGGACCACTAACCCGACTAACTCCTAGCCCCAAAACACGGGTGTTACAACTCTCCCCCACTTAAGGAAATTTCGTCCCCGAAATTTATCGGACATGAAGAGTCACTGAAACATGCTCCTCCATACTCCCATTTCCTTCTCACCACAACATTTTAACCAACTCGAAGGACTTACATTTGCTATCTGACACTAAGATCTCAACTGATTCTTCAAGGCATGTCGACTTTAAACTCAACTCGATCTCTTCTACAAACATAGCACATAACAGATCTGACTCACACTCCCGAATTATAGATACACAGACACATCACCAATCTCTTTCTAACTCTGGTGGTAACCGCAACAGATAAACAACAGGACTAGCCCGATTCACAATCTCATACAACACTGTTTGAATACCTGACTCATAACCTTCTCTGACAGATCATCTGACTTCAACAAGTAACCAAACACTATGCAGACGCCTTCAAAAATCTAGTTGAAATTTCGAATCTCTATCACCCACTTTCACTACGAATCTTCCACGGATGTAACAAACTAGAAGAAAACTGACGCTCGGTCTTGACACGCTGGCAATTCACACACTTACTCTCATACTGAACCACATTATTCATCCACTCAATCCAGAAGTACTCATCTTCAACCCACAATACGTCTTCGTACCACTCAAATGCAATACAAATGAACTGTCGTGGGCTTCGGCCAAAACAATACGTCTCAAAACACTATGTCAATTGGTACAACAATTCTATCTCTAAAATGCAGAACTCTTTCATCTCTAGAACTGTATTCTGAGGGTCTTCCTTTCGCTATGTCTTGCACGTGAGGTGTCAAGAACCTGTCTTGCAATTGTTTCTCTTCAAGTATCTGACTCAAAGTAGGTTTAACATGAAACTCGGCCACAAGATTACTATCATTCGGTAAACCGAATTCGGCAATTACCTCTCGCAACTCTACAACTAATCTAACAACAAATACAACTCGGAACGTCGGTTACTACGTAGGCTCTCTTCGGATGATACTCAACCTTGAGATTAAGGTCTTCAAACAATTCTAACAACCTATGTTGTTCCAGTTTCAACCCTTCCTAAGTCGTCTAATATTTAAAGTTCTGATGATAAGCGCATACACTGTGCATTTCTTACTGTACTAGCTTTGTCTCTAAGTCTTCGAAGCAATCCCAATTGTAGTTATCTTTATGTCTAGTGTCGGGTAATTCTTTTCAAGGTCTCTCAACTATCTCAAAAAATAGGCCACAATCTTTTATCTTGCATAAGCACACAACCTAACCCTACATGTAACGAATCACTATGGTTCACAAACTCCTTCTCTGATATAGGCTGAATCAAGGTCGAAGCTCTCATCAAAGTTTCTTTCGATTTCTCAAGGGCTCATTGTCTTGCATCTGACCATACAACCGAACATTCTTTTGTAGCAACTTGTCAAAGGAGCATCTATCTTCAAAAGACTATTTACAATTCTCTAAAAGTAACAATGCTAGACCTAGGAACTATAGATACCTGTCACTGTCTTCGGTTTCTTCCAACTCACGTCTTCTTCTGCCTATATAGGATTTACTCTGATACACTCGACTGATCTACATGTCCTAGGAGAACATCTTCATTAACTCGGAGTTCACGTTGCACAACTTGGCATACGACTAATTCTCTAATACGATCTACATCACTAACTCCATAGCTTGTCATGATCTTCTTCGGTACGTGAATATACTCATGTGTCAACTATGAGAACTACTACAACTGATCAAGGAACTCGGGAATTATTCTGCTCAACATCTCTATAAAAGTAACTAACACACTAGTCAAACAAAACGGCATAATTCGGAACTCAAGGCGGTCACATCTTGCCTCGAAAGTTGTCTTCGATACATCAACTTCTCTCACATTCAATTGGTAGCAATCGGATCCCAAATTAATCTTCGAAAAGACTGAAGCACACACTAACTGATCAACAAATTACTGGCACTCGGAAACGGATACTAATTATTCACTGCCACTTGTTTCGACTGTCTGAACCTAAACATATTCTCGTACTGTCACTCTTTCTTCTTCACAAATTACACTGTCGAACTCTAAGATGATGCACTAGGCCTAAAGAATCTAAGGTCTAACAAGTCTCGAAGTTGATTCTTCAATACTCTCAATTCTGTCGGAAACCATTAGATACAAAGCAAATCAAAACATGAACAAACTCAGTGATGATATCAATAATAAACTCTTCTTCTCTGTCAGGAGACAAACTGGGCATTTCTTCTAAACACTTCTAGGAAAAATCACAAACTATTTTAACATTTTGCGCTCTAATCTTCATTCAATAGTCAAATTCATCACATTTTCTAGACAAGCCTGTCAACTAAACTCAATCAATCTTTGACCTCTAAAGCTGGTTCAACATTTGATAAGAAGCTCACATCCTCACCTACCACTACAGTCTCACAGAAATCTGCAACTTCAAGGTAACTCTCTCTTTGTCTCAACGTATACCCTAGCTTTGTGTTCTACGAGTCGAACCACGCCAACTGCTACATCGAAACCGTAAAAAGACAATTACTTCACATCTACTAGAATCATGTAACCCTGAACCACCAACAAACATCTTCTGTACATTTATCTAACCACCACTATCTCACTAAAAGGTCTAGTCACATGCGTCCCTACGTCTAAGATCTCAACAGGGGTAGTCTTCGGTCCTCTTGTTTTCAAGCTGGTTCTTCAACAAAATCTGACTCTTCTAAATCGTTCTTAGAGCATCTCGAAACTTCAAAATTCAATTCTGATCACATACAAACAGTCATGCTGGACTTGTTCTATAACTTCGGTCCTGACGGCTCAAAACATCCCACTACCAAACAATCTGAAGTTAAAGCTCAAGACTTCCTTCTTGGCTCGACTACATCGGAAGCGACTTAACCTCTCCTTCGTGCTAGAAGACAACTTCAGACGCCCACTGGCCCAATCACACAAACCGATTCCCACTTACAGATATTGACCGGCTGACTTGTATCAAAATCATAGGCCGAACCCCATCAATCACTAACTAGCATTTCTAAATTTCAGATTACTCGCACGAGACCATTATCCTGATCTCTTCAAAAGAACTAAGATACTCATACCCACCCCTAACACTTCACCAGGCATATTCAAACTTGCATACTTGCTAACAACATACAGAAGTACAGATTCAGAATCAACCGGAGGAAACAAACTTAATATTGTACCTAGGGCTTATCTGCTAAAACATCGACACCACTCTGACTCCCACTCATAGGCCTTCACTTCTTCTTACCAACTAATACCAGAATCGATCACATCGTCCCTCATCAACAGGTATCAACCCACGTACATACTGACTTAAACAAGCTAATTGTACCTCCACTCCGGTACAACCGTACTTCCCTAACTATAGCAATGATCTCCTTCAACAACATCCACATTTCAGAAACCACAACCTCCACTTACCAATTCACGGCCAACACACTGACCTCAAACTTATTAAAAGCAATAAATAAACAACAACAACAATAAAACATACAAGATTGGGTTAGCAAGGCAAGGCTTCCAAGTGCTCAAGTATGATTCCCTCACTTAAAAATCTCTTTTTCCGATGTAATAGAAGCAATGGGACTCTACTAAACATGCTTCAAGCAACGCACACGCACGATCAAACGACATACATTCACAATCAAACAATCACACATCACAACATACTCGAATAACAAGCAACATGCTTACATGGCGAGCAAACACCGTGCAATTTCAACATAACAACTTAAATTACCTCACTTACCTACCCAAGGTCTCGGAAACCTTAGGCTCTGATACCAACAAATGTAACCCCCTCGTCCCGGTCTGGCCGGATGGCCGGTCCGAGTGGGCCACACGGGGAAAACCAAAGCGAATCCCGTAAAGGTTCCCCCTCGGTTAGCGGCCCTATATTTTTTTTCTTTACTTAATCTTTTCTAAAGGTTCATTTAAGTCCTATGTGATCAAACAGCGGAATAACATACACGAGATAATCCTTTGAACCCAAAACAGCATTTAAACAGCCCAATTTTAATCTTTTAAACAGGCCGTTTCGAAACACCCTTGAGGCGTATCAAAACGCCTTGACCAGGTCAACTGCCCCAGAGCCCATACAAGGGGCCGTATCGAAACGGAGGTCAACCGTTCCGAAATGCCCACGACGGTCAACTTCTCGTGGTCAACGAGATTTTGACCGTTTCGAAACCCTTATACCCGTTTCGATACACCTTCATCTCGTGAATTTCTCAGAATTCCAGTAGCCAAAATGTTCCGATACGCGTTTCGAAATAGGGGTTTCAAAGGCCATATTGTATCAAAACACGTTCCGATACGGGGTCCTTAAAGCCTTACCCGTTCCGAAACGACCCAGCCCGTTTCGAAACGCGGGCTGCCTGCAACCTTTGAAAATCAGACTTAGGCGGATTTTAACAATGTCTAAAGGTCCCATAGGACTCCTAAAGGCTCACAACACTAAGCAACAAAGTCTAGAGGCATACATCCTAGGTCAAGCATACTTAAGCACCACAAGGCATAGATTGAAACATTCATTCATAGCATTTGTACACTAGCAACATTTCATACAAGGCATGCTTGTAAACATTGAAAAGCCAAAGGCACAATTCATCACAAAGGTGCACATGCTATCCAAGAACAACTTAGACATTCATAAGGCATGCCATTCAACAACCATACATTTGAGCATCCTCAAAAGGCACATGGCCAACATACATGGTAGGCAAATAAAACAAGATTTTACAATTCAATCATAGCATCCAAAAGTCAACCAATATCCACATACATCCAAACTCAAATAGTCAACATCTATCCCATTGCTTAACTATTACATTCTATAATTTAAAATTCATACTTGAGCTACCAAAAGCGACTCTTGAAGACCTTTCCTTGCCTTTGCCACCCACAAGCTAATGATCTGCATTGTCGAACAAAAAGGGAGCGTAAGCATAAAAGCTTAGTGAGGGTAAGCTCATAAATCAAACCTTCGACAATGCAGGGTCCAAGCACGAGCATCTACCATGATGAAATGCATGATTCTTACCTCCGATCTCAAGAGTCAAGTACACATGATGCATGATCATACGTTCAACATTATGCCATGCTCAACAACTCATAAACTCAACATACAATGGTACCTAACTCAATGTAATAACCACATCATATATCGATTCATTAAGGGAGTCATTTTTCATATCATATAAGCATATATGTATAATCTCATATTGGTATATACATACAACCTCATATTGACACCTAGCTATGACTCGAATACGCGGATAACATGTTGGAACGCATTTCCAACATAACCATTACCTGCGGTAGGATTACACTCATCACCGGCTCTCGCGGAGGGGATTCCACTCATCCTCACGCCCCGTCGATGGGATTCCACTCATCATCGACTAATATAAATATTTCCGGGTGTACCCGTACTCCTCCTTGGTGCCTTAACGTCACCAAGGCCACGCACGTTTTGACTCTCGTGTGCACACTCATCCTAATGATCGATCGTTGTACCCAAGCATACTAGTGCCAATATTAATTAAAATCCACAACCTCTCATCACATCAATTTCAATATAATTTCCGTGCTTAGCACGTACTCACCATGATTCTCAAAATCATGCAACCACCTCATAACCTCATTTCACAAACCAACACAACATGTATATCATCCAAACAATTATCACATCATATATCCACATTATATTTGTCATCAACATGCATATAATCAATGCATTAAGCCATACTTCAACATACATGTATATCACATTATACATAATCATCATGAGGCATAACACCAATTAAAGAGTGCATCCAAGGTCTCTAACTAAAGCTTAGGATTAGGCTACCACCTTAATCCTAACTCTAGGTAGGTCTACCAAGCCCAACCTAGTCCACATGCTTGAACCAACCACTTAAAAACCAATTTAAAAACATTAACCACTCACCTCCACCTCCAAGCTCAAATACCAAGCAACCATGGTCTTCAATTTCCGGATTTGTTCTCAAGGCTTCACCAACTCAAAACCTCGCTTCTAATCACCTCAACACAAGCAAAACAACCTCAAATCAACTCAAACATCAAAGTAGCTAACCCGGAATACAATTCAAACATCAAACTCAACATTTCAAGTCATGATCAAACCCCAACTTTATCAAATTCGAGCAGCCCATAAACCTTGATCAAAACCCAAGTTTCCAACACATTTTATACCCACAAATGATCCCAAAACAACCCCCAACCATAGCACTAACATTAGCCCACCAATTCCAACCTAAAACAACCCCCAAAATGCCCATTTTCGTGCTCCTTCAAACCCTAGCTGAAAATTCCATTTTCAATCATCCAAATAACACCCAAATGGTCCCAAAACACCTTCCTAACATACTTAAACCATCAGCCCTTCAATTTAACTCTAAAACTCACCAAAATCCAAGTTTTAGACACTTCAAAAATAGCCACAAAAACTCATTTCGGGTTTTCACCCAAAATCCTCCATTTTAACATATTATGTGTATTTTCATGAGATTAAACCAAAACCCAACTTAATAAATCAAAATCAAGTGTAAAACCCATCAAAAATCCATTCTTTCTTTAAACTTGAAAATTACAAAAGTGGGTAGTTTTCGAAATATAAAGCTATGTAAATGTAGATGATGAAGAGGAGAGTTCAAATATGCGATTACCTTCAAAAACGCCCTTGAATTGATGGAGCAATTTGATGGAAATACAAATTTGGGATTTGGGAGGGTTTGGTGGGGTTTCCACTATGAAGAAGGAAGAATGGGAAAGATGATAACATTTTTTTTTTGTTCTTTTTATTTTTTAAAAGTTGTCTCCCTTTTTCAAAATATTTGGGTTAAATCACCAAAGTGGTCCCTCCTCTTTATTTTAAAACCCAATTAGGTCAAGCTTAGGCCAAATTAATTTAATTCAATTTTTACCGACCCGGACCACTAACCCGACTAACTTCTAGCCTCAAAACAGGGGTGTTACATTTTAATTCTCCTGGGAATTCTTAATGCTTTGGGAACCATTAATTTTAAACTCGTATAAAAAATTTCCTAACATAAAATCATACGTCCGTCCTTCTTGTGAGTGTTCCAAGTCAGTTGTCGTGTTGCTGTTCAGTTTAGTACCCCAACCATAATAAAAAAGCCTTGTCTGGTAAAAACACGACCAAATAGCCAACTTTCGACTTGCAAAATTACTTATTTGAACCAAATGAAAAACTTAAAATTTTCAACAATTACAATAAAAGAGCTCATATGAAAAAATGACATATTATCATTAGACATTCAGTCTTTCATTGGATAAAACAAATTAAAAATTATGTTTTTTTTCAAACAATATAGTCTCCTTATTTGATATATTATAGTTTTCTTTCTTATGTTGAATAGTTGAGATAAGAGAATCGAAGAGAGGGGTTGTTTATTTTTATTTATTTATTTATTTATTTGATATATAATTTAATCCGAGTCTATTAAGAATTACTTAAATGTACTAATTTAATGCCAACATTTATTTCACAACGTTTTATTTGTTTTAAATGTTATGATGTTATATTGCTTTACTTTAGGGGTAAACTACATAAATAGTCACCGAACTTTTAAGTTAAATTTATTTTGGTTACTGTACTTTAAAAATATTCGATGAGGTCACCCAACTTTTAGTTCGAATTCGATATGGTCCCTCCCGTTAGAAGTTGACGTTTGTTTTCGTTTTTCTTAATAAAAAATAGGTAAACTACACCAACCATCACTCAACTTTCTTCTCACACCTATTTTGGTCACTAAAGTTTAACAATTTTCAATTTAATAACTTAACCTTCAAATTGTTCATATTGTGGCCACTCTTAAATGACATGGTTATACAAATAGAAAAATTCGGTTAATCCTTAAAAAAATTCGGGTAATGATTTTTTACTTTGCTTATTAAATTTATCATATTACCATATTTTATATTTTAATAAGCAAAGTAAAAATAATTATTACTTGATCAAATATTATAATTAATCGGTCAATCGATTATCTGATTTAATTGGTACAATATAAGATCAAGAATTGAATAACTTGAATTTAGTAATCAACCAAAATAACTTTTAAGGATTAACCGAACCCGATTTCGGTACAAAATTTAAAATAAATTATTTTGATTCGGTTACAGTTCACGTTTCTAAGAAAAATTGATTAACCGGTCTAATCTATTATATACAATATTTCTAAATTTTATGCATTACAATATCTTAACGTCTAGTGATTTTGATACCCTTTTGATTTTTTGTAAAAAAATGTTTTGGCTCTAGGCAAGATTAATAGGTGTGAACTTTTAATTTTAGACATTTTAGTTGTTTTTACACTTTTATCGCAACAGAACAATTATTAACTTTGTCATGTTATCATATTTGATATTTTAATAAACAAAGTAAAAAATCATTTCTGAAATCAAATATTTTGGTTAATTGGTTAATCGATTATCTGATTTAATTGGTACAATATAAGATCGAGAATTGAATAATCTAAATTTATCAATTTTTCTATTTGTAAAAAAAAAACCATTTTTGTAGTTTACCCTTAAATTAGACGATAATGTTTTAAATGTTATGTAACTATTTATCGAGAAAATTCATTAAAAGTCCTTCAAAATTTATAAATATTGTAATATTAGTCATATTAAAAACATGTTAAAAAGAATACATTAAAAAATATTTCTAGAAAAGAGACTATATGTGCCGTTTTTAAATAGTACAAGGGCCGGAACTAATATTTATATATTTTGATATTGTTATAAAAATAATTGATCACTAGTATTATACATACATACATATATATATATATATATATATATATATATATATATATATATATATATATATATATATATATATATATATATATAACTTTTATAGCAACATAATATTTATGTTTGCATGTAATTGAATTTTTAAAATATAATTTATACATTCAAAATTAAAATTGACAAGTAAATTATATCTATTTCTTACAAGAAAAATAAGATTTATATTTTTAAAATATTTCATATATATATATATATATATATATACATACTATATTTTAAGTTGATATAAGAATATCATAATGTTAATGAATTAAAATATAATATTTTAAAATTTACAATATGATGTATAAAAGGAACCATTTAACTTTTCAAAATTATTTTTTACTCAAACAGTTAAATTATAAATCAAACTTTTCAAAATAGTTTTTCACAGCACTTTTCAAAAATATTTTTAAAAGCTTTGTCAAACTCGCCTTAAATTAATTAATCTAAAAGTATTTTTCAAAAGTAATTTTAAACTGACCGTATATCTATTTGTCTACAACTTTCACATTTTCTTTGTTTCTTTATTCATTAAAATTCACATATAATATTTTTTATCATTTTAATAAATTCTATTACCCTTAAATCTTGACTCATTTACCATTCATTATAAATACAAACATTTCATTTAAGGAAACGTTTTAAAATTAAACCCTATAAATAGCATATAGGAAATGAGTTTTCAATCAAACAAAAAAATAGAGCATTTCAATTTTAGAAGAGAAAAGAAAGATGGCCAAAACACAAGTTGTATCGTTCCTTCTTTTTACCGTACTCATCTTATCTATAGGTATGTATAAGTGACATTATTTTTTATTGTTTTATTTTATTATATATTTATAATCAGAGGAGGAACACAAAGGTAACCTATGTGGGTTATGATCTTTTTTAAGTTGTAAAATTTTATTTTAAACTTCTAAATTTTTAAAAATAATTTGAAGTTGTCCCCTACAAACTCTTTGTTTATGTTCTGTCGCTGTTTAAAATAATGTATGTATTATTTTGCAAAGGTAAATATGTAATATTGACTGCATTTGAATAATAATACAGATATTATGGGAGTAGTCGGTGATGGAAAATGTTGCAAAAACATCTCCTTGGGGGGTTGTAAGCTGGGAGTAGACGACGAAGGACCTGATGGTAAATGCTTCAAGTATTGTACACCAGAATGCAAATTTGCCCATTGCCAATCTAATCAGTGCCATTGTGCTTGTTGATTTACTTTTAGTGACCCTACACAATTTTAAATAACCGAGATGATGTTCTACTCTCAATTAGAAATAAAAACAATATGATTATTTCTTTCTTTTTTATTGAATTTTTTTAGTTCGTGGTTATTATTTCAGCTTTTCTATATATAGATCATGAATACTCAAATTTAATTTTTAATTTAATAATTTATTATTTCAAAATATTCCAAGAAGGTTATAATTAAAACCTGACTAGTTTGCCCGATATCTAGATATTTTTTATTTGTAATTCATAATAATACAATATAACGAGTGCAAATAATATTACAATTACGGTAAATATTTTTCTTGATGAGCTTTCTTTAAGTGCAATTAAAAGTGGGTTTTAATTTTTAAATTAATTAGACTCTAATATTAAACATAAAAAATCGAGGGTTGATGTTTAATTTTACTAATTTTAAAATTGATGTACAATAAATTCCAAATCTAAATCTCTTCAAAACTAAATATGTCTTACCATCGCAACTACCGTTTATTAATATATTTGTAATTAAAAAAAACAAATATCTATAAATCTGGAATGATACACTGACACATGTTAATTCTAATACAGAAACAAAGCATCTACGAGTTCAATCAGGGGCGAAACTATAAATTTACAAAAGGTGACCAAAGTTAAATTAAAAAAGCTAAAAATTTATAAAGGGGACAAAATGAAATTAAAAATTTTGAGGGGGTCATATTTAGATTTTACAAACTTTGAAAGGATTGAAGAGGTAATTTTACCCTTTTCTAAAAATATCTATCTTATTCCTAATGAAAAAAAAGTTGACGAGGACCAAACCCCTATGTTCCGCCCTGAGTACAATACCATCTACATTACTTATTACTCACATGTTTTGTATACCAGTCATATCTTAAATATGTCTAAATAAATAAAAGAAAAAATACATATACGACCATTCATCAATCTCCGAGTGATACTTAACTTTCTAAAATTACAAGTAGACCTCCTTTAATATTCTCAAAAATAACATGATCAAAAGATACTAACTTAACAGAAGGTGTTGATTTGATAGAATGACATATTAATAAAAATAATAATTTTATAAAATTATATGTTATATATAATTATTTGTTTGCTGACGTGTCATTCTAGCAAGTCATTTTAAGTTGTTTATCATTAGTTGACTAACAATTTTTATATACGAAAAAAACTGATTTGACTCAAAATAAAACGATAGAAATATTTTTTTGACATTATGCCAAAAATTAAAAACTATACAAATAAACTACAAAACCTTTCTCTACCTCCAAACTCATTCTTAAACCGTTATTATGGGCAGATGTACATGAGAATTATAGAGTATAATTGATCCTACTAAAATTTTCTAAACCCGTTACAAAGTATGAAAAGTTAAAATTTATCATAAGAAATATTAAAAATTCTACTCGAATTGGTGGGATATAAGATCAACAACATTTTGGTACGAGAGTTTTTCGCACCCCACATTCTACTATATAAAAATATTGGATCCTTCAATTATCGTCATCTCAATCTCCTTCCACCTTAAAATCACTATATAACTATCGACCCGCCAAATAAAGCGTCTCTAACCTCCATATCAGCCCTACTGTATTAAAATATTATATAAAAATCTTTCTATGCCATTTTAATTAAATAATAATATAGTGTTGATTTTGAAGTTGGACCATTTTTTTCTTCAATTTTCTAATTCTACTCTATTTTTTGAATATTAATTCTACTCTATTTTAATTGAACTTAAATAAGGGATCTATTATATTGTTTAATTCTTTACCAGTGAAGTTTAGTGATACAACTTAATAAGAAATGGTTATTTTTAACAATTTCTATTTATTTAGTCGTATTTAATATTTTTTTAAATATTAGTAACAAACATTTCTTATATTAGTTTTTTAATTTACATTTATTTTATAGATCCTGAATTCAACCCGAAATGGATCTCTTTTGTTTCTCTGGAAAAATAGATTTTTTTTCGGCACCGGCATCGATTTGAGCTGAGATAAGTTGAGAACTGAAAATTTGATGTTTCCAACGAATTTAATTTTAAACTCGTATAAAAATTTTAATTCTCCTGCGAATTCTTAATGCTTTGGGAACCATTAATTTTAAACTCGTATAAAAAAATTTCCTAACATAAAATCATACGTCCGTCCTTCCTGTGAGTGTTCCAAGTCAGTTGTCGTGTTGCTGTTCAGTTTAGTACCCCCAACCATAATAAAAAGCCTTGTTTGGTAAAAACACGGCCAAATAGCCAACTTTCGACTTGCAAAATTACTTATTTGAACCAAATGAAAAACTTAAAATTTTCAACAATTGCAATAAAAGAGCTCATATGAAAAAATGACATATTATCATTAGACATTCAGTCTTTCATTGGATAAAACAAATTAAAAATTACGCTCTTTTTTTTCAAACAACATAGTCTCCTTATTTGATATATTATAGTTTTCTTCCTTATGTTGAATAGTTGAGATAAGAGAATCGAAGAGAGGGGTTGTTTATTTTTATTTATTTATTTATTTGATATATAATTTAATCCGAGTCTATTAAGAATTACTTAAACGTACTAATTTAATGCCAACATTTATTTCACAACGTTTTATTTGTTTTAAATGTTATGATGTTATATTGCTTTGCTTTAGGGGTAAACTACATAAATAGTCACCGAACTTTTAAGGTAAATTTATTTTGGTCACCGTACTTTAAAAATATTCGATGAGGTCACCCAACTTTTAGTTCGAATTCGATATGGTCCCTCCCGTTAGAAGTTGACGTTTGTTTTCGTTTTTCTTAATAAAAAATAGGTAAACTACACCAACCATCACTCAACTTTCTTCTCACACCTATTTTGGTCACTAAAGTTTAACAATTTTCAATTTAATAACTTAACCTTCAAATTGTTCATATTGTGGCCACTCTTAAATGACATGGTTATACAAATAGAAAAATTCGGTTAATCCTTAAAAAAATTCGGGTAATGATTTTTTACTTTGCTTATTAAATTTATCATATTACCGTATTTTATATTTTAATAAGCAAAGTAAAAATAATTATTACTTGATCAAATATTATAATTAATCGGTCAATCGATTATCTGATTTAATTGGTACAATATAAGATCAAGAATTGAATAACCTGAATTTAGTAATCAACCAAAATAATTTTTAAGGATTAACCGAACCCGATTTCGGTACAAAATTTTAAAATAAATTATTTCGATTCGGTTACAGTTCACGTTTCTAAGAAAAATTGATTAACTGGTCTAATCTATTATATACAATATTTCTAAATTTTATGCATTACAATATCTTAACGTCTAGTGATTTTGATACCCTTTTGATTTTTTGTAAAAAAATGTTTTGGCTCTAGGCAAGATTAATAGGTGTGAACTTTTAATTTTAGACATTTTAGTTGTTTTTACACTTTTATCGCAACAGAACAATTATTAACTTTACCATGTTATCATATTTGATATTTTAATAAACAAAGTAAAAAAAATCATTTCTGAAATCAAATATTTTGGTTAATTGGTTAATCGATTATCTGATTTAATTGGTATAATATAAGATCGAGAATTGAATAATCTAAATTTATCAATTTTTCTATTTGTAAAAAAAACCATTTTTGTAGTTTACCCTTAAATTAGACGATAATGTTTTAAATGTTATGTAACTATTTATCGAGAAAATTCATTAAAAGTCCTTCAAAATTTATAAATATTGTAATATTAGTCATATTAAAAACATGTTAAAAAGAATACATTAAAAAATATTTCTAGAAAAGGGACTATATGTGCCGTTTTTAAATAGTACAAGGGCCAGAACTAATATTTATATATTTTGATAATGTTATAAAAATAATTGATCACTAGTATTATACATACATATATATATAACTTTTATAGCAACATAATATTTATGTTTGCATGTAATTGAATTTTTAAAATATAATTTATATATTCAAAATTAAAATTGACAAGTAAATTATATCTATTTCTTACAAGAAAAATAAGATTTATATTTTTAAAATATTTCATATATATATATATATATATATATATATATATATACATACTATATTTTAAGTTGATATAAGAATATCATAATGTTAATGAATTAAAATAAAATATTTTAAAATTTACAATATAATGTATAAAACGAACCATTTAACTTTTCAAAATTATTTTTTATTCAAACAGTTAAATTATAAATCAAACTTTTCAAAATAGTTTTTCACAGCACTTTTCAAAAATATTTTTAAAAGCATTGTCAAACTCGCCTTAAATTAATTAATCTAAAAGTATTTTTCAAAAGTAATTTTAAACTGACCTTATATCTATTTGTCTACAACTTTCACATTTTCTTTGTTTCTTTATTCATTAAAATTCACATCTAATATTTTTTTTATCATTTTAATAAATTCTATTACCCTTAAATCTTGACTCATTTACCATTCATTATAAATGCAAACATTTCATTTAAGGAAACGTTTTAAAATTAAACCCTATAAATAGCATATACGAAATGAGTTTTCAATCAAACAAAAAAAATAGAGCATTTCAATTTTAGAAGAGAAAAGAAAGATGGCCAAAACACAAGTTGTATCGTTCCTTCTTTTTATCGTACTCATCTTATCTATAGGTATGTATAAGTGACATTATTTTTTATTGTTTTATTTTATTATATATTTATAATCAGAGGAGGAACACAAAGGTAACCTATGTGGGTTATGATCTTTTTTAAGTTGTAAAATTTTATTTTAAACTTCTAAATTTTTAAAAATAATTTGAAGTTGTCCCCTACAAACTCTTTGTTTATGTTCTGTCGCTGTTTAAAATAATGTATGTATTATTTTGTAAAGGTAAATATGTAATATTGACTGCATTTGAATAATAATATAGATATTATGGGAGTAGTCGGTGATGGAAAATGTTGCAAAAACATCTCCTTGGGGGGTTGTAAGCTGGGAGTAGACGACGAACGACCTGATGGTAAATGCTTCAAGTATTGTACACCAGAATGCAAATTTGCCTGTAACACCCCAATTTTGGGCTTAGAAGTTTAGGGTCTGAACCGGACCGGTTTGATTTTTGGTTTGAATATAAAAGGAGGTTTTAGGGAAAGCCTAGTTCGGGATGCTTTAAAAATATGGAAAATATCTAAAAATCCTCTTTTAATATATATAAGAGAGCGGTGAAATCAATTTTACAAAATAATGTTTGGAAGTGCAACATTTTGAAATAGTGACTAAAATGCGATTTTTGAAAAGTTCAGTGGTGACTGTTTTGTAGGGATTGAAACTTTGAATCTTTAAGGAGCTAATTTACCCAAGAATGATTTCTCCAGATTTTTCTTAAATTTAAGTGATTTAATTAATATTTTAATTAATTAGGTGAGGAGAGAAACTACCTTTTGATTAAATCATAACTAACTTTTCTTAAAACTTTCTCATCTCATTTTCTCTCAAAATTCCCTCATCCAAACACTTTTCTCCAGCATCTTTTCCATTTATTTTCAATTCAATTGATGAGGATTCAATCAACAATTAATTCCTAATCCTTTCTACATCAAATCCTTTTGATTTGCTTATTGGATTTTCAAGAAAATTGTCTCTAATCAAGGAGAAATCTACATTTAGAGGTAAGGTTGTTCTTCTCCTCTAAATACTCAGTTCTTTACTGAAATTCCCAAGTTATCAATCCTTAATTTAAGTTTTATAAATGGTTTTAATGATATGAACTTGATTTTGGCTTAAAACTCAAGATTTGGAAGAAATCTTGAAGAATTTCGTGGTGTTTGTTTGGGCTCTGTTTTGAGATGATTATTAAATGTATTTTGGATGTCTAATGATGTGTAAATGAGGTTTGATCAATGCAATCCCGAATAGGTTATGTTTCCTAAGTTTTTGCTTATGAAAATGGTGGTTTTTGGGGTGATCTTGGTGTTCTGCTAATGCTGGAGGTATAAGGACGAGTTTGGGTTCATTTTAGATGTTAATTGGTGTTTAGAAATGGTTAGAAGTGATGGATCTTGGCTGGGTTATGTTTTGGAAGAGTTTGGAGGTGATTTCGGTTGTGTTTGGTAGCCGAAATGTTGGGTTTATGTAGAGCATCGAGTTTAGGTGTGTTCTGGTGATTTTAATGCATGATGATGCATTAATCCGCTGTTGTTATGTGTTTAAAACAGGGGAGAATGATCCGGAAGCAATAGAGGTGGCGTTGGAGGTTTCGGATGCTTGGAAGGCTTGTCAGCTAGCATAGTTTTGTGTATCGGTGAGTGGAAAAGAGTTTTCCAGCTTTGAAACATTTTGGACGAGGTTTTGGGAGCTTAGTTTAAGTCTAAACAACTTAGCTAAGCTCAAGAGTAAGTAAATGGAATTTCTCTCATGGTTTGTGCTATGATTTGGTTTTAAATGCACTTGGGGTGGTTGTGTTTTAATTACTGTTTTTAAGCATGTTTAGACATGGTTTAATGTTGGTTTATTAATGCCATTATGATAAAGATGCACTAGGTAAGTGATCTTTGGCTTGCATGTGTTGAATACATATGATTTTAAGCATGTGGTGCTTGTGGAAATGGCATTGTAGTTATGCTTGTAAAAACAGTGGATTAAGGTGGTAAAATGGTTATATTGGCAAGTGATGTAAGTGGTTTTTGGTTACTTTAATCGGATATAGTTAGTCGGCTATAGGATTGGGTGCACCGTGAATAAAGTCGCCTTGGATGTTGAGGGGTTGTAATTGTACCGTAAACTCCATCCAAGTATCCTAACGAGAGAGGTAAGATCACAACGGTGGTTAAAAGTCCGTGTGTGGATTTTGTTAAGATCATAACAGTGGTTAAAAGTCCGTGTGAGGATCTTGTTAAGGTCACAACGGTGGTTGAAAGTCCGTGTGTGGATCTTGTTAAGGTCACAACGGTGGTTAAAAGTCCGTTTGTGGATCTTGTGTTATGTGTCCCGTACTCTCGTTAGTAGATTATACAACTACCGATGAGTGATGTTGAGGGGTTGAGATTGTACCGTTAAACTCCATCACGGGTGTTGAGGGGTTGTGATTGTACCGTTAAACTCCACCTTATGTTGTTTGGTAGTGTGTATGAAGCGTGTGGGACAACGCTTGTAATCCGCGTATCCGATTGTGTCTTGTGTTGTGATGGTTTGTGATTTATCGCTTGAAAGCCAATATAATGTATTTGAATGAAATGAAGCGAGAGATGCTTGAAAATGATGCAAGGTTGCATAGGAATATGTAAATGGTGCAAGAATGTATGTGATACTTGTTAAGCATGAGCAAGTGTATATCTTCTATTGTGAATGATGCATATGTGCATAGAATCTCTTTAGTGCATTGAAGTCTTGTGAAGGCTTGTTTAAAAAGGCATGTAATGCAAATGTTGCTTTTGTAGTTCATGTGTGTAGAACTAATGTTTTGATATAATAATTGAAAAATGTTTTGGACTGATTTAAAAAGTATTTAAAACATTTCTAAAGTCCAAACAACTTGAAATTATGTTTAGGGAAGTTTTTAAAAAGGGTTTTTCATGTTTTTCAAAGCCAATCTAAACAAAATTGTCCAGGTGTTTCGAAACACCTTAGGGCGTTTCGAAACAGGGGATTCCAGTGGCAAAATCGTTTTGATACTCGTATCGAAACGGGCTTTCCTTGGACATGATTTTTGCCCAGCGTTTCGAAACGGGCTAGGCCGTTTCGATATGCCTACGTGACATTGACCACAACGGTCATATACCCCAACGGCTCTTTCCCAACCAACTTTCAAATGCAGACGTTTCGATACGGGCCTATAGTGTTTCGATACGCGTTTCGAAATGGCAAGGGGGTGTTCCGAAACGGGTACCCTGACAGACTGCAACGGCTCTTTCTACATTGAGAGTGTTTCGAAACGGCTTCGAGCGTTTCGAAACGGGGAGCTGCAGAACTGCATTTATGGTGGGAATTAATGTCCTCAACGGCTCAAATATGATCCCAACGGCTAGTAACGGCTACAAACTCATTTGGGAGTATAATAGTGACCTCCAAGCATCAAGAGAAGGCTAATTCTCATATTGTCAAACATCAAATGATCAAAGATTGTCTTAGAGCTTAAATTGTCATTTATTGTATAGACAAACACTAGTGAGCCAAAATTGTCAAATTTGCTCAAGTGTTTTAGGTTTTGGGTGAGTGCTTAATTGTGCAAACAAACACCTATTAGATGGTTTTAAGTTTGCTTTTATTGTCTCTTTGTAAAGAGGGTTTTGATCAAGGCTTTGGGTAGAAGCTTGATCGTGTATAAGGGTTTCCTCCTAATCCTAGAAAAGGGGACGAATCAATAGTGGATTGATTGAGAAATCCTTAGTGGGGAGCTAAGGTAGTGGATGTAGACCATGGTTAGAAGGTTGAACCACTATAACTCATTGTGTCTTTATCCTTTTAGCTTCCTAAACCCTTCCACCCAAAAATCCATCTCTTCACACTTGGTGAGCTAAATTGGTTGATCGAATCGAGCCCCTTAAATCTCAGCAATTGGTATCATAGCTTGGCTCAATCGAAAGGGATTCACATCTTATTGAGAAGATTCGGCAAGCTCGATCACTTTTTCATCAACCGGCTCAATGGCACATTCTATCGGCAAACCGCCTTTCTTTGACGGAACTCATTATGCCCATTGGAAGACAAAGATGAAGTTCTTCATCAAATCAAGAGATTACAAGCTATGGGATGTAGTTGAAGATGGTCCGTTCGTGCCTCAAAGAAGTAAAGCGGAGTGGAGTGCCGAGGATCGCAAGAAGATGGAGCTAAATTGCAAAGCCTTGCACATTCTATTTTGTGCTTTTGGTCCATCCATCTATGAGAAGATGTCTTCTTGTGAGAGTGCCAAGGAAGTATGGGACAAGCTTGAAGTCACATACGAGGGAACCAATGAAGTCAAGGAGACCAAGATTGGGCTCCTAACCTTAGAGTATGAGAACTTCAAAATGGATCCAGAAGAGAACATCGAGAAGATGTTTGATAGGTTCTCCACCATCACCAACGGTCTCAAAGGCTATGGAGAAGCCATCCCGGAAGAGAAGCTTGTTCGAAAGCTCATCTACTCACTTCTCGAGTCTTGGGACTCAAAGAGGACCGCCATCATCGAAGCCAAAAATTTGAAGACTTTGAAGCTTGATGAACTCATGGGGTCTCTCCTTACTCATCAAATCATGAAGAAGAACAAAGAGGATGAGAAGAAGAGGGAAGAAATTATAGCTATGGGAGAGAAGAAAATCAAAGGGCTTGGCATCAATGCAAGTGCCATGGCTCTCAAATCCTCGACTTGTCATCATGTTTACTCAAGTGAAGAGGAGGATGAAGATGAAGAGATAGTTCATCTCTTCAAGAAGTGTTCCTCGTTCATAAAGAAAGCCTTGAGAGAGCTTGAACGAGAACCTAAGAGAAAGGAGAGGGCAAGCACTTCAAGCCAAAGAAGAAGGCACATGTGGCTACTTGGAGTGATGATGACTCTGTAACCCTCTCGTCCCGGTCTGGTTGGATGACCGGTCCGAGTGGGCCACACGGGGAAAACCGAAGCGAAACCCAAAGGGTTCCCCCTCGGTTAGCAACCCTATATTTTTTTCATTTTTAATCTTGTCACATTCGAACCCCAAACCACATTCAAACAGCCAAATTTTAATCTTGACTAAAGGCATCTTAATACCTATGGGTTTTTCTCTTTAAAAAGGCCAACAAGGATCAAACAGTGCAGTTTCAAGCAAAGGTTTCGAAACCTCCCCAAAAGGTTTCGAAACTTAGACTGGCAGTAAGGTCTGGAACCCAGTTTTCTACAAAGGTTTCGAAACCTTACCCATGGTTTCGAAACCCTCTTCCATGGTTTCGAAACCTTCCTCAAAGGTTTCGAAACTTAGGCCGGCAGTGAGGTCTGGAATCCCAGATGTTGCAAAGGTTTCGAAAACTTCCTCAAAGGTTTCGAAACTTAGGCTGGCAGTAAGGTCTGGAAGCCCAGATTTCTGCAAAGGTTTCGAAACCTTACCCATGGTTTCGAAACCATTGTGCAGGGGATCACTTACTGCTCAACTCTAAAGACTTCCTAGGGAAAAAGAACACTAAGATCATGCATAGACATACATAAGAGCTTACGAAGGACCAAAGGCATGAATTAACACTCGTAAGACTTGCACATACTAACATTTAAGCAATCATACATGAACCATAGGTAGCAATCAACATGAGTCAAGGCATTCGAACATGACATTCCAACAAAAGAGCAAATTCAGCATTTAAGGTCATACATGAAAGCTCAAAGGGCCCAAATGGCACAATTCAACACAAGAGGTTTGCACTCAACACATAGCAACTTAGACTTTCTAAAGCATGCCATCATACACACCAACATTCATCAAAGTATTACATGCTTACAATCCATAATCAATCCAAAACAACAATATATCAATGAGTCGTATAAAGCTCATACAAAAACCCTTGCCACATTGCTAGCTAATACAAAATTCGATAACCGGACTTGAGCCACAAACTTGGAAAGCCCTTCTTGCCTTGCCTCGAGCTAACACCACGCTAATGATCTGCATTGTTGAACATTGAGAGCGTAAGCTAATAGCTTAGTGAGGGTGCTCTAAAACGAAAAACATCAACAATGCAGGGTTCAATCATGTAAATCCTAATCTCACATACAACCTACAATTGCATATAATTGAGTAGACCTAGCTAGTCTTTCAAGTGACATATATGGTTTCTCGATCCTACCAAGCTCAATTATCAATATCAACATCATATAGCAACACCATATATCACCAACATATATCATCATCACATATCACAATGTATGAACAGGTTAATTGGCCACTTTAATTACCCCGATTGTGCGGATTTAAACCTCAACAACACTTTACCTCGATGGGATTACACTCATCACCGGACCTTGCATGTACGGGATTCCACTCATCGCCACATGCCCTACGGATGGGATTCCACTCATCATCCCGTAGAAATGTATAAAAAGCTTCCGGTGGAATGTTACATCACCGTACTCCTCCTTGATGACTTAACGCCATCAAGGCCACGTACGTTTTGACTCAATTTGTGTGCACACTATCCTAATGATCGATCATTTACAACCGGTAATTATTTTAGTGCCAATTATCATCATCAATCACATATCATCAACCACACTCATGCTCATCACATATATCCACATCATGATATATATACATGCACCATATAATCACAAGTACAAGAGCATAGTCATTAAGCACATTGGCATTTAAGGAAAACAAGACTAAATTAACTGCTTGGATTATAAGGAAGTGGCCTACCAAGCACACTTTACACACACACACTACTCATGCTCGAACCAAACTTTAAAACAAGTTAAGACCACTCACCGCCCTTCCTTAGCAATTCGAACCAATCCTCCTACGAACCCGGATTCGGTCCCAAAGCCTCCTCAACGTTTCCTCTTGCTTCTAGTCAAACAAAACACATACATTACTTCCCAATTCAATGTTAAACTCAAACATCAACTTACTTTGCAAACAGAACCCAATTTCCACAATTTCCCAAACCACCTAATATCTCAAAAACCCAATTTTCGTACTCCAACAACCATTGGCTGAAACACCCATTTCCAAACACCCAAATGACTTCCAAAACATCCCAAATCACCCTCCTAACATAGGTAGACCATCAGCCCTTCAATTTCAACATAAAACCCACCAAAACCCCAAGTTTTAATACCTTAAAATCTACCTCATGAACATGCTACGAATTTTCACCCAAATTCAACCAATTTGATATATGTTACACCTTTTAACAAGATTAACTAAAACCCCAACTCAATTTATCAAAACCAATTGGAAAACCCCCTTAAAAACCCAAACTTTAATATAAACCCTAATTTTCAAAACCCCTTGTTTTTGAAATCCAAGACCATAGTTAGGTAGAGGGTAAAGAGGAGGTTAAGAAAACGTAATTACCTTTGAAAAACACCTTTAATTGAAGGAGATAATGGATGGAATAGTAACCAAGGTTTGAAGAAGCTTTGAAAATGGTGGGAGGGCTTCCAACGTTTGGAAGAAAGGAAATGGGAAAAGGGAAGACAACTTTTCCCATAAAGTGGTCTTGCTTTTTAAATTTGGGTCAAATTGCAACATAGGTCCCTCCCTTCTTATTAAAGCTCAATTAGGTCATTATTTGAAGCTGGATTGTTTTAATTAAATTTTATTTGACTCGAACTACAACCCGGTTAACTTCTAGGCCCAAAACACGGGTGTTACAACTCTCTCCCACTTAAGGAATTTCGTCCCCGAAATTACCTGACTGAAAGAGATACGGAAACTACTTTTCTATATCCTCCTTCCTCTCCCAAGTGGCCTCGTCCACACCTCTACGTCGCTACCGCACCTTTACTAACTCAATCGATCTACCCCTCAACACTTTACTGTCAGAAGCTAAGATCTCCAATGGTTCTTCCTCGTAAGTCAAATCCGGATTCAATTCAATCTCTTCTACGGGCATAACATGTGACGGATCGGACATATACTTACGAAGCATCGAAACATGGAACACATCGTGAATCTTCTCCAGCTCGGATGGAAAACGCAACTGATAAGCAACGGGACCAACCCTCTTCACAATCTCATACGGTCCTATGTACCTCGGACTCAATTTCCCCTTTCGGCCAAATCTCATCACTTTCTTCCACGAAGATACTTTCAAGAACACCTTCTCACCCACTGAGAACTCAACTTCCTTCCTCTTCAAATCGGCAAAGGACTTCTGCCTATCCGAAGCAGCCTTCAAACGGTCACAAATCAATTTTACCTTGTCGGTTGTCCCCTTGAGCAAATCCGGCATAGGTAACAATTTCTGTCCTACCTCGTCCAAACACACTGGAGTTCTACACTTCCGGCCATACAAGGCCTCATATGGAGCCATCTGAATGCTCGACTGGAAGCTGTTATTGTACGCAAACTCTACTAGAGGCAAATGCTTCTCCCAAGTACCCTGAAAGTCAATGATACAACATCGCAACATGTCCTCTAAGATCTTAATGACTCTCTCCGACTGACCATCTGACTGAGGATGATAAGAAGTGCTGAAGTTCAAACGGGTACCCAAAGCTGTATGCAGGCACTCCCAAAATCTAGAAGTAAACCGCGAATCTCTATCTGACACAATGGACTTCGGCACACCATGCAGTCTAACAATCTCACCAATGTACAAGTCGGCCAATCTATCTAAGGTGTATGTGGTGTTGACTGCCAAGAAGTGAGCACACTTCGTAAATCGATCCACTATCACCCAAACTGAGTTCTTCTTCGTAGGAGTCAAAGGCAAACCCGAAACAAAATCCATAGTGATGTTCTCCCACTTCCATTCCGGAATCCTCAATGGCTGTAACAAACCTGAGGGAACCTGATGTTCCGCCTTCACTCTCTGACACACTAAGCACTTACTCACAAAGTCGGCTACATCTCTCTTCAAGCCAACCCAAAAGTACTCATTCTTCAAATCACGGTACATCTTTGTACTTCCAGGATGCATAGCAAACGGACTACTGTGGGCTTCAGTCAAGATCGTACGTCTCAAATCATTGTCTTCTGGCACAACTATTCTGTCCTTGAAACACAAAACCCCATCAGTACTGAAACTGTATTCTGAAGATCTACCCTCGGCTATATCTTGCACGTGAGGTGCCAAAGATCTATCTAAGAGCTGTTTCTCTCTAATCAACTGACCTGGAGTAGGTCTAACCTGAAGCTCGGCTACCAAGCCACCATCTCCGGACAAACTCAATCTAGCAAACATAGCTCTCAAGTCCACGGCCATCTTCCTACTCAATGCATCGGCCACTACATTGGCCTTACCCGGATGGTACTCAATGGTAAGATCATAGTCTTTTAACAGCTCTAACCACCTACGTTGTCTGAGATTCAAATCTCGCTGAGTCATAATGTATTTCAAACTCTTGTGGTCGGTGTACATTGTGCATCTCTCACCGTACAAATAGTGCCTCCAAATCTTCAGAGCAAACACAACTGCAGCTAACTCTATGTCATGGGTCGGATAGTTGCGCTCATGGGTCTTCAACTGTCTTGAGGCATAAGCCACTACTCTCCAGTCTTGCATAAGAACACATCCTAGCCCTACATAGGAAGCATCACTGTAGACTACATAGTCCTTCCCGGACTCAGGCTGAATCAAGATCGGTGCTTGGGTTAAAGCTTCTTTCAATTTCTCAAAGGCTCTCTGTCTTGCATCTGTCCACTCAAACTGAACACTCTTCTGAAGTAACTGTGTCAATGGAGTGGCTAATTTAGAGAAACCCTCTACAAACCTCCTATAGTATCCGGCTAAGCCTAGGAAGCTACGTACCTCTGTCACAGATTTCGGTTGCTTCCACTCAACAATGGCTTCAATCTTCTTCGGATCAACTCTAATCCCATCGGCTGACACTACATGCCCTAAGAAGACTACCTCTCGGATCCAGAATTCACACTTGCTGAGCTTCGCATACAACTGATGATCTAGCAAAGTCTTCAAAACAAGTCTCAAGTGTCGGTCATGGTCTTCTTCAGTTCGCGAGTACACCAAGATGTCATCTATAAATACAACCACAAACTGATCTAGATACTGATGAAAGATCCTATTCATCATGTCCATGAAAGCAGCCGGTGCATTAGTCAACCCAAATGGCATGACTAAAAACTCATAATGACCGTACCTAGTCCTAAAGGCCGTCTTCGGTACATCAACCTCTCTTATCTTTAGCTGGTAATAACCCGATCTCAAATCAATCTTCGAAAAGACAGATGCTCCTCTCAACTGATCAAACAAGTCATCAATTCTAGGCAACAAATATTTGTTCTTCATTGTCAACTGATTTAACTGCCTGTAATCTATACACATTCTCATGCTTCCATCTTTCTTCTTCACAAACAAAACTGGTGCACCCCAAGGTGAAGAACTAGGTCGAATAAAACCTCTATCTGTCAATTCTTGCAACTGAGTCTTCAACTCTTTCAATTCTTTCGGTGTCATGCGATACGGAGCAATCGAAACAGGAGCCGAATCAGAATAAGTCTCAATGCTGAACTCTACCTCTCTGTCCGGTGGTAACCCTGGCAATTCTTCTGGAAACACACTAGGAAAATCACATACTGTCCGGATGTCCTGAGGTCTAACCTCACTCATGTTAGGGTTCATCACATACGCTAAGTATGCTTCACACCCCAACTCAACCAATCTCTTAGCCTCTAATACTGAAACCACATTGGACAAGAACTTTACGTTCTCACCCACCACTACAATCTCATAGTCATCTGTGAGCTTCAAAGAAATCCGCTTAGTTTCAAAATCGATCCTAGCTCTATGCTCCATGAGCCAGTCCATACCCAGAATCACATCGAAACCATAGAAAGGAAGCTCCATCATATCCACTGGAAACACATGCCCCTGAACCATCAACGGACACCTTCGGTACATCTTCCTAACTACTACCGTGTCCCCAAAGGAACTAGTAACACTAACTCCTACCTCTAACATCTCACAAGGCAAACTCAAAGACCATGCATGCTCACTCAATATGTAGGAATGTATAGACCCAGAGTCAATCAAAGAAATCAAACCCAAAGACTGTATCGAGAAGTTACCTGCGATCACATCGGTGTCATGCTGATCTCCCCGCTGAGCATAAACTCTGGCCTGACCTCCGCCCTCTGGCTGAACTGCAACTACATGTGCTATGTTCCTCTAACCATCATTCCTTGGCTGGAAGTTTCCTCTACCGCGCCCGCGGCCTCTCTGAAAGTCATTGGCTCTAGTAGGATCCTGAGCTGGTGCCTGTCCCACCTGATGTGGACAGTCGCGCCTAATGTGGTCTCTAGCACCACAACTCCAACAGGAATGGTAATTCCCCCAACACTCGCCGGTGTGGTTCCTCCCGCAAGTAGCACATGTGGGCAACTTTCCACCATCTCTCTGACCCTGATGGCCCCTACCGTGGTTACCGCCACCGCGCCTATGATCAAAATGATGTCTGTTGTCCCGATGCCTCTTGGCATCACCTCTATCAAAGTTGCTGGACCTCTTACCCGAACTAGATCCACCTGACCGCCTGGTCAAACTCAAACTGTGCTCTAAGTCCTTTGCCCTCGAGACCAAGACATCAAAATCAGTGTAGTCTGAAGCTAGTGTATAAGTCTTGATTTCTTCATTCAGTCCATAACGGAAGCGGTTACAACGCTCCACCTCAGTAGGTACAAGCTCAGGTGCATACTGACTCAGTCTGACAAATCGGATCTCATAATCGGTCACAGACATACTCCCCCTGAAGCAAAGCCATAAACTCTCTCTTCCTCTCATCGAGGTATCGCGGACCCAAATACTTCTTCCGGAATGCTGTCTCGAAGAACTCCCAAGTGATCTCAGCCTCATACATCCCCGAAGTAACGGTGACCCACCAAGTGTAGGCATCACCCTGAAGCAGAGACTCAACACATCCCAACTTGCGCTCACCAGTACATCCCATCTGAGCAAGAATACGGACAGTCTTCTCAAACCACAACTCTGACCTCTCCGGAGTAGCACCTCTAAACTCTTCGGCCCCAAGGCCCCGAAGTCTCTCCAAAGGTAATCTGGTGCCCTCACCCTGATGATGAGCTACCTGACCTCCAGCTACTGCAGCCTGGAATGCTCCGGCTATTGCCTAAACCAACGGAGCTAAGTCAATCTCGGCCGGTCCTTGGCCACCTTGACCTCCTTGTGGTCCCTCTCCTTCGGCCCCGGCCTCACCTCCCACTCCCGGTGGAGGAGGTGGTGGTGGTGGAGGTGGTGGAGGAGCTCCAACTCCAACCACTGGCTCTCCCACTTGAGCCTCAACTCTCACAACTGGCTCAACTCTCGGAGCCTCTGCCCGTGGTTCCGATCGAACCATCCTAGGCCTCCCACGTGGTCTCATGCTTTAGCTAGCAAGGTTTAAACTACAACAACAAACAAATAGGATTACGTTAGCCAAAGCAAGGGTCCAATAGTGCTCAAGTACTCCTCTTTCCAAAAATCTTTTTAAATTAAGTAATAGTAGCAATGGGCACACACTCTACACCAGACACGACAATTCATGCATTCAAAGCATCATACGATCAATCAAGCATCAAGGATTCATGGCAAATCATGCATCGAACAACACAAGCATTTAACACATTAAGCTTACTTCACTTATCTGCCCAAGGTCTCGGTAACCCCAGGCTCTGATACCAACAAATGTAAACCCCTCGTCCCGGTCTGGTCGGATGACCTGTCCGAGTGGGCCACACGGGGAAAACCGAAGCGAAACCCAAAGGGTTCCCCCTCGGTTAGCAACCCTATATTTTTTTTTCATTTTTAATCTTGTCACATTCGAACCCCAAACCACATTCAAACAACCAAATTTTAATCTTGACTAAAGGCATCTTAATACCTATGGGTTTTTCTCTTTAAAAAGGCCAACAAGGATCAAACAGTGCAGTTTCAAGCAAAGGTTTCGAAACGTCCCCAAAAGGTTTCGAAACTTAGACTGGCAGTAAGGTCTGGAACCCAGTTTTCTGCAAAGGTTTCGAAACCTTACCCATGGTTTCGAAACCCTCTTCCATGGTTTCGAAACCTTCCTCAAAGGTTTCGAAACTTAGGCCGGCAGTGAGGTCTGGAATCCCAGATGTTGCAAAGGTTTCGAAACCTTCCTCAAAGGTTTCAAAACTTAGGCTGGCAGTAAGGTCTGGAAGCCCAGATTTCTGTAAAGGTTTCGAAACCTTACCCATGGTTTCGAAACCATTGTGCAGGGGATCACTTACTGCTCAACTCTAAAGACTTCCTAGGGAAAAAGAACACTAAGATCATGCATAGACATACATAAGAGCTTACGAAGGACCAAAGGCATGAATTAACACTCGTAAGACTTGCACATACTAACATTTAAGCAATCATACATGAACCATAGGTAGCAATCAACATGAGTCAAGGCATTCAAACATGACATTCCAACAAAAGAGCAAATTCAGCATTTAAGGTCATACATGAAAGCTCAAAGGGCCCAAATGGCACAATTCAACACAAGAGGTTTGCACTCAACACATAGCAACTTAGACTTTCTAAAGCATGCCATCATACACACCAACATTCATCAAAGTATTACATGCTTACAATCCATAATCAATCCAAAACAACAATATATCAATGAGTCATATAAAGCTCATACAAAAACCCTTGCCACATTGCTAGCTAATACAAAATTCGATAACCGTACTTGAGCCACAAACTTGGAAAGCCCTTCTTGCCTTGCCTCGAGCTAACACCACGCTAATGATCTGCATTGTTGAACATTGAGAGCGTAAGCTAATAGCTTAGTGAGGGTGATCTAAAACGAAAAACATCAACAATGCAGGGTTCAAGCATGTAAATCCTAATCTCACATACAACCTACAATTGTATATAATTGAGTAGACCTAGCTAGTCTTTCAAGTGACATATATGGTTTCTCGATCCTACCAAGCTCAATTATCAATATCAACATCATATAGCAACACCATATATCACCAACATATATCATCATCACATATAACAATGTATGAACAAGTTAATTGGCCACTTTAATTACCCCGATTATGCGGATTTAAACCTCAACAACACTTTACCTCGGTGGGATTACACTCATCACCGGACCTTGCATGTGCGGGATTCCACTCATCGCCACATGCCCTACGGATGGGATTCCACTCATCATCCCGTAGAAATGTATAAAAAGCTTCCGGTGGAATGTTACATCACCGTACTCCTCCTTGATGACTTAACGCCATCAAGGCCACGTACGTTTTGACTCAATTTGTGTGCACACTATCCTAATGATCGATCATTTACAACCGGTAATTATTTTAGTGCCAATTATCATCATCAATCACATATCATCAACCACACTCATGCTCATCACATATATCCACATCATGATATATATACATGCACCATATAATCACAAGTACAAGAGCATAGTCATTAAGCACATTGGCATTTAAGGAAAACAAGACTAAATTAACTACTTGGATTATAAGGAAGTGGCCTACCAAGCACACTTTACACACACACACTACTCATGCTCGAACCAAACTTTAAAACAAGTTAAGACCACTCACCTCCCTTCCTTAGCAATTCGAACCAATCCTCCTACGAACCCGGATTCGGTCCCAAAGCCTCCTCAACATTTCCTCTTGCTTCTAGTCAAACAAAACACATACATTACTTCCCAATTCAATGCTAAACTCAACCATCAACTTACTTTGCAAACACAACCCAATTTCCACAATTTCCCAAACCACCTAATATCTCAAAAACCCAATTTTCGTACTCCAACAACCATTGGCTGAAACACCCATTTCCAAACACCCAAATGACTTCCAAAACATCCCAAATCACCCTCCTAACATACGTAGACCATAAGCCCTTCAATTTCAACATAAAACCCACCAAAAACCAAAGTTTTAATACCTTAAAATCTACCTCATGAACATGCTACGAATTTTCACCCAAATTCAACCAATTTGATATATGTTACACCTTTTAACAAGATTAACTAAAACCCCAACTCAATTTATCAAAACCAATTGGAAAACCCCCTTAAAAACCCAAACTTTAATATAAACCCTAATTTTCAAAACCCCATGTTTTTGAAATCCAAGACCATAGTTAGGTAGAGGGTAAAGAGGAGGTTAAGAAAACGTAATTACCTTTGAAAAACACCTTTAATTGAAGGAGATAATGGATGGAATAGTAACCAAGGTTTGAATAAGCTTTGAAAATGGTGGGAGGGCTTCCAACGTTTGGAAGAAAGGAAATGGGAAAAGGGAAGACAACTTTTCCCATAAAGTGGTCTTGCTTTTTAAATTTGGGTCAAATTGCAACATAGGTCACTCCCTTCTTATTAAAGCTCAATTAGGTCATTATTTGAAGCTGGATTGTTTTAATTAAATTTTATTTGACTCGAACTACAACCCGGTTAACTCCTAGGCCCAAAACACGGGTGTTACAGACTCCACCGATGATGAACAAGCCAATCTTTGCCTTATGGCCATCGAAGAAGATTCAAGGGTAACTTCTAATTTATCTACTTCATGTTCTTACTCTTTTGATGAATTACAAGATGCCTACGATGATTTGGTTTTAGATTTTAAAAGCCACATTTTGAAAAACAATAAATTGATTTCAAAGTTAAAAATTCAAAATGATTTGCTTTCTAAAACCAAACTTGAACTTGAAGCAAAACTTGAAGAGTTTGAATTAAAATGTTTTGATTTACAAAAATTGCTTCAAAATGTTCAAGAAGAAAAAGATTTGATTTCCAAAGAGCTTGAAAAGAAAAACAATTTTGGAAAATCAAATTTTTATGTTAGACAATCTAGTGCCCCTAGATTTATTAAAGGAAAATGTTTTAGAAGTATTTAGGTCCCAAAAGGACTTAGTACTTCAATTAAAAAGGATGACATTGAAAAATGGATTCCTAAGGGGACTAAAATTTGTGCAACTAACGTTTATGGATCCAAAGCAATTTGGATACCAAAAATTACTTGATTGTCTTTTGCTAGGTGTGATGGAGATGTTCAACAAGTCAAACATTGAGGGGGAGCTCCATGCACACAAGGAAGAACACTTGAAGAAGGAAAGCTTCACATCCTCCCTTGGGTTCAAGTGTTGGTAAAATTTCTAGTTGTTTTGAATTAATTTGTCTTATTTTCATTTTATTCAACTAGATGATCATATATGTTGAACTAACATTTTTTATGATGCTTTGAGTAAGGGGGAGCCCTTTTTAAACCAAATTCTTATTTTTGTCAAAGTTTTTACCTCTATTGTTATTTTGAACTTAATGTTTTAAATTCTTTTTTATATAACAAAAAGAGGGAGAAATGGTTTGAAAAATTGAATTTTCAAATGAATAAGGGGGGCTTTATTTGAATTAAAATTTTAATCTCTTATTCAGATTTTTAAAGTTAAAGGGGGAGAATCCCAAACAATTTTTCAAGTAAGTTATATTATATCAAAACGGGGGAGATTGTAGAACTAATGATTTGATATAATAATTGAAAAATGTTTTGGACTGATTTAAAAAGTATTTAAAACATTTCTAAAGTCCAAACAACTTGAAATTATGTTTAGGGAAGTTTTTAAAAAGGGTTTTTCATGTTTTTGAAAGCCAATCTAAACAAAACTGTCCAGGTGTTTCGAAACACCTTAGGGCGTTTCGAAACAGGGGATTCCAGTGGCAAAATCATTTCGATACTCGTATCAAAACGGGCTTTCCTTGGACAGGATTTTTGCCCAGCGTTTCGAAACGGGCTAGGCCGTTTCGATACGCCTACGTGGCATTGACCACAACGGTCATAAACCCCAACGGCTCTTTCCCAACCAACTTTCAAATGCAGCGTTTCGATACGGGCCTATAGCGTTTCGATACGCGTTTCGAAACGACAAGGGGGTGTTCCGAAACAGGTACCCTGACAGACTACAACGGCTCTTTCTACATTGAGAGTGTTTCGAAACGGCTTCGAGCGTTTCGAAACGGTGAGCTGCAGAACTGCATTTATGGTGGGAATTAAAGTCCTCAACGGCTCAAATATGATCCCAACGGCTAGTAACGGCTACAAACTCATTTGGGAGTATAATAGAGACCTCCAAGCATCAAGAGAAGGCTAATGCTCATATTGTCAAACATCAAATGATCAAAGATTGTCTTAGAGCTTAAATTGTCATTTATTGTATAGACAAACACTAGTGAGCCAAAATTGTCAAATTTGCTCAAGTGTTTTAGGTTTTGGGTGAGTGCTTAATTGTGCAAACAAACACCTATTAGAGGGTTTTAAGTTTGCTTTTATTGTCTCTTTGTAAAGAGGGTTTTGATCAAGGCTTTGGGTAGAAGCTTGATCGTGTATAAGGGTTTCCTCCTAATCCTAGAAAAGGGGACGAATCAATAGTGGATTGATTGAGAAATCCTTAGTGGGGAGCTAAGGTAGTGGATGTAGACCTTGGTTAGAAGGTTGAACCACTATAATTCATTGTGTCTTTATCCTTTTAGCTTCCTAAACCCTTCCACCCAAAAATCCATCTCTCCACCACTTGGTGAGCTAAATTGGTTCATCGAATCGAGCCTCTTAAATCTCAACAATGTGTTTTGCATTTGTTGAATACATGAGATAGTTAGAAGGAACAAACGGTTTTCAAAAGGTATTTTGCTTTGAAATGATCATCAAGCATGAGGAAAGTATGTTGTGAAGTGGAAGTGTTTTCCAAGGAATTTGAGTTTAACTTTGCATGTGGTGTTCATGTATGGAAAGTTTTAAATGATAGTATTTGCAAGAATGTGTTTTGGGGTGTGTTGTTTTGCTTTTCAAGGTTAAAGGTTGGTTTCATGTTGAGCAATGCATGATTTAAAGCAATGTTGTTTCAAAGGAAGTTTTCCACCAATGCTTTGGTTTGTTGAATTGTAACTACATTTAAAAGGGTTTTATGGTTCGCTGCATTGATGGTGTTTTGGTTTTGAGCATCCCTCACTAAGCATTATGTGCTTACGCTCCTTTTTGTCCATCAATGCATATTTTTGAAGTTGGGACAGCGAGAAGCAAGGGATTCAAGAAGAGCTCCACTTGAGAAGTATGTCTTGGTTTATAGCTATAGATAATAAAGGCAATGGGGGGAAGAGTCTTTTATATTGATGTGTAATGAGATTGTGAATGTTGACCATGTTCGGTTTATGGTTTGAACTTTGTTGTTGATCGCTTTGCCATACTTGAATCATCTTCTTCATAATTTGATATGTTATGCTCTTTGTTTAAAAGCAAGATCATGTGTTGGATGTGTTGAATGAGTTGGTGCACCTAAGGTTGATTTGTATCTAGTTTTTAATGCAATTGGGTAGTTATGATGCTTGGCATGTTGTTGATATGTTGAGGAATGGTTTAAAGTATGTTTGTTGGTGTTTGGATGTGTAAAACCAGAATTTTCTGCTGTTTTTGGGCAGGGTGTATCGAAACACCCTTGGCAGTTTCGAAACGGGTGCATGAAATGGCCTGGGCGTTTCGAAACGGCTAGAGGTGTTTCGAAACACTTTGGCCACCGGAGGTGTCCGTTTTTGAACTAGTTTCGGAACATACCCGCGTTTCGAAACGGTCAACATCGTTTCGATACGGGCATACGACACAGGTGTTTCTATACGGGTGTCAGTGTTTCGAAACGGGTGACCGTTGGACAGCTTTTGCATGCTTTACATTTTAGTCCTGAAAGTTGTAATTGCAATTGCTTGAGCTTGAGATGTCTTTTTAAGCTGAAATTTGGTACAGAGGCTTGTAATATGATTAATTGAGGTTTGGTAAAACTAAAATCTTGGAAGTCCTTTTATTTTCCAAAATTTACATTTTGGTCCCTAAAAGTGTATTTCTTGCAATTAAGTCCTTAAACGTTTTCGATCGCTGTGTTTTTCTCTTCCGAGGTTCTTGGGCTTTCACATAGGTTTATTGCGCATCTAGAGAAGTTTAAAGAAAAAGAAAAAAATGGTCGTAAATCAAGGTTGACTTTCGGATTGACTTTGGTTTTCCCCGTGTGATCTTTGTAGTTCGGGTCTAGCGTCTAGGCCGGGCTAAGGGGTTACATTTGGTGGTATCAGAGCTAAGTTGTGAATATTTGGGGAGATGGTAAGTTGTTTTAGTAAGTGTTGGATGTTTATTCTGATGTGTGGTTGAAAGTTTGTTGAAAGTACGTTTCTGAGTGAATTGTTGATGTTTTTATCGTGCTTTTTGGTTATGAATCTTCTGTGAGCTAATGTGAACATGTGATGGTGATATGCTGGTGTTGTGAGTTGATTTTCTGAATGATGAAAATGTGATGGGTATGATATGTTGATATTATGCTGTTGCGGGTGAATGTTGTTTGATGAGAGCATGATTGAGGTTTGCTGTTGATATACTCTATGTTGTGATATCCATGTTTTATTGATTGATATGTCGTATATAAGGGGAGAATTCGGGATACACATTGCCTTATTATTATAGCTATTGTGTTATGTTGGAGTTGGAGTCTTGAATCCTTGCTTGAAGTTGGCCTGATCGTTTTGTTTGTTTTGTTATCATTGCTTGTTGTTAATAGCACGATAGAATCGATGAAAGAATGGAAGTTGGGTGAGATGGTTGCTGCTTTAGAGCAGGTTGTTAAGGCGTGGAATTCACCTTTTGGTGGAGGTGTTTCGTTTCAGTCTACAGTGCCTGGAGTTGAGGTAGTAAGGTAGGAGGAGGAAGCTGGTTATGTGATGAAGAGTTCATCACCTATGGATCAGGAGGTGTCGAGAACATCTCAGGCCGTGGTGAAAGTGAGGCCTGTAGACGTGCCGACTGAGGGACACGCGAGTTTGTCAAAACAGCATTTATATAATTTGGGAGCTGTGGAGTATCATGGTTCGACACCTGAGGTGTTCGAGGCCTGGTTAGCCAGTATAATTCTAATTTTGGATCAGGAAGGGTGTGACTACGCCTGTAAGCTGGGAAGTGTTGTCTCGTTGATGTTGGAGGGTGCTTGTGCTTGGTGGACATCTATGGCGATGGCAACGAACATCCACGAAATAGACTAGGAGTTCTTTGTGTCCGCCTTTAATGGAAGATACCTTGGAGAGAAGTTCTCAAGGGTTAAGCAACATGGGGGTGTGGCTTCAGATTATGAAGGTGAGAAAAGTTTAAGCAAAAGAGCTGTGGGTACTGACCTCGAGAGCGGTCAGCGTAAGAGGCTACGTGATGGAAGGGTTTGCTTGAATCGAAGTCTGGGTAGTAGTGCAGATGTGGGTCAAATGCTACATGATCAAGGAGTGGTAGCTCGGTTGCCGATGTGTGACCGTTGCGGAAGGTGTCATGTTGGAGGTTGTTGGGGTGTGGGAGTTTGTTGGAACTGTGGTTCTAAGGAGCATGTGAAGCGAAATTGTCCTCAAGTGGTGAGATCAACTTCAGTAGGTGCAAAAGGGTCTCAGAAAAGTCATGGGCACGGCCGAGACAGAGTTCGGAGGTGGCAAGAAAGGCAGGTAGGTGTGAGGAGCTTGGGGGATAGATCTTGTTGGAATTGTGGGTCTGTTGGACATTTGAGACGAAATTGTTTGGAGTTGGCTCGGGGTAGTCAGGGTTCTTTACCGCAGGGAGATGGTGATGACCTTAAAGTGTTGGTTGATGCTGCGGCGGTACGGCTAGAGAATGATGGTTCTGCGGGGAAGAGAGTTTGTCTGTTGGAGCTCCGGGGCAATGAGGTGATTACAGGTAACCTTGTTAAATAATCTTTGCCCTAGTTATCTTTGTTTGGTTTCGGTTTGGATTTCCTTGCGTAGTGGGTATGGTCTTATAGCTAGTAAGTTTGGGGCAGTAGCCGGTGTTGTTTTGAAAACAACTTTAGTGTGAGAAGGGTATTAGTGGAGTATTTTGTAGCTAGCAGATTGTTAGAAGGGTAGAGCTGGACAAGTTAGAAGTGAGGTAAGAGGTTGTTCTTAGACGGATTCTGTGGATGCTATTGGTGGGTATGAACCGACATACATGCACAGTTAAAACCATTTGTTATATACTATACTATATAGATATATGTTGGTACATGCATACATGCGACATGACATTAGAGGTTTTGCATACATGTACACAGGCATTGATAGGGCATATTGGTGACCATGCATACGAACGTTCACACTTGCTAATAGCTAGTTGGGTCTGTTAGTGTTGTGGTAGGATCAGGTTGGATGGTGGATTTTAAGAGTTGTTTTGGTGCTAGGAGAATGTTAGAAGTAATGGAGGGTAGTAAGCGAGTTGTCAGTAATAGCGAGTGCGATCTAGCATGTTGGCCGAGGGAAAGTGTTTTGGTGCTTAAGGAGTTTAGCGGTGTGGTGGTGAGGAGATTACCGGTTGAAGTTAGAATCGGTCAAGGTGGTTGTGAATAGCTGATAGATGTGGTAGTTTCTTTGTGTTAAGTGATGTGGTGGGTTAGTGGATGTGTTTCCAGAGTGCTGAGGTGTCTTGGTGTTGATGTTTGCGATAGGAGGGTCGTTTTTGTAGGTGATGGTTTGTAGCAACCTTCGAGGAGTTGAGAGGGTTGTATTGAGGGTTGTAGAAAAGGTTTGGCCTGGAATGAGTAGAGGTTTCGTAATCTTAATATGTTTGTATAGAATGGGTGGTAACCAGGTAAGGTTAGTGTTATGGTCAAAGCTTGAAGTGGAAAAGCAATGTAAGTTCAAGGGCCATTGTTGGTTGGTCAGGTTCTTGTGAGAAGTGGTTTGCTAGTCGTGTATAAGTAAATCTTTTCTAAGTCAGCTAGTGGTACGTGGAACAGCTGGCGGAGTTAAGGTTGGAGTCTTGTGACGTGCATTTCGAATGTTGTGTGAGTAGTTTTGGTGAGTCGTTATGGTAGTGATAGTGGCGGATGTGAAGGAATGTCATCAATACGTTGAGAAGTTTGAGTAAGCAGTTGATGCTTAAGAAATTTTTGCTTGATGTGGTAATCTTTGTAAGAAGCTGAGCAGTTTTACAAGGGGTTTTGGAAGCAGTGAAGGTTGTGGGTCACATGGTGACTGAAACTGGATGGGTTGGTGTCACCGTGTGTGCGAGTTTTGGGAGTTATGAGATAAGGCGGAGTATGTTGTAAAGATTTGAAGGTTCTTCGGGTTGCTGGGGCTATGTCCAGTTTGGAAGTATGAAAGGCTAAGCTGAGGTTAACATCTGAGTGTTCTGGAAGTTTTGAACAGTATGTAGTGGTGTTGGGTTTGGTTATAGTGTAAGTTTGATTTGAGGAGGAGTTGATTTTTGTGGTGTTTTGGGTGGAGGGTGTTCAGTGGTGGTTAAGTCTCCTGTGTTACATTGTGTGTTGCTTTGGGAAGTTGGTATCGTGCTCTTTTCGCAGGTTGAAATTTCGAGGTTGAAATTTCGAGGACGAAATTTCCTAAGAGGGGGAGAGTTGTAACACCCCAATTTTGGGCTTAGAAGTTTAAGGTCTGAACCGGACCGGTTTGATTTTTGGTTCGAATATAAAAGGAGGTTTTAAGGAAAGTCTAGTTCGGGATGCTTTAAAAATATGGAAAAATATCTAAAAATCCTCTTTTAATATATATAAGAGAGTGGTGAAATCAATTTTACAAAATAATGTTTGGAAGTGCAACATTTTTAAATAGTGACTAAAATGCGATTTTTGAAAAGTTCAGTGGTGACTGTTTTGTAGGGATTGAAACTTTGAATCTTTAAGGAGCTAATTTAAACAAGAATGATTTCTCCAGATTTTTCTTAAATTTAAGTGATTTAATTAATGTTTTAGTTAATTAGGTGAGAGAAACTACCTTTTGATTAAATCATAACTAACTTTTCTTAAAACTTTCTCATCTCATTTTCTCTCAAAATTCTCTCATCCAAACACTTTTCTCCAGCATCTTTTCCATTGATTTTCAATTCAATGGATGAGGATTCAATCAACAATTAATTCCTAATCCTTTCTACATCAAATCCTTTTGATTTGCTTATTGGATTTTCAAGAAAATTGTCTCTAATCAAGGAGAAATCTACATTTAGAGGTAAGGTTGTTCTTCTCCTCTAAATACTCAGTTCTTTACTGAAATTCCCAAGTTATCAATCCTTAATTTAAGTTTTATAAATGGTTTTAATGATATGAACTTGATTTTGGCTTAAAACTCAAGATTTGGAAGAAATCTTGAAGAATTTCGTGGTGTTTGTTTGGGCTCTGTTTTGAGATGATTATTAAATGTATTTTGGATGTCTAATGATGTGTAAATGAGGTTTGATCAATGCAATCCCGAATAGTTTATGTTTTCTAAGTTTTTGCTTATGAAAATGGTGGTTTTTGGGTGATCTTGGTGTTCTGTTAATGTTGGAGGTATAAGGACGAGTTTAGGTTCATTTTAGATGTTAATTGCTGTTTAGAAATGGTTAGAAGTGATGGATCTTGGCTAGGTTATGTTTTGGAAGAGTTTGGAGGTGATTTCGGTTGTGTTTGGTAGCCGAAATGTTGGGTTTATGTAGAGCAGCGAGTTTAGGTGTGTTGCTGGTGATTTTAATGCATGATGATGCATTAATCCGCTGTTGTTATGTGTTTAAAACAGGGGAGAATGACCCGGAAGCAATAGAGGTGGCGTTGGAGGTTTCGGATGATTGGAAGGCTTGTCGGCTAGCATAGTTTTGTGTATCGGTGAGTGGAAAAGAGTTTCCAGCTTTGAAACATTTTGGACGAGGTTTTGGGAGCTTAGTTTAAGTCTAAACAACTTAGCTAAGCTCAAGAGTAAGTAAATGGAATTTCTCTCATGGTTTGTGCTATGATTTGGTTTTAAATGCACTTGGGGTGGTTGTGTTTTAATTACTGTTTTTAAGCATGTTTAGACATGGTTTAATGTTGGTTTATTAATGCCATTATGATAAAGATGCACTAGGTAAGTGATCTTTGGCTTGCATGTGTTGAATGCATATGATTTTAAGCATGTGGTGCTTGTGGAAATGGCATTGTAGTTATGCTTGTAAAAACAATGGATTAAGGTGGTAAAATGGTTATATTGGCAAGTGATGTAAGTGGTTTTTGGTTACTTTAAACGGATATAGTTAGACGGCTATAGGATTGGGTGCACCGTGAATAAAGTCGCCTTGGATGTTGAGGGGTTGTAATTGTACCGTAAACTCCATCCAAGTATCCTAACGGGAAAGGTAAGATCACAATGGTGGTTAAAAGTCTGTGTGTGGATTTTGTTAAGATCATAACAGTGGTTAAAAGTCCGTGTGAGGATCTTGTTAAGGTCACAACGGTGGTTGAAAGTCCGTCTGTGGATCTTGTTAAGGTCACAACGGTGGTTAAAAGTCCGTTTGTGGATCTTGTGTTATGTGTCTCGTACTCTCGTTAGTAGATTATACAACTACCGATGAGTGATGTTGAGGGGTTGAGATTGTACCATTAAACACCATCACGGGTGTTGAGGGGTTGTGATTGTACCGTTAAACTCCACCTTATGTTGTTTGGTAGTGTGTATGAAGTGTGTGGGACAACGCTTGTAATCCACGTATCCGATTGTGTCTTGTGTTGTGATGGTTTGTGATTTATCGCTTGAAAGCCAATATAATGTATTTGAATGAAATGAAGCGAGAGATGCTTGAAAATGATGCAAGGTTGCATAGGAATATGTAAATGGTGCAAGAATGCATGTGATACTTGTTAAGCATGAGCAAGTGTATATCTTCTATTGTGAATGGTGCATATGTGCATAGAATCTCTTTAGTGCATTGAAGTCTTGTGAAGGCTTGTTTAAAAAGGCATGTAATGCAAATATTGATTTTGTAGTTCATGTGTTTTGCATTTGTTGAATTCATGAGATAGTTAGAAGGAACAAATGGTTTTCAAAAGGTATTTTGCTTTGAAATGATCATCAAGCATGAGGAAAGTATGTTGTGGAGTGGAAGTGTTTTCCAAGGAATTTGAGTTTAACTTTGCATGTGGTGTTCATGTATGGAAAGGTTTAAATGATAGTATTTGCAAGAATGTGTTTTGGGGTGTGTTGTTTTGCTTTTCAAGGTTAAAGGTTGGTTTCATGTTGAGCAATGCATGATTTAAAGCAATGTTGTTTCAAAGGAAGTTTTCCACCAATGCTTTGGTTTGTTGAATTGTAACTACATTTAAAAGGGTTTTATGGTTCGCTGCATTGATGGTGTTTTGGTTTTGAGCATCCCTCATTAAGCATTATGTGCTTACGCTCCTTTTTGTCCATCAATGCATATTTTTGAAGTTGGGACAGCGAGAAGCAAGGGATTCAAGAAGAGCTCCACTTGAGAAGTATGTCTTGGTTTATAGCTATAGATAATAAAGGCAATGGGGGGAAGAGTCTTTTATATTGATGTGTAATGAGATTGTGAATGTTGACCATGTTCGGTTTATGGTTTGAACTTTGTTGTTGATCGCTTTGCCATACTTGAATCATCTTCTTCATAATTTGATATGTTATACTCTTTGTTTAAAAGCAAGATCATGTGTTGGATGTGTTGAATGAGTTGGTGCACCTAAGGTTGATTTGTATCTAGTTTTTAATGCAATTTGGTAGTTATGATGCTTGGCATGTTGTTGATATGTTGAGGAATGGTTTAAAGTATGTTTGTTGGTGTTTGGATGTGTAAAACCATAATTTTCTGCTGTTTTTGGGCAGGGTGTATCGAAACACCCTTGGCTGTTTCAAAACGGGTGCATGAAATGGCCTGGGCGTTTCGAAACGGCTAAAGGTGTTTCGAAACACTTTGGCCACCGGAGGTGTCCGTTTTTGAACTAGTTTCGGAACATACCCGCGTTTCGAAACGGTCAACACTATTTCGATACGGGCATACGACACAGGTGTTTCTATACGGGTGTCAGTGTTTCGAAACGGGTGACCGTTGGACAGCTTTTGCATGCTTTACATTTTAGTCCTGAAAGTTGTAATTGCAATTGCTTGAGCTTGAGATGTATTTTTAAGCTGAAATTTGGCAGAGAGGCTTGTAATATGATTAATTGAGGTTTGGTAAAACTAAAACTTTGGAAGTCCTTTTATTTTCTAAAATTTACATTTTGGTCCCTAAAAGTGTATTTCTTGCAATTGAGTCCTTAAACATTTCCGATCGCTGTGTTTTTCTCTTCCGAGGTTCTTGGGCTTTCACATAGGTTTAATGCGCATCTAGAGAAGTTTAAAAAAAAGGGTCGTAAATCAATGTTGACTTTCGAGTTGACTTTGGTTTTCCCCGTGTGATCTTCGTAGTTCGGGTCTAGCGTCTAGGTCGTGTTAAGGGGGTTACATTGCCCATTGCCAATCTAATCAGTGCATTGTGCTTGTTGATTTACTTTTAGTGACCCTGCACAATTTTAAATAACTGAGATGATGTTCTATTCTCAATTAGAAATAAAAACAATATGATTATTTCTTTCTTTTTTTATTGAATTTTTTTAGTTCGTGGTTATAATTTCAGCTTTTCTATATATAGATCATGAATACTCAAATTTAATTTTTAATTTAATAATTTATTATTTCAAAATATTCCAAGAAGGTTACAATTAAAACCTGACTAGTTTGCCCGATATCTAGATATTTTTTATTTGGAATTCATAATAATACAATATAACGAGTGCAAATAATATTACAATTACGGTAAATATTTTTCTTGATGAGCTTTCTTTAAGTGCAATTAAAAGTGGGGTTTAATTTTTAAATTAATTAGACTCTAATATTAAACATAAAAAATCGAGGGTTGATGTTTAATTTTACTAATTTTAAAATTGATGTACAATAAATCCCAAATCTAAATCTCTTTGAAACTAAATATGTCTTACCATCGCAACTACCGTTTATTAATATATTTGTAATTAAAAAAACAAATATCTATAAATCTGGAATGGTACTCTGATATAGGCTAATTCTAATATAGAAACAAAGCATCTACGAGTACAATCAGGGGTGAAACTATAAATTTACAAAAGGTGACCAAAGTTAAATTTAAAAAGCTAAAAATTTATAAAGGGGACAAAATGAAATTAAAAATTTTGAGGGGGTGATATTAAGATTTTACAAACTTTGAAAGGATTGAAGAGGTAATTTTACCCTTTTCTAAAAATATCTATCTTATTCCTAATGGAAAAAAGTTGGCGAGGACCAAACCCCTATGTTCCGCCCCTGAGTACAATACCATCTACATTACTTATTACTCACATGTTTTGTATACCAGTCATATCTTAAATATGTCTAAATCAATATAAGAAAAAATACGTATACGGCCATTCATCAATCTCCGGGTGATACTTAACTTTCTAAAATTATAAGTAGACCTCCTTTAATATTCTCAAAAATAACATGATCAAAAGATACTAACTTAACAGAAAGTGCTGATTTGATAGAATGACATATTAATAAAAATAATAATTTTATAAAATTATATGTTATATATAATTATTTGTTTGTTGATGTGTCATTCTAGGAAGTCATTTTAAGTTGTTTATCATTAGTTGACTAACAATTTTTATATACGAAAAAACTGATTTGACTCAAAATAAAACGATAGAAATATTTTTTGACATTATGCCAAAAATTAAAAACTATACAAATAAACTACAAAACCTTTCTCTACCTCCAAACTCATTCTTAAACCGTTATTATGGGCAGATGTACATGAGAATTATAGAGTATAATTGATCCTACTAAAATTTTCTAAACTTGTTACAAAGTATGAAAAGTTAAAATTTATCATAAGAAATATTAAAAATTCTACTCGATTTGGTGGGATATAAGATCAACAACACTTTGGTACGAGAGTTTTTCGCACCCCACATTCTACAACATAAAAATATTGGATCCGCCAATTACCGTTATCTCAATCTCCTTCCACCTTAAAATCACTATATAACTATCGACCCGCCAAATAAAGCGTCTCTAACCTCCATATCATCCCTATTGTATTAAAATATTATATAAAAATCTTTCTATGCCATTTTAATTAAATAATAATATAGTGTTGATTTTTTTTGCTCGGCAAACATGTATGATTTATTAAAGAATGTCTCATACATAACCAACATTCCCCCAAGCCTCGTTAAAAGAGTACTCAGGGTAATGTACCAAACTAGGCAATCGACACGATATCAAGTCAAAATATACATGAACCCAAGGATGTCACACGATTACCGGTCATCCCACCCTTTGAAACCAGCTCGTGCGATCAACTCCACTCTTCGCAAGCACGTCTGCAAGTTTATTCGCCTCACGGTACACATGGTGAAAACAAACATCTCCTAATGCAGTACACGCTTCATCGATTCGCCTCATCCAACGCCAATACTTCCACGGTCTCTTTTCATTGTGAAGCACCCATGCAATCACCGTCGTCGAATCCGACTCAACCACCAACGGAGAAGACAATCTCTCCGAACTAACCATCAACTCTAACGCAAAGCAAATCGCTTGTACCTCCGCCTCATTTGAATCCGCAGTACCAATCGGTCCTGAAAATAACGCCAAAATTTGTCCCGACGCATTACGCAAAACATCACCACATCCAGCCTTACCCGGTTTCCCCCGTGCTGCTCCATCAACATTAAATTTCAAGGTCCCCTCTAGCGGCAATTCTCAACTCACTTGCCTTCGTGTCTCTACAACATGTGACCGAACTTCACAATTCCATGGGCTGTCCCACCATGCCGACTCCATTATTTCCCTCGGTTGAAGACTCAATCTCACCCAAAACAACGAGCGTAGCTTCACCAAAAAAACTATTGTCCCCGGCTCCATCCTTTTACCATTAAAAATGCATGCATTCCTTGCCAACCATAAGGACCACGCCACTGCCGCACAAGAAGACAACCACCAATCACGGAAAACAACCTTTGAATATGCAATCAAAACAATGCTCTAAAGCCCCCCAAAATCTCGCGGTTGCACGAACACCACCTGCCACCATCGGAAAAATTGCTGCCACACATCCCACGCGATAGGGCATCTAAACAAAACATGATCCAGTGTTTCCACTACTGCCCGACACCAACAGCAACACATCGATCGCGTTCTCCCCTAACGGCACACCACGCGTATGCAACATTGCCATAGTCGGCAGCCAATCCACCTTTGCAAACCACATAAAGTATTTCACCTTTGGCGGTATAAGCAACTTTCAAATCGTAGCCAACTCCGCCCTCACCTCAAGACCAAACGATTGCATCAACCTATACAAAACAGCAACCGAAAACTCCCCTGTATGTGATGGCATCCAAATTAATCGATCCACAAATTCATTACAAATCCTGTACCCCCACACGCAATTCCTCAATTCGGATACTTGCACCACCTCAAACGACCTCAAATTTCTACCAAAAAAAGTGGACCATTTGTCATGATCGAAGCTCCCCTCAATCGCATAGTGCTTCACCATTGCCCTTTTGTCAATCGCCAATCGAAACAATCGCGAAAACATCCTCTTCAATGTCTCCTCGGTACACCACACATCTTGCCAAAATAAAATTTGGTCCCCTGCCCCTAGTTTCCACCGAAACAGCGATGGACCCATAAAACGCCCCACTTCCACCTCGTCTTGTACTTCAATAATTTGTTTCCATACCCTCGACATATGCCTTACACCTACTGAGTTTGGTTTCCAACGTGCCGCATTACAACCATATTTAACTTCAATTATTTGTCGCCACAAGGAATCCTCCGACATGGAATACCTCCATCGTCATTTAGCTAATAGCGCTAAGTTCCGCGCACGTAAATCCACCACGCCCAGCCCCCTAAAACGCCTAGCCGACACGCGATGGACCAATTCACTCTGCTCATCTTCAATTTTGTATCCGAGCCTCCCCAAAGAAATCAGCGTCTAATCCTATCAATCTTTGTAATTACACTGCGCGGCACTAAGAACAGTCCCATGTAATACAACGGCAACGCCGACAAAACGGAATTAAGCAACAATAATCTACTCGCCAGTGACAATGCATCACGTTTCCAGCCCGTTAGACACTTCTTGAACCGTTGAATTAATGGTTCCCACATCTGTAGGCTTCTCAGATTCACTCCCAACGGCAGTCCCAAGTAAGTTATAGGTAATTCGACACAATCACAACCTAGGATACTAGCAACATTACGCAATGTATTCTCCTCCACACCTACCCCATATAATTTTGATTTTGTATAATTAATTTCCAGCCTAGATGCATATTCGAAGCATGTCAGAATATGTTTCAAGTTCCAAGCAACACTTACCTCTGCTAGAAAAAACAACATCATATCGTCCGCGAATTGCAAGTGTGACACCTCACACCCATTCGCCACCTTCACCCCTCGAATCATCTCCAGTTCCTTGGCATTCCTCAAAAATTGATGCAACATTTCAGCCACTATCACAAAAAGCAAGGGCGACAATGGATCCCCCTGCCTCAACCCACGTTGCATCGCAAATTCCTTCGTCGGCGACCCATTGACAAGCACGGACAACCTCGTTGTACTAATACATTCACGAACCCAAGCACACCATACTGCCCCAAATCCCATCCGCTGTATTACTAGTTCTAGGCAATCCCACTTGATGCAATCATAGGCCTTGGCAAAGTCTAGTTTTAAGATTAAACCCCCATCACCGAATTGCTTCCTCTGTAGCGAGTGTATTATTTCATTCGCAAGCAAAATTCCATCTAATATTTGTCGCCCACGGACAAATGCTGATTGTACATCGCTAATTAACTTCGGCAACACACTTTGTAATCGTTTCGCCATACATTTGGCCAAGATTTTGTACAAAGAATTGAGCAAACGAATTGGTCGATAGTCCCCTACCTCTCTTGGATTAGCCTTCTTCGAAATTAAAACCACAAAAGTAGAGTTCACACCCTTCGGTAAGCTACTCGATCTCTGAAAATTGTGAATGAACTTGAGCACGTCATGTTTGAGAAAGGACCACCCCTTTCGATAAAAATCGAATGTGAAGCCGTCCGGACCGGGCGCTTTAGCTCCGTCACTCATCCAAATCACCTCCTTAACCTCTCCCTCCGTAAAATCCACTTCCAAACTCGCCGCCTCAAATTCACATAAGCAATTAAAATGAACTGCAGCATCTAATGTACCTGCCACTTGAATCCGAGCAAAGTGTTGTCGAAAAGCTCTAAAAAAATAAGCCTTCAATTGATCCGGCTCCGTTGTCCACCTCCCACAATCCTCTACCCCATGAATCACATTCCGCACTGCTCTTATCCGAGCTGCTTTATGAAAAAAACGTTGTGTTGTGGTCACCTTCTTTCAACCATGTCATTCGCGACTTTTGTCGCCAAATTGATTCCCTGAATTTCGATCGCTGTCACAACTCAGAAGTTAACTGACATCTCTCATTTATTTCATCCCATGTCGCTAACCCATCCACCACCCTTCCATCAATTACCTCCACTTGATTAGTAATTTCCTTTATGCGGGTGTCCAATTCACCTAATGGAGTCTTGTTCCATTGCTTGAGAAACTTCTTTAAACCACGCAGTTTGCCCAGCATACCAACCTCTCCCCAATCCGTTTCAATTGCTGCCATACGCTGCCACTCCTGCTCCATTAATTCCAAAGAGTGTTTGGATTGCAACCATGCGTTCACAAAACGGAATGGTCGCGGGGCCACTATCCATCGGATCACTCACCAATGAAATAGGCGAGTGGTCTGATAATCCTCGCGGCAATGCCAACATCCTCAGATCAGCAAAAGTTTCAAACCATTGTGACGCCAATAAAAAACGGTCTAGACAACTACATCTCTTGCCCGGACCGAACCATGTGAAAGCCTTCGCTTGAATTGGCATATCAACTAATGCATTTATCTCTATAAAATCCGCAAACGATACCATACCTCGTGTCATCACCTCACCTCCCTGACGTTCCCTCGGGTCTAAGATCATGTTGAAGTCCCCTCCCACACACCACGATACACTACAATCGGTCATCTCCTTAGTTAACAAACGCCACAACTCCTCTTGTTCACTCACCACGCATGGTGCATATACACTCATTATCCCACAATGCCATCCCTCCAGCAGCCATGTGCCTATTAATTTCACGAATCGTTCACCCTATTACACTGTTGTCGCTTTGAATTTATTCGTATCCCAAATTACCACAATTCCACCTGATCGTCCCGATGACGGCGCGAAAGCAAATTCGTAAGCATCCAAATTCCATTAACGCCCAACCAAATCACTAGTAACCTCTTCCATTTTTGTCTCATGTAATAACAGCACTTCACACCGTTATTGTCGCACTAAATTATGCACCGCTCACCTCTTCGATGCCACGCCCAATCCCCTCACGTTCCACGACAACATCCGCATCGCGGATTGCTATTGTTGCCCCTCCCTCGAAACAATCATTCGCGCAATGTCCAGAACAATATCTTCTTCATTTCGAATTACCTCCGCACCCACGTATTTTCCTAAATTCAAGGTCTCATGTGCCTCCTTTAGTATTGCCCTCTTCCGATTCTCAAAATCCGTATCCGAAAGAGACCCGTTTGCTATATCGTGTGATCTATCTGGTTGCTTTTTCGGACGGCCCCTTCCCCTCTTAATCAATTTCTGCTCAGCCTCATGGTTTAGCACCAGAGATACATCATTCATGATAATCTCAGATAAATGTCGCACTCGTTTTAATTCCCCATTTGATTCAACTACTATCGCCTTACCCACACGTTGCCTTTCCGATCGTGTACCAGCACTTATCCATCTAGACTCATCCTCTAATTGAACCACATCCAACTGCCTATCCGAATCGTTTCCCCCATCCTTATCCAGTACTTCGCTCCCATAATTCAGCTCGATCATCCTGAGTCGATCCTCCACAGGTCTGGATACAATACTAATATCCTCATCCGCCTTCCAGCTTATCTCTTTAGAGGACACCGCACTCTCTTGTTCCATAATCACACCCTTAGAGATCGAATCTGGAACAAATGTTTCCACTGATTGGTTCGATTTACCCACCGAAATTCCATGGTCCGATGAATCATCCTCCCCATCCTTGTCCTCCTCCACCCCACAGCAACATTCACATTTCACCCCCACGGATTCCTCCATCTCCACAATTCGTACCCGGAAGGAATTGTCCCCTACTGTTAATGTAATCATTTCATCAATGTGTTCTATCAAATCTGTTTCGATTAAAAATCGGCACCTTTCAAATGATGACGGCGTCACTGATTCCGCGTTCATTTGGATGAAAGTCCCCCATAGTTCTGCAATATTTCTGCACGTACCTTCTGACCAAGCATGAATCGGAATCCCACTTGCCGAAATCCACACTCGTCTATTGGGCATTCCCAAAGCCGGCGTCCAATCCATCACATTTTCCAGCCAAATGTCAAATGCTTTTTCATCCTTCAATTTCCGTCGTGTCTCCCCATCATCAAACATTAATAAAACCATTGATCCTGTAACACCCGTGTTTTGGAGCTAGGAGTTAGTCGGGTTAGTGGTTCGAGTCGGTGAAAATTAAATTAAATCAATTTGGCCTAAGCTTGACCTAATTGGGTTTTAAAATAAAGAGGAGGGACCACTTTGGTGATTTAACCCAAATGTTTTGAAAAAGGGAGATAACTTTTAAAAAGTAAAAAGAACAAAAAAAAATGTTATCATCTTTCCCATTCTTCTTTCTTCACCGTGGAAACCCCACCAAACCCTCCCAAATCCCAAATTTGTATTTCCATCAAATTGCTCCATCAATTCAAGGGCGTTTTTGGAGGTAATCACATATTTGAACTCTCCTCTTCATCCTCTACATTTACATAGCTTTATATTTCGAAACTACCCACTTTTGTGATTTTCAAGTTTAAAGAAAGAATGGATTTTTATTGGGTTTTTCATTTGATTTTGATTTATTAAGTTGGGTTTTGGTTTAATCTCATGAAAATACACATAACATGTTAAAATGGATGATTTTTGGTGAAAACCCGAAATGGGTTTTTGAGGCCATTTTTGAAGTGTCTAAAACTTGAATTTTGGTGAGTTTTAGAGTTAAATTGAAGGGCTGATGTTTTAGGGATGTTAGGAAAGTGTTTTGGAACCATTTAGATGTCATTTGGGTGTTTGAAAACATGATTTTCTGCTGGGTAAAATAGGAGTACGAAAATGGGAATTTTGATGATTGTTTGGGTTGGAAATTGTTGGAGCTTGGCTTGCACTTATGGGTTGAAGTTGTAGCTGAAACTTAGCTATCATTTGTGGGTATAAAATGTGTTGGAAACTTGGGTTTTGATCAAGGTTTATGGGCTGCTCAAATTAGATAAAGTTGGGGTTTGGTCATGGTTTGAAATATTGAGTTTGATGTTTGATTAGTGTTCCGGGTTTGCTACATTGATTGATGGATTGATTTGAGGTTGTTTTGCTTGTGTTGAGGTGATTAGAAGCAAGATTTTGTGTTGGTGAAGCCTTGGGAACAAATCCGGAAAACTTGAAGACCTTGGTTGCTTGGTAGTTGAGCTTGGAGGTGGAGGTGAGTGGTTAATGTTTTTAAATTGGGTTTTAAGTGGTTGGTTCAAGCATGTGGACTAGGTTGGGCTTGGTAGACCCACCTAGAGTTAGGGTTAGGTTGGTAGCCTAATCCTAAACTTTAGTTAGAGACATTGGATGAACTCTTTAATTGATTTGTGTTATGATGATTGTGTATAATGCGATATACATGTATGTCGAGGCATGGCTTAATGCATTGTTATATGCATGTTGATGACAAATGTAATGTGGATATACGTATGAGTGAAATATGATGTGATAATTGTTTGGATGGTATACATGTAGTGTTGGCTTGTGAAATGAGGTGGTTGCATGATTTTGAGGATCATGGTGAGTACGTGCTAAGCACGTAAATTATATTGAAATTGATGTTGTGAAAGGTTGTGGATTTAATTTATATTGGCACTAGTATGCTTGGGTACAATGATCGATCATTAGGATGAGTGTACACACGAGAGTCAAAACGCGCATGGCCTTGGTGGCGTTAAGGCACCAAGGAGGAGTACGGGTACGCCCGGAAATATTTATATTAGTCGATGATGAGTGGAATCCCATCGACGGGGCGTGAGGATGAGTGGAATCCCCTCCGCGAGAGCTGGTGATGAGTGTAATCCCACCGCAGGTAATGGTTATGTTGGAAATGCGTTCCAACATGTTATCCGCGTATTCGAGTCATAGCTAGGTGCCAATATGAGATTGTATGTATATGCCAATATGATATGAAATGTCATCTTACCAATATATATATATATATATATATATATTGATATGTGTATCAATTTGATGTGGAAAATGCGATTCCTTTTTGGATGATTATATGTGTTTACATATGTTGTGGAAGTGAGCTTATTGAGCATGACATACTATTGAATAATTGTTCATGTATCATTGACATTTGGCTCTTGAGGATTGAAGGTATGAACATGCATTTTACCTTAGTTGAGATCGTGCTTGGACCTTGCATTGTCGAGGTTTGTTTTTAAAGAGCTTACCCTCACTAAGCTTTATTGCTTACGTTCTCTCTCTCTCTTTATTCGACAATACAGATCCTTAGTTCGTGGGTTGCTAAGTGCAAGAAGGGGCCTCCAAGTGTGCTTCGTGGTGCTTGATTAGCTATCAAGTATGAACATTTTACTAAGACATGAGCTAGGATGGAGGGGAGTATTTGGAAACGCCTAAATCGGGAACAAGGCAATGGAGAACATATTCAGTCAAAACAGCAAGCAGCCGTCGCCGATATACAGGATTCGCACCGGGTATGGACCTTATACGTAGGCGGAATCTCAGAGTCGATTCACTGGAAGGGTTTATTGCAAATATTTGATCGTCATGGGATTGTCAGAGATGCGTTTATACCCAAGAAGAGGGCTAGAGATGGGACAAGATTTGGATTCGTTCGAATGGCATCGAAGACGGATGCGGATAGGGCGATTGAACGGATTCATGGAAAATGGATATATGGCGCAAGGATGCGAGTGGCTTTGGTATGGAAGGGCATTAACAATCTAAAGAATGCATTGAAGAGAAAGGAATTACAACAACCGATGAAGAGGATGGCGACAGATTCAACAACAGAGAAATCATTGACGCAGGGGGGCTATGATAGCGGAATAAAACGTCGAGTAATTGAGGGTGTGTTAGATGAGGATAAATGGGCGATCCTCCAATGGTGTGCGATTGGATGGAGCACTAGGCCATGGAATTTAAAAATGTTAGCGGAACGATTGGAGGTGGAGAAGAAAGATGGTTTTTCGATCATGAGGCTCTCGGGGTCCATGATTCTGCTAATGTGCACGTCGGAGAAAATCCGTGAACAGGTGATGAAGATGGATTGCATCAAGGAATGTTTCACAAAAGTTGTAGAATGGTCACCGTCAATTACAACAGAATCCCGTCGAGTATGGTTGTCCGTGGTGGGACTGCCGATTCACCTATGGCACAAGAGAACATTCACGAATATAGCAAGTTTATGGGGGTCATTGATATGTATGGATGATGATACGGAAACCCCTACATCTTTCGATTGCGGACGTATGCTGGTGGAAACAACAATGGTGGATCGCATTGAGGAGAGTATCACCGTCAAATTGGCAGCTGCGGAATATTTGGTCCGTGTGTTTGACACAGATGGGCAAGGTCCAATGATTGAATGTGGCTGCTATGAGGGCAACCATTCACAAACGGTAGTTCTGCATGAGGGAAGCAATGATAGTCTCCAAGAGGATGTGCAATTTAGAAGGAAGGAGGAGCACAAGGAAACAGTAGAGTGTCCCGATCTGACTGGGGTGAATGCAGCGGCTGAGCACCAAATTAAGATGGACGTGGAGAGAGAGGCAGTAAGTCCGAGGGTGATCGAGGGGCCTGAGATGGAAAAGAATACGGTGGTGCCGGCGCAACAACTGATTCTGCCGATCAGTTCCGATAGCGTGGAGGGAGAGAAGGAGAGTCAGAGTAGAACTCTGGTGGAGAGTCCCACTATAGCTGGATTAGTGAATTCGAGTTCAAACTCAGAGGATAGCGTAGGGATAGCAGCTCTATGTGTTGCTAGCGTTAATTCAAGAGCAATTACGCTAGAAAACTCAATTTCACAAGCAGGTACGGCAGTGCAGGGATTGGGACAAACCGAATTGCTACGCGTGGGGAATTCATTTTGCAAGGTTCGACGTGTGCTGGGAGGTGAGGTTACTGGAACTACGGGTAATTCACAAAGCAGACTTGGCCGAGCGTCGGGGAAAAAGGGGACAGTAGTGGACATACATAAGAAGGGAAGAGACTCTTGTGAGGTTCCGATCGAGCAGCAGAATATTACAAGTGAGGCTGAAGCGACAGTGAGATTAGGGGCATTGATTGGGGTGAAATCAACTGGGCGGGAAGAGGACATAATCAAAGACATATTGCGGGTTATTACCGGGGAGTGTCGTGGTTTTTGACTAATGAAGTTGTTAACATGGAACGTAAGGGGTTTGGGCGGGAGTGCAAAAAGGCGTTATGTTCGTGAGGTAATTAGGAAGAATCAATGTGACATGGTGTTCTTACAGGAGACAAAATTGGAAGAGGTTCCGTCGTTGCTGGGGGCAAATTTATGGTACTCAGATAACTTCGAAATGGCGTACTCACCATCGGTTAGGGCATCCGGCGGCATAATAGTCATATGGGAAGGTACTAAATTTATTTTGGAGTCAATTCAGATTGATCGCTATTATGTTTTAATTCAAGGGAAATGGAGTGTCGAAGAATTGGTTTGTGGTATAGTGGCGATTTATGCTCCATGCGATGTAACTGGTCAAAATGTGTTATGGGAAAAAATTGTTGGCTAGCTTGTGTACATTTCAGGGACCATGGTGTGTTGCAGGGGACTTTAATGCCATTTTGAAAGATAGGGATAGGATTGGGGTATCGGATAGAGAGGCTGAAATGGAAGCTTTCACAAATTTCGTCAACAATGCAGGTTTGATGGATTTGCCAATGACAGGTAAACGGTTCACATGGTTTGGCCCTGGTAATAGGTGTAGCCGTATAGACCGGTTTTTGATTTCATCAAACTGGTTAGATGCCTTCAGTAATGTACAGCAGGTAGCATTATCGAGGGGGGTATCCGATCATACGCCGCTAGTTTTAGCTTGTGATGATTGCGATTGGGGACCGAGGCCTTTTCGATTTTTCAATTGCTGGTTAGAGGGGAAAGCAAATGTGTTGGACATGGCAAGGGAATGGTGTCGATTAACTAGTGTAGGATTGAGAAAGGAAAATATTGTGGTAAAGATGCGGCATCTAAAGTTGTTCTTGAAACGGTGGAATAAAGATACATTTGGAGATGTCAATTTGATCATTGAGAAAATGCAACAGAAAATTGACAAGGCGGATGATGAGCTGATTGAGAAAGAGGGGGATGGGGAGGTGGAGAGTGAGCGTCGACAATGGATGCAAGCATTATGGCGTGCAATGCGTAATAAAGAGGCAATGTGGCGTCAAAAATCTCAGGCAACTTGGTTGAGGTTAGGTGATCGGAACACAGCCTTTTTTCATAGAAGGGCTAAATTACGGACAACTAGGAACTCCATCCTGGGATTATTGATTGACGGGAAATGGATTACATCGCCGACGACATTACGCTCCTTTGTAGTCAAGGCGTTCACTGCCCACTTTTCTTGTGATACTCGGGTGGGTCGATGGGAGTTTGATGGACAGTTTCGACGAGTGCAAGCAGATGCAAGTTCATTGTTGGTGGCACCTTTTACGGTTGGGGAAATTAAACGCATTTTATGGGATTGTGACGGATCAAAAGCTCCGGGTCCGGATGGTTTTACACTTGAATTTTACAAGAAGAGTTGGGAGGTGGTGAAGGATGATGTACTGAATTTTTTTACTCAATTCCATGAGCGAGGGACATTGCCGAAGGGAGCAAATTGCACGTTTATTGTGCTATTACCTAAGGTGGCGGCACCACAAGTGCTAGGTGAGTATCGGCCGATTTGCTTGGTAAATTCGATGTACAAATTATTGGCCAAGTGCTTGGCGAACCATTTGCAAGCAGTGCTGAATTCTCTGATTAGCGACACTCAGTCGGCTTTTATTAAAGGTCGTCAGCTTTGTAGATGGAGTGTTGTTAGCGACGGAGGTAATACATTCTCTTCGCTAAAGTGGGGCTAGTGGTTTTATTCTAAAGCTAGACTTCGCTAAGGCGTATGACTGTGTGAGCTGGGCTTTTCTAGATTCCGTGCTAGTGCGGATGGGGTTTTGTGCAGTGTGGCGATAATGGATACAGGAGTGTATTAGTTCTGCTCGGTTGTCCGTATTACTTAATGGGAGCGCGACAAAAGAGTTCAGGATGGGCCGTGGTTTGAGACAAGGTTGTCCCTTGTCACCGTTGCTATTTGTGATAGTAGCTGAAGCACTACATTTGATGCTGATCAGAGCAGAAGCGGGAGGGCTGATTCGGGGAGTGGAGGTGGTTTCGAACATACGGCTGACACACCTCCATTTTGCCGATGACACGATATTATTCGTTGATGCTAGCATTGTGTTTGCTCGTAATTTAAAGAGGATATTGCACTGTTTTCATGTGTGTTCTGGGTTACAAATTAATTTTGCAAAAAGTTCATTATACACGATTGGAGTAGAGGAGGAGCTGAGTGCATCAGTGGCTAGAGTGTTGGGCTGCAGATTGGGGGAACTACCGTTTTTATATCTTGGTTTCCCATTGGGGGCTGATCCGAGACGAATATCAGTATGGGATCTGGTTATCGCTAACTTCAGACGCAAGTTAGCAGGATGGAAGCGCAGTTCTTTGTCGTTTGCAGCTAGAGTGACACTTGTTAACTCGGTCCTTTCATCATTGCCTATCTTTTACTTGGGCTTATTTGTAGTGCCTAAGGGTGTAATTGAGAGGATGGATAGAATCCGTAGAGCTTTTCTTTGGGGTGGTGTTAGTCTCGAGAGGCGGATGAGCAGGGTGGGATGGAAACGGTGTGTCGACCACGACATCTAGGGGGCTTAGGGGTGGCGGACCTTAGGGTGAAGAATATGGCGCTGTTGTCCAAATGGGTATGGCGATATGCACGTGATCGGGACTCGCTTTGGCATCGTTTAATTACGGCCAAATACGGTGAAAATATTCAATGGTGGAGGTTCAATACGGAAAATCTATCCGCCATGTCTATTGTATGGCGTCAAATCGTGGCCAATGCTTGCTGTCCGAGTATAGAATCACACGTGGGGGGGGGGGGATTTTCACTGGAAAATCGGAAATGGACAGCTTGTTCTGTTTTGGTTTGATTTATGGGTTACACAATAGCCCCTAAAGGAGGTTTTTCCACGATTGTTCGCTTTGGCGTTGAACAAATTGGCTTGGGTACAGGATTATGCAGTGGATAGTCATTTTGTTCATGGACAATGGGAGGGATTTTTCAGGAGGCGATTGTGGTTGTTCGAACATGAGCAGTTGCGTGCATTGTGTGAGGCAGTGAGTGGGTTTCGCATAAGGGAAGAGTGTATCGATACGCTGATTTGGATACCGGACGAACATGGGGAGTTTTCGGTTCAGGCTATGTCTAAGGCGCTTTTATTGGATAGGGTGGGGGATGGAGATTTTGGGGGCTGTTTCGCGTGGAAGGTACTTGTTCCACCCAAGGTGCAAGCTTTCTTATGGTTCATTTGGTTGAAACGTTTGCCAACAGCGAATTTTTTGCGCGTTAGAGGGGTGCCGTTATCGGAGGGACAAGGCCTATGTCCGTGGTGCATAAGGGTGGAGGAGTCGATTGCTCATTTATTTTATGACTGCTTGTGTATCCAACAGATTTGGGATTGGTTGCGCGGTTGGTGGGGCATTGCGTTACCGTTACCGGTGAGTTTCACGGAATTTTTTGTGATGAATTTTCATAGTTCTTTTTATGGCTGTCAATTGAAATGGTGGGTGGCTAGTGTGAGTGCAATGTTATGGTCCTTTTGGCTTGCCCGAAACGAATTCATCTTTAGGGGCAAGCGTTCGACATTGGCGGAAGTGTATTTCCTAGTCAAACTTCGCTCTTTTTATTGGATAAATGTAGATGCTGCGAGTGAGGTTATGTCTGAATCGGTTTGGTGGTCGTGCCCATCTACATGTGTAGTTAGTCCACGGCCAAGAAAGGTACGTGCTAGTATTGCGTGGCAGCCACCTATAGCGGGGACTTTGAAGTTCAATGTGGATGGATCGGCGAGGGGTAAGCCCGGACCAGCGGGCATTGGGGGTGTTTTGCGCGATGCGGACAGTCGCATTTTGGGGATTTTTTCCGGTCCAGTCGGGAGTTTGGACTCCAATGTGGCGGAGGTGAGAGCTATTTAGCTGGTAGTTAGGTTGGTGGCGGAAGGAACTTGGCGTGATCAGTGCGTGGTGATTGAATCCGATTCCCAAGTAGCACTGAGTTGGGTGACATGTTCGGCGAAACGTCCGTGGCGATTGTGGGAGTCGTTTGTGACAATCGATCAAGCGTGTCAAGTCATTTCGAAAATACATTTTCAGTACGTGCCGCGGGAGGCGAATGGATTCGCAGATGTTTTGGCTAAGGAGGGAGTGGATAGGTGTTCTTTATTCCTAGCTTGTATGTAGGTGTTATTGTATTTTTTGATGGGCCATTACGTACTCTTTTCCTCCATTAGGATTAGGGAGGTTTTTAACGAGGCGTAATGGTTACGTCGCGCTGTATGATTTTTCTTCTTGAATAATATTCATACAGTTGCTGATAAAAAAAAAGTATGAACATTTTTAGTTATGGTGTAATGGTCTAGCAATGGGACATGTATTCATGCTATAATGCTTTTGAAGTATGATGTTGATGTTTAGGAGCATGTTAGACTCCTTTTATATGTTGTATTGACTTGGCTTTTGAGGCGTATACCCTTGTTTGTAATCATGTTATGTCTTGCCAAATGCTTGTGTGATGGCATGCCTTATGAATGTTTAGGTTGTTTTTGAATGACATGTAAACCTTGTGATGAATTATGCCTTTGGCTTTTTAATGCCCTTAAGCATGCTTTATAATGAGATGTTGCTAATGTGTTGATGCCATGAAGGATTGTTTAAATCTATGCCTTGTGTGTGTTTGAGCATGCTTGACATAGGATGTATGCCTCTAGACTTTGTTGTTAGTGTTGTGTGCCTTTAGGGGTCCTATGGGACCTTTAGACTTGTTAAAATCCGCCTAAGTCTGATTTTCAAAGGTTGCAGATAGCCCGCGTTTCGAAACGGGATGGGTCGTTTCGGAACGGGTAAGGCTTTAGGGACCCCGTATCGGAACGCGTTTCGATACGATTTGGCCTTTGAAACCCCTGTTCCGAAACGCGTATCGGAACGTTTTGGCTACTGAAATTCTGAGAAATTGGCGAGATGGAAGTGTACCGAAACGGGTCTAAGGGTTTCGAAACGGTCAAAATCTTGTTGACCACGAGAAGTTGACCGTTAAGGGCGTTTCGGAACGGTTGACCTCCGTTTCGATACGGCCCCTTGTATGGGCTTTGGGGCAGTTGACCTGGCCAAGGCGTTTCGATACGCCTCAAGGGTGTTTCGAAACGGCCTGTTTAAAGGATTAAAATTGGGCTGTTTAAATGCTGGTTTGGGTTTGAATGTTTATCTCCTGTGTTTTATTTCCGCTGTTTGATCACATAGGTTTCAAATGAGCATTTAGAAAAGATTAAGTTTAAGAAAAAAAATAGAGTTGCTAACCGAGGGGGAACCTTAACGGGTTTCACTTCGGTTTTCCCCGTGTGGCCTACTCGGACCGGTCATCCGGCCAGACCGGGACGAGAGGGGTTACAGATCCCATCGCCTGCATAATCGAAAATCCTTTTAACTTTGCATTTTTGAATTCCATCGCCAAATCTCGAATGCTGTAGGGTTTTCTACAAAAGCCCACTGCACATGTACTCAAAATGCCCAGTTTTTCCGAATCAATCACCCCTTCGATTAGCCTTTCCTTTACTTTCACTTTTTCCTTCGATCTCTCCTCCCCTGATCGTGTTTCCTTCTATTTTTCATGTGATCCATATGAACCCTGACCTTGTCGATTGTCATCTTTTTTCTTCTTCTAGTAATTCGTTCGTATATCTCGCTGCGCATACATCACTCTAATCCACTCACCATATAGCTGAAATCCATCCAAGCGCTCAATTACACGATCTGCATCTTCCTTCGAGCCCATTCGCACGAAACCAAACCGATGTCCATTGTTTGATTTCTTTTGAGGGATGAAGACGTCGATCACCACACCATGACGATCAAAGACTTGTCAGACGCCCTTCCAGTGTAATTGTGCTGGTAAATTCAATACGAACAACGTCCACACCCTTTGTTGCTGCCGTCTCCCCTGCGATAAACCGTCACCCATTTCTCTCTGCAGATTAGGGCCCAATATAGTGTTGATTTTAAAGTTGGACGATTTTTTTTCTTCAATTGTCTAATTCTACTCTATTTTTTAAATATTAATTCTACTCTATTTTAATTGAACTTAAATAAGGGATGTATTATATTGTTTAATTATTTACCATTGAAGTTTAGTGATACACCTTAATAAGAAATGGTTATTTTTAACAATTTCTATTTATTTAGTCGTATTTAATATTTTTTAAAATATTAGTAACAAACATTTCTTATATTAATTTTTTTAATTTACATATATTTTATAGATCCCGAATTCAACCCGAAATGGATCTCCTTTGTTTCTCCGGAGAAATAGATTTTTTTTCGGCACCGGCATCGATTTGAGCTGAGATAAGTTGAGAATTGAAAATTTGATGTTTCCTACGAATTTAATTTTAAACTCGTATAAAAATTTTTATTCTCCTGTGAATTCTTAATGCTTTGGAAACCATTAATTTTAAACTCGTATAAAAAATTTCCTAACATAAAATCATACACCCGTCCTTCTTGTGAGTGTTCCAAGTCAGTTGTCGTGTTGCTGTTAAGTTTAGTACCCCAGCCATAATAAAAAGCCTTGTCTGGTAAAAACACGGCCAACTAGCCAACTTTCGACTTGCAAAATTACTTATTTGAACCAAATGAAAAACTTAAAATTTTCAACAATTGCAATAAAAGAGCTCATATGAAAAAATGACATATTATCATTAGACATTCGGTCTTTCATTGGATAAAACAAATTAAAAATTACGTTTTTTTCTTCAAACAACATAGTCTATTTATTTGATATATTATAGTTTTCTTTCTTATGTTGAATAGTTGAGATAAGAGAATCGAAGAGAGGGGTTGTTTATTTTTATTTATTTATTTATTTGATATATAATTTAATCTGAGTCTATTAAGAATTACTTAAACGTACTAATTTAATGCCAACATTTATTTTACAACGTTTTATTTGTTTTAAATGTTATGATGTTATATTGCTTTACTTTAAGGGTAAACTACATAAATAGTCACCGAACTTTTAAGGAAAATTTATTTTGGTCACCGTACTTTAAAAATATTCGATGAGGTTACCCAACTTTTAGTTCGAATTCGATATGGTCCCTCCCGTTAGAAGTTGACTTTTTGTTTTTCTTAATAAAAAATAGGTAAACTACACCAACCATCACTCAAGTTTTTTCTCACACCTATTTTGGTCACTAAAGTTTAACAATTTTCAATTTAATAACTTAACCTTCAAATTGTTCATATTTTGGCCACTCTTAAATGACATGGTTATACAAATAGAAAAATTCGATTAATCCTTAAAAAAATTCGGGTAATGATTTTTTACTTTGCTTATTAAATTTATCATATTATCGTAATTTATATTTTAATAAGCAAAGTAAAAATAATTATTACTTGATCAAATATTATCGGTCAATCGATTATCTGATTTAATTGGTACAATATAAGATCAAGAATTGGATAACCTGAATTTAGTAATCAACCAAAATAATTTTTAAGGATTAATCGAACCCGATTTCGGTACAAAATTTTAAAATAAATTATTTCAATTCGGTTACAGTTCACGTTTCTAAGAAAAAATGATTAACCGGTCTAATCTATTATATACAATATTTCTAAATTTTATGCATTACAATATCTTAACATCTAGTGATTTTGATACCCTTTTGATTTTTTGTAAAAAATGTTTTGGCTCTAGGCAAGATTAATAGGTGTGAACTTTTAATTTTTGACTTTTTAGTTGTTTTTACACTTTTATCGCAACAGAACAATTATTAACTTTACCATGTTATCATATTTGATATTTTAATAAACAAAGTAAAAAAATCATTTTCGAAATCAAATATTTTGGTTAATTGGTTAATCGATTATCTGAGTTAATTGGTACAATATAAGATCGAGAATTGAATAATCCAAATTTATCAATTTTTCTATTTGTAAAAAAAACCATTTTTGTAGTTTACCCATAAATTAGACGATAATGTTTTAAATGTTATGTAACTATTTATCGAGAAAATTCATTAAAAGTCCTTCAAAATTTATAAATATTGTAATATTAGTCATATTAAAAACATGTTAAAAAGAATACATTAAAAATATTTCCAGAAAATGGACTATATGTGCCGTTTTTAAACAGTACAAGGGCCTGAACTAATATTTATATATTTTAATAATGTTATAAAAATAATTGATCACTAGTATTATACATATATATATATAACTTTTATAGCAACCTAATATTTATGTTTGCATGTAATTGAATTTTTAAAATATAATTTATATATTCAAATTAAAATTGACAAGTAAATTATATCTATTTCTTACAAGAAAAATAAGATTTATATTTTTAAAACATTTCATATATATATATATATATATACTATAATTTAAGTTGATATAAGAATATCATAATGTTAATGAATTAAAATATAATATTTTAAAATTTACAATATGATGTATAAAACGAACCATTTAACTTTTCAAAATTATTTTTTATTCAAACAGTTAAATTATAAATCAAACTTTTCAAAATAGTTTTTCACAGCACTTTTCAAAAATATTTTTAAAAGCTTTGTCAAACTCGCTGTAACCCCCACGCCCCGGACGGGTCGGCTGACCGGTTCGAGTAGGCTACACGGGGAAAACCGATGCGAAACCCGCTAAGGATTCCACCTCGGTTAGCAACCCTAAAATTTCTTTTAATTTAATCTTCTCTAAAGGCACATTTAAATCCTATGTGATCACGACAGCGGATTAATTCGAGAAAGACATGCAACTGGACCCAAAAGAGTAAGTAAGCAGTTCAATTTTAAATTATTTGGCAGGCTGTTTTGAAACACCCTTAAGGTGTATCGAAACACCTTGACTTGGTCAACGGCCCCAAGTCCACACGAGAAGGCCGTATCGGAACGGAGGTCAACCGTTCTGAAACACCCCAACGGTCAACTTCTCGTGGTCAACGATATATTGACCGTTCCGATACACCTAGACCCGTTTCGAAACCCCAAAATATCGGCAATTTCTCAAATTTCCAGTAGCAAATCTGTTCCGGAACGGACCCTAGGCGTATCGAACGCCTGGCCTGAAACAAGAGGCCGTATCGAAACGAGACCAACCGTTTCGATACACAGGCTGCGAAAAGACATATTTTTGCTGGTTTAAGACATATGGCAGCCCCAAAACTTCACCAAAACACTCAAGACTCAATACACAACCAATCTAGATGATAGGCAACCTAATAACTCATGCTTAGCACGCAATATACATGTAAAGCCAAACATCAATGAATCAACATGCACAACAACAAATCTTGCATCACATTCCAAATTCATCCGAGGCATACTTAAGCATTAAAAAGCCCTTAAGGCACAATTCACCACACATAGAGTTTGTATGCAACATCAACACATGTACTCATCCAAAGAGTAGCATCTCAAACAAGCATTCATCAAGGCTTAACATGGTTTACAAATTCAACAAAAACATAAACACCAACAACCTCCATGAGTCATACAAAGCTCATACAAAACATATAATAGCCCCATTGCTAAACTACCACATTAATTACTAAATCATACTTGAGCAACTATAAACTTGGAAAGTCCCCTTCGCCTTGCTCCTTGCTAACACCACGCTAATGATCTGCATTGTTGAAAATGAGAGCGTAATGTCACGGACTTATTTCTTCAAGCTCAAATCTGTGCGGCACTAGCACTCTCGGCACGATGCTAGTCAGCCTTGATGTCGCAACGCTATGGCAAACACAATGAGCAAACGAGTTTACAAGGAAAGAACCTTGTATTACACAACGGAAGCTTTACAAGTGTTTGAGTGAATGACTTCTTAGGTGATTTACAAATGAGGGAGGTAGTCATATTTATAGGCACCAACCTCCTCAACGAACGGTTAGGATCATTTTGATCCAACGGCTACAATTTTGCCTCCTAAAATATCTAGGGGATCTAAGCTATTCTAGAGATTTCTATAGGATTCTACATATATCTCTAAGGACCTAAAGTATTCTAGATAACTCCTATAGATCTACACATTTCTATAGGTTTCTAGAATGTTCCAGACATCTCTAGAGTAGTCTCGATTCTTCCATAGTCTTCTAAGATCTTCTATAACATTCTAGATCCTTCTAAAATGTTCTAGATGCTTCCAGCATGTTCCAGGTTCTTCTAGAATGTTCTAGAATCTTCAAGAATCTTGTAGAGTCTTCTAGAATCTTCCAGGGCGTTCTAGGTGTCTCTAGACCTTTGAAGAGCCTCATGGATCGTTCTAGACTTGTGTAGGACCTTCTGGAACCTCCTAGATTCATGTAGGGACGTCTTAAGAGGGTTGTGGGCCTCTCTAGGCCGTTCTAGAACCTTCTTTGGTTCATGCTTGGCCTTAAAACGTCCAAGGCTCTTCATTTTGCCTTGGATGGCCCGAGTGCACCTAGGGGGCACTCCTCGGTCGGTCCTGGTGCACTTTGGTGGGGCGTGACATCCTCCCCACCTGATCTCGCGACGCCCTCGTCGTGTTTCGGTTGAGCTGCTGGGGTGTTGCTGGTGTGCCTCCTTCGGCTCCTAGCTTGCCTCGTCTTCACCCTCGGCTTGACAGCTCGATCCTGAGCTATCGTATCAAGTTGTGCCTTGCCATCAACTCCTTTGACGAAGGCAACAAGTTTCTTTTGTATTGGACATGACCTCATCACATGAGGTCCTTCACATAGGTAGCACTTCACTCTTGTGCTAGCCTTTGGCGTGGACTTAGCCTTTGCGTTGCCACGAATCCTTCTCGTGGGCTTGACCTTGGTGACGCCACCTTGCTTACCCCATGCAAGCTTGGTCGGTGACTCGGCCTTACCCTTGGCCTTTGAAGTTGGTTGGTTGCCCTTGTGCTCCACCTCGAGCATTGACCTTAGCTTAAATCCCTCGGTGTCTTGTCTCTTGGGGAAGGAACTTCCCTCGTTCCTCTTGGTGTCCCCTTCTTTTTGAAGTGCTGAAATGAGTTGTATGGATCCCATTTGTGCACCCTCGTCGCCATTATCGGTGTCACTACCTTCTCGGTGCTTGGCTAGGAGTGAATTAAGGGCTTGGCGTTGTGGGCATTCACGTGTCCAATGGTCACCATCACAAATGAAGCAACTGCTTGGTGGTGAATTCCTCGCACCTTGGAACTCCTTGGACTTACCCTTGTCCTTGCTCTTCCAAGGGGACGAGTCTCGGTGCCTTGATGAGTGGCCTTCTCGATGGCCCTCCTTATGTTGGCCCTTGTCTTCCCCTCCTTTAACATGACCGCCCTTCTCATCCCTCGACTTAGGGGTGATCTCCTTGTGGCTCGAGTAGTCGATGAGGCTCTCAGCCACGGCTATCGCATCGGCAAGGGTTTGGACTCCCCTTCGCCTTAACTCGGTCTTGGCCCAACTTTGGAGACCATCTAAGAAGTAGAAGAGCGAGTCTTTCTCGGACAGATCGGGGATCTTGAGCACCAAACTAGTGAACTCCCTCACGTAGTCTTGGATGCTCCCCGACTGCTTCAATCTTCGTAGGCGAGCTCTTGCCTCATCCTCGGCATTCTCCGGATAGAATTGCCTTTTGAGCTCCCTTTTGAAATCATTGAAGGTAGAGTTGGTGCACGTACCTCTCTCGATATCGAGACGCCTCCTCCTCCATCATAGCATAACGGTGTGGGTGAGGTACAAGGTTGCGGTCTGGATCTTAGAGGCATCCTCCCTGATGCCAACGGCTTCTAAGTATTGCTACAAGCCATACAAGAAGTTGTCTACTTCTTTGGCGTTGCGTGTCCCCGAAAATGATTGAGGCTTGGGCACCTCGACCCTCCTAGCCTCCACGGTGGTGCTTGGCCTGGCTGCCATAGCACGTTTGCACAAGGCAAGGTCGCCTTGCAATGCTTCTAGTTGAGCATACACGTTGGAAAGACTCACGTACCTTTGTGAGCTCTCCCAAGAGTGCGTCGCGTACTTCACCCATTTCCGTGCGCAGGGACTCCTCTAGCTTGATCTTCATTGCCCTCACGGCTGTGTGGTTCTCGGCATCCTCCGCCTCAAGGCCATCAATCCACTCCTGAAGGTCGTCCACATGGGCACCTATGCCCGATACGCCTTCCTCCATGCGAGTCAAGCGTGACTCCAAGCTAGAGAGTACGTCCTTGGACTTGGCACGAGGCCTCCCCTCCGCAAGGTCGGCATTTACTTCTTGCCCACCTTGGTCATGTGTGACCTCAGTCTCAGACGGGCTAGCAACTTGGGTTTTGCTGGTCTTGGCCATGCTCCCGAGCGATCGGAACTTGCTCTGATACCAACTGTCACGGACTTATTTCTTCAAGCTCAAATCCGTGCGGCACTAGCACTCTCGGCACGATGCTAGTCAGCCTTGATGTCGCAACGCTATGACAAACACAAGGAGCAAACGAGTTTACAAGGAAAGAACCTTGTATTACACAACGGAAGCTTTACAAGTGTTTGAGTGAATGACTTCTTAGATGATTTACAAATGAGGGAGGTAGCCCTATTTATAGGCACCAACCTCCTCAACAAACGGTTAGGATCATTTTGATCCAACGGCTACAATTTTGCCTCCTAAAATATCTAGGGGATCTAAGCTATTCTAGAGATTTCTATAGGATTCTACATATATCTCTAAGGACCTAAAGTATTCTAGATAACTCCTATAGATCTACACATTTCTATAGGTTTCTAGAATGTTCCAGACATCTCTAGAGTAGTCCCGATTCTTCCATAGTCTTCTAAGATCTTCTATAACATTCTAGATCCTTCTAGAATGTTCTAGATGCTTCCAGCATGTTCCAGGTTCTTCTAGAATGTTCTAGAATCTTCAAGAATCTTGTAGAGTCTTCTAGAATCTTCCAGGGCGTTCTAGGTGTCTCTAGACCTTTGAAGAGCCTCCTGGATCGTTCTAGACTTGTGTAGGACCTTCTGGAACCTCCTAGATTCATGTAGGGACGTCTTAAGAGGGTTGTGGGCCTCTCTAGGCCGTTCTAGAACCTTCTTTGGTTCATGTTTGGCCTTAAAACGTCCAAGGCTCTTCATTTTGCCTTGGTTGGCCCGAGTGCACCTAGGGGGCACTCCTCGGTCGGTCCTGGTGCACTTTGGCGGGGCGTGACAGTAAGCTAGAAGCTTAGTGATGATGCTCTAAAACCAAAAATAACAACAATGCAGGGTCCAAGCATGCAAATCCCTAACATCATACACAACATACATAGGCATCAACAAGGCAACCTAGCTAGTCTTTCAAGAGTCATAATATGGTATCTCACATCATACTAAGCTCGACAATGTAAATCAATTATCTCAACATCATAATCACAAAAGCAATTACATTGGCCACTATTAGATTACCCGGATGTGCGGATTTACTCTCAACAACAACATTACCTCGGTGGGATTACACTCATCATCGGACCTTGCATGGGTGGGATTCCACTCATCACCACATGCCCTACGGATGTGATTCCACTCATCATCACGTATAACATAGTAAATTTCCGGTGGAATATTACGTCACCGTACTCCTCCTTGATGACTCAACGCCATCAAGGTCACGTGTGTTTTGACTCAATTGTGTGCACACTAATCCTAATGATCGATCATTTACACCCGATAAGTTAATTAGTGCCAATTTCTTTAACCAGATCACACATCCATCAATTATAGCACATATTCATCATATATACATATCAAGGTATACACATACGAATCAATTTATATTTCGCAAGATCAACATAGGCAATGGCATATATATAAGCAACATTAGAAATCAAGGAGTTAAACTACCAATTTAACTTCCACCCCGGAATGACCTACCAAGCTCATTCTAACACTTCCACTACCCATACTTGAACCAACTTTAAAACATAATTAAAGTTTTACTCACCACCCTTCCTAAGCAAACCAAGCAAGCAAACAAGCCTCCTAAATTCCCGGATTCGGTCCCGATGCTTCTCCGATGTCTCCTCTTGTTTCTAGCCAATCAAAACACAACCATTACTCACAAATTCGATGCTAAAATCAGTCCCCAACTTCAACACATAAACACAAGCCAAACTTCACCAAATTTCAATTCAACTAACCACCAAAATTTCTATTTTCGAGCTCCCCCAAAACCCAGCTGAAAACCATGATTTCAAACACCCAAATGATATCTAAAAGGTCCCAAAACACTTTCCTAATAACCCTATACCATCATCCTTTCAACCCAACCCTAAAACTCACCAAAAATTCAATTTTTGACACCTCAAAAATGGCCCCAAAGACCCACTTCGGGTTTTCACCCAAAATCAATCATTTCAAGATATTATGTGTATTTAGATGTGATTTAACAAAAACCCAACTCAACAAATCAAAAGGATTTGAAAAACCCATTAAAAACCCAAACTTTCATCAAACTTGAAATTCTAAAAAGATGATAGTTTTCAATTCTAAGACTAGGTAAATGAAGAGGATGATGAGGAGAGTGTAAATATATAATTACCTTTGAAAATGCCCTTGAGTAGATGAAGAAATCAAATGGAATAGTAACTTTGGGGTTTGGGAGGGGTTTAGGGGAGTTCACGTTGAAATGAAAGAGGGGAGGAAAGATAATAGCCCTTTTTTTGTTCTTTTAATTTCAAAAAGATGGTCTTCCTCTTTTCCCCTTATTTACGAAATTGCCACCCATTTTATTTTAAATTCCAATTAAATCAAGACTTAGGTCAATTTGATTAAAATTGATTTTACCGACTCGAACCAACTTACGCGACTAACTCCTAACCCCAAAACACAGGTGTTACAACTCAGTCCCACTTAAGGAATTTCGTCCCCGAAATTACCTAACTGAAAGAGATACGTAAACTACCTTTCCATATCCTCCTTCCTCTCCCAAGTGGCCTCGTCCACCCCTCGACGTTGCCACCGCACTTTTACTAACTCAATCGATCTACCCCGCAACACCTTACTGTCAGAAGCTAGGATCTCAACTGGTTCTTCCTCATAAGTCAAATCCGGATTCAATTCAATCTCTTCTACAGGCATAACATGCGATGGATCAGACCTATACTTACGGAGCATCGAAACATGAAATACATCGTGTATCTTCTCTAGCTCAGATGGCAAACGTAACTGATAAGCAACCGAACCAACCCTCTTCACAATATCATACGGTCCTATGTACCTCGGAATCAACTTCCCCTTTCGGCCAAATCTCATTACTTTCTTCCACGGAGACACCTTCAAGAACACCTTCTCACCCACTGAGAACACGAGCAACGAGTCGAGCATAATTTTAACGAGCTTAACGAGCAACGAGTCGAGCAATAAATTTTTTTAACGAGCACGAGTCGGACACTGCTCAACTCGCGTTCGACTCACTCGATAAGCCCCTAGAAGTGTCATATCAACGGCATCATCAATCATATGGGCAAATTGGTTAAATATTTGGGTTTCAAGGCTTAATTGGTGCAAAACATTTTAAGGGTTTAATCGATTGTTTTGAAAGATCGTGGGCTTAGCCTAAATTTTTACAAATGAAAAAGAACTAACTACAGTAGTGTAAATAAGTATGATAACTTGTTGAGATCAAATATTGTACAAACATAGTTTATAGTCTGATACATATTAATTAGTAGGAATATTTAAACATATCACACTATGTAAAAAGGCATTACTTGAGGGCTATTTTTTTATTTAAGCCAACAATTTATATTAATTATTTAGAAATATTTAAAATTTATATTTTATATATCAAAATATTACTAATGAATTACCATAAATTTTTACAATTTAAGTTAATTTATTTCACATATCATAACATAAATGAATTTAAACATTATTAAATTAATATATTTTCAAAAGAGTTGATATTTGATGTACAAAGAATAAATTTATTATTTTCCACACATTTAAATTAACTCTAAAAATTAAAATCTAAACTCGTAATACTAAATCATAAACAGTAAATTCTAATCATACATCTTAAATTTAAAACTTTACAACTTAAATACCTAAACTATGAACTAAACTTTAAACACTAAAATAGACATGCTTATAAAAACAAAATTTTCAAACACATTTTCCCTTTTTTAAACATAATTCTATTAATTAATCCCGTACAACAAGGTTCACATGCAAGTTAAACCTAGACTCCCCGCTGACCTTCTGATCCCCCATCATGACACGTGTAAGGTAGCGGTCGAATAAAAAATAATGTCGGGTAGATTATCATAAGCAAATTCACATAAAGAACTCGTGAGCTTCTCTATAAATAAACTCTGTCCTCACTCTTTTCGAGTGCGAAAAAAGGAACAAGTCCCCTGACCCCCAGCCATGGCCAAGCCTCGTAAACCTAAGCCCGAAGACCCTAAGCCAGCTAACTCCGGCGCCGTCGTCCGCCACCAGAAGCTTTGCCTCTCAATCGACTCGAACCTTCGTCGCATCTATGGGTAATTCTATGTCGTTTCACTTGTCCTTTCTTTGCAATTCATTACGTCGACACGCTAATTTTTGTGTTTAGTTAAAGAGATGTCATTCCACCTTTTTCAGTTACACCGAGCTTGAAATTGAGGTACCTGATATCGGCATCGTTGGATTACATGCGGAGAATTTAGGGATTGAGAGTGTGCTTGTAGATGGGGAATCAACGGATTTCGAGTATTATCCTCATAATCAGGTCGCCGATAGTGAAAAACGGTGGGCTTCAGCCGTGTCTTCTCCGGATTCAGCTGCTGATGTTGCTGCTGCTGCTTATCTTACGGCACTGGAGACGGAGATGGTCCCTAATTTGCTTATCAATTGTTGCAATAAGATGCAAATTGAGCAAATTAATAAGGAGTCTCATGGAGAACAATCTTCTGCTGAAGTCAAACAGGTTACTGCAGCTGTTTTTCTTTTTGTGAACATATGATTTTTTTAATTTGTTGTTTTAGTTGCATGTAAATTCGAAAGAACTCAATTAATCAATGTGGTTGGGCTTATTTGGTTTTCATTTCTCGAAATATGCAAGAAAAATAATAGAACTGACTAGAATTTTTCTTTCACTGCTAGTTTTCCAAGAATGGTCATATGGTAAAACGAAAATGGTAAAAGGGATTTATGACTTAACTTGTAGCATCATTTTTAATATAACTATAACATACTGTGGTATATAACATGCATTTTCTTCTCATATAGGCATGTAAAAGTTATGTCTAGAATTGTCAGTTCTTCCAATAACCTTTCCCCCGTTCTTTCTACTTTTTTTCCTTTTATACAAATTGCAAGTAGCAAAAATAGCACCTAATGATATCTAAAACTTGTTTTTTTAAACAAAGATAGAGGGAATTTTTTGGGTGATTTATTCTTTGTGCACTGTTTGGTTGATGGGGTTTATGAGTATTTCGGTCTCTCATGTAGGTTGGTATTGGGTGCAGAATGTGAAATCTGTTCGTGTTAACTATTGGGTAGAGAAAATGGAGACGGGGATTCATTTTGAGGATGATGTTGTACATACTGATAATCAGTTAAGGCGTGCTCGGTGTTGGTTTCCTTGTATTGATGACAATAATCAGCGGTGCTGGTATGAAACTAAATTATATCACTTCTTCCAGTAATTTGGCTACTTTGGGCATTTTATGGTCTATGTATTTTCTTTTCAGCTTTGATCTGGAGTTTACGGTAGCCCACAATCTCGTAGCTGTCAGCAATGGGAGCTTACTATATCAGGTGTGACAAATGCGATGGATAAAAATTGTTGTCTTCTAGGCTATTACTTTTCCAAAAATTGTCTGACACATGATAAATTTGCATGGTGACTTCTTAGCCAATTTCCATGGAAGCATTAGAAAAGTAAAACTTGAATTGCTAAGGTGGAGGACAATTTTTTTATGAGTGATCATGAACCATTAACCTAAACTTAATGGAAGAGGCATTTATTAAATGTTATAGAGATCAGTATTTACAATTAAAATTCTAAAATATCATATAAATTGAGTTTATTGAACCAAATAATTATTATTATTTTAGGAAAGATACTAGTTTATTATTATATGAATTATTATGAGCAAGTTTATTATTATTAGCAGATCTTATTTATTAGAATTTCATAGTTTTAGAAGCCTTTCCTTAGTAGGATTGCTTGCTTGGTATGTCTTTTATTCAAACAAGTTATGTAACCTTTATTTAATGAGTTTAATTTGCATCAATAAAATTTATGCCAGAGTTTATTAAAAATTTATGAGGTCTAAGATTCTCTCTAAGCAAGTCTAAGGTTTGTAATTCCCTTTGACAGTTATGTTTGATAATCATAGGTCATATTTTTGGAAGTAAAATTCAGGTAAAGAGCCCTATCACCCGGTGACTTGATCCATTAGTTGAGACCGTAACAACAGAGAACAGACTATTCAGACAAGCATTGTTATTCTTTATTTCTTGGATTTAATGCCTTTCTCTGGTGTTGAGTTTGAGAGCCGAGTAACTGGTTGAAAATTTCAGTTGTTTTGCTATAATCTAAGTCTTTTGTTTTGTGATTCAGCCTTCAGGATTGTTAGTATAGCCACTTTTTATTCAAGATATTACTTGTCTCTTAACCATAGTGTTGTAGCAGGTGGCCGATATCACCAAACTTGATGAGCCTAATGCTCTTCCATCACTCTCTTTATTAGTTATAATAAAGATTTTATCAATTATAGTTGAGGGTTCTGACTTTCTAGTTTTTCTGTTTTGTAGGTATTGAGCAAAGATGACCCTCCCCGCAAGACATATGTCTACAGATTAGATGTTCCTGTTACTGCTCTGTGGATATCCTTAGCAGTTGGACCATTTGAAATCCTTCCTGATCAGCATAACGGTCTCATTTCACACATGTGTTTACCATCTAATTTGCCAAAGCTACGTCACACAGTGGAGTTTTTCCATACCGCATTCAGGTTATCGTCTATGGTTAAATTCACTTTATTATAAGATCTTTTCTTTCATTTCATAATTAGGATATTTACATTTCAGTTCCATGATTACAGTTTATGTGGTTGTTTAACATTGTACTTGCACAGTGAGTATGAACACTACCTTGATGCAAAATTTCCGTTTGGGACATACAAGCAAGTTTTTCTAGCTCCTGAAATGGCAATATCCTCCTCAACGTTTGGAGCCTCCTTGTGCATCCTTACTTCTCAGGTTTTATTTGATGAGAAGGTCATTGATCAGGTTTGTTCACTGCTTGGGCTCATATTTTTGAGCCTTATGACTTATGAGTTTATTCTAGATATGGGCACTTGTTTGCATTATTCTCCAGGAGTCGGTTTAAGATGCAAAATACATTTCACAGTATTATTTTAAGCCCAACAAAATGGTAGTCTAATCTAAACTCCATGATACTGCTTCTTCTCTATGAGGAGCATTATTTGCTTGGTTAAATGGGTGATAATCTAGTTAACCGTGAACCTATTTGATCTGTATGCATGGGTTAATTTTTTTTCTAGTCATGCAATATGCTTGGTTGTTTTACTGGAAAAACATTTATGGAGGAGGCTTAGGTGATTTTTTTCTGGTTTATTGTTTGTCGTCTTTTGAGTTAGTTGAACTTGTATATGAGCATGAACTGCAACGAATGTCATGTGTACTAGGTGTCAAGTTTTTCTTGTCTTTCATCCTGTTGTTGATGAGTAAATTTATGATTTGACAGACAATAGACACGTGCATCAAACTTGCTTTTGCTCTTTCAAGACAGTGGTTTGGGGTATACATTACTCCTGAGGCACCAAATGATGGTATGTTGATGGATAATGGCTGCTGCTTGTATGGTTTGATTGAAATTTAAGCGATTTTATTAAGTAGTAAGTTATTTTGATGAACTTTGGAAGAAAATGTATCTGTTACTGCTCAGTTGGCCATTTTATCTTTATTTTCAGAGTGGCTGCTGGATGGTCTTGCTGGTTTTTTAACAGATTTGTTTATCAAGAAATTTTTGGGGAATAATGAGGCACGTTATCGAAGATACAAGGTGTGTTTTCTGTGGAGGCATGTAAGATACCATAAGCAATATATCTAGGGGCATGCGAATAACTTGTTCATCTTGTGATTTTAAAGATTGAGATCAATGGAGAAGCTGATTGTGGTTGCTAAACAGTGAGCCTGTTTAGCTTCCTCTATGGTTACTGTTTTTTAGTAGGCTGTACTTTTCCTATGAAATCTTCTTGCATGTAGTTCAAGTGAATACTATTCCAACTCTCCTTTTGCAATCGATGGCTTACGCTGCTTGATTCCTAGTACTAGATGTGTTCCTTTATCATTAACTTCTTGTTAAACAAAACCTGAATTCTGAAGTTGACCTGACATCCTCATCCTTTTGCTTGTACACGATGCTGTTCCCTTTTGCAAATTCTTAATCAGTGCAATGGCTGAAAAAAAGTTCCATTCAACCTTTACTAGAAAACAAAAGAATCACGACCAAGAGACAGTATGGTATCATTTTTTAATTATTATTACTGTTGGTGTTGCCATATCCATTAATCTAGGGAGAGGCAAAAAAAATTTTAGGGAAAATTTCTCTCGAAGGGGCTTAATTTTATTAATATTACAATAGTTTTTTGAATCATAATATCTGAGGTTCTGGATGATTTATACTGGTCTTCCCTCCCAAAGGTTGCATCATTCGAATATTCATAATTTCTTGATTTATGTGCCTATAGTTGCCCCCTTTCTCCAGCTAACATGTGGATTCAATTTTGTTTATTAGATCCTTTAGAAGGTACCTGTCCTGTCAATTTGCTTTATGTTCTGTATCTTCTAGAGTCAAAAATGGGATTGGTAATTCTTACACCTTTGGCATATTGAGAATGGGATTGCAATTTATTGTTTCAAGTAGTACCAGAGGCTGATATTCACATTCTTTCCTAAATTTAGCATCATTGTATTCATTTTCTTGATATGGATGGGAAGTGGGCCTGTGGTAGTGCTATGAAATGATTTCAACTATCTCTCTAATTTTAGCATCATTATTGAAATGAGAGGCTGGAGACATGCATGAGATATATGCCCCCCCCCCAAAAAAAAAAAATCAAATGCAAAATAATTCTATTTTTATGTAAATATAGGCAAATTGTGCTGTTTGCAAAGCAGATGATAGTGGTGCAACAACTTTGAGTTCATCCTTTTCTTGCAAGGATTTGTATGGAACCCATTCCATTGGCTTGCTTGGAAAAATACGATCATGGAAGTCTGTAAGTACTCGTTATTTCTTTTTCAAGGTGTCATGTTGCCCCCTAATTGTTTACGAAGTCTCAAACCAGGAATAATGAAATAAACGTTGAAGTAAAGGAATGAGTTCAAGAACATAGAGATGAAAATTATTTTGGCTTCATCTTGCTGCTTTTAGTAATTACCTCAAAAGCTGATAAAAGATAAATCTAAATAACATTGAGAATAAAGGTAAATTGTATTTGGTTGAAATTAGTAAACGGCTAAAATGTTATAGCTTTGAAACACTGATGTTGTGCATACAAGTCTAATCAGATATTATTATGAGCATAAAAGTTCTCAGTATTAGTTTCAAAATTTTTAATTGCTCTTTAAAAATGGATTTGTTTCTGGAAGCAAAAGTTATCAATCAAATGTATTTTCAAGCAGGAGAGTTAGAGATTAGCAAGGGAGCACTAACATCATCTTTCATGTATGTCTTTTGGCCATTTGTTGATTACCTTTTTTATCCTTAAGGTGGCGATTCTTCAGATGTTAGAAAAGCAGATGGGACCGGACTTCTTCAAAAAGGTATGGAGAATCATCTTGACTCTTGTAGTTCCTATTTAAAGCATTTTGACAATGTGTACAAAGGGATTGTGGAATAAGCTTTGTTTGTTGATAATCATTTACTCTTGATTTTCTTTTATTCAATATGCAGATTCTGCAAGCAATAATTTCTCGTGCAGAAAGTACAAATTCTTCTGTGAGGTCTCTTAGTACGAAAGAGGTGATCAGACATACATACATACATATATATGTATTCTTCTTTTAACTCGTAGTTATCATCTATGTGCCAACTATCCTATTCCTTTATGGTTGTCATAACATCCACGATGGAACCACTGTTATTCGGGTTTGGTTAGCTATACTTGAGGAAGGTATTAGCGTCTTTTTGAATCTAAGAGAATAGTTGAAGGAGAAGAAAAGGAGCTAAGGCAAAAGAAAATTTGATTATTGAATTGAAGGATTACAATAGTTTAAATAGACTAAGTAGCTAACTTCTAATAGGACGTTTCTACTAAATATCCTAAGAGTTTAGAAAGACGTGTCTTTCTTATTAAGAAAGGACTCCTTAAACCTTGCTTGTTATCCCCTTTGTCAAAATAGAGTGATTTACTGTAGAAAACTCTCTTGATTTCTATACAACAGCTTACATCTTTATATATAGCTTATATCCTTAACTTAGGTAACTATTAAGTTAGGAAAGAGACTATTCTAGATAAACTAAAATCCCTTAAAGTTAGGGATTGTAATCTAACAAGGATCTACAGGATCCTGTCTAATTATACAAATAAACTCTAATTTATGCGCATATTTTTTGACACTCCCCCTCAAGCTGGAGAATGGATGTCCTCCATCTTCAGCTTGCTTGTTAGCTTCTGAAAATACTTCCCAGGTAGCCCCTTGGTAAGTATGTTTGCAACTTGATCACTATTAGATACATAGGGAGTACAAATTAGGCCACTGTCAAGTTTTTCTTTTATGAAGTGTCGATCCACTTCAACATGTTTTGTCCTGTTATGTTGAATTGGATTGTGAGCAATATTAATTGCTGATTTATTGTCACAGTATAATTTTCATTGGACCTTCCCACTTGACTTTTAAATCCTCCAAGATAATCTTCAGCCACAATAATTCACAAATCCCAAGTGCCATGGCTTTAAACTCTGCTTCTGCACTAGACCTGGCTACAACATTCTGTTTTTTGCTTCTCCAGGTCACTAAATTTCCTTCCAGAAAAGTGCAGTAGCCTGATGTTGATCTTCTATCAACTAAGGACCCTGCATAATCTGCATCAGTATAAGTTTCTAATGTCAGATTTTCTCCTTTTCTAAATAAAACTCCTCTTCCTGCTGTGCCCTTCAAGTATTGTAAAATTTGAGTCACTGCCCTTAGATGTGATTCTTTAGGATTGTGCATGAATTGGCTCACAACACCAACTGCATAAGCAATGTCTGGTCTGGTGTGTGATAAGTAAATCAGTTTTCCCACAAGTCTCTGATAGGAGCCTCTGTCCACAGCTGCATCCTCTGTTGCATCTCCAAGTTTGTGATTAACCTCTAGTGGTATCTCGGCTGGTCTACACCCTAGTTTGCCAGTTTCTGTCAGCAAATTTGGAGTATATTTCTGTTGAGATATAGAGATTCCTTGCTGTGAATGTGCAACTTCAATTCCAAGGAAGTATTTCAGTCTTCCAAGATCTTTGACTTCAAACTCTTTGATCAAACACTTCTTCAAGTTGTCGATTTCTTTCGAATCTTCCCATGTGACTATGATGTCATCTACATAGACTATTAGGACAGCAACTCCCCTTGAAGAATGTTTCACAAAGTATGATCACCCTGACTTTGATTATAACCCAACTTCAACATCACTTCGGTGAATCTTCCAAACCAGGCTCTTGGGGATTGTTTTAGCCCGTATAGGGCTTTTTTCAATTTGCAAACTGTTTGTTTACAATTTGGACTAAATCCAGGTGGGATGTCTATGTAAACTTCCTCTTCAAGATTACCATGTAAAAATGCATTCTTGATGTCATACTATTGTAATCTCCATCCTTGATTGGCAGCCAATGACAACAAGATTCTTACAATATTCATCTTTGCAACGAGGGCAAAAGTTTCAAGGTAGTCTATCCCATAGGTTTGGGAATACCCCTTAGCCACCAACCTTGCTTTATAACTTTCCAAGGAGCCATCTGACTTGTACTTCACTGTGAATATCCATCTACATCCCACTATTTTCTTTCTTTCTGGTAACTTCACCAAGTCCTACGTTTTGTTCTTTTCCAGTGCTTCCATTTCAACTTTCATAGCATTCTTCCAATTCTCATTTTCTAAAGCCTCGGACACAGTTTTATGAATGACAATGGAATTTAGGCTAGTAAGGAAGGCTTTATGGTTGGGAGACAAATTTCTGTAGGAAATGAACAGATAAAGAGGATTTTTTGTGGTACAAGTTCTCTTTCCTTTTCTAATTGCAATAGGAAATTCAAAATCCTTATGATCAGAATCAGAATTAGGATTCTCAATAATATTTGAATCAAAGATTGGTTCAGTAATTACCTCAGTTTGTGGAGGAGACAAGGGTGATGATTCAGCATGCACTGGTCCTTTTTTTCTCGAGTAGACTTGTAGAGGACGAGCAATATCTTGAATTCCTGCCTTAGGTGTGGTGGGTTCAGATTGTTGTTGTTCAATAAAAAAGGCCGAGAATCAAATTCAACAGATTGGGTAAGACCAGGCTGGGCAGATTGGATAAGATCAGGCTGATTCTGTTGATTTTGTGGAGGCAAGGTGAGAGACTGAAGAAGGAAATAATTTTTTTCCTAATCTTCCCTGAACAAAATCTCCCCCTAAAGATGAGGGTGAGTAAAATAGTTTTCATTTTCAACAAAGGTGACATCAACAGAAGTGAAATGTTTCTGTGTAGGTGGATGATAGCATTTATACCCTTTTTGAGTAGATGAGTAACCTACAAAGATACATTTCAATGCCCTTGGATCCAACTTACCCCTATTTTGAGAATGAATATAAACAAAGGCAACACAACCAAATATTTTAGGCTCAAGATGAAGAGGACTAAAGTTAGGGTAGAAACTGTTTAGGATTTGAATAGGACTTTGAGATTCAAGAACCTGAGTTGGTAATCTGTTGATAATATAGGTGGCAGTTAACACAACTTCCCCCCAATAGTGTTTAGGAACATTTTTTTGAAACAACAAGGCTCTTGTTATTTGAAGAAGATGACCATTCTTTCTTTCGGCTACACCGTTCTGTTGAGGGGTGTTTACACAAGATGATTCATGTATGATGCCTTTTTCTTGGAAATAGGAAGATAGGACTTGATTGAAGTAGTCCTTAGCATTGTCTGACCTAACCCTTTTTATATCAGCCCCAAATTGATTTTTAACTATGGTGTAAAAGGTCTTAAAAGTAGAACTGACATTAGATTTTTGTTTTAGAAGAAATATCCAGGACACACGAGTGCAATCATCTATAAATGAAATGAACCACCTTTGGAACAGTGGATGGTCCCCAAACATCACTGTGAATGAGAGAAAAGGGTGTAAATGCCTTTTTATTACTTATGGGAAAAGAATCACGTTTGTGTTTGGCAAGCTCACATATGTCACAATGAAATTCTTTATTATTTAAGGATTTGAAAAAGGAAGGAAACATGAACTTTAAAACTTTAAATGAAGGATGACCAAGACGAAGGTGATGAAGCCATATTTGGTGGTTTTAGAATCCGACACAAGTGAAAAAGATGAAACACTGACTTGCCCACTGGAATTTTCAAGATAATACAGTCCATTTTCTTCTTTAGCATGCCCAATCATCCTCCTCGTTCCATGTTTCTGAAAAACACATTGGGTAGGATAAAAGATAACACAACAGTTAGTGTCTTTGATGGTTTTTTGGATAGACAGGAGATTAGTGAATAGTTTAGGCACATGAAGAACATTTTTAAGTGTCAGGGTGTTACTTATAACAATATCTCCTTGACCAGCCACGGTTATCCTACTTCCATCTGCAACTGTTATCTTTTTATTACTAGGACAGGGTATATAATTGATAAAATTTAGAGAGGAATTGGTCATATGGTCTGTTGCTCTTGAGTCAATCACCCAGGAGTTTTGGGTAGGGAAATTCGAGACTTTAAATGTTTGAGAAGAGGATATACCTGAAAAAGCGAGACTACAAGTACCTGAAGAGGAAGGTTTTTCTAGGGATCCAAGTAAACTTTTCAATTTCTCTATTTCTTCCCTGTTGAACTCAAAGGACTGTTCTTGGGCCTCCTCATTCATCTGCTTGGTGATATATGCCTTTCCATGTCTTCATGATGGTCTCTCTCTCTCAAAATTTTTTTGTTTGTTGTTTGTGGCTTCCCATGAAGCTTCCATCACTTCTCTTTTGTATGGCGAGACTTCTTGCAATAGGTACACCATAAAGAGTCTTTGTGCACCATTTTTGATCCTTCTGACTACTCTTTAAAAACTTGCTGTTCCAGGTTTGATTTTCTTTCGACTGCACTTCTGGTGGCTAGAGCAGAACCTTCCACTTGATTGCTCTCAATCATAACCCCTCTTCTTCCTTCCTCAGCCCGAATGATTGCAATGACTTCATTTAGAGAGGGTAGATCCTCTTTACCAAGAATCTGGACTCTTACTGCATCAAACTCAATATTTAGTCCAGCAAGAAAACCATAAATTCTTTCTTTTTCAACAAACCTTTTTAGGACAGCTGCATCTTCACTACACTTCATTTGAATACATTAGTAGTGATCCATCTCTTGCCATAAATTTTGCAGCAAGTTGGAGTATTCTGCGATGGATCTGCCTCCTTGCTTGGTGGATGAGATTTTGGTCTTAATCTCATAAATTTGGGCAACATCTTTAACCTTTGAATAGGTTTGTTTTACAGCCTCCCATATCTCTTGGGCTGTATTGAAACATACAAGTATCACTAATTTCTGGTAGCATGGAATTCCATAGCCAGGACATGACTAGTGAATCCTGTTCATCCCAAGCCTCAAAACGAGGGTCTCCCTCCTTAGGTCCAGTTCCAAGGAGTTGACTTAGCTTTCCTCTACCCTTCAAAAAAGTACGAACAAGCTGAGACCATTTAAGATAGTTTTTTTCCATTCAATCTATAGGCAACCTGTATCCTTTGCAAGTCACCTATATGATTTGAATGGCTCCCTTCACTCACTGAGATTCCTTGCACAGTCTTGGTACTGCTCTCATCGCCTACCTCAACCATATTTTTCTGTTGGATTTAACAGTGAACCTTCACTGAACACTCAAGGAGGAATTTTAAGGGAAACGAAGAGTGTTAATCGAGATTGACAGAGCTCAAAAAAGGAGCTAACAAGGCTCTGATACCATGTCAAAATAGAGTGATTTACTGTAGAAAACTCTCTTGATTTCTATACAACAGCTTACATCTTTATATACAGCTTATATTCTTAATTTAGGTAACTATTAAGTTAGGAAAGAGACTATTCTAGGTAAACTAAAATCCCTTAAAGTTAGGGATTGTAATCACTAACAAGGACCTACAGGATCTTGTCTAATAATCTCTAATTTATGCACATATTTTTTGACACCTTTTGTGAGCACATCTGTCAACTGATCCTTGGTAGAGATGAATGGGGTACAAATTAGACCACTGTCCAATTTTTCCTTTATGAAATGGCTATCAACTTTAATATGCTTTGTTCGATCAGTCTAAACAGGGTTGTGAGCAGTACTGATTTTGTGGATTATGTACGATAATTAGAGTTTTTTTAATTCCTATTTAGTTTGTACTCTATAATCCATCAAAGTAGAGATTAGATTGGAGTCTTATCTAATAAGATTACTCCTAACTAGGACTCTAGTAGTGTACTTATAGTAGGTAACTACCACAGTTGTATCTTAGCCTATTTAACATAGGCTTAACTCAACTGTACTCGATAGATCAATTATTTAGAGAAATAAACTTTTATTTCTTCCACAAACCTATCATTTGATTTATCTACACGGTGTCATGCTAGGTTACTTCGAAACCTGATAAAAAAAGATTACTGAAAATTCCTAATCAGAAATCAGTTAAGGATCTTGTAGGAATATACTTGCCGATTAGGACTCTAATATTTAATTCTTTCTTCCTGCAGATTTGTATGTACATAGTTGTATTAGGACTTTAACTCTATCTCTACTCTTATATAGATTAACTAGGAGTCCTAGAGTTCTACTTTAAGTTAGCCTTATCTTGGTAAGAGTTTTACCTAACATAGGAGTTTTATTATTAGTCTAATTCCAACTCTTGTAGCCTATATAAAGGCCCCTATTCGACATAATTAAATCAAGGAAAACTTTTCTTCTGTCCATCTCAATAACTTACATGGTATTAGCCTAAATTACATTCCTGGCAATTTTTTTCTGTCCTTTTTTTCGACAGAACTTTCTTTTTTTTCTGTCCTACCTTTCCCACATGACGAACTCAAATTCCTCTTCCGTCACTTCAGCCCTTGAAATTTCATCCTCCATTGATGATTCTGCCAACCTTACTATTACTCACCATCAGTTACATGGCCACAATTACCTCGAATGGTCGCAATCTGTGAAGATTTTTCTCTCCGGGCGTGAGAAAGTTGGGTATGTTACAGGGGATATAAAGCAACCAGCTGCTTCCTCGGCTGCTGAGTTCTCCAAATGGCAAAGAGAGGATAACATCGTCAAGACGTGGCTCTTAAATTCCATGGCACCAGACGTCAGTAAGGATTTTCTTTATCGAACATCCGAGGCGATCTGGAATGTTGTCAAGGACACCTATTCCAACACAAATAATAACTCCGAGTTATTTCGGTTAGAGTCGAGCATTCTCCCTGAAACAAGATATGTCTGTCACTCTATACTATCATACCCTAAATTCTATCTGGCAACAACTTGATCTCTACGAAGAGATTCGATGGGTAGATCCAGAAGATGTTGTTCTATATCAGCAAGCCATCTCCAAGAAACGAATCTTTCAGTTTCTTTATGGGCTTAATTCATCCTTTGACGAGGTACGGGGTAGGATGATTGGGACATCTCCACTTCCATCTATTCAAGAAGTGTTCTCTAATGTCCGACAAGAAGAGAGTCAACGCCTTCTTATGCCTGCTGCATCTTCTATTCGGAGTCTGCCCTTGTCACACAAAAATCGTCCTCTTCCAAGACAGGGAGGCCATGGTGCAACCATTGTAACAAACATGGCCATCACATTGATGAATGTTGGAAGATTCACGGCAAGCCAAGTGATTGGAAATCCAAGCATGAAAAAGAGACCTCTCATTTTGGTCGAGCTCCCTCCAATTCTTCATCTTCTGGTATTCGATTCACTAAAGACCAGATGATAAAGATCCAAAAATTGTTTGAGAAATTTCAAGGAACTCGTGAGGCTCATTTAATTGTTGTAGAACAAGAAGGTAATCCTCTCTGCTTTTACTACTTCCAAAATCATTCCAATTTGGATTTTGGATTCTGGTGCCTGCGATCATATGACTGGGGATTTAAGTCTTTTTTCTACCTTCCAACCGATAACTGGTACGAGTATTCGAACTGCTGATGGGAATATTTCTCAGATCACAGGCCCTGGATCTATTCAAGTGGATAACTTAATCCTTCCCATTTGTATCCGCCAATAGTTGCTCACATGGAACACTGGGTGCACTTTCATCCATGTCGGAGGCTTGATTTTGTATGAATTGTTCCCCACTTTGGCTACAATCGGTAGTGGTCCCTCATACTTACTCACAAATCGTCGATCTCTATTCCGCAGGAATCGCAACTTTTCTGCCATCAACTTGACAAGTACTAAATCCCCCACTTTGAACTGTTGGTCCCTTCGGCCCTGATCCGCCCATTTTTTCATCTGTTTTGTAGCTTTTTCCAGATAGGCCCGGGCAATCTTCGTGTTTTGGTGCCACTCTTTGGTAAAGGCAAAAGCACGAGGGCACTTTCCTGTGTATGATTCCAAGGTGGTATGTGGAAACTCTAAGAAAGTGATGGTCAAATTGGGTCTTTGGGAAGGGAGTGTCGATTTTATGGTTACACCCATGGACGATTTCGATGTTGTATTGGGGCTGGATTTTATGACATCGGCCTAGGCAATTTCTGTTCCTGTCGCTGGTTGTCTGATGTACCTGGGGGACTGCCCGTGTGTGGCGCCGGCTACGATTGTTCCCTGAGGTGGCAAAAAGATGTCGGCGATTCAATTTAAGAAAGGGATAAGGAAAGGAGAGTCCTCGTTCCTAGTGCTGCCAGTATGTAAAGAGGATTCGTCTGCAAGGGCTTTACCGAAGGGGATTCAAAAGGTATTAGAAGATTATAAAGATGTCATGCCGGACAAATTGCCCCAGGGTCTGCCTCCTCGAAGGTCGGTGGACCATGAGATCGAGTTAATGCCGGGCGTGAAACCCTCTGCTAAGTGTCCATATCGGATGTCTCCACCTGAGTTAGCTGAGCTGAGAAAATAGTTAAACAAGCTACTGGAAGCTGGCTTTATTAGACCGTCTAAAGCGCCGTTTGAGGCGCCATGTTATTTTAGAGGAAACATGATGGAAGCTTGAGATTATTTGTTGATTATCGGGCTTTGAACAAGATAACTGTTCGGAATAAATATCCTATCCCGTTGATTGCAGATTTGTTTGATCAGCTGAGTAGTGCCAAATACTTTACTAAGCTGGATCTGCGTTCGGGATACCATCAAGTGAGAGTGGCTGAAGGGGATGAGCCGAAAACAACCTATGTTACACGGTATGGGGCGTTTGAATTTCTTGTTATGCCATTTGGGCTAACCAATACACCTGCCACTTTTTGTACTTTAACGAACCAAGTATTTCATGATGTCCTTGACAAGTTTGTGGTGATATATCTGGACGATATAATGGTGTACAGCTCGACTCTAGAGGATCATGAGAGGCATTTACAGTTGGTGTTGCAAAGGCTCCGAGATAATCAGCTATTTGTGAAAAGAGAGAAATGCGAGTTTGCACGGACCCAAATCTAGTTATTGGGACACCTAGTCGGACAGTGATGTGTTCGAATGGATGAGGAAAAGGTCAAAGCAATCCAAGAGTGGCCAGCGAGCTCAGATCATTCTTGGGTCTGGCTAACTACTATAGACGGTTTGTCGAAGGCTACTCTCAAAGGGCAGTAGGGCTTACCGACTTGCTAAAGAAGGGAGAGAAATGGATTTGGACCAAAGAATGCCAAGACGCCTTTGAAGGATTAAAGGCGGTTGTGATGAGTGATCTTGTCCTGGCACTACTTGACATTGGGGAGCCTATGAAAGTCGAAACGGATGCGTCAGACTTTGCCATAGGGGGAGTATTGATGTAGGAAGGTCACCCTGTGGCTTTTGAGAGTCGGAAATTGAATGGGGTAGAGACTACCCAAGAGAAGGAACTATTGGCGGTAATCCATTGTCTTAGGGCTTGGGGACATTATTTGTTGGGTTCCAAATATGTTGTGAAGGTGGATAATACAGCCGCTAGTCACATTTTGACACAGTCGAAGCTGTTGGCGAGGTGGTAAGAACACTTGGCAGAGTTTGATTTTTCCTTTGAACATAAACATGAGAAGAAGAATCAGATTGTCGATGCGCTGAGTCGAAGAGCTGGGTTGGCAGCTCTTAGGAGAATTGCCCCTATGTTAGCTAGTAGGGTGACAAATGATATCCGCGAGTTGATACTGGAAAATATGAAGAAAGACCCGCAGATGGTGGCGATAATGAAGATGGTATAGAGTGGGCAGTCAATGACCTTCTGGATAGAAAATAGAACCTTAATGACCAAAGGTCCGCGAATGTATGTCCCGAGGGCGGGAGAACTAAGACAAAAACTGCTGCGAGAATGTCATGACACTCATTGGGCAGGTCATCAAGGTTGGAGGCGTACCTTAGCTTTGTTGGAACATGAATATTATTGGCCGCACATGCGATAGGACATCATGGACTACACGAAAACTTGTCTTATTTGCCAACAAGACAATGTAGACCGACAAAAGACCGCTGGGCTATTAGAACCATTGGCGGTGCCGGGGAAACCCAGGGAGAGCATTTCCCTTGATTTTATAATGAGTTTGCCTAAAGTGGGAGATCTTGGAGCGATTATTGTGGTGGTAGATCGGTTCTCGAAGTATGCCACCTTTATCCCTGCGCCAAAGTACTGTTCTGCGGAGGAAACAAGTCGGTTGGTTTTCAAGCATGTTGTGAAATACTAGGGTGTGCCGCAGGATATTGTCAGTGATAGAGACGGTCGGTTCACAGAGAAAGTTTGGAGAGAACTCTTCAGGATTTTGGGATCCAAGCTGAATTTGTCCTCTAGTTACCATCCTCAGACATATGGGCAGACTGAACGTTTCAATGGGTTGCTGGAGGAATACTTGAGGCATTTTGTTCAGGCCAACCAGAAAGATTGGCCGTCGTTGTTGGTTGTGGCACAACTTTGCTTTAATTCCCAAAATGGTCCTCTCATGATCTTCTAGAGTCGAGCTGTACACCATTATATCGTCCAGATATATCATCACAAACTTGTCAAGGACATCATGAAATACCTGGTTCATTAAAGTACAAAAAGTGGCAGGTGCATTGGTTAGCCCAAATGACATAACAAGAAATTCAAACGCCCCATACCGTGTAACACAAGTTGTTTTCGGCTCATCCCCTTCAGCCACTCTCACTTGATGGTATCCCGAACGCAGATCCAGCTTAGTAAAGTATTTGACACTGCTCAACTGATCAAACAAATTCGCAATCAACGGGATTGGATATTTATTCCGAACAGTTACCTTGTTCAAAGCCCGATAATCAATACATAATCTTAGGCTTCCATCATGTTTCCTCTGAAATAACACTGGCGCCCCAAACGACGCTTTAGACGGTCTAATAAAGCCAGCTTCCAGTAGCTTGTTTAACTGTTTTCTCAGCTCAGCTAACTCAGGTGGAGACATCCGATATGGGCACTTAGCAGGGGGTTTCACGCCCGGCATTAACTCGATTTCATGGTCCACCGACCTTCGAGGAGGCAGACCCTGGGCAATTTGTCCGGCATGACATCTTTATACTCTTCCAATACCTTTTGAATCCCCCTCGGTAATGCCCTTGCAGACGAATCCTCTTTACATACTGGCAGCACTAAGAACGAAGACTCTCCTTTCTTTATCCCTTTCTTAAATTGAATCGCCGACAACATCTTTTGGCCACCTCGGGGAACAATCGTAGCCGGCGCCACACACAGGTAGTCCTTCAAGAACATCAGACAACCAGCGGCAGGTACAGGAATTGCCTGGGCCGATGTCGTAAAATTCATCCCCAATACAACACCGAAATCGTCCATGAGTGTAATCGTAAAATCGACACTCCCTTCCCAAGGACCCATTTTGATCATCACTTTCTTAGAGTTTCCACAAATGGATGAGGCCGCCGAATTGACTGCTTTCATCTGTCCAACGCCTTTGGCCACTACCAAGCCACACCTCCTTGCCTCCGTAGGTGAAATGAAGGTATCTGTGGCACCAGTGTCGACAAGAGCCCATGATGCCTTCCCATTTATTATTATGTTGACATACATCAAGCCCCTCTCTGATTCTTTCTTTAGACTACTCAACTGTGACTGCAATGCCGTCAAGAAACGAATGGATTCCACTTGAGAAGGTTCGACAACACTATTTTTCGTAGTGAGAGTTTGCGGAGTTCCCCCTAAAGGTGAAACTTCCAAAGCATTTATTGTACCGCGTTAAGGGCACTCGACCACTTTGTGAGGACCCTTACAAAGAAAACAACCCGGAGGAAAATGACCTTGCCCATTACCTCCGTTTCCTCTATTCTGAGACTGTTCTCGGCTGAAGACCCTTCTCCCCGGCCCCCAGTTGGCTGGCCTGTCATTTCTAGCCGCTTTATTCCCATTTCCCACTGAGTTGTTACTTCCACCAGGACCCATGGACTTACGCTTAGTGGAGTTATCATTATAATCAGTAAGTCGTTCGACAACTGTCATAGCGGCTGCCACTTCCTCAGGCCCGTGTCTCATTACCTTTGCTCTAGCCCAAGGTTTCAATCCTTCTAGGAAGGAGAACATCTTGTCTTTCTCTGACATGTCTTTGATATCTAACATCAGGGCTGCAAATTCCCTTACATAATCAGGAATAGACCCTGTATGCGCTAGATCCCTTAGTTTCTTCCGGGCAATGTAGTCTACATTTTTTGGGAAGAAAGAGCTCATCAACTCTTTCTTTAGCTCTTCCCATGTGTCAATAGAACAATCACCATCCACGAACTTGGACCGCCACCACAACTTGGCGTCCCCCGTTAAATACATCGATGCGACCGAGACTTTGTCCAAATCAATTTCAGTACGCGTCGCTCGAAAATATTGCTCAATGTCATACAAGAAATTTTCAAGCTCCTTAGCATCCCTGTTTCCTTCATGTCGCTGGGCTCGGGAACCCTAGTCCTCGTTCCCTTATCCGCTGTCATAGAGTTGCCCATGGCTATCTGCATTAGGTTCACCTGAGCTTTGATCTCCTCTATCTCAATATTCACGTGACTCATCGCTTCCTTGGCCTCATTGCCAAACTCTTTGGTGGCTTCATTCAATTTCCCCTAAGATGAAACACCATTGTTGATTCCTCACCCATTCCAAAAACCTGTCGCTAATTAAATGGCCACAACTATCTTCCATGGTCCTAATCAGTACCCCTATACATCAGGGGCAGAAGCAAAGATGACTACCTATCAGCAACATTGCACATACTAGAACCCTCAGATCACACATACAAACAATGGAGAAGTGAAAATGCATTTATAGCCTTTTTTGTGTAGTTGAGTAACTAATGAAAATGCATTTAATAACACATGGATCTAACTTTCCCCTGAGATGAGAATGAACATGGACAAACCAATTGTACTTTGCATGTCAAGAATATGTGAGGTTGAGAAGTAGGGAAAATTTTGAGGACATCAATTGTACTTTGCATGTCAAGAACATGTGGGAAGCCTATTAATAAGGTGGGAAGTGATTAAGACAACTTCTTCCCAGTGGTTTTTAGGAATATGATTGTGAAATAGTAAGGCTCTAGCGACTTCTCGAAGATGACCATTTTTACGCTCAATCACCCTCTTTTTGTTGTGGAGTGGTAACACATGAGGATTCATGAATAACTCATTTTTCCTGAAAGAAAGTTCACATGAAATTGAGTATGAATCATATTATAAAAGGCACGAAAGATAACATTGACATCATATTTATGTTTGAGGAGATATATCCACGTGACACGTGTACAATCCTATTGTTTGTAACAATATGCTAAATGAGTGATATGTTTGTAACAATTTGTTAATTGAGTGACTTGTTTATAAGCGGAGTGACCTGTTTGTAATTGAGTGATCTGTTTACAACTGTTAGAAGAAAAGTGGCATGTTTGTTACTGAATCCATAATTAAGTTGGGATATATGGAAACACTCAAGATTCCAGTATAGGTTGGGGATATATTTGGCAAAGAGATAAATTAGAACCCAGCGTGCTGTCGAAGAACAATAAAGTGTTCAACTTCATGCAACAGCAATAGAGAGATAATTACGGAAATGCTGACTTAGTGTTAATATTGAAGTTAGAGCCATCTACAATAACTATTTGTTAATCTAAGTGCAGGTGTTTCAGGATATCCGTTCTATGTTTTCTTTCATTTTAAATTAATGGAACTGAAAAACATGTTTTGATGCAGTAATTTGACAACAAGGGTCCAGAAGGAAAAGTGGCTGATGCTTGGTTAGCAGAATTGAAGGGCTTTGAGCCCTTCTTTTGCCAATTTTTTGGACTCTTAATTTAATCTAATAAATTGGCACTGCTCAGACTGGATGCTCTTCATCTATGCCTGATGGTGATGGTGCTGAAAATATTTTCAAATATTGAAAACAACATTTTTTGCTTTCAACATTTCCAAGGCTTGTTTTCAGATTTTAGTTTCTGAAATTGAGAACATGCTCAACCATGTTGGTTTTGCTCTAATTCCCCCCCCCCCCCCCCCCCCCCCGGGGACTGGGGAGGGGGCGGGGAAGGAAAAGAAAAAGAAAACAGAGAGTAGATAAAACAATAGCAATCCCCTATTGATCCTAACTTGATAGGGATATATTGTTTTGAATGGCCATGTTTTTTTTTTGGATATTGGTGAATGCTAGAAAGTAGTTTCATGGTTATGTATTTTATTTGTTTTTATTTCATAAAAGTGTGTAATTGTTTTACTTCAAATTTAAATACAAGTTAGTCGCATTTCTGGGTCAATAATTAATCTATAAACTGTTACATTCAGTTCCGTCATTTTGCTAATAAAATTGGAAATCTGGAGCGTCCGTTTCTGAAAGAATTTTTTCCTCGGTGGGTGGGATTATATGGATGTCCAGTGCTCAGGTATGATTTAAGTGAATAATGTATTTTATGTCTTCTGCATTTGGGATTCTCTTCCAAGCTTTATTTATGTTTTTTTTTCTTTCTTGCCATCATTTTGTAAGGATGGGGTTTTCCTACAACAAGAGGAAAAATATAATTGAGTTGGCAGTTCTGCGCGAATGCACAGCTACAATTGATTCAAGTGTATCAGTTCTGAATGCTAACCCTGATTCTGAAAACCGTGATGGTGATATCGGGTGGCCTGGGGTTATGACTGTGAGGGTTTATGAACTTGATGGCATGTCTGATCATCCAATTCTTCCAATGGCTGGAGATTCATGGCAGCTGCTGGAAATAGCATGCCACTCGAAGCTTGCTGCTAGACGTTACCAGAAGCCTAAAAAGGGTTCAAAACCTGATGGCTCTGATGATAATGGTGATTTGCCTACAGCAGATATGCGTTCGAGGTATTTGATCATCTCAGTGTGTGGTTCTTTCTGTATAACTTGTTCCAGAAGATTCTATTAACACATTCTTCCACGTTGAATTGTTCTTTTGCAGTGCAGACTCTCCATTGTTGTGGATTAGGGCAGATCCAGAGATGGAATATCTTGCTGAAATTCATTTTAATCAACCTGTTCAGATGTGGGTAAGAAAGCTGTTGTTACCAGTTCTAGCTCAATTTGTCAATGTTTTTGCATGACACAGCTTGAAGTAGGTCAGTTGCAAGGTCATTTTCCTTGACAGTTCAAGCAATCATTAAGTGCATTAGGTTTATTAGGTTACATCCTCATTTTTGTTTCTCCTTGGTGATTTAAGGGTTCCCTCCCTATCATTAGAGGGAATATTGGCTCTTACCGTGTGCATGTTTGTAAAATGCTTAACCCAAATATGGAGATTTCTCTACCGCAAGCTACTTTTAGCCAAAAGTTGACAATTCCACCATCATTCACCAACTGGATCTGTAGGTATCTCACGCCTGTTTTTGTGTATTCATCCAGTGTAGATGTCTTTTATTGAATTATAAAGATAAATTAAACCAACCTACTTTTTTCTTGTCTTTGTTCTCTTATTAACAAAAATAAATTTTGGATGCACATGAATTGTTCCCCATCATTGCTGTTTGTCAATGTTTTTGCTTGTTAAATGCTTAATGCCCGCTCTAAAACTAGTTTTTGCAAAACTTGATGTTTCCACCATTTCAGCATCTGGTCTTGCAGGAATAACTCATCTGTGTTCTTGTGCTCATCCAAACTACGAGTTTCTAAATCAATTTTATATGCTATTAATGTACCTCAGATAATTAAACATGCCTCCTACTTTTGCCTTCACTTTCTCTTATCCACGTCAAAGAAAAAGAAAGAAGAAATTATTTTGGATGCACATAAAATGTTCACTATGGATACTGTTCAAGGATCAGAGGCCATATTCTTTATTTGTTTATGTTGCTAGGATCATTATATCATATTAAGCAAAGTGATAATGGTAGATACATTTTTCCAGTTGGACTTGACATTTCTCCTCAGCCTTTTAAAAGGGTTACTTTCTCCTGGAACGTGATCATAACACATGCAGTGTTCACTCAATTATTCCCATAGCAAATAGTCTCTCGTCTGCCTTGTATATAGTCATTTCTGTTTCCTCCATGCAGGAGGGAAAGATAGTCATACTTATTCTTCTCTGTTGTTGATTCTTGCCACATAATTAATATAGTAAAACCATTCCAATGTATTTCAATATTTTGGGTAATACAACATTGGAGTGACACTACCAAAAGATGACATGCTACTTAGTTGTTTCTGCTAAATTTATTGGAAACACAACTTTGTGTGTTCAAATTTTCTGCCTCACAATTTTGTTCTTTCTTGGAGATTAACTCACATTTGATGAGATTCAACTTATTGTACATATTTAAAGAACGCAGTTTATTAATGAGCTTTCACCATAACTATTATCTAGATACTGTTATCGACAGTTGAGATAAAGCTCTTGCTATTATTAATTGTTGACTCTCTTGAATTAGTAGCTTGAAATTTCAATTTTAGAAGGTCGGGCCAATTATTTGTCCTTGATCAATATAATTGATTAAAGGGAAATTCCACCAAGAACTAATTGTATCTGATAAAACTGAACAAGGCACCTACTTTGTTCAAGGTTCCTGTTATTTTACATATTTTGTACCCAGTGGCTTAGCTGTATATGTTGCTCTTTATAAAAATTACATCCAATGACTTAGTTTTTCATTGGTACTATTATCAGATTAATCAGTTAGAGAAGGATGAAGATGTTGTAGCTCAGGCACAAGCAATCACAGCACTAGAATCTTTACCAGAGCTTTCATTTCATGTTCGCAAGGCACTGAATAATTTTCTGACCGACTCAAAGGTTCTTACTGCTCTCTAATGAGTTATTTGGTTAACGAGTCGCAATTTGAATTTAATCATTTTAATTTTTATTATGGTGTCAAGGCCTTTTGGAGGGTTCGAATTGAGGCAGCATTTGCATTGGCTAGTACATCTTCTGAGGTATCATCACCAGCATTTGAGGCTCTTCAGTGTTTTGATAAAATTCATTTCTTTATCCTATGCAAACCAAATTATTCGCTTATGGAATTTTTTGTTATGATTTTTAGAAGTTATTTTGTAACAAGTTCATGTCTTCTCGAGTTGCATGAGTTTTTGAGTTTCTGCATGATGCTCTAAATGTTGGCATGGACTGATGTTTTCTTTTAATTTCTTGTATTCAATGATCAATATGCCTGGGGTGTTCAAACTTTTTATTTTTGGTTGTTTTTCAACAGTGAGATCTATTAGAATTCTTAACACATTAGTGGTACTATTTAACATTGGTATTCTCAAAACTAAAATATAGTGCTGTTCGGATTTTCTTTAATAGTTTTCATACCTTAATTGATCTTTTGTCATATTTGTGCTTTTCTACATTTGCTTTAGGCATGGAGATTATATTTCATTCTCTGGCTGGCAGGAAACTGACATGGCTGGTTTGCATCATTTGGTGAAATTTTATAAAAGTCGAAGGTTTGACACAGATATCGGATTACCAAAGTGAGTTTATTACCTGAGTCTCAATTTGTCAATGATTGTTAAAATTCCATTTTAAGTTCCATTTCCTGCTGATCTTGCCAGACCAAATGACTTCTCAGATTTTCCAGAGTACTTTGTTCTTGAGGTAATGCTATGAGGTAGGCTATGTAGTAAACTATGTGGTTTATAATGTATAACTATCTTGGATGCCTCTGTTTTTTGTGAAACTGCTGGTTTATGGAAGTTGAATTAAACACTTCAAGAAATATTAGATCTAGTGATTTGAAAAGGGGAGAATAGGTCCAATATAGTAACATTAGGTACTTCCTGTTTTCATGAGGAACTTTTACCTAAATTAGTTTAACTTTATTTTCCATGTAAAACTTCGGTCACTCTGGTTTTGAAGATAGATGTGAACTATGTTCTGTATACTGTCTAAATTTTAGCCTTTTCCTTTACTTTGAGATGCTTCTTGTATGCTTCGGTACTTAAGCCTGAGTTGCTGAATTTATAACCGAAATGTAGTTTGTGGGAGTTCTTTAAAACATTTTCATTTTTTTGTTTTCATAGGCCATTCCGCATGCCGTAGCCATGATAAGAGCTGCAGATGGGAAAAGCCCAAGAGAAGCTGTTGAGTTTATTCTGCAGCTTTTGAAGGTATGATTTTCCTTGGTTATCACTTATTTTACAGGATCTAAGATTTTGAATGCCAATGCAAATCAATCTACACCAGCAATGGCTTTCTAATTTTGCTGAATGGAATTATCTTTCAGCGGGTAATAAATGATGTGTAAATGGTCAATTGCTGCATAAATGATAGAATCTTTTTTCTTTCTTTTGATTTGCATGGTTTGCTGGTCAAGAAGACACAAAAGTAGGGAGTTGGCTTCCTAATTTTGCAATATAGAAAATCATTGTTATTGCAACTATTCATTTTTCTTGAGGTATCTCTATCCGACACATTTCTGGACATCCTTGTGGGATATGACATTCCCTGAAGATTGTGATTTGTGAGAGCTTCAAAAATAGTCTATAAGAGTTCCAAAATTTGTCCAGAAGCTTTAGGTTGCGTTTTTCTGTTTGATGAAGCTTTTGAGTTACCATCAGTTGAACTCTGTCGGACTAAAAAAATATCAGGAAGTTTTTATCTTATTGTTTCTTTTCTCTTTTCTTCTTTGGGGAGGAAGATCAGTTCTGGATAAAAACAAGTTAAGCTTCCTTTTATTCTTGATCAACTTCTCAGCTTTTTATACTTTGACATTCTGGCATAATTTATAATATTTGCTGGTTTCATCTTGATACTAAGCATATTGCCTGTTAGGCAGCTCTTCTTTTGTTGCTATTTGCTTTTGGCACTTCAGAGGTTGCTTAAATGCAAAGCAAATGGTAACTAGACAATTCATTATGATAAAAATGAATAACCAAATACCTCACCAATTCTAACATAGTTTTGCCATAAGTTTTTTGTTTACGAAGTAACAAGCAAGTAGCTAAAGAAACTACCCATTAGAGTTAAAAAGTCAAACTTATGCAAGATCTAAAGTTGAACATGGCACGTGTCTTTGAATTGCGGGCAAGTGAAAAGCATGTACACTATGCTTAAGACTGCGGAAACAAGGCTTTCAATTTTTTCAAATTCTATTATCATTACTTGAATGAATAACCAAATACCATACTGATGTAAATACAACTTTAATTATTTATCATTGAAAAAACATTGTTTTCTTTTTCTTTTCTTTTTTTTTGGCATCCAGATGCTTTTAAATTTTTTTTATGGTGTTACATGCACGTAGCTAAAGCAACTACCCATTAGATTTAAAAAGTCAAACTTCTGCGAGATCTAAAGTTGAACATCGCATGTGTCTTTTCACGTACACAATGCTCAAGACTTCCTGGCAACAAGGCTTTAAATTTTGTCAAATCCTACCATCATTCCTTGAACTCTGCAAAATATGCTAAGTTCTACAGATTATCCTTCTCCCTCATCTCTACATGTAGACAAACCAATTGGCAACTGTATCTGTGATATATTAATGACTCTGATTTATTGATTTTGCTCGTATTTTAGCGAGCACATCTAATCTCAGTATTTGTACTTGATGTATCATATGCCATTGATGTCCAAGATAAGGTGGTGCTCCATGAATGGGAAGATACTTGGAAGGACTAGGATTTGCTTTCTGAGTTTATAAATCTTGTGCTAATACTTTGCACATTCAAAGAGTAGCAATTAATAAATGACCTTAAAGATGGACAACAAGGTTATATAAGTAAAACGTGCACATAGGTGTGTATGACTTGAGGTTGTTCCACTGGTTGAAGGATTTTAGGTTGAAGAAGTAGTGGGATGCATGTTATTATTTTGGAATGATAAAAAAAATTGGTATGTCAGGCAAAGGTTTCTTTTGTTGGCCATTCTCTAGTTCATTCATAAATATAGTGGTCATTCTTAAATTGTTTGGTCCTACATTGCTTTTTGTGCAATCACAGATATACACTGCTTACTGTTTCCATGCGCTCCATACTGGTTTATTTTTATAAATGATGTTGATTTATTTGTTTTGATTCTTATGCTTGACTATTTATCCCCTTTCTTATTCTGGCTCTGTTTTTCGCTGCTCTTTGACAGTATAATGATAATAACGAGAATCCTTACTCAGATGTATTCTGGCTCGCTGCACTAGTACAGGCAGTTGGTGAACTTGAATTTGGGCAACAGGTATATAAATATATATTTTACTCACAGTTCCTTTTTCGTTTGTCTTTGTTTAAAAATTCCTTTGGGTTTTTTCTCTGTCAGTTTGATTCTTTGTTCTGGACTACAATCTACTAGGAATACGAGTATACGGTTCTTATGAAATTAGAGCCTTCTTGTTTTGTGGGTGTTTTTTCCACATGCTAGGCTTTTGAAATTGAGGGAAATATGTAGCTATTCATACCCATCGATCCTTCTTCAGCTGCATACCTCCCCTTCACTCTCCTATTCTTTACATGTGTGTGCAATGGACAGATGCATACAATAATCTCAAAAATACATATCAATTACTGGACATTAATATCTTATTTATGTTCCTTTCCTCTGATGCTGCTATACTTTTATTTTTTTTCTCCTTTTTTCCCCTTTAAATTTCTTTTTGATTGATGGGATATGTTGGGAGTAAAGGATATTTTTCCAATATCCCAGATTTTGATTTTGGTCATGCATCACCTATGTCCTTTCAAAGCATTCATCCGCAAGGCTAACCTATTTACATTTTTTCCTCTTATTTCAGAGTATTTACTTTTTCTCTTCTCTTCTCAAACGCATTGATCGGCTTTTGCAATTTGACAGGTGATGGTTATCTTCTGACGTGTTTGATTAAAACTAATTGTTCCAAATGATCCCCTGGTTATTCACATCTTATGATACTTACCAGGTTGATGCCAAGTTACAATGGGGTATTGACAATCAGTTGCATCCGGACCTTGGCACAGATTGCATTAAAGCTTTCTGGATTCATCCATCTAGTGTGTTTTTTTCTCTGATCCCTTACCAAATAATGTCTACTTTGCATATTTCTTTATACATTTCGTTTCTCGCCACAGGATCAGGTCGTTGAACTAATTAAACCATTTCGAGATTTCAAGACCATCTGGCAAGTCCGAATAGAAGCAAGCAGAGCTTTGCTTGATCTTGAGTTCCATTGCAATGGCATCAATGCATCATTGTTGTTGTTTATCAAGTATATAGAGGAAGAGCCTTCTTTAAGAGGTTCCCTTCCGTTAAAAGAAAAAAAAATTCTACAACTTTTCCGATGTTATCTTATGTTTATTTAACTGGTAATATGTATTTATATTTGTTTAAAATTAACGTTACACATTCTCTGATTACAGGTCAGGTAAAGTTGGGTGTCCATGCTATGCGATTATGTCAGATACAAGGTGGATCAGTTTCGAGTGAGGATGTCAAGGGAACAACTCTTGTGGCTTTGCTTCAGCTGTTAGAAAGCCGCATAGCATTCAATAATGTATTCTTTCGGCACTACATGTTCTGCATTTTACAAGTTCTTGCAGGAAGGTGAGTATGCATTCTCATATTCTCTCTAGGATTTAAACCTTTGGTTGCTTCATATACGATGGCAATATTGTTTGGGAAGAGAATGCATCTAATTATTGGAAGCATATAATTATCATACTGTTATTGAGTCTTCTGAAAATTGTCCAGTTTGATCATATTGAGCTCCAGACAGGACCGCTGATTAATAGACAATTTTAGCTAGACTAGAACTTTATGGTATAATTAGAGTAATTGGTACTAATTTGATTGAATCCTTTACTTTTTCTTTTACCCTGGGTGAGTGGAGTTTCTTGCGTTCAATATCTTTGGAAATAAAATGGCCATTCTGACTTGCAAGAATCTGGAGTACTAAACAGTAAAATTAATCAGGAATAGCCAATGCTATCAAATTTCAGTTACAAACAAACAAATATAAAATTCTGGAATCCCTAGGAAATCGTACCTGATTTATAACCTAGCTGTAGACTCCTGATTTTGTAGAAATTTTGAGAAAATTACAAGTTTTCTCTACTTCTGATTTGCATTGTTGCTAAAACAATGCGGCAAAGTCGAAGAATGCGAAAACCGGTTGTGGCGTTGGAAGCTTGTTGATTTCCTTTTGTTTTGCTTTTTATGGTCCAATACGCCTTGTTCAGTTCTATTGGAGGAAACATACCTGTGAATTTGATGTAACAGCTGTTTTCTTTTACTTTTGCTCTTTATAAAAGGTTTATGTCCGAAATATGTAATTTTCATTTTTTTGTTCTTCGAAATAGTTTTCATATTTTAAGAATCCTATGTGTCTTCTTTTTGAAACAAATTTCATAATCAAAATTTTGAACCCTCACTTTCAGATCCCCGACGCTATATGGAGTACCTAAAGATAAGTTACCGTGTATGGGTAATGTGGAGGTTTTGAATGAGCAGAAGAACAATTTTGCTGCTCTTGTTAGAGATATAAAGTCTCCACAACCTCCCATGGACAATCTGAACCATTCAAACCATTCGCATGACAATTTGGCAATTCCAGAAGCTTTAAAGGAAATAGATACGGTTTCCAACAGTCACGAGAGGAAGACGTCTGTTGTTAAGATAAGGGTCAAGAAGTCGGCGACAACTAGTAAAGCAGAGGAAGCAGACAATGGTACTGCAGAAAGATCTGAGGGTGGGGAAAGATCAGAAGGAAGGCATCATGATGGTGATCGCGGCCCAGCCAGTTCGGTTTCAGTGGACGCGCCCCAAAGAAATTCAGCCGAGGCTGTGAGCATCAGCAATCAAAATATCGAAGAAGTCAACTCATTTCATGATCATGGTTCCCGGATTACTGCCAGCATTGGGAGTGCGAAAATTGCAAGTGAAGGTGACAACTTCGGTAAGGAGCTTCAGTGTACTGCTGATTCCGGTAATGCGTCTGTGCACCACCAGCCTGATAATCCCTCGTCACCAAGCATCATTCAAGATAACTACATAGACGCTGAAGCAAAAAAGTATGTAAGTCTACAAACACTATCGGTCTCAAGGGATGACGCGCCTTCGTTCCGGGGGAAGGATGAGAAGAAGTCAAAGAAGAAAAAGAAGAAAGACAGGGAAAAGAAGAGAAAGGGGGAAGAGCACAAAGGAGAGAGAGATGACCCAGAGTATCTAGAGAAAAAGCGATTGAAGAAGGAGAAGAAACAGAAGGAAAAGGAGATGGCAAAGCTGCTGAGTGAAGTGAAGGCAGCACCTTCAACCGAGTTAAGAGGTAAGAAAGAGGAAACCACGTCTTTAACAGAGGTGGTGCCTGGTAACAAACAGGATGTGGGTAGTATGAATTTGAGTGAACCTCATAAAGTAGTAATTCCGAAGACCGAGCCAACTCAAGCTACTTCTGCTCCCAAATTCCGAATCAAGATCAAGAACAAGACATTGAATAAATCTTAGGTCTTTTGTCTAGGATGGTTCCATCCATTACTACTACTTTGGAAACTTGGTTTTTAATGTGAAGCTTCTTTTCAACCAAAGGCGGAACTATGAGAGGACTGGTGGGGCATGTGCCCCATAACTTGGAAAATTGTTATTGACTCTTGAAATTTTAAATGGTTTTAATTTGGTACCCGCAAAATATTTGAAAATGTATTGTCCTCTTAAATTTTTTAAAATTTCACACACATATATTTATTTATTTATATGAACTGATAAGTTAAATTAGTTTTTCAAAATATAAATTATATATATAATTCGTTCAAAATATATATGATAAATATGTGAATTTAAGCTTAGTTTTTTTTAAGAAAAAATAGTTTCTCTTATACGTAAATGTTTGTGGAAATGCTTTAATTTTTAGGGTTTATAGGGATTATGGACTTTATTTAGGGTTTAAGTGTAGTGGGTTTGAATTTAAAATTTGTTGATAGAATTTTGGGTTTATGGTTAAAATTTAAGATTTGTTAGTTAAAATTTAATTTTCCAACTATACCATTCTAAAACTTAAGTTTTAAATTATAAGCTTTGAATTCTAATCATGAATTTTAAATTTTAAACCCTTACATTAAAACCTTTAAACCTTAAATTTTAACATTAAAACGTTTATAGAAATAAAAAAAATTGCCGCTTATGAAATAATAATCCATATAATTTATGTATATACACAAATTTAATTTTTTTTCTCGAATACTTGTTTCAATATTATTGTCAATTTTTTCTCAAATTAGGGTTTGTAAAACTTATGTTTGATTTTGATATAACAAAGTGTTTTAAGGATTAAATTCATAAACTTAAAATAGATTTTTAAGTCCCTCAAAAGGTTTAAAACCAACAATACTTTACTCTAGTTGAAAAGCTCAAACTCCAAAATATTTTCTAAGTGTTCCAAGGCCAAACCATTGAAAATTGTCTATGCGTATCGATACGCTCCTTGCCGTATCGATACCTTTTTTACCAACTTGGCTACTGGAGAAATCTGTTTCGATACGCCCCTTACCGTATCGAAACATGGTATTGAAACAGATTGCATCTGTATCGATACGCTCTCTCTATAAAAACTAAAGGAGTTTGAATGGCGTACCGATACGGTGTCTCCCGTATCGATACGGATTTAAAGTAATTTTAAATTTCAGAGCCTTAAATGTTTTTGATCGTTGATGTCAATTGGTAGGTAACAAATTTTTAAAGAGTTGGTTAACACGTATCGATACACTTTTACCCGTATCGATACGGATTCTTCCAGTGAGCTTTGAGGGAAAAACTGCATCGATACGATCTTGCTTGAACCGAAACACTTCCCTAACCCATACCAATACGCCTACACGCGTATCGATACGCCCTTCTTATATTTGTGCAACGACTCTTTCTATTTTGAGAGAGGTATCGATACGGATCCTTGCGTACCGATACGGTAGGCTGTAGAAGTGCATTTATGGTTGAAAGAGAGGGTTCCAACGGCTGTAATCAATTCCCTAACCACCCAAACGGCTAGAATTAATGGAGAAGGTATAAAAGCAAGCCTATTGAAGACCAGCAACAACTATTGCATCCAAGAGAAACATCTATACAAAAATTCAAGCTCAAAGTGCCTAATTTCTCATTCTTGTAAAATCCCAAATTGTGTTGTATGCAATTCCAATCTTGTATTCTAATTTGGGTTGAGTGTTTGTATCAAAAGGGGCAAATTTGTATTGAGAGTTATTCTACTTGCCTTAAAATTCTTCTTTGTATTCTAGTAAAGGTTTGGTCAAATTTTGGGTAAAAAATTTGACCGGAATTATAAAAGTTGCCTCGTAAGCCTAGAAAAGGGGAAGAACAATTAGTGAATTGTTGGAAAATTCTTAGTGGTAGCTAAGGTAGTGGATGTAGAGTTCATTTGGAACTTGAACCACTCTAAATTGCATTGTTATTCAATTTTAGTCATTTCACTTTCTCCAACAAAATTTTAAAAACCCAATTCACCCCCTCTTTGCTTTGATCAATCCATTGATCCACTCAACAATTGGTATCAGAGCCTACCTCTTTGAAGGATTAACAACCAGAAGAGGAGATTCTAGGAAGAGTGTGATCATCTACAACACAAGTCACGACATCCACCTCCAGCTCTAGCATGTACGAGTCTCAATCTATCACTAGACCGCCTTTCTTCAATGGTGACAACTATCCTTTTTGGAAGAACTGAATGCGTCTCTTCATAAAGTTTAGTGATTATCTTGTTTGGGATGCTATAGAGGATGGTCCCATTATTCTGATGAAAAGAGACGATGAAGGAAGACTAGTGCCAAAAAGGAAAAATGAAATGAGTGAAGATGATAGAAAGAAGCTTCAAATCAACGACAAGGCTCTTCACATGCTATTTTGTGCCTTTGGACCCGATATCTAATCCAAAGTTTCTTCCATCGAAAGTGCTAAAGAAGTGTGGGATACACTTGAGACAACCTATGAAAGAACAAGGGATGTGAAGGAAACAAAGATTGGAATTCTCAATCTTAGCTATGAGAATTTCAAGATGGAGCCCGACGAAACCGTTTCAAAGATATTTGATCGTTTTTCAACAATCGTTAATGGGCTAAAGGGTTTTTGAGAGATCATCCCCGAGGATAAGCTTGTCCGGAAGCTACTCTACTCACTTCCCGAGTCTTGGGATGGGAAAAGAGCCACTATCATTGAGGCAAAGAATTTGAAGACACTAAAGCTTGATGAGCTAGTTGGTTCTCTCCTAACTCATGAAATCATGAAACAAGGAAGGGAATATGAAATGAAGAAAGAAGAAAGAAGAGTGGAGAAACTTGAGGTAGACAAGAAAAAGAAACTAGGAGTGGCTCTTAAAGCTTCTCTACATGAGGAGAGCACTTCTAGTGAGGAGGAAGATTTTGAAAAATTAGCTATGATAGCCAAGAGATTCTCAAAGTTAATGAGGTCCAACCGGGGTAGGAAGTTTCAAAGAAAGATTGTGAAACCGATAATTTGATTTTGATATAACTAAAGAATTTAAGGACTAAATTGAAAATGTGAAAACAAATTTTTAAGTCCTCAAACCTCTCTACATGTTTAAAAGAAAATGCCTAAGTTAAAAACTAATTTTATCAAAAGTTTTCTAAGTGTTCTTGAAGCCAAAATAGTGGTTTTTGAGTCACCGTTTCGGAACGGCCTAAGGCGTTTCGAAATACTTTTGAAACTGTGAACTCATGTTTCGGAACGGGTATCGAAACAGTTTCAACATTGTGAACCCTTGTTTCGAAACGAGTTTCAAAACGGTTTAAGAACATCGAGAAACCGTATCGAAACGATATCTAACGTTTCGAAACGGCATTCAATCAAATTTAAAAAATATAACCGTTGAAAGTTTTTAACTGATTTTAAACAAGTCGTTAAGGCGTATCGAAACGATTTCAAGTCGTTTCGATACATGCCTTGACAGTTGCTAAAATGTTTCGAAACGAGTTTCGAAATGGCTCTTAGCGTATCGAAACAAGCTTACCCGTTTCGATACGAGCTCTTTAATGCACCCCAACGGCTCTTTCTATTTTGGTCTGTTTTGAAACAGGGTCGGGCGTTTCGAAACAGTTGGTTGCAGACTGCATTTATGGAGGGAAGATAACATCCCCAACGGCTCTATTGATGAATGCATCAACCACAACGACTAGAATTCAATGAGAAAGTATAAAAGAGACCTCTAAAAGCTTCAACAACAACTATTGATCCAAAAGCAAACATCCAAACATTAAATCCAAGCATTTGTGCCTAAATCCCATTATTGTCTTGTAACCCCAAATATATTTTTCATTCTTATCAATTCAATTGGGTTGAGTGCTTGTAATTGGGCTATATTGTGTATTGAGAGATACTTGTTTTAGCCAACAACTTCTTTGTTTCTATTGTGTGAGGATTGAGTCAAATTTTGAGTAGAAAATTTGACTGGAATTGTAACGGTTACCTCCTTAGCCTAGAAAAGGGGAAGAGCAATTAGTGGAATTGTTGAAAATTCTTAGTGAAGCTATGGTAGTGGATGCAGAGTTCGATTGGAACTTGAACCACTCTAAAATTCCTTGTCTACCAATTTTATTTGTCAATTCCACCACCAAAAACTTTAAAAATCCAATTCACCCCTCTTGATTTATTTCGATCATTCGATCCACTCAACAATTGGTATCAGAGCCTACCTCTTTGAAGGATTAACAACTACAAGAAGAGTTCCTAGGAAGAGTGTGATCATCCAAAAATCAAGATATGGCATCTACCTCCGGATCTAGCATGTACGAGTCTCAATCCACTACAAAACTGCCTTTCTTCAATGGTGACAACTATCCGTTTTAGAAGAATCAGATGCGCCTCTTCATCAAGTCCAATGATTACTTGGTTTGGGATGTCATTGAAGATGGTCCCTACATTCCATTGAAGCAAGATAATGAAGGAATGATGGTTCTAAAGAAAAAGATGGAGATGAGTGAAGAAGAGAGGAAGAAGATCCAAATAAATGACAAAGCTCTTCACATACTTTTTTGTTCGTTCGGCCCGGACATCTACTCCAAAGTCTCATCCATTGAGAGTGCCAAAGAAGTGTGGGATACTCTTGAGACCACCTATGAAGGAACCAATGATGTGAAGGAAACCAAGATTGGAATTCTCAATCTTAGCTATGAGAATTTCAAGATGGAGCCCGATGAAATGGTGTCCAAGATGTTTGATCGCTTCACAACCATAGTCAATGAGCTTAAAGGATTTGGAGAGACTATACCGAAAGACAAGCTTGTCCGGAAGCTACTCTACTCATTTCCTAAATCTTGGGATGGGAAGAGAACCGCCATCATAGAGGCCAAAAACTTGAAGACTCTAAAACTTGATGAGTTAGTGGGTTCTTTCCTTACTCATGAGATTATGAAGCAAGGAAGGGAAGAAGAAAAGAAGAAGGAAGAGAAAAGAGTAGAGAAGCTAGAGGTGGAAAAGAAGAAGAAGATGAGAATAGCTCTCAAAGCTTCATTACTTGAGGAAAGCTCTTCTAGTGAGGAGGATGAGTTAGAAGAATTGACTATGATAGCCAAAAGATTCTCACACTTCATGAGGTCCAACCGAGGAAGGAAAATTCAAAGAAAGATGGACTTCAAAGGTAAAAACAAAGAAAAAGTGAGTGATCAAATCATTTGCTTCGAGTGCAATAAGCCCGGTCACATTCGTTCGGAGTGCCCTCAACTCAAGAAGAAGGGCTTTGAGAAGAAGAAGAAGCTCAAAGCCAAGCTTGCTACTTGGAGTGATGAGGAGTCATCCGAGGATGACGAACAAGAAGCGGCCAACCTTTGCCTCATGGCACTTGAGGAGGATTCCTCCATGGTAACCTCTAACTCATCATCTTTTGATTTTACATATGATGAATTAAATGATGCATATGATGAGTTGCAAGAGGTTTATGATGAATTAGTTGAGAAATACAAGGAGTCGGTCATTAGGAATAAGAAAATTATTTCGGAATTAAATGATAAAAATGACTCACTTTCTCAAGCTAATTTAAAATTTGAGAAAAATATTTTAGGGTTGAAAGATGAACTTAAATTTTTTCAAGATGAAAATGTTGACCTAAATAATCTTTTTTCTCAATGCAATAGTGAACACCAAAAGGTGTTAGGTGAGCTTAACAAGCTCAAAGAGTCTTTTAAATATGTTGGTAGTGTGAAGCATGAAATAGGTGAATCTTCTAAAACAAACCAACCTAGGAAAAGACTAATAACTACAAACAAAGTAGCTTTCCTAGACATATTAGAACTAAAAAGATTAGAAGTGTATGGGTTCCTAAGGAACTTGTAAAATCTAATAATATTGTTGCTATGTCACCTTGGATTCCTAAGGGAACCAAGTTATTGGGAGCTAACACTCGTGGACCCAAAATGATTTGGGTACCAAAAACAAAAGTTTAATATCTTTGTTTGTAGGGGGAGCATTGCTACAAGGCCAAAGCACAAAGTCAAATCATGGTACCTTGATAGTGGATGCTCGAGGCATATGACCGGAGACAAGAGTAGATTCATAGATTTAAAGCCAAAAAGTGGAGGAGTGGTGACATTTGGTGACAACTCCAAAGGCCACATTAAAGGTATTGGTTCCATAGGTAATCACTCCACCATTCTTATTGAAAATGTCTTGTATGTCGATGGTCTTAAACATAATTTGTTGAGCATAAGCCAATTATGTGATAAAGGATTTAATGTTTTATTTGATAAAAATGGATGCAAATTTGTTGACATTAAATCTAATAACATTATGCTCATAGGTCATCGCATAGGTAACATTTACATGGTGCATCTAGATGACATACATACATCCCATGCATGTTTAGTAGCTCAAAATGAAAATGATGCATGGCTATGGCATAGGAAGCTAGGACATGCTAGCATTAGTGTTTTAGAAAAAATAGTTTCCCTTGATCTAGTTAGAGGTTTACCCAATATTAAGTTCTCAAACGATAAAATTTGTGATGCATGCTCTAAGGGTAAACAACATAAGTCTTCCTTTAAATCCATTAATGATGTTTCTACAAGTAGATGTTTACAACTTATCCACATGGATTTATTTGGGCCAATTAGGACTATGAGCTTGGGTGGTAAATCTTATGCATTTGTTCTTGTAGATGATTTTTCTAGATTTACTTGGGTTCTATTTTTAAGTACTAAAGATGAGGCTTTAGAAAAATTCATCACATTTTCAAAACTAACCCAAAATGATCTTGAACTTAGAATTTCCCATATTAGGAGTGATCATGGAACCGAATTTTAAAATTTAGGGTTTAAAGAGTTTTTGAATGAAAATAGTATTAGCCACAATTTTTCGGCTCCTCGAACTCCTCAACAAAATGGGGTAGTTGAGAGGGAAAATAGAACTTTACAAGAAATGGCTAGAACTATACTTTGTGAAACAATTTACCTAAATATTTTTGGGCGGAAGCCACAAACATCGCTTGCTACATTGTAAACCGAGTAATGATTAGGCCAATTTTAAAGAAAACACCTTATGAGATTTTAAAATCTAAAAAGCCTAACATTAGATATTTTCATCCTTTTGGTTGCAAGTGTTTTGTTTTAAATAATGGAAAAGACTACTTAGGTAAATTTGATGCAAAAAGTGATGAAGCTATTTTCATAGAATATTCCTTGACCTCTAAAGCCTATCGTGTATTTAACAAGAGAACTTTAGTAGTAGAAGAATCTATGCATGTTGTATTCGATGATAACCTCCTTCCAAGGAAGGATTCTTGTGATGGTGATGATGTAGGAATCATAAATGCCTTTGATGGAGGACAAACTTCAAAGGAGGATGAGATTCCAACAAAAGAAGAGGACACACAAGATCCACCTCTTGAAGCCTTGAAGGACTTGGCTCTTGAGGAAAAGGAAGTGAGCTACCTAAGGGAGTTCAACTATGTCAAAGATGGTGAAATCTTGGGTGATTCATCCAAGGGGGTAACCACTAGATCTTCTCTTAAACTTATGAACCATGTTGCATTTATCTCATGCATAGAGCCTAAGAATATAAAAGAAGCATTGAAAGATGATTTTTGGATTATGGCTATGCAAGAAGAGTTAAATCAATTTGAGAGAAGTAATGTTGACATTAGTTGATAGGCCTAGTAACAATCTACTATAGGAACTAAATGGGTCTTTAGGAACAAACTAGATGAGAGTGGTAAGATTGTGAGAAACAAAGCTAGACTTGTAGCACAAGGTTACACTAAAGAAGATGGAATAGATTTTGATGAAACCTATGCACCCGTAGCTAGAATGGAAGCCATTAGGATGTTGCTTTCATATGCATGTTATCATGATTTCAAGCTTTTTCAAATGGATGTTAAAAGCGCATTTTTAAATGGTTTTATAAATGAGGAATTGTATGTGGAACAACCACCAGGTTTTGAAGACTCAAAATTTCCAAATCATGTTTTCAAACTCACTAAAGCTCTTTATGGTTTAAAACAAGCTCCTAGAGCTTGGTATGAAAGACTTTCAAACATTTTAATTGAAAAAGGTTTTGAAAAAGGTAAGGTGGACACTACACTTTTTATAAAAAGGTATAAAAAAGACATCTTAGTAGTACAAATTTATGTTGATGATATTATTTTTGGTTCGACTAACGAATGTCATTTCAAAGAGTTTGTTAAGCTAATGCAAGGTGAATTCGAGATGAGCATGATGAGGGAGCTCTCATTCTTTTTGGGACTCCAAATCAAGCAAAGGAAGGATGGCACCTTCATCAATCAAGCAAAGTACATCAAGGATATGCTCAAGAAGTTTGGCTTGGAGAATGCAAAGCCTCAAGCCACACCTATGAGCTCATCTACAAAGCTTGACAAAGATGAATGAGGTAAGTGTGTTGACTCTAAGCTTTACCGTTCTATGACTGGATCATTGCTTTACCTTACCGCAAGTAGACCGGATATCTTGTTTAGTGTTTGCTTGTGTGTTAGGTTTCAAGCTAGTCCTAGAGAGTATCACCTTATAGCTTTTAAGAGGATCTTTAGGTACCTTAGATATACCTCTTGTCTAGGTCTTTGGTACCCTAGAGACTCCACCTTTAACCTTCATGCTTATTCGGATGTGGATTATGGGGGGTGTAAAATCGATAGGAAGAGTACTTCGGGAACTTGTCAATTCATAGGTAGTATGCTCATATCTTCGTTCTCTAAGAAACAAAATAGTGTAGCCTTATTTACCACCGAAGCCGAGTACATATCCTTAGGGAGTTGTTGTGCTCAAGTCCTTTGGATGAAGCAACAACTCTTAGATTATGGTATTAAAGTTGAAACCATACCCCTTAAGTGTGATAACACTAGTGCCATATGTTTGACAAAAAATCCCATCCAACACTCTAGAACCAAACACATAGAAATAAGACATCATTTCATTAGAGATCATGTCCTTAAAGAATATGTTGTTATAGAGTATGTTGACACCTTAAATCAATTAGTGGACATCTTTACAAAACCTTTAGATAAAGAGCGTTTTTGGTCCCTTAGGAGAGAGTTTTTAGGACCTCTTTTGTGCTTAAAATTGCTTGACCTTGTGAAATTGCATGTTTGTGTGTTGTAGCTCTTAAAAAACATCCATGCTTATAGCTAGGGGGAGTATGTTTATGTTTGCACATGTTATTCCTGCTCATTCATGCAAGTTAGGCCTTCAAAAATATCATTTTTCTGCACTTTTAGAGCCTCATCTGCACTTCCAGGCCCAGGTGTATCGAAACGGGTCCAACTGTTTCAATACGGGTGCCTTAAAATTCCATCTGAGAGAAGGGTGTTTCGAAACGCCTTCCAAGGGTTTCGAAACGTTTTTGCTACTGCCAAGGGGTGTATCGAAACACGTTTCGATACGAGTCAAAGGGGATTCGATACGGTCAAATCCGTATCGGAACGGTCAGCTGGACTTGAAAAGTCAGTCAACTCTCGGTGCCCGCGTTTCGGAACGGTCGAACCTGTTCCGAAACGGGTTAGCAGACTGCTTTAAAGGGGCTTTTAATGTTAAAGTTTAACTTTAATTAAAATTCTCCCAAACCCTAAAATCGATTTTTCCCTATAAAACCCCTCTAAACCTCTTTGTTTTTCACCAAATCTTGAGGGCTTTTACTCTTAAACACAAGTCTAAGCAAGCATCAACAACTTTGTGCAATGATTTTCATCTATTCATCCAAAATCCCAATTTAAGGTATATTTTCATCTTTTTCTTTTTCCTTAAATTTGTATTCAAATCCTAGGTTAGAAAATTTTATTTTATTTTATAGTTTATGTGTTTTGATACTTGGGTTTTTCAACTCTTGTGAAAATTTCTCAAAATCTTAAAAAAAATATTCGAATATATGATTTTTCATTCGTATTTTCTTTACTGTTTTTTAATTGTTTTTCTCTTAATTTTTTTGTGTGTTTTGTTTTGTATCCTTGTTCTTAAAATTTGTTTTTAAACCTAAGTGGGATTTACCATTGGATTGAATTAAGGAATTTCATGCATACACTTCAAATTTGTTTTAAATTGCTTGCTTTTATGTTTTTAGGATTTTTTCAATAGATCCCGCTAACAAGAAACGTAAGGCACCTCAATCGGGTGAAGGTTCCAATCAAGTCGCTCTCCGTCTCAACCTTACTCATCTTTTTCTCAAGAGTCTCAAAACTCCCGCGATGAAGGAGCGTTTCCAATATGTCAAGACATTTGGCGTTCATCGTGAGCGTGTTGTTGACATGTCGTTTCTTGACTCTAAGCGCTTTCTCTTCCGTTATCTCCACCGTTTACAGGAATGGAGCTTTTTCGGTTTCTTGAGTATCCCGGATATTTGCTACAAGCACATGGTTATTCTATTCTACTCGAATGCCCAACTCTTCAACAATGAAGACAATTCCGAAGTTGTTCGCATTGAGTCTCAGATCTTAGGAAAGAAGATTGTCATTGACATACCTTACTTAGAGACTACCTTTGGTCTTAAGGACGAAGGAATCGAGAATGAGAATCACTTTGGTTCTCACACCGGTTCCGTGCTTGCCTTGGATGCTCACGATAGGTTCCTCCACTTGATGGTCTTGTGGTTTATTCGCCCCTCCGGAGGTAAATTTTCTCATGTTCGTCAAGTAGATTATTTTTGGCTTGAATGTTTTAGTCGTGGAGTGCAACCTAATCTTGTTAAAATCATGTTTTCCGAGATGGTGAATAATGTTAAGCTCCGTGAAACCGATGTGCTCAAGTCTTTCACTTATGGGACTGTTTTGAGTTATATTTTTGAAAATCTTAATCTTGATTGCACCTATGACTCTCCGGAACCCCACAAGCAAAAACTTGGTGAGTCCTCTCTCCGCAAGTCCGGATTTCACTACATCGACAATGGCCAATGGGAACGTGTTGATAGGGAAGCACCTCCACCTCAAGTTGAACCTCAACCACAAGCTCTTATTGCTAACAATGAAGCTCTCACGGCTTTTCTTACCGAGCGGTTCAACACATTGGACACTAACATGTCTAGGGGTTTTGGTGCTATCAATACTTGCTTACAATCCATGGAGGATCGTCTCCTTGCAAATGAGAATCGACTCACATCCCTTGAGAATCAACATTCATCTATGGACATGTCCTTCTCCACCTTTTATGGCCAATGGATGGATTTTCGTCGCGCTCAAGCTAAGGATGATGATGATTCAATGGATGATGATGGTGACGACGACGAGGCTTAGGATTCTTATGTCCTCTCATATTAGCTATTCATATTAGGACTAAGATTGCATCTTTATTTCCTTTATATTTCATGAACATATGCTTTACTTATTTTGTTTGGGATTAAGCTTTGAACTTATTGTTTAAGATTTATGTTTTGGTTATTTGAATTCTATGAATTAATATTATGTTGCTTATTGAATATTGCTTTTAACCGTATCTCTTCTCTTTGAGCCTTGTTTATTATTTTTTGATCTAACAAAAAGGGGGAGAAGTAATCTAAGAGCCAAAATTCGTTTTAAGTGTTTTAAGTGTTTTTAAGTTTTAAAATTTGGATTTAAATCTTTTTAAAACTTTAAAAACCTATCTTAAATTGAGGAGTTAGAATGTATTCAAAATTTTCAAAACTCTTATAAATTCTAACTTTGGTTTTGTTATATCAAAAAGGGGGAGATTGTGAAACCGATAATTTGATTTTGATATAACTAAAGAATTTAAGGACTAAATTAAAAATGTGAAAATGAATTTTTAAGTCCTCAAACCTCTCTACATGTTTGAAAGAAAATGCCTAAGTTAAAAACTAATTTTATCAAAAGTTTTCTAAGTGTTCTTGAAGCCAAAATAGTGATTTCCGAGTCACCGTTTTGGAACGGCCTAAGGCGTTTCGAAACACTTTTGAAACTGTGAACTCATGTTTCGGAACGGGTATCGAAACGGTTTCAACATTGTGAACCCTTGTTTCGAAACGAGTTTCGAAACGGCTTAAGAACATTGAGAAACCGTATCGAAACAATATCTAACGTTTCGAAACGACATTTAATCAGATTTAAAAAATATGACCGTTGAAAGTTTTTAACTGATTTTAAACAAGTCGTTAAGGCGTATCGAAACGATTTCAAGCCGTTTCGATACAAGCCTTGACAATAGCTAAAATGTTTCGAAACAGGTTTCGAAACGGCTCTTAGCGTATCGAAACAAGCTTACCCATTTCGATATAGGCTCTTTAATGCACCCCAACGACTCTTTCTATTTTGGTCTGTTCCGAAACAGGGTCGGGCGTTTCGAAACGGTTGGTTGCAGACTGCATTTATGGAGGGAAGATAACATCCCCAACAGCTCTATTGATGAATGCATCAACTACAACGGCTAGAATTCAATGAGAAGGTATAAAAGGGACCACTAAAAGCTTCAGCAACAACTATTGATCCAAAAGCAAACATCCAAACATCAAATCCAAGCATTTGTGCCTAAATCCCATTATTGTCTTGTAACCCCAATTGTATTTTTCATTCTTATCAATTCAATTGGGTTGAGTGCTTGTAATTGGGCTATATTGTGTATTGAGAGATACTTGTTTTAGCCAACAACTTCTTTATTTCTATTGTGTGAGGATTGGGTCAAATTTTGGGTAGAAAATTTGACCGAAATTGTAACGGTTACCTCCTTAGCCTAGAAAAGGGGAAGAGCAATTAGTGGAATTGTTGAAAATCCTTAGTGAAGCTAAGGTAGTGGATGTAGAGTTCGATTGGAACTTGAACCACTCTAAAATTCCTTGTCTACCAATTTTATTTGTCAAGTCCACCACCAAAAATTTTAAAAATCCAATTCACCCCCCTCATGGTTTATTTCGATCATTCGATCCACTCAACAAAGATGAACTTCAAAACCAAAAACAAAGAAAAAAAAGGATCTGGTCATATGCTATGAGTGCAAGAAACCGAGTCATATTCGTTTCGAGTGTCCTCAACTCAAGAAGAAGGGCTTTGAGAAGAAGAAGAAACTCAAAGCTAAGCTTGCTACTTGGAGTGATGAGGAGTCATCCAAGGATGAGGAACAAGAAGTGGCCAACCTTTTGAGGAGGATTCTTCTATGGTGACCTCTAACTCATCTACTTTTGAATTTACATTTGATGAATTGCATGAAGCTTATGATGAGTTACAAGAGGTGTATGATGAATTAGTTGAGAAGTATAAGGAGTTCGTTTTAAAAAATAAAAAGATCATTTCAGATTTAAATGCTAAAAATGATTTAGTTTCTCAAGCTAACTTGAAATTTGAGAAAAAGATTTTAGGTCTACAAGATGAACTTGAATACTTTCAAAATGAAAATGTAGATTTAAATAATCTTATTTCTCAATGTAACATTGAACACCAAAAGATGTTAGATGAACTTAATGAGCTCAAAAAGACTTTCAAGAGTGTTGGTAATGTGAAAAATGAAATAGGTGAATCATCTAGAACAAAACAACCAAGAGAAAGAACTATAACTACAAACAAAGTGGCTCCTATAGGCATAACAAAACTAAAAGAATTAGAAGTGTATGGGTTCCTAAGGAACTTGTCAAATATAATAATGTTGATGCCATGTCACCTTGGATTCCTAAGGGAACCAAGCTTTTGGGAGCTAACACTCGTGGACCCAAAATGATTTGGGTACCGAAAATCAAAGCTTAATCTCTTTGTTTGTAAGGGAGCATTGCTACAAGGCCAAAGCACAAAGTCAAAACTCATGGAAACTTGATAGTGGATGTTCGAGGCACATGAACGGAGACAATAGTCGATTCATGGATTTGAAGCCAAAAAAGTGGAGTAGTAGTGACATTTGGTGACAATTCCAAAGGCCACATTGAAGGTATTGGCTCCATAGGTAATCACTCCACTATACTCATTGAAAATGTATTATACGTCAATGGTCTAAAACACAATTTATTGAGCATTAGTCAATTGTGTGATACAGGGTTTGAGATAAGGTTTTTTGAAAGGACAAACCTCGAAGTATCTCATTTTTTAAACATTTAATTAATATGGGATTTAGTTTCGAAATAAACCTTGAAAGGGGAAAATTTCACGTTTTTGAAAAAACCCTAAAAAATCATTTGGAGTCGCCACCGGACACCATAAAAACTAAAACCAGAGATTCATTTGAAAAGGTTCAGGAGTTAGTTACGTGTGGGTAAGGGTTAGCACCCCCATCACGCCCAGAAATCGGTACCAAAACAATTGTTGCTTTTTATTGATGGAAATTATTCGAAATTTAAAATGAGTTTAATTAGGGGTTCTTAATTGAAAATTAAACTTTAATCGGACGAGCTTTATCAAATTGGCGGTTTCGAATTAATTAGACATTTAATTAAAAAGGATGACAGTACACCAGATCAAAGACTAAATCGACATCATATAAGTCTGACTGCCGTGTTATCTTAGGGTTTGGATCTCGTACATCACCTTTACGCATGATGCAAGCAAATAAGGTATGATGTCATGGTTTTTTACGTTTTACTTACGAATTTTACCTTTAGACGATTCAAATTAATCCGAGCATTCGGGGTGTATCCAATAAGATAGGATATTTTGACCCGAATACGTGAACTAATAAGTATCTCCTTTTTATAATTAGAATTAGTTATCATGCAAATTAGGGCATTGAAGTTCACATGAATGGCCATTTAAAATGCATGTCACAAATATATATTCGAACGATAAAAGAAACTATGCTATATACACATTAAAAACAAACACACACAGATATATAAATATTCGAGTAATGTATAAAAAGCTAAGATACGCACACATTAAGATCAAGCATGTAACATACAAAACTATATATCATTTGAAAAAAAACTATATATAAAAAAGGATATCAAAACAAATATATCAACATGGCAAAAACATACATTCGATATAAACATATATAATAAAATGAAAAAACGCATGAATAACAAGATATAATATAACAAAAATAAAATGCTAAGGGAACGATTAAAATGCAAACTGACAGGGACCAAAATGATAATAAAACCATTTAAAAAACTAATTAAAATGCAAAACAGGACCAAATTAAAAAGGTACGGAAACCTAAAAGGACTAAAAAGGTGATTTGACCACTAGAAAACGGATTAAAATTAACCAAAACGACACAGGGACGAGATTGAAAATATTAGAAAACGTGCAAGGACCACGGAGAGGGTTTAAAAATGCAAAGACCCTCACGCGCGTAATTAAGGGGACACGAAAGGATTTAAAACGCAATTAATCCTTTTTTAAAACATCGAAACTCTATAAAAGCTTTGTTAAAAATCATTTTATCCCTTTTTTTTGGAAAACCTAACCCTAAAACACCCTCCATCCTCTCTGTCGAAGCCCGAAAAAATCCGACGTTGTTCCGACCGCCGCTAGCCGCCACAGGAAACCTAAAAAAAACCCCTTTCGTTTCTTTCAAACTAAATCCCAACTCAAAGTCTTAAAAAAGATAAAATCCTTTTTTTATGCAAACAGAAACCAAAGATCTTTTGTTTAGCGAAATCCGAACTAAAAAAACCTTTTTTTCGATGTACTGAAGGCTTTTGAAAACCCAAAACCTAAAACAAAACTCTCTACCGGTTAGTGTCCCCTCCGACTCACCATGCATAACCCCTAAAGGTTGGAAGGCTTATCATCAAGGAGGGAGAGCGGACGAAGGTAAAAACCCAACTCAATGTTTTTTTTGTTGATTCGAAAAGAAGAAAATGGGGAGACGATGATATACCTTTGAAGTTCTTTTTTTTCTTGCTTCTATATTGCTCTTGAAAGTTTCTCGTAAAGCTTGGGATTACACTGTGTGCTTTCGGGTTTTATATCACCAAAAAATTGTTTTTTTGTTATTACATAAAGTCGAAGTAAAATCCCTATTGGTTGCCTATGATTTTTGTTTGTATTCATCTCTGGAATTTGTTGTTGTTTTAGCTTCTGATTTCTGTTATTTGTGCGTTTTTCCTCTTCTGACATCTTGTTTTCTTGTGTGCATGTGAGGGTTGGTACGAGGGAACCATGGACGAGTGTGGCTGGCCGGACGACGCAGAGCGATCCCAGCCATCAGTGGAAGATCTGGACGGTCGTGCGGCATTCGAAAAGGCGCGCGTGAGGGAACTGGAGCATCGTGTGTGATCTACACGCGCGCGTGAGGGAGCTGGGAAGCAGCGCGTGGATGTTCTGGAGACTTCTCTCCTCGATCGTGGCCGTTGATCTCGATCCGAATCTGACGGATGAGGTTGATGCGGCACTAGGGCTTGATGAGGGCTTCTAGGCTTTTCACCCGAGGCTTGTTCTAGGCCGTCAGATCTAATTCAGATCTGACGGTGGAGGATTCCTAGATCTGATGGTGGAGGATTGGCTACGCAAAAACAAATATCAAATTAGGGTTTTATGTTTTAATTAAGTTGGGTCCGAATCGGGCCATGTGATGTATAATATTTTTTGGACTTTGTATCTGGACATTACTAATATAAAAAATTTGGGCTTTATTTTATTATAGATTGGGCTTTTATATATATATATATATATTAGTTTTTTTAGACTTATTTCAACGATAATAATAATATATTATTATTAATAATAAAAGTTAATAATAATATAGTATATGATACTGATAATAATAATAATATATGATAATGATATAAATAATGATAATATAGTAATAATAATAAATATAAATAACACCACTAATAATAATAATAATATGATAATAATATTGGTAATAATAATAATAAATAAATAAATAAATACAACATTAATAATAATAATAATAATAATATTATTAATAACTCTAATAGTAATAATAATATAATAAATATGTATACAACATTAATAATATATATATTGTTTGTTTGTTTTTTCTTTATTAGTTCTTATTTTTAATCATTTGTTATACATATATAATTAACAAAAGTTTTAAAGCCCATTATTTAAAAAAAAATGGGTTAACACCCCGGAAAAAATAGGTGATTACAGTTGTCCCCCCTTTTCTTATACTTGTGGAACAAGGATAAAGCAAAGGCCATAAGCACCAATTTTGTCCAACTTCCCTGTTTGGATCTCGAGTCACCATGCACTTGAACTATTGGCGGTTCGGAAGTCGGTACGGGAATAGGCAACGGTCGCGGAGGCTTGAAGCTGTCCTTCTCATTGTGACATTCTTCAATCCATCGAGGTCCGAATAAAAGCTCTGTTCTCAAAGTGCCCGAACGAATAGGCGGATTCCATTCTCCAAATGCCCGAACGGATAGGCGGGTTCCATTCTCTTCACGCCTGAACAGATAGGCGGGTTTCTATTCTAAAAAAGCCCGAACGGATAGGCGGGTTCCATTCTTCTCATGCTTGAACGAATAGGCAGGTTTCCATTCTCAAAAAGCCCAAACGGATAGGCGGGTTCCATCCTCCTCATGCTTGAACGGATAGGCAGGTTTCCATTCTCAAAAAGCCCGAACGGATAGGCGGGTTCCATTCTCAAAATGCTCGAACGGATATGCAGGTTCCATTCTTAAAATGCCCGAACGGATAGGCGGGTTCCATTCTCCTCATGCCTGAACGGATAGGCGGATTTCCATTCTCAAAAAGCCCGAACGGATAGGCAGGTTCCATCCTCTTCATGCCTGAATGGATTGGCGGGTCTCCATTCTCAAAAAGCCAGAACGAATAGAAGGGTTCCATTCTTCTCATGCCTGAACGGATAGTCGAGCTTCCTTTTATTGGAAAAGCTTTAATATACTTATAAAAAATAGGCAAAAGTGATATGATGATGTGAGTTAGCATGCCCCTAATCCTAGGAATGCCTAACTACAAATGATGCATGATTTATGACATCAAAATTGCTCTGACGCTTTCACTCTTTGGATTGGTCAATCTTGACCTTCTTATTTTTCTCAATCTCTTTTGGCTTTCTTATCTTTGCCAAATCTTCTTCCTTTGTCTCATTCTAAAAGACGAGCGCTGACTTTCACATGTCAAAATAGACATAACACTTCTCGTAGTGCTCATTCTCAAAACATTGCCCCCTATTCAAGCTGGGTGTTCAACTTTTCTCTTTGTCCCGACTCAACACAACGACTTTTCTCTTTTCTCAACATTAGGGGAAGCACATGCCCCCAAGTCCTTGAACTTTAGCATGTAGAATCTTACTATTGTCCTCACCATGGCCACTGGTGAGCTATTATTTGCATTCATGGCATTATATCCTAAACTTTATCCCTGAAGCAATGGAAGGAATATTTTTTTTGTTCACTAAAGATTTTAGATTGCATCTACTAATTTCAAACTGAGATGCATTTTCAAAAACTAGGCGTTCTTTTCAAATTTTGGATATATCAAGCTAGATTAAATACCTCGAATATCAAGTGCACGAACGACACTACCATGGCTTACCAAGGATTGTCTCAAGCATCATGTGTCTAGGAGACCTCGGAAACTGAGCTGACGTCTGAGGATGTAAAATACTCTCCGAGTTATTTAACCTTTTTACTCAATTAGACTTATCTTCTATAGGCTTCGCATTTATCATTATTACTTTGTCTCAATTGTTTATGATTTTGGGGAAGTCAACTCATCACATTCCTTTGGCTCGAAATAAATGATGGAGCAAACAAGAAAACCCTGAGCTAATTGACATTGTCATGATTTGAAAATATTACCATCACTCGTGTAGCTAAAAAATTTGATTCGAATGGTACATAGCAACCTTATTGGTCTTTTTGCTATAGCGGAGTGCCCCAAAAATTCCACACTCGTATCCAAAACGCCTATTACCAGGCTTCGAACATTGGAGGAGTGCTTTTGTTATGCTTCTATTATTCTCTCTCTTTCTTTTTCCTCTTTTCTTTTTTTTCTTTTTTACTTCTTTCTTTTTCTTCTTCTTATTATTCTTCTTTCTTTCTCTTTTTCTCTCTTTTCCCTTTTTTTAGTACGGGAGATTTCCGGTTGTTCTCCCGAAGGCCCTAATGTTATGTGTACTCAATTAGATGGCCAAATTAACTTGGAGTGTAAGCCATATATTCATCATCTTCACAACTTTCAATTTCCACTAGACAAAGGCTGCTCGAAATCAACCTTTGGGGTCAAGGTCAATGTCCCTTGTGCAATTGATATACGAGGACTCAACAGACAAATATATATACACAAAATGCAAAAGATAATTGAAACACAAAACACAATGCATCCCTTCATTGAAATTTAAAAACATGCAGTCTTAGGCCCTTACAAAAAGATCTTTGCTACCTTCAGGCAAAGGGTAGCAAAGTTGATTCCACACATTACTTCAAGAAAAAGATTAAAATGCAATGAAATGAAAACAAGCAAACTTGGATGCACTAAAAACTCTTGACCACTGCTAGGCTGGCCGTTCATCATAACCCTTAAGCTTCCTCGAGGAACTCAACCTCCTTATTGTCCATCAGTTCCTGAACCAACTGCTTAAATTCTGGACAACTCTGAATCTCATGCCTCGCAGTCTGATGGTACTCACAGAATAATTCATGGCCGTCATATACTCCCTTCGTACCACTCTCAATCAAGCCTGCCTTGCACAACTGTTCGTACACCAACTCAGAGGGGACTTGATTTCTGAAACTTCTACTCTGACTTTCTTTGTATCTACCTCTTCGAGAGCATTCGCTCCTCGTCCTCCATGGTTTCGAACCGGATTGGTCACCATATTGGGCCCCTTTAACTCGAGAACCACGGTATTGATCATGTTTTGCACGAGCTTTTTGAACGTCGTGCAATTTCCTATCGTGTGCCCTGGTACTCCACTGTGGTACTCACAATGTGCTTTCTCGTCATACCATGGAGGGTAAGGCGGCTGGAAGGGAGTGACATGATATTGACGAACCAAATCGGCCTCGTATAGGTGCTTATACACCTCCTTGTATGGCATGGGTAGAGGGGTGAAGGACATTTTCTCTTGTTCCCTCTTAGGAGCCCTACTTTCTCTTCGGTTTGAGCTTTGCGCATTCCCGATTGCGGCTCGAGGCGGTGAGATTGTGAGGTGCTTAGGAGCCTCATAGGTACTGGTGTTGTTCACCTCATGATCTTTCTTCTTAAATTGCTTCCGAGCATTCTCCCCTTCATCGATTCTACCACTCTTGATAGTTTCCTCGATACGTTCCCCGGTCATAACCATATCTAAAAAATTACCGATAGGGTTGCTTATCATGCGGTCGTAGAGGGTTCCCTTCAAAGTATCAACAAACATAGGAGATATCTCATTTTCGTGGAGAGGAGGTTGGACCTGTGCCGCCACATCTCGCCAACGATGGGCGTATTCACAGAGGCTCTCGTTGTGCCTTTGATCCAAACCTTGTAGCATGAGTCAACTGATTGTACCACCTCACTGCGGGCCCCGCTAAGCTGTCTTGAAAGTAGTGAATTAACAACCTCTCATTGTCGATGAAACACGTCATCTTTCAACATAACATGGTTATGTGGGCAGTAGGGCAAGTCATCCCGTCAAACTTCTCAAACTCCAGGGTCTTGAACTTGGGCGGGATTACCAAGTCTGGAACCAAACTGAGATCTCTAGCATTCATGCCATATGCCCCTTCTTCTTCCTCCTTAGTCCAAAATTTCTCCTCGAGGTCCTTTCGGGTCTCTTCTAGTTATTTTGAGAACTCCGCCTTGACCTTGTTCAAATTCTCAATCTCATCCAAATATAGGACACTATCCTCGACATTTTCCACATGATTAAAAACCAGACCTGATGGAGCATGGGTAGAGGCGCCCGCTTGATGTGATGTTGCCCCATCTCCTTGAGTAGCCGCTCCTTGTGAGGGCTTAGGGGCATCGGTGACGAAACCAGGGGAAAACGAGGGGTCTCCTCTCTCTTGACTAGGGTTTCCAACAGCACCCTTTTCTCTTAGATTGGCTTGTAGCAACTGAGATATCTCTTTCATCATATATTGTTGGGACTTGATGATGGTGTCCCTCAATTCTTGCTGAGCTTGCTCCAACTGACCTCTTAAATCAGCTTCCAACTTAGCAAAACTCTCCTCCATTTACTTTCTTTGATGGCGAGTAAAGTGTGGATGCGGAATCATCGATAGTCACGAATGATGCCATGACCCCGAGCAATTAATTCCATAACTTAATGATGTAATGCATGTAATGTGTTGTATGTGTAATGGAAATAGATGATTACAAGCAATAAATTAAAAAACACAATCGAATGCAAGGAAATGTTGATTCGATGAACATCCTCATTAAACAACTCTTCATAACGGAGATCAAGTCTTATAGCGACGAGGTAATAAATACGTAGGGTACGATTTTCAATAGATTCTACTCGTCCCCTTAGCACCTTCCGGAAACTCCGTTGCCATGGACTCTTTCTCTCGTTATGGCGGTTTTCAACTTTAGACTGTTCTCGAATCAACACTTTGTATGAAAATGCGATGAATATGCACAAACAATTAAGCAAAATAAGACAAAAAGGCAAAAGGATTAGTAACAACAATAATGGATATTGAATACAATAAATGAAAGAAAAACACACCAAAGCAGATTAACAATGCCAGACCTACTAGCATGAATTCTAATTATACGATTATCCGCATGGCTCTAATCGGGGTGGGCATCTTAAATTTTCACACACGTGGGTTTGGTTCTAACAAGGGTACTCGAACCTATCTTATCACCTACTAAGGTAACAAGAGCGCCAATTCTGGCCCATTACAAGCTTGCGAATTGGTTTCGGTTCGAGGGAAAGCACGACCTAGTGACTTGGAGGGCTACTCACGTGTCAAAGGCGTGGATTCTGGAAGTGAATTACCGACCCGTTGAGGGATACTCACGTGGGTATGAGCGTTTCACTCCCACTTAAGGGACGAAGCTCGGGTATAGAGCTTAATGATCATGATGCAACACATGTCGGGGATTTCCTTAGAAATTAAATGAGAAATTAATTCAAAGACCACTAATTATCAAAGCTCGTATAATTCAAGTCCTATTTTCAAAGAAGAACCACCTAGCGAAAGTCAAATTAAATTTCAAAAATTTCCATTATCAAAAGAAACAATTGTTATTTTTTTTGGCTTAACTCACTTTTTGTTTTGTAAAACAAAATTGGTACCCAGCGAAGTCGTCACGCTGTGATAAGGTTTTTTGAAAGGAAAAACCTCGAAGTATCCCAGTTTTTAAACATTTAATTAAAATGGGATTTAGTTTCGAAATAAACCTTGAAAGGGGAAAATTTCGCGTTTTTGAAAAAAAACCCTAAAAATCATTTGGAGTCTCCATCGGCCATTGAGGTAGGTCGGACACCATAAAAACTGAAACCAGAGATTCATTTGAAAGGGTTCGGGAGTAGGTTATGTGTGGGGAAGGGTTAGCACCCCCATCACGCCTGGAAATCGGTATCAAAACAATAGTTGCTTTTTATTGATGGAAATTATTTGAAATTTAAAATGAGTTTAATTAGGGGTTCTTAATTGAAAATTAAACTTTAATCGGACGAGCTTTATCAAATTGGCATTTTCGAATTAATTAGACATTTAATTAAAAAGGATGACGGTACACCAGACCAAAGACTAAATCGACATCTTATAAGTCTGACTGCCGTGTTAGTTTAGGGTTCGGATCCCGTACGTCACCTTTATGCACGATGCAAGCAGATAAGGTATGATGTCTTGGTTTTGTTCGTTTTACTTACGAATTTTACCTTTAGACGATTCAAATTAATCCGAGCATTTGGGGTGTATCCAATAAGCTAGGATATTTCGACCCAAATACGTGAATTAATAAGTATCTCCTTTTTATAATTAGAATTAGTTATCATGCAAATTAGGGCATTGAAGTTCACATGAATGGCCATTTGAAATATATCAACATGGCAAAAACATACATTCGATATAAACATATATAATAAAATGGCAAAACGCATGAATAACAAGATATAATATAACAAAAATAAAATGATAAGGAAACGATTAAAATGCAAACTGACAGGGACCAAAATGATAATAAAACCATTTAAAAAACTAATTAAAATGCAAAACATGACCAAATTAAAAAGGTATAGAAACCTAAAAGGACTAAAAAGGTGATTTGACCACTAGAAAATTGATTAAAATCAACCAAAATGACATGGGGACGAGATTGAAAATATTAGAAAATGTGCAAGGACCACGGAGAGGGTTTAAAAATGTGGAGACCTCGTGCACGTAATTAAGGGGACACAGAAGGATTTAAAACGTAATTAATCCTTTTTTTAAAACATCGAAACTCTATAAAAGCTTTGTTAAAAATCATTTTATCCCCTTTTTTGGAAAACCTAACCCTAAAAAACCCTCCGTCCTCTCTGTCGAAGCCCGAAAAAACCCGACGATGTTCCGGCCGCCGCTAGTCAGCGCCGAAAACTTAAAAAAAACCCCTTTCGTTTCTTTTAAACCAAATCCCAACTCAAAGCCTTAAAAATGATAAAATCATTTTTATGTGAAAACAGAAACCAAAGATCTTTTGTTTAGCGAAATTCGAACTAAAAAACCCTTTCTTTTTCCGATGTACCGAAGGTTTTTGAAAACCAAAAACCTAAAACAAAGTTCTCTGTCGGTTAGCGTCCCCTCCGACTCACCATGCACAACCCCTGAAGGTTGGAAGGCTTATCGTCAAGGAGGGAGAGCGAACGAAGGTAAAAACCCAACTCGCTATTTTTTTGTTGATTCGAAAAGAAGAAAATGGGGAGACGATGATATACCTCTGAAGTTCTCTCTTTTTTTTTGCTTGCTTCTATATTGCTCTTGAAAGTTTCCCATAAAGCTTGGGGTTACATTGTGTGCTTTCGGGTTTTATATCACCGAAAAAATGTATTTTTGTTATTACATAAAGTCGAAGTAAAATCCCTATTGGTTGCCTATGATTTTTTTTAGTATTCATCTCTGGAATTTGTTGTTGTTTTTGCTTCTGATTTTTGTTACTTATGCATTTTTCTCCTTCTGACATCTTGTTTTCTTGAGTGCATGTGAGGGCTGGTACGAGGGGACCTGGATGAGTGTGGCTGGCCGGACGACGCGGAGCGATCCCAGCCGTCGGTGGAAGATCTGGACGATCGTGCGGCATTCGAAAAGACGCGCGTGTGGGAGCTGGAGCGTCGTGTGTGATCTACACGCGCGCGTGAGGGAGCTGGGAAGCGGCGCATGGATGTTCTGGAGACTTCTTTCCTCGATCGTGGCCGTTGATCTCGACCCAGATTTGATGGCTGAGGTTGATGCAGCACTAGGGCTTAAGGAGGGCTTCTAGGGTTTTCATTCGAGGCTTGTTCTGGGCCGTCAGATCTTGATTAGATCTGACGCTGGAGGATTGGCTGCGCAAAACAAAGATCAGATTAGGGTTTTGTGTTTTAATGAAGTTGGGCCTGAATCGGGCCATGCGATGTATAATAGTTTTTGGGCTTTGTATCTGGACATTATTAATATAAAAATTTTGGGCTTTATTTTATTATAGATTGGGCTTTTATATATTTTTTCAGACTTATTTCAACGATAATAATAATAATAAAAGATAATAATAATATAGTATATGATACTGATAATAATAATAATAATATATGATAATGATATAAATTATGATAATATAGTAATAATAATAAATATAAATAACACCACTAATAATAATAATAATAGATAATAATATGATAATATGATAATAATATTGGTAATAATAATAATAATAATAATAATAATAAATACAACATTAATAATAATATTAATATTAATAACTCTAATAGTAATAATAATATAATAAATATGTATACAACATTAATAATATATATATAATGTTTTTTTTTTCTTTTTTAGTTCTTATTTTTAATCATTCGATATACATATATAATTAACAAAAGTATTAAAGCTCATTATTTTAAAAAAATGGGTTAACAGCCCCGACAAAATAGGTGATTACAGGGTTTAATGTCTTATTTGATAAAAATGGATGTAAAAATTGTTGACATTAAATCAAATAAAATAATGCTCATTGGTCATCACGTAGATAACATATAGATGGTGCATCTAAATGACATTCATTCATCTCATGCATGGTTTGTTGCTCAAAATGAAAATGATGCATGGTTATGGCATAGGAAACTAGGACATGCTAGCATTAGTGTTTTAGAAAAATTAATTTATCTAAATCTAGTTAGAGGTTTACCTAAGATTAAGTTCTCAAATGATAAAATATGTGATGCATGCTCTAAGGGTAAACAACATAAATCATCCTTTAAATCCATTAATGATGTCTCTACTAGTAGAAGTTTACAATTAGTTAATATGGATCTATTTGGGCCAATTAGGACTACTAGCTTGGGTGGAAAATCATATGCCTTTGTGCTTGTTGATGATTACTCTAGATATACTTGGGTTCTCTTTTTAAGCACCAAGGATGAGGCTTTAGAAAACTTCATCACATTTTAAAAAATAACTCAAAATGATCTTGAGCTTAAGATTTCTCACATTAGAAGTGATCATGGAACCGAGTTTCAAAATCTAGGTTTTGAAGAGTTTTTAAATGAAAATGGTATTAGCCACAATTTTTCGGCACCTTGAACTCCTCAACAAAATGGGGTAGTTGAGAGGAAAAATAGGACTTTACAAGAAATGGCTAGAACCATGCTTTGTGAAAACAATTTACCTAAATATTTTTGGGCGGAAGCCACTAACACCGCTTGCTATATTATTAACCGAGTAATGATTAGGCCTATTTTAAAGAAAAATCCTTATGAGATTTAAAATCGAAAAAGCCTAACATTAGCTATTTTCATCCTTTTGGTTGCAAGTGTTTTGTTTTAAATAATGGAAAAGAAAATTTAGGTAAATTTGATGCAAAAAGTGATGAAGCTATTTTTTTAGGTTACTCCTTAAACTCTAAAGCTTATCGTGTGTTTAAGAAAAGAACTTCGGTTGTAGAGGAATCTATACATGTTGTTTTCAATAATAATTTCCTTCCGAGGAAGGAATCTTGTGATGATGATGATGTAGGAATCCTTGATGCCTTTGATGGAGGACAAACTTCAAAGGAGGATGAGATTCCAACTAAAGAAGAAGATGCACAAGATCCACCTCTTGAAGCCTTAAAGGACTTGGCTCTTGAGGAAAAAGAAGTGAGCTACCCAAGGGAGTACAACTATATCGAAGGTGGTGAAATCTTGGGTGATCCATCCAAGGGGGTTACTACTAGATCTTCTCTCAAACTCATGAATCATGTTGCTTTTATCTAATGCATTGAGCCTAAGAACATTAAAAAAGCATTAAAAGATGATTTTTGGATTATGGCTATGTAAGAAGAGTTAAACCAATTTGAGAGAAGTAATGCATGGACACTAGTTGAAAGGCCTAGTAATCAATCTACTATAGGAACTAAATGGGTGTTTAGGAATGTTGAGTGGATCAATGGATTGATCAAAGCAAAATGGGGTGAATTGAGTTTTTAAAATTTGTTGGAGAAAGTGGAATGACTAAAATTAAAGAACAAGGCAATTTAGAGTGGTTCAAGTTTCAAATGAACACTACATCCACTACCTTAGCTACCACTAAGGATATTCCAACAATCCACTAATTGCTCTTCCATTTTTCAAGGCTTAGGAGGTAACCTTTACAATGCCGGTTAAATTTTCTACCCAAAATTTGACCAAACCCTCACAAGAATACAAAGAAGAATTAAAAGGCAAGTAAAATATATCTTAATACAAATTTGCCCCTTTTGATACAAGCACTCAACCCAAATTGGAATACAAGATAGAAATTACACATAGCTCAATTTGGGATTTTACAAGAATGAGAAATTAGGCACTTTGAGCTTGGATTTTAGTAAAGATGTTTCTCTTGGATGCAATAGTTGTTGCTAGTCTTCAATTGGCTTCATTTTATACCTTCTCCATTAATTCTAGCCGTTTGGGTGGTTAGGGTATTGAATATAGCCGTTGGGACCCTCTCTTTCCACTATAAATGCACTTCTGCAGCCTACCATATTGGTACGCAGGGATCCGTATCGATACTTGTCTAAAAACAGAAAGAGTCGTTGCACAATTATAAAAGGAGCGTATCGATACGCGTGTAGATGTATCGGTACAGGTAAGGGAAATGTTTCGGTACGGGCAAGACCGCATCGATACCATTATTCCCACAAAGCTCATTAGAAGATTCTGTATCGATACGGGTAAGAGCGTATTGGTATGGGACAACCAATTCTTTAAAAATTTGTTACCTAACAACTGACACCAACAGTCAAAAACATTTAAGGCTTTCGAATTTAAAATTCCATTAAATTTGTATCGATACGAGTGACACCGTATTGGTACGCCATTCAAACTCAGCGCGATTTTATAGAGAGAACGTATCGATACAGGTACAATCTGTTTTGATACCCTATTTCGATACGGTAAGGGGCGTATCGAAACGGATATCTCCAGTGGCCAAGTTTGGTAAAAAGGCATCGATACGTCTAAGAGCGTATCGATACGCATATGCAATTTTCAATAGTTTGGCCTTGAAACACTTAGAAAATATTTTAGAGTTTGAGTTTTTCAAACTAGATTAAAGCCTTGTTGATTTAAAACCTTTTGAGGAACTTAAAAATCTATTTCAAGTTTTTCAATTTAATCCTTAAATTATTTTGTTATATCAAAAATAAACATAGGTTTTACAAGGAATAAACTAGATGAGAGTGGTAACATAGTGAGAAACAAAGCTACACTAGTTGCTCAAGGTTACACTCAAGAAGAGGGAATAGATTTTTGATGAAACCTATGCACTCGTAGCTAGAATGGAAGCTATTAGGATGTTGCTTGCATATGCATGTTATCATAATTTCAAGTTTTTTTCAAATGGATGTTAAAAGTGCATTTTTAAATGGTTTTATAAATGAAGAAGTGTATGTGGAACAACCATCGGGTTTTGAGGATTCAAAATTTCCAAATCATGTTTTTAAGTTAACCAAAGCCATTTATGGTTTAAAACAAGCTCCTAGAGCTTGGTATGAAAGGCTTTCAAACTTTTTAATTGAAAAAGGTTTTGAAAAAAGTAAGGGGAACACTACACTTTTAATAAAAAGATATAAAAATGACATCTTAGTAGTGCAAATATATGTTGATGATATTATTTTTGGATCTACTAATGAGTGTCATTGCAAAGAGTTTGCTAAGTTAATGCAAGGTGAATTCGAGATGAGCATGATGGGGGAGCTCTCATTCTTTTTGGGACTCCAAATCAAACAAAGGAATGATGGCACCTTCATCAATCAAGCGAAGTACGTGAAAGATATGCTCAAAAAGTTTGGCTTGGAGCAAGCTAATCCTCAAGCTACACCAATGACCTCATCTACAAAGCTTGACAAATATGAAGGATGGAAGTGTGTTGACTCTAAGCTTTATCGCTCTATGATTGGATCTTTGCTTTACCTTACCGCAAGTAAACCGGATATATTGTTTAGTGTTTGCTTGTATGCTAGGTTTCAAGCTAGTTCTGGAGAGTATCACCTTATAGCCGTTAAAAGGATCTTTAGGTACCTTAGAGATACTCCTTGTTTAGGTCTTTGGTATCCTAGAGATTTAACCTTTAACCTTCATGCTTATTCGGATGCAGATTATGGGGGATGTAAAATTGATAGGAAAAGTACTTCGGGAACATGCCAATTCTTAGGTAGTAGGCTCATATCTTGATTCTCTAAGAAACAAAATAGTGTAGCTCTATCTACCACCGAAGTCGAGTACATATCCTTAGGGAGTTGTTGTGCTCAAGTCCTTTGGATGAAGCAACAACTCTTGGATTGTGGAGTTAAAGTTGAAACCATACCCCTTAAGTGTGATAACACTAGTGCTATATGCCTAACCAAAAATCCCATCCAACACTCTAGAACCAAACATATAGAAATAAGGCATCATTTCATTAGAGATCATGTCCTTAAGCAAGATGTTGTTATAGAGTATGTTAACACCTTGAACCAACTAGCGGACATTTTTACCAAACCTCTAGACAAAGAGCGTTTTTGGTCCCTTAGGAGAGAGCTGGGTCTAACTAGCCTATCTTGACCCTTTAGGACTCTTTTGAGGTTAAAATTGCTTGATTTTGGGAAAATGCATGTTTATGTATTGTTGATCTTGATAGAAACCATGCTTATAGCTAGAGGGAGTATGCTTCTATTAGTATATGCCTAGACTTGCTCATTCATCAATTGCATTCATTTAGGAGATGTTAAAGTCGAGCCTTTGGTTGTTCTAAAAGCCAAAAATGCATTTCTGGGCATAGGGTATCGATACGGCCTTATGTGTATCGATACGAGCACTTCATTAGTTGACCAGATTGCATTTTCTCTCTTACGGTTATCGATACGGTTAAACCCGTTTGGATACGATTTGTGAACATTTCAATACAGTCCTTTGACATGTGTTTCCAAGAAATTACCATTTTACCCCGTATCGATACACCCTTTGGTGTATCGATACTCGATTGCGCAAACAGCTACTTAATGGCATTAAAAGAGTTTCACTTTTACCAAAACTAAATTTTCAAAACCCTACCCGATTTTCCTCTATAAAAAGCCTCTCAATCCCTCATATTTTCACCACAAAACTAAAAATCTCTTGAGGGTTTTCAACATCAAGCCAAGTTTTTAAAGCTCTCCATCAATTTGGTGCAAGTTCTTCATCCATTACTCTCTATATCAATATCAAGGTATAAAATTCTTTTTCCTCTTTGTGATTTTCGTTTTAAATTCTTTTTGTTTTGTTTTGCTCTTTCAAAAACAAACTTTATCAAACCTTTTTGTTTTTTATATGCCTTTCAATTTTTTTTTAAAATCTTGATTATTAATTTTCTATGGGTTGAATGAGAAAACTAATGCATACACATTGTTTTGATCAATTTCTCTAGACAATGGCACCCAAAAAGAGAGCGCGTACTAGTGAAGTCGGTGAAGGATCCAATCCCGGAGATGGTACTCGCCCTATTTTGACTCTTATCTATCAAAGGTGCTTTAGAACCACCAGAGAACTCAACTACTTTTGTTCTTTTCAAAATTAAAAAATCCGACCGAAGAGGGTAATTTCTGTTCCTTTTCTTAATTCGAAACGCTTCAAGTTTGTCTACTTACCTTTGCTCCAATAATGGAAATTTATGGATTTTCTACAAATCTCGGGCTTTTTCTTTCGCAATTTTGTTTTGATATTTTATGCTAATGCCAAGTGTGTTGCCGATCCCTCGGGTAATGTTGTTGTCGTTAACTCTTATCTCATGGGCAAAAACATTACCGTAGATGTTCCATCTCTTTGTGATGTTTTTAAGTTAGAGGATGGGGGTATCGAAGATGAGAATTCTCTTGGCCATGTCTTGAGGGGTTCCGTGACCGTTCTCAATGCTCAAGATCGAATCCTTCACTTGATGATCACTTGGTGGTTTAGACCTTCGGGAGGAAAATATTCAACCATCCGCCAAGTTGATTACTTTTGGATTCGGTGCTTTCGCCAAAGAAAACAACCTAATCTTGCTCGCATCATGTTTGCGGATATTGTCTATCTCGTGCAACATCGTCACACAACTCTTGTCACTTCATTCACGTACGACACCGCTTTGAGCTATTTCTTCACTCAAAAGGAGATTGATTGCTCTCACGACTACCTGACACCTCTTACCGATCCTAGTGATGAGAGATCTCTTTCTAGGGGGAAGTTTCACTACTTCAATGGTAGTTGGCTTCGCATCTCCGAGCTTCCTAGTGATGCGATTCCGGACGAGATTGCCAATCCTCAGGCTCCTCAAGCTCCATCCATGGATGCTCTTATGACATTTCTCAACGAACAATTCACGGGCTTAAGCACGGGAATTGCTTCCATGGATCAAGTTATGAATTCGGGGTTTTCCGCCATAGACACACGCTTCACATGCTTAGAAGATCATATGACGAATGTGGAGAAGCGTATCTCATGCATCGAGGTCGGCCACAACTCGATGAACATCTATTGGGATTTTAGGGCTCGATTCCTTCAATCGTTCATGCTCGCCAAGTGGTGGAGAAGTGGAATTTTGGGTGTTTTTGTGGGAATGAAAATATAGACAATTTACACAAGGATTTATAGTGGTTCAACCTTCTAACTAAGGTCTACATCCACTACCTTAGCTTCCCGCTAAGGATTTCCAAATAAATTCACTAAGAATTTCATCCCCTTTTCTCGTATTAGGAGGAAACCGTTACAACGATCAAGCTTTCCTACCCAAAGCTTGATCAAACACTCTCTTACACAAGAAAAACTTAGCAAACTAGAAATCCCTCTAATAGGTAATTGTTTGCACTATAAAGCTCTCACCCAATGTAACCCCCTCGTCCCGGTCTGGCCGGATGATCGGTCCAAGTAGGCCACATGGGGAAAACCGAAGCGAAACCCGTTAAGGATTCCCCCTCGGTTAGCAACCCTAAAATTTTTCTTTCATTTTAATCTTGTCTAAAGGCATATTAATTCCTAAGTGATCACGTCAGCGGAAAACATCAATAAAGGAACACATTCGACCCACAACCACACTTCAAACAGTCCATTTTAAGCTTTCAGGGTAGGCCGTATCGATACACCAGTCAAGGGTATCGATACGCCTTGACTAGGTCAACTCAAACAATCAACACAGAGAAGACCGTATCGATACAGCCCTTGAGCATATCGATACGCCCTTCTCGGTCAACATCTCATGGTCAACGAGATTCAACCGTACCGACACGCTTCGACACCGTACCGATATGCTTCCAACTCACCAAAATCTCAGAATTCCAGAGAGTCAAGAGTGTATCGATACACCCCCAGTGTATCGGTACGCCCAGCCAACTGAATTCCAGTGAGCAAAGAGCGTATCGATACACCCCCGTGTATCGGTACGCCAAGCTAAAACTGTGTTCTTTAGGCAAGGCCGTATCGATACGGCCCTTAGGCGTATCGATACACCCTGCACTGCAAGTCCACAATTTTCAGCTAAACAACACCAAACGCGACTCTAAATGCATTTTTGGACTCCCCTAAGCTCATACAAGCATCCATACATCATGCTACAACCAAGAACTAGCATATAGAGCAAATAAGCTGATTCACAAGGCATCCATACATGGCATTCACACAAGGGGTAAATTTTGCATATATGGGCATACTTAAGAGTTCAAAAAGGCCATAAGGCACAAGTTATCACATACAAGGTTTGCACATACCAGCAAAGCAACCTAAACATCCAAAAAGGCATGCCATTACACACAAGCATTCAACAAGACATAGCATGCTTTACAATCCAAGCCGAAACATGAACATCAACAACATTTACGAGTCAAACAATGCTCATACAAATCATAAAGTAGCCCCATTGCTAAACTACCACTTTAACACAAAATCATACTTGAGCAACTACACTTGGAAAGCCCCTTCGCCTTGCTCCTTGCTAACTCCACGCTAATGATCTGCATTGTAGAAAATGAGAGCGTAAGCTATAAGCTTAGTGAGGATGCTCTAAAATAAAAAACAACAACAATGCAGGGTCCAAGCATGCAAATCCTTAACCTCATACACAATATACATAGGCATCAACAAGGCAACCTAGCTAGTCTTTCAAGAGTCATAATATGGCATCTCACATCATACAAAGCTCAACAACATAAACCAACATCACAACATCATAATTATAAGAACAAGTTCATTGGCCACTATTAGTTTACCCGGATGTGCGGATTTACTCTCAACAACAACATTACCTCGGTGGGATTACACTCATCACCGGACCTTGCATGGGCGGGATTCCACTCATCACCACATGCCCTACGGATGGGATTCCACTCATCATCACGTATAATATAAGTAAATTTCCGGTGGAATATTACATCACCGTACTCCTCCTTGATGACTCAACGCCATCAAGGCCACGCGCGTTTTGACTCAATTGTGTGCACACTAATCCTAATGATCGATCATTTACACCCGGTAAGTTAATTAGTGCCAATTTCCTTAAACCACATCACACATCCACCAATTATATCACATACTCATCACATACACATATCAAGGTGTACACATACGAATCAATATATCTCACAAGATCAAAATAGGCATTGACATATAAGAAACATTAACAATAAAGGAGTTAAACTACCAATTTAACTTCCACCTCGGAATGGCCTACCAAGCTCATTCCAACACTTCCACTACACACACTTGAACCAACTTTAAAACAAGCAAGCAAGCAAGCAAGCAAGCCTCCTAAATTCTCGGATTCGGTCCTGAAGCTTCTCTGATGTCTCCTCTTGCTTCTAACCAATCAAAACACAATCATTACTCACCAATTAAATGCTAAATTCATTCACAAACTCCAACCCATAGATACAAGCCAAACTTCACCAATTTCAACTCAACTAACCACCAAAATTTCCATTTTCGAGCTCCCTCAAAAACCCAGCTAAAACTATGATTTCTAACACCCAAAAGGCATCTAAAAGGTTCCAAAACACTTCCCTAATAACCCTATACCATCAACCCTTCAACCCAACCCTAAAACTCACCAAAAATTCAATTTTAGACACCTCAAAAATGGCCCCAAAGACCCACTTCGGGTTTTCACCCAAAATCAACCATTTCAAGATATTATGTGTATTATGATGAGATTAAACTAAAACCCAACTCAACAAATCAAAAGGATTTGAAAAACCCCTTAAAAATTCAAACTTTCCCCAAACTTGAAATTCTAAAAAGATGGTGGTTTTCAAATCTAAGACAATGTAAATGAAGAGGATGACGAGGAGAGTTTAAATATGATATTACCTTTGAAAATGCCTTTGAATCAAAGGAGAGATTGAATGGAATAGTAACTTGGGGTTTGGGAGGGTTTTGAGTGTCTTCCAACGTGAAAAATGTAAAGGGAAGAAGACAACCCTTTTTTTTTCTTTTTGATTCAAAAAGCGGTCTTCCACTTTTTCACCTTAATTACAAAAATGCCACTATTTCATTTTAAACTCCAATTAAATCAAGACTAAGGTCAATTTAATTAAAATTGATTTTATCGACTCGAACCAACTCACACGACTAACTCCTAACCCCAAAACACGGGTGTTACACCCAAAACCTAAACACTTGAGCAAATTTAACAATATTTAGCTCACTAGTGTTGTCTAAGCAAAAAATGTACAATTTAAGTTCTAGACACAATTTGTCATCATAATGTTGTAACAATTAAAGCACTAACCATTCCTAGATGCTTGGAGGTCCCTTTTATACTCCTCTTTGAGTTTGTAGCCGTTACTAGCCGTTTGGGTTAAATTGGAGCCGTTGGAGACTTAATTTCCCATCATAAATGCAGTTCTACAACTACCCGTATCGAAACGCTCGAACCCGTTTCGATACGCTCTTCAAGTAGAAAGAGCTGTTGCAGTTTGATGCAACACCTGTATCGAAACGCTCTTGGTCGTATCGAAACACCCATATCGAAACGACTGTCCTTGTATCGAAACGATCTGCATTTAAATGTTAGTTGGGAAATAGCTGTTGGGGGTTTATGACTATTGTGGTCGATGCCACGTGGGTGTATCAAAACGGCATAGCCCATATCGAAATGGCATAGCCCGTATCGAAACGCTTGGCAAAATCCTCATCCAGAAAAGACCCGTTTCGAAACGGGTTTCGAAACGTTTTGACACTGTAAGACCTCGTATCAAAATACCTAGGGGTGTTTCGAAACGCCTGGAAGGTTTTGTTTAATTTGGCTTTGAAAACATGTGAAAACCTTTGAAAACATCCCCTAAACATAGTTTCAAGTTGTTTGGACTTTAGAAATAGTTTTGAATTCTTTTTAACTTAGTCCAAAACATTTTTCAATTATTATATCAAAACATTAGTTCTAAAACATCTCTCTCACGGCCTTCCATGATGAGTGGCGTCAATCTAGGAGGAATGATGATGCCAACGAAGATGACGGTGAAGATGATGAAGATAGCGATGGAGAAGAGTGGTATATTATCTTTGCATTCCATTCATGTCATTTAGGATTTCTAGTTATGCAATTTGAATTATGTTTTTAGGATTAAGTTTACTTTTTAAAACATATGCTTTGATTATTGTTGTTTGGATTTTATTTTTGATGTTTCTTTATTTATGAACTTAGTGCTTCTCTATTATATGTTGCTTGGTTATTGTTTATGCCTTTTGCCTATGTCTCTTATTTTTTATCTAACAAAAAGGGGAGAGGGAACAAGCTCACTTAAAATTTTAACTTAAATTTTACCTAGCCTATATTAAGGGGGAGTTTTTTTTCCAAAGCTTTTTCACAAGTCTTAAAAATTTCAAGTTTTGGTTTTGTTATATCAAAAAGGGGATATTGTAAAACATATGTTTGATTTTGATATAACAAAGTGTTTTAAGGATTAAATTGAAAAACTTGAAATAGATTTTTAAGTCCCTCAAAAGATTTCAAACCAACAAGGCTTTACTCTAGTTTGAAAAACTCAAACTCCAAAATATTTTCTAAGTTTTCCAAGGCCAAACTATTGAAAATCGTCTATGCGTATCGATACGCTCATTGCCGTATCGATACCTTTTTTACCAACTTGGACACTGGAGAAATCTGTTTCGATACGTCCCTTACCGTATCGAAACATGGTATCAAAACAGATTGCATTTGTATCGATACACTCTCTCTATAAAAACTAAAGGAGTTTGAATGGCGTATCGATACAGTGTCTCTCGTATCGATACAAATTTAAAATAATTTTAAATTTCAGAGCCTTAAATGTTTTTTATTGTTGGTGTCAGTTGGTAGGTAACAAATAATTAAAGAGTTGGTTAACCCGTACCGATACGCTTTTACCTGTATCGATACGGATTCTTCCAGTGAGCTTTGAGGGAGAAACTGCATCGATACGGTCTTGCACGTACCAAAACACTTCCCTAACCCGTACCGATACGCCTACACGCGTATCGATACGTCCTTCTTATATTTGTGCAGCGGCTCTTTCTGTTTTGAGACAGATATTGATACGGATCCTCGTGTACCGATACGACAGGCTCCAGAAGTGCATTTATGGTGGAAAGAGGGGGTTCCAACGGCTATAATCAATTCTCTAACCACCCAAACGGCTAGAATTAATGGAGAAGGTATAAAATCAAGCTTATTGAAGACCAGCAACAACTATTGCATCCAAGAGAAACATCTATACAAAAATCGAAGCTCAAAGTGCCTAATTTCTCATTCTTGTAAAATCCTAAATTGTGTTGTGTGCAATTCCAATTTGGGTTGAGTGCTTGTATCAAAAGGGGCAAATTTCTATTGAGAGATATTCTACTTGCCTTAAAATTCTTCTTTGTATCCTAATGAGGGTTTGGTCAAATTTTGGGTAGAAAATTTGACCGATATTGTAAAGGTTACCTCCTAAGCCTAGAAAAGGGGAAAAGCAATTAGTGAATTGTTGGAAAATCCTTAGTGATAGCCAAGGTGGTGGATGTAGAGTTCATTTGGAACTTGAAACACTCTAAATTGCTTTGTTCTTTAATATTAATCATTCCAATTTCTCCAACAAAATTTTAAGAACTCAATTCACCCACTCTTGGCTTTGATCAATCCATTGATCCACTCAACAGGGTTCTTATCTATTTATTTTATTTTTATAATATTTTCAAATAAAACAATTTTTATCTTTCTTTTAAAATTATTAATAGATGAAACATTTTGATTTTCGATTTTCAATAATTTCAAATAACATTTAAATTATTATAAATAAGATAGTTTTTTACTAATTCCATCTACACTTCAAGAGTTTCTTTTATCAATATCTATTTCTATAATTTTGTTTCGTTTTCTTTTAAAAAATATCGCAATGCTTGAGTTGTTGAAAAATATGTTAAAAATTTATGCTTACTTGAGACATGTCGAATAAAATATATATATTTAATAAATAATTTTTTTGTCATACTACTTGTAATCACTTAAAAACTATTTAAAAAAATAAATAGTTTTGTTTTAAATTACTTTTGATAATTAACTCCTTAAAATAAAATATTTATTTTTTTAATTGTCTTAAATTATAACTTTTCTTTCTCAAATTCTCTCTCAACACTATTTTGCATGGTATATACTTTATCATTCCTCAAAAATGGTAATTATTTTGAATTATGATAATTTATTCATCTTTTAAATACGAAGAGTTATATTTTTGAAATTATTTAAAATTAGGACTAAATTAGTAGAATATATAAATTTTAAAAATTAAAATTATTATTATGTTAAATTTTGTTAAATGTCCGTTTGTATTTTAACGAAGGGTGATTCAATCGTAATTAAAATTTTAATTGAATGGCCCAATTACATCTTTTAATAACTGAACGATCCAATTGTAATTTCACTAATAAATGAGTGACCCAACATCATTCTTCTTCTCTTTGTTTGTTTCTTTTCCTGTACATAGGGATGTAAAAACAGGTAATCGGATGGGTTTCAGGTCGCGTACTGTTAGGTCGGGTAAAATTGGGTACATGTTATTTCAGGTCATTTTTTATTTTGACTCGACTCGGGTCGGATGCAGGTCCATTTCAGGTCGGGTCCATTTCAGGTCGGATCCATTTCAAATCGGGTCAAAACGGGTCGGGTCCGAAGCAGATAATTGACAGGTTAATTCGGGTTCGGATACACTTCAGGCAGAGTTCATTTCAGGTCGGATCCATTTCAGGTCGGGTCTGTTTCAGGTCGGGTTCATTTCAGGTCGGTTACATTTCAGGTCGGGTGCATTTTGGGTCGGGTAATTTCAGGTCGGGTAATTCAGATCAGAGTATTTTCGGGATTAGAATTCGTATTGAGTTTGAGTTCGGTACAACCGTTAAGTAGTCGATAGACTTTAGGTTGGCCTTCGTCAATCGTCATTGATTTGGAGTTAATTATTTAAATTCATATCAAATTAAAATTATAAAACATTGGAGTAATTAAAAAAAATAATGAAAATGGGTCAATTTGGATTAAAAATAAAGTTTCACAGATTTTAATAAACAAAAATATCAAGTTAAATTTATAAAACATTAGACAAATTTAAAAGAAAACAATGAAAAGGGATCAATTTGAAATAAAAATAAAGTTTTGGGACTATAATGAACAAAAATATCAAATTAAAAGTATAAAAATTAGAGCAATTAAAAAAACAATAAGTAGATGTCAATTTAGAATAAAAATAAAGTTTTAGGGTCTAGAATTAACAAAATTTCAAATTAAAATTATAAAACATGATGAATTAATATATATATATATATATATGGGTCAATATGGAATTAAAATAAAGTTAAGGGACTAGAATGAAGAAAATATCAAATTAAAATAATAAAACATTGAACAAATTAAAAAAATAAATAAATGTGTGTCAATTTGGAATAAAAATAAAGTTTTAGGGTCTAGAATGGTGAAAATATCAAATTAAAATTGTAAAACATTGGACGGATTAAAAAAACAATGAATATGGCTCAATTTGGAATTGAAATAAAGTTAAGGGACTAGAATGAACAAAGTACCAAATTAAAATTATAAAACATCGGACGAATTAAAAAAACAATAAATAGGGGTCAATTTAGAATTAAACTAAAGTTTAGGGGACAAGAATAAACAAAATATCAAATTAAAATTATAAAACATCAGACTAATTAAAATAAAGTTAAGAGACTAGAATGAACAAAATATCAAATTAAAATTATAAAACATCGGACTAATTAAAATAAAGTTAAGAGACTAGAATGAACAAAATATCAAATTAAAATTCTGGTCTTGCCCCTTGTTCACATTTCAAATTATCAATTTTGGAGTTTGCCGGGAAAGTAAAATGATGGTTTGCGGCAAATGGAGTTTGCCGGGAAAGTAAAATGATGGTCTTGCCCCTTGTTCACTTTTTAAATTTGAAAACAAAAGTAAAATAAAATTTTGGGGGCAAGGTTAGAAATTAATTTTCGTGTCTTTTGGGGTTGGAAAATCGGACAATACAGACTTATCCTAAATCATGTTGTTTGACTTGGAAATTAATATTAGTTAAAAATAATTAATAAATTATCAATTACTTAGTATTTTTGATAATTGAGAAAAAATATATTTAATGTATTAGATTAGAAGTATAATATAATGTTTAATTTAATATTTCTTAATTTCATAAATTATTTGTATTACCTGGTTCAATATTTTTATTTTTTAGTATTCACTCTTCATTAAGTTTTTGTATATCAATATATTTAGGTGTATATGTATATACATTATAGATGTATATCAACTTATGAAAGTTTTTAATTCATTAAGTTATAGATTTCGGGTCAATATCAGTTCAGGTCAACAACAGGTCGGGTTTAAAACAGGTCGGGTTCAAAACAGGTCGGGTCTAAAACAGGTCGGGTCCAAAACAGGTCGGGTAAAATCAGATCTCGGGTCAATTCAGTCAGGTAAAATCGGTTATCTGCCAGGTCGGCTTCGGGTTGGGGTTCGTTTCAGTCGGGCGCAGGTCGGGTTTCAGGTCCACAGTAACAGGCCCAATTCAGGTTCAGGTCGTTTTCAGTCGGACGCAGGTCGGGTTCGGTTACTACAATAACAGGTCAAATTCGGGTTCGAGTCAACAACAGTCGGTTACAGATCGGGTTCGGGTCATCAAATTCTCAGGTCAAATCAGGTTCTGACTCTAGCAAGTTTCAGTCGGGTTTCCAGGTCGGGTCAGCTTTTTACATCCCTAACTGTACATCGAAGATATGGCCGACGATCCATATAAGAGGTTTCCTTCGATCATGGACAAGCTCTTCCACTCTTGGAAAGCCACCCCTTGCTCCTCTAGGTTTTCTTTTTCTATTCGTTTTTATCTACTGATTTGTTTCCGCGTAGACGAAACATGAAATTTCAACAAATCAAATTTTATTGCTAAGGCTACTTGTTTGTTTGTTTGTTTATAAATGTATTTGTAATTAATTGGTAGTCCACCGCCACCGAAAACGGGAACGAGAAGACGAGGACTATTACGAGTGGGTAAACGGCCAATTCCATCGTATGTTTTAGAAGCGGAAGAGAGTGAATCTTGGCAACAAAGCCATGTAACTGCAGAGTCTGTAGCACCGTACAGACATGTCGGAGGTGATCGGACCAGGAAGCACTGAAGATCAAAATATCATCGAGGAAGACGAGGACAAATCGTCGCAGAAACGACCGAAATATATCATTCATCGTTGCCTAAAAGGTAGATGGTGCATTCGTTAAGCCAAAGGGCATCACGAGAAACTCTTAGTGGCCCTCGTGTGTGCGAAAGGCGGTCTTATGGACATCCTCGCGGCGGACTCGAATTTGGTGATAGCCGGCCAATAAATCGAGCTTAGAAAAATAGCAGGAGGAGCCCAATTCATCGAACAACTCGTCGGCGGTAGGGATGGGAAATTTATCACGGATGGTGATTGCATTGAGAGCCCGATAGTCGACGCAAAAACGCCAAGTCCCATCTTTTTTTCGAACCAATATCACTGGTGAGGAGAAGGGGCTTGTGCTGGGCTGAATTTGTCCCAAGTCAAGCATCTGACGGACCTGTTTCTCAATCTCAAATTTCTGAAAATGTGGGTAGCGATAGGGTCGAACATTCACGGGCTTACTGGAAGGTAGCAGGTGGATAGCATGGTCTGTAGTGCGGGGAGGTGGTAGGCCAGGAGTAGTGTCAAACACCGCTGAAAATTCGGACAGCAGCTGTGTTAAATCTGGTGGTAACATCGGTGTAGGAGAAGCAGCCTCCGGAGACATATGAAGCTGAAAGAAGGCCGCAATGGCCCCTGTGTCTGCTAGTCGACGCAAGGACTGGAGCTGAATTTGTTGTGGACCCATATAGGAGTCCCCGCGCCAGCAATGACGTATTTATCCCAGCATGAATTCGAATGTCAGGTTGCTGAAATCCATAGTTATTGGCCCCAATGTGGCCATCCAAGCAACCCCTAGTACCACATCAGCCCCTTCAATAGGTAAAATATAAAAATCGGTAATGAGCTTGGTACCTTGCACAGTCAGCTGAACCTCCTTTTCACAGCCCTCGTTTTGTAGACGTTGACCGTTGCCCACTAACATAGTGAAGTCGGGTGTGTCTGTAACCGACAGAGCAAGATGTTTGGCCACGCGTGATTGTATAAAATTATAGGTGCTACCGCCATCAATAAGGATTCGAACTGGGTTCCCTTGGATGGTGCCGGACACACGAAGGGTTGTTGGTGTGTGATAGCCTGCCAAGGCGTTGAATGAAACAATAGAATGGTCCGTACCCGGAACCGAAGGTGTCTGCAGTGGGTCGAGAATAGTGGACAGTTCCGCGGAAGAGCCAAGGGTCTCGTTGACGAACCCCTCATCATCCAGCATAAACAGCTGAGGGGTCTTGCACTTGTGTCCGGGGGTATAGCGTTCATCGCAGTAATAACACAACCCTTTGAGCCGGCGTTCACGGGCTTCTATGGAGGAAATGCGGCGAACAATGGTTGGGTTAGGGGACGTTGCCTCTGCTGGTGGAGGTCGCCCTGGTTGTCCGCGAGGATCCATCGGTGAAGTGGCCGGAGTAGGCAACAATGGTGGCAGCTTAGAGACAAAGGGCTTGCCAGATGGGCGACGATCGTGCAGGCGAGCTTCATGGAAACGGGCCAAAGCCTGGACCTCTATCATGGATGTCGAACAGTGGGCTAGGACTTTCATTCTTAATATCTGTGCGCAGACCCGACGTGAAGCAGTCCAATAGGAACTCCTCTGTTAAGTTGGAAGTGCGGAGGGCAAGATCTTCAAAGCGAGACTGATACTCGGCGACAGTGGAGGTTTGAAGGAGCTTCGACAATTGCCCGGCCGGAGATTCGATCTCCATTATCAGAAAGCGCTTGCGGATGGCATCCACCAAATGTGTCCAACCGGCAAGTTGATGTTGGCGTTGCATCCAGCGGAACCACTTCCTCGTCGTCCCCGTCATTCGAAAGGAAGCCATCGTGACGCGATGATGGTCTTCAGTTCCATAAAACTCGAAGAAATCATGTGCAGAGGCCAACCATTCCTCGGGGTCCTCACCTTTGAAGATGGGTAACTCAACTTGCACTGGTTTCGGAGGGAAAGGAAAACTCGCGTATGTGTCCTATTTAGCTTTAGGTTTGCCGCGAGGGGCGGAGCTATTGGCAGTAAAATCTCCGCTGGCGGATGGTGTTGCAGAAACACCCAGCTGCGCAGACAAATTTTGCAGCAAAAGGGACATTTCTTGGAGGGTGGTTTGAGTGGCTGCGTTCCACTGCTCTTGTTTGGTGAGCTGGGTTTCGATGGAGGACAAGGTTTGGTCATGGCGAGCGGAAGATTCTTGCAGAGTACGGATGGATTCGGTGTTATTGACCATGATTGGGAGGGGTCAATGAAAGCACCAATGTTAGGGTGATAGTTCGATAATGGCGAAAAGGAATAGGGAACAGAAAGAATTGCAGAGAACGAGAAGACTTTTTCCAGATTTTTCATATCCCAACTCATTACATCGCAGCCCTTTTTAACTACCTTAGGGGTAAAACGGAAATTACATAATAACATAATAAAATAACGGCTGGCTACACTGTTTCATTAACGACAAAGTCTTCTAGGGCACGTGGCATCCTCTTAGCTCGTACTCCCCTGCGCAGTGCTGGTTCTAGGCCTGCAGCTATATTCACCTGGTCCCCTGGGTCGGTGTCCGTAGGTGGTGGCACCTCCTCATCGTACGTAACAGAGTGAATCTCCTCTTTGCAGACCATGGATAGAGGAGATCTTCTCAGGAGGTTATCAACTTTCAAATCCATGACTTGGTCTATGTTCTCTGTATCCTGACCAGGGATTTAAATTGCGGATGCGGCCGGTTTTTTCTGTTGCATTGCGTTTATTAATGCTATTGCGGTCACGACGGTTGCCGGTATCACACTATTTAAATCCCTTTTCTGACTCTACTCTTTGTTTTTTATATATAAAGAGATGGTAATGCTTTCCATTCTGTTTAGGTAGTAAGTGTTGTTAATTGTGCTGCGCGAGGTTGGGTCAATGTGGATATGGACATTCTGGCCTGTGAATCATGCGGAGCGCGTCTCCTGTTTCCTACTCCACCTTCTTGGACACGGCAACAAGGCATGTTATGCATCTAATGACTAATATTTCTTAATTTTGACCAATTAGTTTGGAAATTCTGGTATTTTCGAGGCTGAATTAGATATCATTTTTCTATACTCTTCAGTTGAGAAGGCAGCTTCAGTATTTAGCTTAAAGCTGGATAGTGGACACAAATTGATTTGCCCTTGGACCAACAATGTCTGTGATGAAAGACTGGCTGAATTTCCTCCCACTGTGCCTGCTGATTTAGTTGATAAATTCCGGGCGAGATCCAACTTATGGCTCTTCCAGTAATTTCATCTTCGGCCATTGAATTTATGAGAAGCCCTCGGCTCGAAGAATTTCTCAGACAACCCTTAATGGTGGTTTGCAATAAAAGTTTTGCCATGTACACTTAAACATTCATGTTTCTTTATGAAACTTCCTTGCACTGCATTTTCATACCATTCCATCTGCTTCTGTAAAAAAGAGTGATAATAATCCAATGGTTTATCCAATGTATGACTGTACAAGTATAACATTTCCTGCATTGGTGATTGTGGTTTTATCATTTATGCATTCCTGAATTTCTGTTGGTGTTGAAGACTGATTAGTTCGAAAATATTGCAGGCTCAAAAGCTTATAAGTCTTTGTGGATGGGAACCACGTTCACTACCGTATGTGGTTGACTTCGAGGATGATCAGAAACAGTTTGTCAAAGATGCTGAAATTTTAAGTTCACCCCGGGGAGTTGATTATGGACAAAATTTGTGTCTCAACTTCCACGCAACTGATGAAAATGAAAATTTGGTGACAAATAAAGACTTTGAGAATTCTTTTAGATTCCAGTATGATCCCAATTCTATTGTTTTAGATTGCAGGCTTTGTGGCGCGAGTGTTGGATTATGGGCTTTCTCCACTGTTCAACAGCCTGTAGAGTTCTTCAGGTTATTTGGATGTGAAGAAGTCAATCCTGGAGTCCATGATTCTGGTCACAAAAGCAATGTCTGTGATGGTACTGGTGGTGTTCCTTCAAACTGTTGGTTGTCATCTATGGAGCAATCTTCAAATTTAAGATTGACTATAGCTGGGGGTCCACCAGCAACATGACAAAACTTTAAAGCAAGAATCTATTTACCTGTTATTGTCCAGAGTTTAAGTGCTAGATTTTTGTATCATCCAGAGATTAGAGATCAGATATATAGTAATCAAGAAAATACTGCACTAGAATCCAAGTTTCTGGGAGAAACAGATTGTTTCAATAGTAGTGTTAGTGAGCCAGGTGTCCCGTTGACGGAGTTGAGAACATTAAATAGCAAAAAGGATGGTCAAGTTAATTGTAATTCTAAAAGCAATGATCAGTCTCCTTGTTCAAACCATGATGATTGTCCAAGATACGATTATCTTAGAAACGGCACGCCATTGGAAGGAACCAACATCGCAGCAAAAGAAATTTCTCCTTATGCTGGTACAGATGATTCTAATATGGGGGTTCAAATAGAGAGTTCTCAGAATGCAGTCCAAGATTCTTGCATTTTGGCAGTAAAAAATTCTGATACCACGCATGTTGGAGAGTCTTCTATTATGATCCAAGGTGCTGATGTTTCCCCTAGAAATGAAGGAACTAAGGATAATGATTCATCAGTTATAATTACGTCCGAACAACCTGCAGAAGCAGAGAAGGTTTGTGATAAAGAAATTTGTTTATCTAATCGAAACTCTACATGTGTTGCCTCTTTGTAACACCCCTTTTAGCCCCAATTTGAAAACTCTAATTATGAGAATTCCCAATTGGAAACCCTAGAATTTAGAGGAAAATTCGGAATTTAACCTAATCTAAATTGGGGACCAAATTGAATAAATTAAAAATTTGGTGGTTATTTTGTTAGGCGGGCAAAAACTGAGACCCTTCTCTTGTAATTTACCCATTTATCTAGGGTAAATGCACCTTTTGTATCAGCTTGTCTGTTTGCGCCGCTCACTCTCTCTCTCGGTTTCTCCCAAAACAAAAGAAAAATATTAAAATATTAAAACTTTTTCCCCGTTTTTCCGTCGAAGCTCCGACCAAGGGGCTTTCTTCGCCGTTCAAGCGGTTCGAGACCCTCGGAGCGCTCGTCGTCACCGCGCGAACAAAACCCAGCCGTCGTCACTCGTCGCGCGTCGTTGTCGCGTTCTGTCGCCGCCGTTGCCATCTGAAACGATTGAGTTTCCTTCGGGAACTCTCGCCGCCGTCGTCCTATATGAGCGCCGCTGCCGTCTCGAGTTGGGTGAGTGACGTGGTTTAGACTGTTTGGCTTTAGGGTTACTGTTGGCCGTCGTGTTGGCCGCTGTCGGGTCGTGGCCGCCGTTGGATTCACGGGGTTGCGCCGTGGGTGGTTGGGCGCCACCGGGATTAGATCTATAGTTTGGAATTTGGGGATTATGGTTTGGTTGATTTGGGTGGCTGATGTTTGTGAACCGGGTCGGGTTGGTGAACCGGACGGCTGAGTTGAACCGGACCAATGGGCTGATGCAGGCTAACGTCATCTGACGTTGTTGCTGATGTAGGCTGACGTCAGCGTTGACTTTTTCGTCTGGGTCCACCTTTATGTTTTTCGACGTTCTGGTTCCGTTGCCGTTGTCCGTTTCTTCAAATTCGAACCCGAAATACCTTTTTGGATCAAGTTTATATGTTGAACTCGGAATTTTGTTAAATGTTACATCAGAGTTTGACTCATATATTTTTGGTGTTCAGGTGACGTGGACTCTAACCCCGAGATTTTACCTCCTCCTCCGCTAGGCAGACCTCCGGTGGCACAGTCTTCGAGATCTACTAGTAAGATTTCTGTTAAGCATAGTTTATTCGAATGTGGCATAGTAGGAAATCTCATATAGTGTTCTTTATTTTTTAGGAGCTGATTCTGTCCGACCTTCCGCTAGGGCTGAGCGTGGGAGACGTCACTATCGACGTTGACTGTTTAGTTGCCTAAGGTGTGTTATCTGTCTGTGCTACATGTCTCTGATGTCTGATTGCATGATCTGTATGTTATATGAATATATGTATCTGTATGCTATTCTGTTCTGTTATCTGATAAACATCATATGACTCGGATGTTGTGATCGTGTTATGTAATACATATCGAAATCAGATTGTTATATACATGCATCTTAGTTATTTAACAAGATTGCATTCGGACTTTAAAATCGGATTACATGTCATATCATTAGGTTGAGATATTGTAAGGAGGAAGCTCAGCGACTTCATCCTTCGGGTTGAACTTCGCTTCAGATTAGTAGTTCCATCTTTCGGGATGAGTTCTGCTTCGGACATGGTTTGAGGTGTAGAGTTGTTCAGGGGAACCTCACTCTTCGGACGGTGATGTAGATGGGTGCATGTCATGCTACGATATTTATATGCATTGCTTGTAATACTTCGTAATATCTGTTAATTCTTGATTTGTTGTTTGACTGTTGGATTGACTTCTGTTGTGCACTTTAGAGACACATTGAGCTTTATAGCTGACTCCCCCTTAGTATTTGTTTCAGATTTCCAGACTTAGGTTTCGGTACTTGGAGGACCTCGTACGAACATGATTTATTACTATTTATCAGTATGTTTTGATCTAGACTTATATTTATTTAATTAAGTATTTTTCGGATTTGGTTGTAAATGTGGACTTTGGATATTTATTATTTTTGAGGTTTGACAAACTATTTTTAGCATACTTGTTTTAAAATGAAAGATTAAAAGGTTATCTTTTATAATTGAATAATAATTTCGGCACGGTTCTTCCTAAATAATCTTACTTGAGGAGAAAGTTTCCCAAATCGTCAATTTTAATTTGTTACAAACTCTTAGGTCAAAATAAGGGGTTACATTTAGTGGTATCAGAACCAGGTTACACCCCTCGGCCTGTGAGGCTCGACAAACTTGATTTTAAAAGTTTTCAAATTTGGCATGCATAATAAATGTTTTCGGAAACCACGAGATTTTCAGATAAATGTCCGAATTTTAAAGAAGTAATATATGTTTTAATTAAAGTCTCCAAGTACCAATTTTGACTTTAGGATTCTTCTTTTTGTAGATAGACAACTATGCCACCCCGTAGGAGTACTAGAGCTACGGCTGGCCGAGGTCGAGGCCGTGAACGAGGTCGTACCGCTGCGAATATGAGTGACGTTAATCCTCCTGAGCATTCGCCACAGCATCAGGAGGACCCACAACATGAGCAGGCTGAGGAGCAACCTGAGGTTCATACGAGTGGTCAACAGACCGATCACCCTGATCAGCAGACTCAGAGTGAAGTTCCCCATGCAGCCGGTAACCGTGAGATTGTTGGAGTTGATGTGGCTGCAGTGCATTTGGAGCTACTTGAGTATCTTCGAGAGGGTTCTAGAAGACCCATATCTGTTGAGTTTTTGTCTGCTGGGATGTCGGTGTTTGATGGTAAGACGGCTACAGATCCGGCTGACGCAGAGTATTGGTTGAAGAAATTACAACGGTTATTTGATGAGATGGACTACCCTATTGACAGAAAATTAAGAGTTGTTGTATCTTTATTGAAGGGTGAAGCCCTAAACTGGTGAGAGGCTGAGAAGACGGTTATTTCTGCTAGTCGAGTCACATGGGATCATTTTCGTCAGGCTTTTCGAGACAAATATGTTGGGGCAGAGTATCTAGCCAAGTGTCGAGAGGACTTTATGAATCTGAAGCAAAATGACATGACCGTGAATCAGTATGAGATCAAGTTTTTGAGGCTGGTACAGTACGTTCCTGGGTTAGTTACAACAAAGAAAGAGAAGTGCGACTGGTTTCTGAAGGGTCTGCGACCTTCGATCAAGACTGGTGTTGCTTTGCATTTGGACAAAGAGTACAAGGATATTACCTTGCGAGCTAGGACTGCTGAACGTAATGAGGCAGAGTTGAGGCAAGCTGAGTCTCATGGTATGGATCGGATAAGAGGCAGTCGACCGCGTCAGTTCAGTATAGTCAGGGTAACCAGACCAGGAAGAGGGAAAGAGATGAGAGTGATTATCAGAGTTATTCCAGAGCCAAACCAGTGACCACTGATGTTCCGACTTCTAGTGTTGGAGGTTCTACTAGCACGCGGGGGGCACCGCAGTATTCTTTCTGCAAGAAATGGCATTTTGGGGAGTGTAGGAGACAATTTGGGGCTTGTTTTCGTTGTGGTTCGTTCGACCATCTTTTCAGAGATTGTCCACTTGCACCTCCGTCAGCTCATATGACCAGTCAGTCATAGGCATCGGTGCAGGCTCCTGCTAGGGGAAGAGGTCGTGGTAGACCTGATACTACAGTTTCTGCTGGTAGAGGTAGGCCAGCTCAGAGTGGAGGATCAACTGGATTCGGGGTGAGACAGCCAGGTTTGGTTTATGCTACAAGGAGACATGAGAACCGTGATGAGCCAGATGTTATTGTTGGTACCTTTTCTATTCACTCTATTCCGTATTTTGCATTATTAGATATTGGTTCTACCCATTCGTATGTTGCGAGTTCGGTATCTAGGGGACTTGAAATTCTGGTTGAGAATACTATGAATGCGATTTCAGTTTATAGTCCAGTTGGTGACCATGTCAAGGTTACTAAAGTGTACAAGAATTGCCCTTTGGAAATTCAAGGGAAAATATTCTCTGCTGATTTGATGGAGTTACCTTTAAGAGAGTTCAACCTTATTCTCGAAATGGACTGGTTATCCGCTCATCGAGTCCGTTTGGATTGTGAAAAGAAAAGGGCGACTCTAAAAACCTCAGATGGGTGCGAGGTGATTATGGTGGGAGAGCGTAGAGGTTACATGTCTAATGTTGTTTCGGCTCTCAAAGTAGAAAAGATGATTCGACATGGGGCTACTGCCTATCTTGCTTATATTCTTGACTCGAGGCAGTCAGATTCTGGTTTGGATAAGATCCCGATAGTTAGGGATTCTCCAGATGTTTTTCTGGAGGAATTACTGGGGGTATCGCCAAGGCGTGACGAGGTTGAGTTTGGTATAGATGTATATCCGGGTACAACCCCTGTTTCTATGGATCCTTACAGGATGGCTCCGAAAGAGCTTAAAGAATTGAAGATTCAGTTGCAGGAATTGCGGATAGGGGTTTCATCCGACCTAGTGTTTCTCCCTAGGGAGCCCCTGTTTTGTTTGTGAAGAAGAAGAACGGGTCACTTCGACTTTGTATTGATTATCGGAAGCTGAACAAGCTGGCAATCAAGAACAAGTATCCCTTTCCTCGTATTGATGACTTGTTTGACCAGTTCCGGGGAGCTACAGTATTTTCTAAGATAGACTTGAGATCGGGTTATTACCAATTCAAGGTTAAGGATTCTGATGTGTTCAAGACCGTTTTTCGGACTCGTTATGGTCATTACGAGTTTCTGGTGATGTCGTTTGGATTTACTAATGCCACTGCAGTATTTATGGATATGATGAATAGGGTGTTTCAACCCTACCTGGACCAGTTCGTGGTGGTTTTCATTGACGACATACTGGTTTATTCTAAATCGGAGGTAGAACATGAGGAACATCTTTGGGTTGTCCTACAGACTTTGCGTGAGAAGAAGTTGTATGCAAAGTTCAGTAAATGTGAATTTTGGTTGACCGAGGTTACCTTCTTGGGATACGTGGTTTCTGCTAATGGTATTCATGTTGATCCAAAGAAGATTGAGGCTATTTTGGGTTGGAAGCAGCCCAAGAATGTTCCTGAGATTCGAAGCTTCTTGGGTTTAGCTGGTTACTATCGGAGGTTTGTGGAAGGTTTCTCGATTATTGCAGCTCCTTTGACTAAACTTCTGAGGAAAGATATTCCTTTTGTCTGTACTGAGGCTCAGCAGACCAGTTTCGAGAAGCTTAAGACCGTGTTGACTGAAGCACTTGTTCTGATTCAGCCTGAGCCTGGGAAGGCTTATACGGTATACAGTGATGCCTCCCACACGGGGTTGGGATGTGTTTTGATGCAGGATGGGAAGGTAGTGGCCTATGCATCTCGTCAGTTGAAAGTGCATGAGTGCAACTACCCCACCCATGATTTGGAGCTTGCCGTTGTGATCTTTACTCTGAAAATCTGGAGACACTATCTCTACGGAGAGAAGTGTTAAATCTTCACCGATTACAAAAGTCTAAAGTACCTTCTTACACAGAAAAAGTTGAATCTGAGACAGCGTCGCTGGTTGGAACTTCTCAAGGATTATGACTGTGAGATAGAGTATCACCCGGGAAAGGCGAACGTGGTTGCCGACGCCTTGAGTCGTAACGCCATCTCGGATTTGAGGACCTTGTTTGCTCGGATGAGTTTGTTTGAGGATGGTAGTTTGATGGCAGAACTTCGGGTCATTCCTACGCTGATATCTGATATTCGAGCTGAGCAGCCTACTGATCCTTTTCTTATGCATCGTATCAGAGAGGTTTCTGAGGGTACATCTGTGGATTATACTATTGATCAGGATGGTGTTTTGTGTTTTTGAGGCTGGTACTGTATTCCGAGGAAATCTGGGTTGAAACAGGTTATTCTTCGCGAGGCACATGACAGCCCCTATTTATGCATCCTGGTGGTGATAAGATGTATAGGAACCTTCGTCAGAGGTACTGGTGGAAAGGTCTTAAACAAGATGTTGTCAGATTTGTGTCTAAGTGTATGACTTGTCAGAGAGTCAAGGCAGAGCATCAACGTCCATCTGGGTTGCTTCAGCATATCGAGATTCCTCAGTGGAAGTGGGAGCGTGTGACTATGGATTTTGTTAGTGGTCTTCTGATGACTCCGTCTAAGGACTCTGTCTGGGTTATAGTGGACCGTGTGACCAAGTTCGCACATTTCATTCCGGTTCGAGTTAACTATCCTTTGAATAAGTTGGCTCAGCTCTATATTTCTAAGATTGTTCGACTTCATGGGGTACCGATATCGATTATTTCTGATCGTGATCCGAGATTTACAGCAAAGTTCTGGAAGGCACTTCACTCTGCTTTGGGTACCCAGTTGAACTTCAGTACATCTTATCATCTGCAGACTGACGGGCAGTCCGAGCGTGTGATTTAGATTCTTGAGGACATGTTGAGAGGTTGTGTTCTCGATTATAGTGGCAATTGGGAGGATTTCTTGCCGCTCGCAGAGTTTGCATATAATAACAACTACCAGGCCAGTATCAAGATGGCACCGTACGAGGCTCTGTATGGGCGTAGGTGTAGGTCACCGATTGGATGGACTGAACTTAATGAGCATAGATTGTTGGGACCAAACCTAGTCCGTGAGGCCGAGCAGACAGTTAGATTGATTCGAGACCGGCTTAAGGTTGCTTTTGACAGACAGAAGTCCTATGCCGACTTGAGACGTCGAGATCTTGAGTTTGAGGTCGGTGATGAGGTTTTCCTGAAAGTATCTCCTTGGAGGAAGGTACTTCGGTTTGGTCGGAAGGGCAACCTAAGTCCTCGATATATTGGTCCTTACAGGATTCTTCGTCGGGTTGGACATGTTGCCTATCAGCTCGAGTTACCACCAGAGCTTCAGCGTATTCATGATGTTTTCCATGTTTCTGTGTTGAGACGTTACCATGTTGATTCGTCTCATGTTTTGCATGTGCAGGAGATTGAGATTCATCCTGATTTGCGCTTTGAGGAGGAATCTATCGAGATTCTTGCTCGGAATAAGAAAGTTCTCAGAAGGAAGACCATTAAGATGGTCAAAGTTTTGTGGCGTGGTCGCAGTCATGATGAGGCTACCTGGGAGCCCAAAGCTGTCATCAAAGCTCAGTATCCGCATTTGTTTGCTCAAGGTAAATTTTGAGGCCGAAATTTCTTTTTACGGGGGGAGAGTTGTAACACCCCATTTTAGCCTCAATTTGAAAACCCTAATTATGAGAATTCCCAATTGGAAACCCTAGAATTTGGGGGGAAATTTGAAATTTAACCTAATCTAAATTGGGGACCAAATTGAATAAATTAAAAGTTTGGTGGTTATTTTGTTAGGCGGGAAAAACTGAGACCTTTCTTCTGTAATTTACCCATTTATCTAGGGTAAACACTCCTTTTGTATCAGCTTGTCTGTTTGCGCCGCTCACTCTCTCTCTCGGTTTCTCTCAAAACAAAAGAAAAATATTAAAATATTAAAACCTTTTCCCCGTTTTTCCGTCGAAGCTCTGACCAGGGGGCTTTCTTCGCCGTTCAAGCAGTTCGAGACCCTCAGAGCGCTCGGCGTCACCGCGCGAACAAAACCCAGCCGCCGTCTCTCGTCGCGCATCGGTGTCGCGTTCTGTCGCCGCCGTTGCCATCTAAAACGATTGAGTTTCCTTCGGGAACTCCCGCCGCCGTCGTCCTTTGTGAGCGCCGCTGCCGTCTCGAGTTGGGTGAGTGACGTGGTTTGGACTGTTTGGCTTCGGGGTTACTGTTGGCCGTCGTGTTGGCCGCTGTCGGGCCGTGGCCGCCGTTGGATTCACGGGGTTGCGCCGTGGATGGTTGGGCACCGCCGGGATTAGATCTAAGGTTGGGAATTTGGGGATTAGGGTTTGGTTGATTTGGGTGGCTGATGTTTGTGAATCGGGTTGGGTTGGTGAACCGGACGACTGAGTTGAACCGGACCAGTGGGCTGGTGCAGGCTGACGTCATCTGACGTTGTTGCTGATGTAGGTTGACGTCAGCGTTGACTTTTTGCGTTGACTTTTTCGTCTGAGTCCACCTCTATGTTTTTCGATGTTCTGGTTTCGTTGACGTTGTCCGTTTCTTCAAATTCGAACCCGAAATACCTTTTTGGATCAAGTTTATATGTTGAACTTAGAATTTTGTTAAATGTTACATTAGAGTTTGACTCATATATTTTTTGTGTTCAGGTGACGTGGACTCTGACCCCGAGATTTTACCTCCTCCTCCGCCAGGCAGACCTCCGATGGCACAGTCTTCGAGATCTACTAGTAAGATTTCTGTTAAGCATAGTTTATTCAAATGTGGCATAGTAGGAAATCTCATATAGTGTTCTTTATTTTTTAGGAGCTGATTCTGTCCGACCTTCCGCTAGGGCTGAGCGTGGGAGACATCACTATCGACGTTGACTGTTTAGCTGCCTAAGGTGTGTTCTCTGTTTGTGCTACATGTCTCTGATGTCTGATTGCATGATCTGTATGTTATATGAATATATGTATCTGTATGCTATTCTGTTTTGTTATTTGATAAACATTATATGACTCAGATGTTGTGATCATGTTATGTAATACATATCGGAATCAGATAATTATGTACATGCATCTTAGTTATTTAATAAGATTGCATCCGGACTCTGAAATCGGATTACATGTCATATCATTGGGTTGAGATATTGTACGGAGGAAGCTCAGCGACTTCATCCTTCGGGTTGAACTTCGCTTCGGATTAGTAGTTTCATCTTTCAGGATGAGTTCTGCTTCGGACATGGTGTTGAGGTGTAGAGTGGTTCAGGGGAACCTCACTCTTCGGACGTTGATGTAGATGGGTGCATGTCATGCTATGATATTTATATGCATTGCTTGTAATACTTTAGAATATCTGTTAATTCTTGATTTGTTGTTTGACTGTTGGATTGACTTCTGTTGTGCACTTTAGAGACACACTGAGTTTTATAGCTGACTCCCCCTTAGTATTTGTTTCAGATTTCCAGACTTAGGTTTCGGTACTTGGAGGACCTCGTACGAACAAGATTTATTACTATTTATCAGTATGTTTTGATCTAGACTTATATTTATTTAATTAAATATTTTTTTCGAATTTGGTTGTAAACGTTGACTTTGGACATTTATTATTTTTGAGGTTTGACAAACTATTTTTAGCATACTTGTTTTAAAATGAAAGATAAAAGTTTATCTTTTATAATTGAATAATAATTCCGGCACGGTTCTTCCTAATAATCTTACTTGAGGAGAAAGTTTACCAAATTGTAAATTTTAATTTGTTACAAACCCTTAGGTCAAAATAAGGGATTACACTCTTGCTTGGAAGCTTAGGTAAATGTTGATCGTACAAACAAGATGACCTCAAGAGAAGATAAAACTTGTGCGAATAGTGAGGAAGAGGTGATTCCTGAAGTCCAGACTGCACGAAATAATGTCTTATCCTGTCCCAAAGGTAAGCATTAATGCATTATTATTTGTATTCAATAAGCTTAATTCTCAGTATTATTGGAAACATTCTTTAATAAAATGTAAGTTCCACTGTCAATATGCCTTATTTTTCCTATTCCTTTTCTTTGTTGTTAATTAGTTCCCTTTTGTTTGGGGGTCTGCTCTTATGCTTTTAACTGATTATTGTTTATTGATTATGAAGTTAAACTGCATAAAATTAAATCAGGCTATGAATTTCTTTTTCCTTTTGCCTTTACGATGTCTTTTGTGTGTATTCTATGTTTAATACATATATATCATCTCAAGCCTATTTCAAAGTTCAATTACTATAATGTTGTATTCCTAAGGACTTGTGGCTTATATATGACTTCTTTGGTTACCAGCTGATCAATATGCAATGTTGTAATCTGTAGTAAATCAGAGTAATTCTCATATTTTATTAGAAAGATCTGTGTATATTCCTACATAACTAACACACCCCCCTCAAAATGTGTATATGTTGTATATACTAGGGGTGTTCATTTTTAGATACCGGATCCGATCTGAAAATTCGGATATCCGAAAAATTCGGATCACCTAAATAGCGATCCGTATCCGATTCGAAAAAATTGGATATCTAAAAATTTGGATATCCGATTTTTCGGATCGGATACTCCGATATCCGAATATCCAAAATTTATGAATTTATTTGATTATTTTTTTTAATTTAATGGTTCTATCCATGAAAAAAATTAGGTTTTCGAATATAAAAATTAATAAATTATTGAATATAACAATCTTTGTATTTCAATTTTTCATATATAACAAGTAAAAATATCGAATATAACAAGATTTATACCTATAAAAATTGAATTTTTGGATATCGAATAATCGGATATCCGATCCGAATGTAAAACCACTATCCGTACCCGATCCGAAATTTTCGGATATCCGATCCGAATTATCCGAAAAATAAAAAACGGATCGGATATTCGAAATTTTGGATCGGATCAACAGATAATCAGATCGGATCAATCGGATTGAATTTTTTTAAACACCCCTAGTATATACCCAGTTTGGATGTAAACTCATCAAAAATAACTCTTGGAAGTGCTTTAGTAAAGATGTCAGCTATATGGCTCCTGGTAGGAATATAATTTAGCTGTGTAATACCACCATTCACTTTCTTATAGATAAAGTGCCTATCTATTTCAATGTGTTTGGTTCTGTCATGTTGCACTGGATTCTTAGCAATACTCATTGCTGATTGGTTGTCACTATAGACCTCGAACTCAGTCTTTTCATCAAACTCCAACTCTTTGAGAAACCTCTTTATCCACATTCCTTCACATATTTCAAGAGCTAATGCTCTAAATTTTGTTTCAGCACTGTTCCTTGATACCACAACCTGTTTTTTGTTTCTCCAAGTAACCAAGTTGCCCCAAACATAAGCCCAATATCTACTAACTGACCTTTTTACTTTCATACCCAAAAAGTACCTTAGACTCCCCAAGTCCTTTGTTTCGAACTCTCGGGCAAAAACAACTTTTAAATTCTCAATTTCTCTACTATTATCCCCTGTAATAATTATGTCATCAACATACACAATTAATAAGGTCATTTTACCAGATGCTGCAACCTTTCTGAACAAGGTGTGATCAGCCTGACTTTGTTTGAATCCATTCTTTACCATAGCCTTTGCAAACCTCTCGAACCAGACTCTTAGAGATTGCTTAAGTCCATACAGTGATTTGTTGAGTTTGCTCATTGTATTTCTAGTTGTTTTACTTTCTAGACCATGTGGTATTTGCATATATACTTTCTCTTCGAGCCTCCCATTGAGAAAGGCATTTTTGATGTCTAGTTGGTGTAATTTTCAATCCTTGTTCACAGCTATGGACATCAAGACTCTAAATGGTATTCAATTTAGCAACTGGTGAAAAGGTTTCTTGATAATTCACCCCATAGGATTGTGTAAAACCTTTATCCACCAACCTTGCTTTATACCTCTCAATGCTCCCATCTGAGTTGTACTTGATGGTGAACACCCACTTGCATCCAACAACTCTCTTTCCCTCTGGTAGATCTATCAAACATCATGTCTCATTTTTCTCAAGTGCCCTTCTTCTTCTACAGCTTTCTTCCATTTGGGGTTCTTTAAGGCCTCCTCCACGATTTTAGGAATCTGCACACTGTCTAGGCTGGCTATAAAGGCCTTAAAAGTTGGCTGAAGTCTACCATGGGCAGCAAATTTGTTAATTGGGTGCATAGTACATTTTCGTACTCCCTTTCTAATTGCAATAGGAAAGTCACCAAGGTCACTAGAATCTTGAGGAGTAATGTTACTTTCAATCTCAGCAGTAGCAGGATTTAAGCTTGGTTCAACAGCAACATGACTTGAGTCTGGTTCTTGACAAGTGCTAGGCTGGTTATTTACTTCATTAGGGGCTCTTCTTCTCCTAGTATAGACCTTAATTTGACTGTCTGTCGGTTGTGGATGCACAGAAGTAGGGGAATTTGTGCTACAGCCCTAGGTGCTGGAAGAAGTGTTGTACAAGGACTTGGTGATTTGTTGGTATGAGGAGAGTGCATTTCTGTCGGCATAGTGTTTTCTTTTCTGGTGGTTTTAGGATGAGATATGAGAGGAATGTCTGGTAGAGGAGAAATGATGGAAGGTGAAAAAATAAAGGGCTGAAATTCCTCATTTTCTCCCCCTGAAGTTCAGTCCTTGCAAAATATGGGTTGTCCTTAAAGAAAGTGACATCGAAAGAGACATAAGTCTTTAAAAATAGAAGAATAGCATTTGTAACCCTTTGACTAGAGGAATATCCTATAAACACACACCTGATTGATTTAGGGTCCAACTTACTTCTATTTTTATCATGCACATGAACAAAAATTGTGCTGACAAATACCCTAAGAGGAAGAACAAATGACAGTGGTTTAAAGTGAGGAAAATATTTGAATAAGGCTTCTGTTGGTGCTACAAAACCCAAGGTTTTGCTAGAAATTCTGTTGATAAGGTAGGTGGTAGTAAGTATGGCTTACCCCTAAAGATATTTAGGTGCTTTGGCTGAAAAAAAAAGAGACCTCGTAACCTCTAGTAGATGTCTGTTTTTTCTTTCGGCAACTGTATTTTGTTGTGGAGTGTTGACACAGGAAGTAAGATAGACAATATCTTTTTCCCGAAAATAACACACCCAAGAGATTGACTAAGGTATACAAGCCCATTATCACTCCTCAACCTTAATACGTTTGTCAAACTGATTTTTAATCATTTGATAAAAAGTTTTGAAAATTGACTCAACTTCCGTCTTTTCCCTCATTAAAAAAGTCCAAGTAGTCCTAGAATAGTCATCAATAAAGGTAATAAATAACCTAGACCCAGATAAGCTTTTGACCTTAGACGGACCCCAAATATCACTGTGAATTATAGAAAAAGGAGATGTGGGTGTAAATGAGGAAGGAGCATATGCTTGCGTATGTTTAGCAGTTTGACATACTTCACACTTAAAAGAATGATGCCTTTTATGGCTAAATAAATTGGGAAACAATTTTGAAAGATACACAAAATTTGGATGTCCTAGCCTACGATGCCACAACATAATCTCATCAGGGTTACTTAAAGAAGAAGAAGATGAAGTCTTAAAACAACGTGAAACTGAAAAAATCTGAGTTGGTAATTCATCAAGGATATAGAGACCATTGGATAGCCTAGCACTGTCAATTACCTTCTTCGAGCCCTGTTCCTGAAATACACACCCATTAATTCCAAAGTGAACATCACATTTAATATCTTGAACTAACTTACTAACTGATAACAAGTTACATGCAAGATTAGGAATATATAGCACATTAGGCAAAACCAGTTTATCACCCACTTGAATAGTGCCACTTCCTTTTACTTGGGAGAGAGACCCATCTGCAACTTTGATGGAGGTTTTAGAGTTGCAATGGTTAAAGGTGCGAAATAGCTGAAGGTTGCCTGTCATATGGTCAGGGGCACCATAATCTATAATCCAGGAGAGAGGATTAGAAGTGGTCAAACAGGAAATTCTACCTTTTGTAGCAGGAAATGCAGTAGAATCTGATTGAGAGGAAATTGGACCAAACATTTGTTGGAACTCCACACTCTATTGCTAACTGAAATTGCTGGAAGGACTGTCATGTGCAGTAACATCTGTTGGTCTCGCTGATTGAGACAGAATGGGAGAAAGAGACGCATTCGAAAGGGTAAAATTAGATGGACGAGGGCTCACTGGAGAGCTAATTGCAGAAGCAGCAGGTTCTACTGTACCTATATTTTCTAAATAGGGAAGAAAGGTCGAGAGAAAAGGGAAAAAAGAAAAAAAATTGAAATTTGAAAGAGAGGATCGACCCGCTTTGATACCATGTAGTAAATTAGAGTAATTCTCATATTTTATTAGAAAGATCTGTTACATATTTATATACAAGCTATATCTCTATCTTAGGAAACTTTAAGTTAGAAAAGAGACTAATTCTAGGAAAAGATATAATCCAAGTAAGGAATTGTAAATACAAAAAATATTCTCGTAATCCTTAATTTACTCCACATGTGTATTCCTACATAGCTAACATAATCTAATTTGCTACTCTTCTTTTCTATCAGTATGATTGAGTGATTCTTGTTTCCATGCTCGTTGTGCATTATTGTGTGTCTGTCTTTCCCACCTAAGAGGGATTGGAATTGGAGTTCTATGTGCCAAGGTGGGTAGTTGAGTTGTACTATATTTCCTGTTTAGAAGTTGTGAAATAAGGAGTTGAAGACTTCTAGAATTTTCTGGAAGATATTTGCAAAATATGAGCCTTGTATGTACAATTGGGCAGAATGCTCCGCTTCCTATTACATAAAGCCCAAAGTGACCAATGATGTTCCTACATTGAAAGAATAATTAAGTTGATGCTGCCAGTTGAAGCTATCTTCAGGAGTTTCTTTCAGTTTATGGTGATGAGGTTTAATATCATTTATATTTATTTTATTTTGATCTTGGAATTTGCAACAGAACAGTTTAGAGTTATTACTGGACTAATAGAGGGCAATGATCCAAGGATAATCAATCAATAATTAACTATGATTGCACTCAAAACACCTTCATAGCCATTGGGATGGCATGTTTACATTCGTTGGAATTTGATATATATATATATATATATATATATATATATATATATATATTGCTTTCGTAATAATGCCTCAAATATGTTTGTACTTTAAACCTTTTGTTGGAGCAGCTAGGAGCTTTGTGATTTTTCTCAATGCTACCTGGAAAAGTTGATCCAGTGGCAGCGTGATCATTGTTCTTTTTTCCTGTTTTTAGTTCCTCATTAGAACTTTTCCATCTAGCTGGTTGGTAATGAAAATGTTTCTTTCTTGATATGTAAGTTATATCTGGTTTATGGGTTTGTGGTATTTGCCTATGTTATATTCCCGTCTCTGGTTTCATGAATTTTGTCAGTTAATTACAAGGGTGATCAACTAATGTACCTTCATTTTCCAGGAAAGGATCTAAAGCAACTGCATATGGATAAAACATCTGAATTTGATCCGATCAGGCAGCACATGCATTTTTGTCCATGGATTGCAGCATAATGAGTGGCGGGGTGTTGTGGCCAGCCCCTCCAACCGAGTCACACCCTTGTTCTAGGGTCACAACCGAGTCTCCGAGTCAACTTGTCCCCATTTCAAACATTTCAATGTTTTAGGAAAAGTCCTTATTTTTACTGTTTTCTAGGCTAAGTAAAAAGTGTCTTGTTTTCAAGCAAAACAACGTCTACTCGTAGGATTCTTGTAAAGTTTTTTCGCATATATGTAGGGGGTGGGCAGATGGTCGGGGCTACGCACATGCTTGTGTGTGCTAGGATTTCCCACACCATCGGGGTGGCCCCTACCACCTCACTCGACGATGGTGTGGATTAGCTTCTCTGTAACCCGATGCTTTCATTTTTAATAAAAACCCTTTTTCCCTCGGGAAACAGGCGGTCGATTGGGTGCATCCGCTATGCCCTACGATTTTGGCTTGTCGCTTGGAAATATATCATGATGCGGGACTAACATGGTGCTTATTGGCTTTCGACAGATATTTTGAGTAGAAAGGCTGACTTGATCAAGTAAAAACCCCGAGTCAAGTGCCGCACGGCTTAGTGACCGAATAAACTAAGAGCTAAGGCTGTGACACGTGGTATCAGAGCAAGGTTGGTGTGTTAGATTCGGGCGTGGTGGTGCCTGGGCGCTGGCGTGATAAGCACATAGGTGCGTATTTTTCTAGCACGTGGGTGCGTGTGCATATTTTCTAGCACATGGGTGCTTACTTGACGCTAGTGCACTGCGGTGCCTAGTCTGTGGCTCGTTGAAAAAGCACAGCGGTGCTTGTTGCTAGTGCACCGTGATGCCTAGTTTTCTTGGAAAGTACATCGGTGCCTACCCCTTTTGAAGCACAGCGGTGCTTGTTACTAGTGCACAGCGGTGCCTAGTTTGTTCTCAGGGAAACACAACGGTGCTTGTCCCCTCATTGAGCACATTGGTGCTAGTTTTTTCTAACAAGCAATATCATGCTTGTTCTTTGCGTGCAGGAATTAATTGAGTAAAAGGATAGCTATGAAGATGCTAAAATATAGAGTATGACGGTAATCACTGAATTTTTAGTATGTTTTCACATTAGTCATTGAATTTTTAAAATTTGTTTTAAAATCATTAAAATTTTAATTCTTTAATATAAGGTCATTGTTATTAGCTTCTATTACAAATGATGGCGTGGCGTATTAAATATTCTTTCCAAAACAAAATCTTAATTTTTATGTTTGTAGTTGTCGCAAATGTCGAATTTTTGATGAATAAAGTGGTCGCTTGTTAATTTTATCGGTGGAAAGGATTAGTTTGGCCAAAAGATTAACATTGTTGATTTCAAGTTGATCTGGCGATTGAAAGTGACAGATCAAAATGTTCTAACTTTTAAATTAAAATTTGATAATTTTTGACGAGATTGATAAATTTTTCGACGAATCTAAAACGATGAAAGAAAAAGAAGAAGAAAGGAAGTTTGATGATCTTTTTGACTGAATAGTTATCAAATTATGTTAGTTTTCTTACCAAATCGAGCCTTTCAATGGTTGAATTGATCGATGACCGCCTCTTCATTAAAAAATAGGCATTTTGTTACGGGTGTTAGTTCTTAAAATTATGACTTTTTTAGAAGAAGACTTTAAAGATAATTTCAAGCAACAATTTTAATAAAAATGAATTAAAAATTCAATGATTGCAGTACAAATTTTAAAAGTTCTACGTTTAAAATGAAAGCGTCTTAAAATTCATGTAATACCAATATAATTTATAATAAAATATATAAGGTTAATTTATCATTACCATTGGAAAAAATATCTCATGCACGATGGTGAAAACGAAAAATTTTCACAAGCGCTTTAGTTTTAGGGGTAATGGACTTGGCTTAGGGTTTAGGTATATAGTAATATAGTTAGAGATTTAGGTTTTAACATATAAACCATAAATTTTAATGTTAAAATCTATTCTAATCGCACCATTTAAGTTCAAAACTCGTACACTCGAATCTTAAACACTAGGCCTTAAACCTTAAAACTAAGGCACTTGTAGAAACAAAATTTCCATAAAGTGCTTCTGGCTTGTGCATGAAATAATTACCCTTTATCATTATACTTAAATTTTAACCCTAAAACCTAAATTCTAACCGCACCCCATGAATTCAAAACTTGTATACCTAAATCCCTGAACACTAGACCCTAAACAAAATCCTTAAAACCTAAAACTAAGATACTTGTAGAAACAAAGTTTCCACATGCGCTTGTGTATGGCATAATTCCCTTTATCAATCGAATAATTATTTGATACACTACCGATGAAAACTTTTAGTTTTCACTAGCGTCTTACTTTTAGGGTTTAGACGTCTAATTTAGGTCGTGTGATTTAGAGGTTTAGGTTTAGTAGTTTAAAATGTAGTGATTGTGAATAAAATTTAAGATTTAAGGTTAAAATTTAAGGACTATAAATTAAAATTTAAATCTTCAACATATTATCCTAAAATCTAAATCTTAACATCTAACTTCTAAATTTTAACCCTAACCCTAACTTTTAAATTATAATCATTGCTATTTAATTCTAAAATCCTACGCCTAAACTGAGTCGTTAGACCTTCAAACTATAAATCCTTATCATTATACATACCTAAACAAAGTAATCGACTTAAAAATTTGGTTTGAGAAACGTGAAAGAAAGGCTACACGATAGTAGTTTTAGGTTTAACTTTGTTTTTAAACCTACTCCAGTCCACAGCCGCATTGCAGCATTCCGAATTTTGAACCAAAATAATGGCTAATTCAATGCCAAATTTCTCAAGAAGGGTTTATCGATCTCTTCTTTCTAACCCCAAAACCCCTAAACTTTCATTGCCCTTTTGCACCACCACTCCCCTTTCCTCCTCTGATGAAACTTCCGACTCGGACTCTGTCCCATTTCCCGACTCACCTTCTCCGCAATCCTCAACGCCCTCTGAATCCACCACCCAGAGACGTTTCTACAGCCGCCCACTTGAGAATGGCCTCGATACGGGCATTTACAAGGTGCATTCATTTTCACTCTAATGGCTCTTGCACCTTTTCCTTTCTTCAAATTTCAGTATTTCTGTTTGGAGAATTCTGGGCATCAGCCAACTTAAAAGTTGAAAATAAAAATAGAAGAGAAGATTTTCATATTGCTTCTGGAAATTTGGGATAAGCTTTTATTTGTAGAAATATTCTAAAATTGAACTGGAAATGGTTCTTGGGCTTTTGGCTGGTTTTCCTGTTTGTAGGCAATTTTGGTTGGACGGGTAGGGAAAAGCCCAGTGCAGAAGAAACTGAAGGGTGGGATGTCGATTACAATGTTTTCTGTGGGGACAGGTGGGATTCGAATCAACAGGAGGCCTCATGAGAATGAGGAACCAGGGGAGTATGCGAATCGCAGTGCTGTTCAGTGGCATCGAGTTTGTGTTTACCAACAGTGGTTGGGAGATATTGTCCTCAACAATGCTCTTCCTGGGTAAGCTTTTATTTGAACCATATTGCGGGAATGCTTCTTTTGATATTCCAATTATGTCTCTTTTATTATCCTTGAATTTTGTTCCTAAGAATAGTTGCATTTGAAGGCTTTTCAGTGACTGAATGAGAACTACTAATTCGCCTTTGGTTGTTTCGTGTATTCCTTGATGTTGTGGATCATTTATATAGAATTGTTTGCTATACATAAACTTAGGGTGCTCATTTCTAAAATTCAAAATGAGGTGTCTAATCTGTCCCTTGTAATGGGCTGGAGTGGGATATTGAATGCTATAGTGATCTTGTTTTGAGCATGGCCAGATACCTTTTAGCTGCAATTTCTTATCTTAATTATATGTGCAGTTTATTTTCTTCATTCTTGATCTTGGTTGTAATACTCTTTTTTTTCTTCCTTTCGGGTGAGGTAGTACAATTGTATATTTGGAGGGAAATCTCGAGACAAAAATCTTATCCGATCCCATCTCTGGTCTGGTTCGACGCCTGAGAGAGGTTTCTGTTCGTCGAAATGGTAAGCTTATTACTTTTCTTCCATTCTTTACTAACTACACGCTTTAGTATTTTACTTGCACTATTGAACTTACAAATAAAAAATGAAAGCGCCATACATGTTCTGTCAATATTTTTTTCTTGCTATGGTTGTTGACATAGTGATGAGAATGTTTTTTAGTAGTAAATTTTCATTCCATGTTTTATTTCTTGTGTAACCAAAATCTCAAATGTGTTTATTTGATCAAATGGGTTATGGGTGACTGATTTTATCTCTATTGCTCGAAAATGAGAGCTGCAACCGTGTCTACACATTAGAACAAATCCATTTGTCCCATTAACCCTTATAATATTGAAAACGATCACAGTGGTGCTTATAAGAACAATGTGTGTTCTCTTGCTTGAATTTTTTAGCTTTGTTTTTCTGGGGGGTGCTGATATTTATTTGTCTTTTATGATTGGTGCATGTGCCCATGCATGGATGAATCTGACATATTAGGTTATCTTGTGGCTTACTGGTGTAGTATTTTCTTTCCCTTGGTCTTGGTTTTTGCTTCATGGATGAAGTGAGGTTTAGTTTTGTTTTTCCGGTGGTTGGGCTGACGACAACTTAACAAAAAACTGTTGTTTCATACCAAAATGAGCTTGTACATGACTTTTCACGTTTTCTGCGAAATTTGCAGGTCGGATTTTGTTTTTGGGAAATGTTGATGATGCCCAGTGACCAGCTTCTGGAGAAATGAAAGGTGCTGGGTTTTACTAGAAAGAATTGGTGTTAGCTGAAGTGAAATTTAGTTGAGATGGAAAATAATATGTTAAGGGTAGTTGCTTTGTGGATTTCCATTGACTGTTAAAGAAGGGAAAGTTGTTGAAATTGCATCTAATGTTATATTAATAACTAACTAATTTCCATTATTAGCAGGTGCATTAGTAATAGATTTTTTTCCTGATCACGAGTGTTTCATTTATTTTTTCTCTTTTTATTCTTAAATCTATTATAAAGACATTGATATTATGCTATTTCTGAAATTTGAAAAAAAAAAACCTTCTGGCAATTAGACATGGCAAACTTGGTCCGAACCGATATTCAATTTTGACCCGAATATGATGACTTGAAGTTGACCCGAAACTCGAAATAAATTGTACTGAAACTGACTCAAAATTTTTGTTGAATTGAAATGGACCTGAATTGATTTTCACTAGAGCTGAATGGACCTGAATTAATTTCACCCAAATCGAAGGCTATCCAAACCGAAAGTTGAACAGAATGTCCACCCGATTTTAACTCGAAAACTAAGGTAAAATAAATGAATAATATTCATTTATTTTTAACAATATAATAAATAGTATAATGGTGTATGTTTTTATTATCTTTTTGTATTATACTATAAGAGAAACCGTTGTTTTTCTTAAAATTGTAGTATAATAACATTTTATGTCATTTTAAATTTAAATATTAATTAAATAAGGCTTTTGTACCTAATAAATTTTAAATTTAGAAGTTTAATAAACTCTTTTTCCTCCCAATATTTGATCTTAACTTCATTCTAAACTACACTATAAACCTTAAACCATTAAAACTGAGCCTTAAAAATCCTAAACCATACATCTTAAGCTATAGAAATCAATCTCATAAACCAATAACCCTAAACTACAACATAATCCCTAAACCATTGGCACTAAGGCTAAACCCAAAACCATAAACCGAAAATAGGGCCCATTTTCACAATTTACCATAAAATATAGCCTAAACTCGAAATTAGGGACCAATTTAAAATTTTCAAAGTGGAGAAATTTGAGAGCCTAATGACTAATTTCACCATAGAAATAAATAGAGTCAAATTCGGCTAAAAATTAAATCTTAAGAACTTAAATGAACAAAAATACTAATATATTAAAATTATTAGACTAAATTATTAAAAATAAAAATAAATAGGTGTAAATTAAAATAAAACTTAAAAGTAAATATTATGACTAAAATGTAACATTTTAAACGTAGCAGGACTTAAAGATGAATTAACCCTTAACCTAAAACTAAAAGATAACATGTTATTTTAGCCCTACATCTTTTATATGTTTTTTTATTTAAGTCCCGAATTTCACTTTTAGATTTTAGTTTAATTCAACCGAGTCTCAAATTAGATTAATTTAATTGAAATTTCACATTTAATTTTAAAATTATTTTAATTATGTTCGTGATTTAAATATTTAATTAAATTCAAATGCATAAATTAAAAAGTTAAATTATAATTAATGTCATAAACCAATAACCTTAAACTAAACCATAAACTATTAATAATAAATCTAAAACCATAAACCTTAAAGAATCATAATGAATCTCAAACTAATAACCCCAAATTAAACCATAAATCTTAAGGAATCAAAACTAATGTCATAAACCAATAACCCTAAATTAAACCATAAACCTTAAGGAATCAGAGTTAATCTCATAAATCAATAACACTAAACTAAACCATAATCTGTTAATATTAAACCATAAATTCTAAACCTTAAAAAATCATAATTAATCTCATAAACCAACTCAAATATAAACATTAGATAAAAGAAATAAACAACTCAAAGCATATTGACACAACCTTTTCTATACTCCACTGACATACAATCTTTTACATCAACAAAGTCTCTGTGAATTATAACTCAACTCAAACCAAATCGACATGAAAATTCAAAGTTTGACACGGCCCGAAATCGAACCAAATGACATGATTTTGACCCGATTTGTTACCCGAACCGAACCTGACTTATCATAGACCCGAACTAAACATGAACCAGATCCAAATCGAAATGAATCTAACCGATTCCATCAGACCCGGACTAACCCGAACCGAAGTGACCCGAACCGAAACCGAACCAAATGACCCGATTGCCACCTCTACTGGCAATGCACCATATAGTTGTTTATATTTTGAGGGCTTAATGAAAAATCAACCCCTAAACTATATTTTTCGTTTGCTTTTAGCTTTAAAATTATTTTTTAATCAAAATAAATTCTTAAACTATTATTTATGGTCACTTTAAGTTTAGTAAGTATCTAAATTAAAAAAAAAATATTTAGACCAATAAGATGTTGTCATATGACAAAATTTTGACCAATAGATAATTTAGGGACTTAAAGTGATCGATAATGATAGTTTAAAGATTTATTTTAACTAAAAATAATTTAAAGGCTAAACACAAACAAAAAACATAGTTTAAGGGTTGATTTTTCATATAAACATATATAAAGGATAGGATCTGTTTAGTTTTACATATTTTAGTATCGTTGGAGTTAAAGTATATACTTTTGATTTAGCTGTAGAAAATAATGAGTTTTTTTTTGTTGTAAAAACTAATTGAATTATTCTCCATTTAAAAGTCTTATTCTTAACTATTAATTTTAGTTAATATAATCTTAAAATTAAATAATTTTATATTGTATAAGTGGATTTTGACACACACACACACACACATATATATATATATATATATATATATAGATTTTTTAAGCTTGTAAACGAACCGAACGAACACGAACAAGAGTATGTTTATGTTCGTTAGTTTAATTTTAACCGAACAAATGAACGAACACGAACAACTAAACGAACATAATTTCTTGTCCGTGTTCGTTTGTTAAGGAATGTAGCTTGTTCGTGTTTGTTCATGTTCGTTCATTAAAATGATAAACAAACGTAAACGAACACAAACGAACAAACATAAAAGAACAAATGTGAATAAATTTAAACGAACATAAACGAACGAACATATGCTAATAAATGTTTTCTATATATAATACTTTTGTTATGAAAAATAATAAATATAAATGGACATGTGTGAATAAATTTAAATGAACATAAACGAACGGATTATCAAACGTTCACGAACATATATAAACGAACAAACACTTTGTTCATTTAATTAAACGAACAAAAAGTTTTTACATGTTCATTCTTTTAATAAATAAATGAACTTCCCGCCGAACGGTTCACGAACAGTTCACTAAACGTTTAGTTTATATACAACCCTAGATTTTCTTACTTGTGAAATGCACAAGATTATTGCTTATAATTAAAATTTATCAAATTAGTTCATAGTATTAAAAAAAGTTGTAAATATTTCAAGAAAGAAGAGGAAGGAAACAAAAAAGAAGAAGAAACTACGTTCGTCTTTTCAACATAATTTTATGAGACCTCAAATATACATTTTATGAGAGTAACATATTCGAGCTAGATCAAACATATCAAAGTGAGGAATTTAAAGAGTTTTGATCAGATATACATAATTTTGAGTTTTTTTTTTACGATTGATTGGACCTCAAATTCGAACTCAATATGTTGAGACAAGTTTTAGTAGAATACGGGCTTCATTAGTCATCGACGATGGCGACAACATTTGACGACAATCAACGTCAGTAATAGCGTTCAACGATAGTTAATGACGACGATCAGTTAACGACACATAAATGTCTCCATTTTTAGAAAGTTTAGAGAGAAATCGGTAGAGAAAAGGAGAGAAAAAAAGTTTAAAAAAAAAGAGAAATAAGGTTTTAAATCTCTCCAAAATATTGTTGTTTTGGGGACATTTCAGACCCAAAAACTATGTCATTTATTTTTTATTTTTAACCTTTTATTTAATTCTGACTACGACCAGGATCTGTGCACTCTTCAAAGTCTTTGGGTAAATTGTGTTGTGATCCATTCGCTTTTGTTTGTATTTAAATTCATTCATTTTTAATATGATTAATTGTTTATTTTTCCCTTTTGATGTTTTAATTCAGTTTGACCCTTTTTGCATGATTAAATATCATTTAGGTCTTCTTCTTCAAAAAAAAAAAATCATTTAGGTCGTTTCAATTTCTGATTTTTGCTGTTAAGACATATAATGTTTATTTATTTATTGCTTTAGCATTGTCTATTATTGTTTATTGTTATTTTTTTATTAAATAGAGAAGCATTATATTTCATATCAGGATTTGAACCTATACAAGATAATACAATATAAGCATACTTAGCCATTAAGCTAATTATTATTGTTACTAACTTTTTTTCGTCTATTTTTTTAAAGCATTCATTCCACAAAAGGCTTATGGCTTAATTTTCTTACAACATATTTCACATACGACAATTTGACACACTCTTTATTCATTTTCAAGATCGGATTAGCACAAAGCTTAGATTCATATAGGAATACACATTTAGCTCAATTTCATTATCGAACATAGTAATTTAGCATATTTTCACATATAACATAAGTTTACACATATCAAACCACCAAAAATTTGTAGTAGCTACTTTTGATATCGAAACACCAAAAATTTATATCCAAACATATATATACTAGCTACATATTAAAACACCAAAAATTTATATTGAAACATATATATACTAGCTACATATTAAAACACCAAAACATTATATCGAAACATATAATAGCATACTTTAACCATTGAATATAGTGAACACAATAAGTGGTTTCAGTGGAAAAACGGATGATGTTCATCTTAGGAGACTCAAGTTCAATCGCTTTATCTGCACAATGTATGTGCATTGTCAAAAGATTAAGAATATGTATGAACATATACTATTTTATAATTAATCACCTTTAGAATATAAAAAAAAACAATTGAACATAGTAACCATTAGTTCGATTTTGAACCAAAACCACATTTTAGCAAATACTAGAACATGGTAACCAATTAGACGAGGATGAATATATGTTTCGCGGGTGGTGAGAAGAGAATGAGGACATAAATTATACCAACCGTCAATTACATGCTATTGGTGTCGTCAATTACATCGTCGCAAGGAGCCCTAGTGGTGAATGAGCATTAGTAGGTTGAGTTTAGTTGGGGGTGCTTATCATATGTGTCGATCACGAGCTGAGCAGTACGTAATTCGACGTGAAAATTGCTCGACTCGTGTTCAACTCAACTCATACACAATAAGTTCGATAAAATTTTAGTCGATGCATACTCGTTAAAAAAACTCTTTGCTCGTTAAGCTCCCAAAATTTTTATCTTATTTTTTAAAAAAATATATAAAATATAATAATACTATCTAAAACTTAATATAAACATAAATTAACAAATTTAACAAAAAAAATTGATCAAAAGAGAGTGTGAAGAGCAATTTCAAAGTCTACACTCCAAAGTAAAGATCCACACAAATCTAAAATCTTAAAGCTAAAACCCTAAAATCTAAACTAATACCCTAAACCTTAAAATTAACAAGTTTATATATCAAATTTTTTCCCATTAATTATCATAATCTAATAGAATATAACTGTTAGGGTCGTTAGGGTAGTTAATTAGTATTTTCTTTATTCTTGATTAGTATATATATTATTTAACTCTATTTTATGTACATTCATTAATTCATCTAATAATAACAAAAGCTTCCTTTTTCCCTCTCTGTTTACCGTCCTTTCATTCTCTCTCTCTTTGTTACTCGATAACAAATCAAGAAACCCTAAGGGTTTTATCATGGTATTAGATGACTCTCTATCTTCTTCTACTACTGGCGGCGACTGTTCTTTCCGCGACGACGACTCCTTCAGTGAGTTCTACATCCAACCAAATGAGAATCCAACACTGGTTCTCACTTATTCTCTACTCGACGACGCTAATTACCATAGTTGGGCGCGTTCGATGCGCATGTCTTTGATATCCAAAAACAAATGGTGTTTTGTTGATGGATCTGTCAAAGAACCCGGAAAAGATGAGTCTCATTACAAGGCGTGGGTTAAATGCAACAATTTGGTCCTTTCTTGGCTACAACGAGCATTGACCCAAGAAATCGCTCAGAGTGTTCTCTGGTTTTTCAAACGATCTACGAGTTGTGGCAAGATCTCTTCGACCGCTTCAATTAAGACGATTTGGTGTGTGTTTCTGATCTCCTTCAAGAGTTTTACTCTCTCCAATAAGGTAACTCTTCCATTACCACTTATTACACGCAATGGGATGAAATTTGTAATTTTTGACCCTTAACTTCTTGTGAGTGTTATGCAATGAAATATCGCAAGCAATATTTTCTGTTGCGATTCCTTAGAGGTTTGAATAAGAGTTTTCTGTTCCTAAGTCGCAGTTGCTAATGATGAAACATGTACCCTCTATAAATGATGTATTTACTATTGTCATTCAATATGAAAGGTCTCTTGCATCTAGTATTCATATAGATTCTAATGTTCTGTTAGCCGATAGGTATTCTGTCAAGAATCTAGAAACTAGTGTTAAGCACGACAATACAGTCAATAAAGTTGGTACTCAAAAATTTGTTAGTAACAATGTCTCTAAGAGACCTCTGTGCGTATTCTGTGGGTTATATGGACATACAGTTGAAAAATACTACAAGAAGCATGGTTTTCCCCCTGAGTATAAGGGTAGAAATCAGATTACTAGGGTTAATCATGTTGGGGCTTCTAATTCTGCGGGGTTTCTTGATACTAATGCTTTAGTTCAAGATAATAGTTCTCCTGTTATGTTTACCAAGAGCCAGTATGAGAGTTTGTTAAGCCTCTTGCAAGAAAGGAACTTGTTTAATTCTGTTCAGAATGCTTCACATAATCCTAAGATCAATTCTCTTTCATCTGCGTTTGATGTTTCAGTTGCGGATGCAGGTACTATTTTAAACTGTTCTTCTTCCTATTTATCTCATTTTTCTTGAATATTAGATTCTGGTGCAACAGACCATATAAGTAATAATTTAACTTTTTTTTTGACACTTATTATCCTGTTCATGATAAATTTGTTTGATTGTCTAGTATTGTCCTTGTTAAAGTAACTCACATAGGTGGTGTTCATATTAATTCTTTCTTGACTTTGTATAATGTCTTTCACATACCTAACTTTTTTTTTAACCTTATCATTATTTTCCAGTTAACTAATAATCATTCTATTTGCTTATTTCTTCTGATTTCTATTCCATACAGGACACCACAACTTGAAGGATGATTGGTTTAGCTAAAAGACACAATGACTTGTATCAGTTAGATATTTCTTTTGGTGATCCTGTTTAAACAGTTTCACAGTCCACTGTTTGTATTTCTGCTTCTACTTCTTTTAAACTTTGGCATTCTAGACTAGGACATCCTTCTTATAAGAGGATGAAATTTTTTTCTGATATTAATAAAAACATTACTGTTATTTCTGGTTCTGAGTTTGATTGTGAAATTTGTCATCTTGCTAAGTAGAAACATTTATCTTTTCCTGTTAGTAATATTGTTTCTCATTCCATTTTGATTTAATTCAAATCGATATTTGGGGTCCCTTTCTTGTTAAGAGTCTCTATGGTCACTCTTACTTTCTAACCATCGTATATGATAAAAGTAGATATGTCTGGATATTTCCTTTAATACTAAAATCTGAGGTAAAAGACACACTTATTCAATTTTATCACTTAATAGAAACTTAGTTTTTAACACCCTGATTTTGGGCCTAGATGTTTTAGAGTTTGAATTGGACCGGTTGAGAACGGTTCGAATCTTTTAAGGGTGATTTAGGGAACACCTAGTTCGGGATGCTTTAAAAATATGAAAAAATATCTAAAAATTCTCATTTATTATATGAATGATTATGGTGAAAACAATTCTACAAAATAAGGTTTGGAAATACTACATTTCAGTGTAGTGACCAAATCGCAGTTTTTGCAAAAGTGGAGTAGTGACTGTTTTGTAAAGGATTGAAACTTTGAATCTTTAAGGAGCTAATTTTACCAAAATGTTTTTAATCAGATTTCTCTCTATTTTGGGTGATTTTATTAACGTTTTAATTAAGGGAAATAAAGATAATTAAAAAGAAAAAAGGTAAACTACATAAATGACCACCATACTATTAGAAAAGTCGCGATTTGACCACTTTACTTTTTTTCGAAGCAATTAAACCATCATACTATTAAATTGGATGCAATTTGACCACCAGCCGTTAAAGGTTAACGGAAGGGTGATGTGTCAGTTAAAAAAAATAAGGGTATAATTACACATTTGGTCCTCATTACTTATACACTCTATTAATTTGATCTTAATTTTAATTTAATATAAGGTGGTGACACATGTCACCTTATTGGAAAGAAAAATCAAATGCAAAAAATGCCATTGTGGGTAGGGGTGTTCAAAAATACCCGGCTCGAACTACCCGACCCGCCGACCCGTCTACCCGATTAAAATTTACCGGGTATTTATATTAAAGTACCCAAATTTTTCGGGTCGGGTACCCGACCCGCAATTTTTTCCGGGTAGTTGGGCCGGGTCAGGGCCGAAATTTTTTTATAACCGGGTACCCGACCCGACCCGCTAATTTTAATATTTATATATTTTATATTTAAATTCTATTTTTATTTTATGTTTCTTATTATTTTTTCTTAAAATTAATTTTAAATCCCTAACTTCTTTTTATACTTGTATTATATACTTTTTAAGTTTACAAATTTTCAAAAATATTTATATTAGTTTGTCAATATGAGAGTCGAAAGAAAAATTATATTCGAAATTAATATTTTTAATACATTCTTTTGTCGATAAACTTTAATATATATGCATACATATATATATATATATATATATATATATATATCTCCAAATATTTCTCTTTTAAAACTAACCTCAAATCAATAATTTTTGTGTTTGAAATATAAATCATGAAATTTTATGTTTTTCCTATGTATTTTTTAAAAAAATAAATTTTAAAAAATATAAAAAAATAAACCGGGTACCCGGTACCCGAATTTTGCGAGTACCCGATTCTTATGGGCCGGGTCACGGGCCGACTTTTAGGTACCCGAAAATTTCAGGTACCTGAAAATCCAGGTACCCGGATATGAACACCCCTAATTGTGGGGACTTGAACTTGGGTCTTTAGGGAGAAATGAGGCATGTTTACCACTAGGCCAAACATTCTTTTGTCATTTATGATACAATGTTTAGTATATGTATTAATCATCTGAAAATTGACCACCAGCAATGGTGAGTGTAGTTGGGATTTGAAAATTGAAAAAAAAGGTGTGTAGTTGGTTTTCCAACTACCAAGCAAAGATGAAACATGTATCGTCATAAATACAGCTGAGAAGAAGCGATCGGGGAGCAAAAGCCTGATATAGGCTCCAATTTCCTTTTCCATTAACATCGAAGGGAAGCAAAAAGCATCCCAAGAGAGAAAAACAAGAAAAATGGTGGGACCCGTCAGGCCTCAGTTCATCCTCTTTGGATCTTCCATTGTTCAACTTAGTTTCAGCAATGGTGGATGGGGTGCTATTCTTGCTGATGTCTATGCCCGCAAAATATTTTCTTCCTTATTTCTGGATTTTATTTCCAGCGTCTTTGTTGACTCATTTTCTTCCTTAGTTTTTATGCATTATAATTAGCAAGCCTGCAAATTTGGATGAATTAAAGGAGGGGAATTCTGCAAATTTAGAAACAAAATTACAAAATTTATGCAGCTTTATTTGCTATCCTTCCGCAGGCTGACATACTTTTACGAGGATATTATGGGTGGAATTCACGGCGCGCCCTAGAGTGCTCGATCGTGTTTTCCCAAAGGTATTCAGGTTTTGATTCATTTAATCTGTATTTTGAGTTTTTGAAAGCAGTAAACTAAGGTAGCAGGGTCTGTGTATTGTTATTGATCATAATGTAGGTATTAGATTTGTAAGGAGTTATCTTTTCGAAGTGGTTTGAATTTAACTCCGTAGTTCTGTTCTTTTGTATGTTACAGGATGAATCTAATCAGCCTTCATTGATAATAACCCTTCTGTCACCTGGGCTTGATCCAAAGAGTACACCTGAAAATTCTGCTGCTTCGCAGGTAATTCTAAAATTAGGATCAAATTAATAGAGTGTATAAGTAATGAGGACCAAATGTGTAATTATACCTTTATTTTTTTTAACTGACACGTCACCCTTCCGTTAACCTCTAACGGCTGGTGGTCAAATTGCATCCAATTTAATAGTATGGTGGTTTAATTGCTTCGAAAAAATGTAAGGTGGTCAAATCGCGACTTTTCTAATAGTATGGTGGTCATTTATGTAGTTTATCCAAAGAAAAACTATCTTTGACTTTTCATAACTACCTTACGTTAGTTTTCTCTCATTTCATTTTCTCTTAATTTCTTTTCAGCCAAACACATTTCCTCCATCAATTAGCCTATGATTTTCATTACTTTTGATGAGATTTCAATCTCCTTTTGATTTCTAATCTTTTCCTCATCAAATCCTCTTATTTTCACTTTGGATTTTCAAGAAAACTTGCCCAGTTCAAGGAGAAATCAGCCATTAGAGGTAAGCTTCGTCCTTCTCCTCTAATGATCAGTTCTTTACTGAAATTCCCAAGTTATCAATCATTTGTTAATGATTTTTGAGTTGCTTTAATGTTAGAAACATGAAATTGTGTTAAAACTCAAGATTTTTGGAGAGATCTTGATGATTTTCGTGGTTGTTGGTTAGGCTCTGTTTTGAGGTTGTTTTCTAATGTATTTTGGATGGTAATTGATGTTATAAATGAAATTTTATCAAACAAATCCCGAATAGGTTTGGATTCCTAAGTTTTGCATGCTAGAATGGTGGTTTTTGGGGTGGTTTTGGTGTTCTGTTATAGCTGGAGGTATAAGGACGAGTTTATGGTGATTTTTGGTGTTGATTGATGTTTAGAAATGATTAGAAGTGATAGATCTTGGCTGGGCTTTGTTTTGGGAGAGTTTGGAGATGATTTCAGTTGTTTTTGGTGGCTGAAATGAGGCTCTTGAGTAGAGCAGCGGGTTTAGATGTGTGGTTGATGATTTCAATGCATGATGATGCATTAATCCTCTGCTCTTATGTGTTATGAACAAGGGAGACATCTTCAGACACCTTTGGTGTTGATCCGGGAGTGCCGGGAGCTTAGATAGCGTTATGGCGAGCAAGCAAAACGTAATCAGTGAGTGCGATTGGTTTTAGAAGTTCTTGAGGGACAAAGAAACAAGGTTTGGGGATTTAGGATTGGTTTGAAACACCATCCTAAGTCCGGAAGTAAGTATGGTTAGATTTGCTCTCAATTATGTGGTTGTTGCCCCAAAAATGCTTTCACATGCTCTTGCTTTGAGATAGACAAATTCCTACTGTTTTTATGCATGATTTGTAGCATGAGTTGATGCTTGAAGAGATTTCATGGGATAGCATGTTGCATTGATGAGTTTTGAGATTTTGATTTAATGCAAGCATGTGTATTGATTTTGAAATGAGATGAGAAAGATTTGAGAAATGTTGCATGAAAAACAGTAGGTGAGATGATGTTTTGACATAATATATTGGCATAGAAGATGAGATACTTACCGGATATAATTGATCGATCAATAGGATGAGAGTGCACTATAAACTAAAAATTCGTACGTGCTCTTTGGATTCAATCCAAAGGGAGAGACCGATGATGGGCATTCCATCGGGTAGGACTTGGTGAAACACCCAAGCTTTTTGGCGATGAGAGATACCGCCATGAGAAATCGATGATGGGCATTCCATTGGGTAGGACTTGGTGAAATACCCAAGCTTTCCGGTGATGAGAGATTCCACCGGGGTAGGACTTGACCTTGGGTCAAGCTAATCCGCATATCCTAAGTAATGATGAAATGTGAAATGCCAATATAAAATATGGAAATGTATTTTGATTCACATGTATCAAATGAAGAGATGTTTTATGCTATGAGAAATGCATATGAGATTATGATATGAAATGCTTTTGATTTTATTTATCATGTGTATGGCTTTGCCATGAGATTTGCATTGGTTAAAATGCATGAGATAGAATAGAGGTACATGTGGTTTCAAATGAAGAATTGCTTAGAAATGATTTTCAAGCATGAAATAGAATGAGCATGTTGTTGAAAATGGCTTTTGAGCAAGTGTTTTGAATAATGCATTATTGTGTTGGTTTTCTTTAGAGCATGCCTCACTAAGCAAACATGCTTACGCTCTCTTTTACCAATAATGCAGATAATTGAGGTGTTTTTGGCAGCAAGAAGGTTAAGAACATCCAAGGAAGTGAAAAGCTCATGTGTGGTGATGTTTTACATACTTTAGTTTTGATATTTGGCAATGGGGCTCCAAGGTTGTATTTGGGAGATGTGTTTTGAACTCCTAAGTTTGTGGCATGTTTGTGTTGGCTTTTGAAGGTTGTAATTGGTCTTATATGGTTTGCTTGAGGATTGAAGTTTATATTTGGTTTTGTGACTAGGAAGCATGCCCTTAGTTTGAATGTTCACGTGTTTGATGTCATGCTTTAGCTTAAGCTTCTCAAACATGTTCTCTAATGTTTAATCAAATTGCTGGTATGTTAGGGAATGTATTGGAGCATGTTTGACAGTGTTAAGATGTGAAAAACCAGAAATTAATGCTGTTGCAGGGCAGGGTCTATCGAAACACCCTTATCTGTTTCGAAACAGGGGCCCGAAATGGCCATAGTGTTTCGGAACGAATGAAGGTGTTTTGGAACACTTTGGCTACTGGAGAGGGCTGTTCCGATACTGGTCTCGGAACACACCCGAGTTTCGAAACGGTCAACACCATTTCGATACGAGCGTTTCGGTACGAAGGTCAGCGTTCCGGAACGGTTGACCGTTGGTCTGTGCATTTGAATTGTTTTAGGTTTTCAAGTTTTACAATTTAGTCATGAATGTTGTGCTTGCAATTGCTTGAGCTTGGAATGTTCTTTTAAGCTGAAATTTGGTAGAGAGGCATGTAATTTGACTAATTACATATTGGTAAACTTAAAATCTATAAAGTCCTTATATTTTCCAAAATTTACATTTTGGTCTCTAAAAGTGTAATTCATGCAATTGAGTCCTTAAATGATTGCCGATAGTTGTGCTTTTCTCTCCTATGTTTCCCGAGTAATCACATAGGCTTAATGTGCACCTAGAAAAGATAAAAGAAACAAAAAGGTCGTTAATCAAGGTTGACTTTTGGGTTGACTTTGGTTTTCCCCGTGTAATCTTCGAAGTTTGAGTCAATCGTCTAGGCCGGGCTAAGGGGGTTACATAGTTTTCAAAAAAATATTAAATGCATCAGATCTGATAATGCTAAAGAGTTCGAAATAACATATTTTTTTCCATTCGAAAGGAATAATTCATCAAAATTCTTGTGTCTACATTCCTCAATAGAATAGTGTTGTAGAGAGAAAGCACCAACATCTCCTTTCTGTTGCTAGATCTTTAAGACTAGAAGCAAATCTACCTCTTGTCTTTTGGCTTGATTGTGTGCTACACTCTGCATATTTGATAAATATTACACCTACTCTTATCTTAGACAACAAAACTCCTCATGAATTGTTGTTTAATATACCTCCTAAAATTGATCATTTGAAAGTGTTTGGATGTGCTGCATATGCTTCTGTTTTACCCAAACCTAAGACAAAAATGGATCCTAGAGTTGTGTAGTGTACTTTTATAAGTTTTCCCAAGAATATAAAAGGATATAGATTTTTTGACATGTCAACCAACTCTGTTTTTGTATCCAGAGATATTTTTTCAGAAAGTGTTTTCTCTTTTAAACAAAGGCAACTCTCAAATTCTAATAATGTTGTATTTCCTGGATATGACAATGACATTTCTTTGGAAGATACTGACAAACAAATAAAAGTTTCTTTTAGACCCATTGATTCTGAAAAATTGTCATTACCTGTTTCTAAGAATTCTGAAGTTATGAAAGCTACAGATTATTCTCAACAAGCTGGGAATGGAGTTCAAACTCCTTCTGCTTTGAAATCCTCCAGACCTAGTAGGAGTGTTACTTTGCCATCAAAATTAAGAGATTTTCAAGTTTCCTTACCAGGTTCAAAAACTTATCCTCATAGTATTGCTAATGTTCTTTCTTATGATACCTTATCTTCAAAATATATCTCTTATGTTAGTAATGTTTCTATTCTTTCTGAACTTAAAATTTATAAACAAGCCATTAAGCATGATTGATAGAAAAATGCTATGGCAGAAGAAATTAAGACTTTAGAAAGCAATAATACTTGGGAATTAGTTGAACTTCCTTCTGGTAAGCAAACAATAGGCTGTAAATGGATTTTTAAAACAAAATTGAAATCTGATGGGACTCTTGAGAGGTATAAGGCTCGGCTTGTATTAAAAGGGTACACTCAACAGTCTAGTATGGATTTTTTAGATACTTTTAGCCAGTTGCTAGGATTACTACCATTAGAACTCTTTTAGCTATTGCTGCTTCTAAAAACCGAAAATTACAACAATTAGACATTAATAATGCCTTTTTGCATGATTTTTTAGATGAGGAAGTTTATATGGAGCTTCCTCCTGGTTTTTAAACTGATAATCTTAGATTAGTTTGCAAGTTAAAAAAAGTTTGTATGGTCTTAAGCAGGCTAGTAGACAATGGAATGAAAGATTAACTTTGGCTTTAATAAGGTTTTACTCTAGCTTTTGCTGATAAGTCTCTTTTTACTAAAGGTTCAGGGGATAATTTTATTGCTCTTGTTGTCTATGTTGATGGCATAGTGCTGACAAGTCCTAATTTGAATAAGATTTCTTCTATTAAACAAATTTTGAATGACACTTTCAAAATAAAAGATTTAGGCGACTTAAAATATTTTTTAGGCTTCGAAGTTGCTCGTTCTAGTAAGGGAATCAATTTATGTCAACGAAAATACACTTTGAATTTATTAAAAGATTCAAAATTTTTAAACTCTAAGCCTGTTTCTACTCCCCTTCTTCCTAAACCTAAACTTTCTAACTCTGATGGTGTTCCTTTACCTGATATTACTTCTTATAAGAGGCTTATAGATAAATTATTTTATCTTACTAATACCAGGCCTGGTATTTTTTTTTTGCTGTTCAACAGCTTTCTCAATTCATTTTTGCTCTTACAAATATACATATGCAAGCTGCTCATAGGGTATTCCGATATCTTAAAGGAACCCTTGGGCAAGGATTGTTTTTTCCTGCTAACAATGATGTTAACATTTATACTTTTTCTGATTCTGATTGGGCCTCTTGCCCAGATTCAAGGAAATCTGTTACTAATTTTTGTGTTTTCATTGGTTCAGCCTTAGTTTCTTGGCGATTAAAAAAATATCATACCATCTCTAGGTCTTCAAGTGAGGCTGAATACAGAGGACTTGCATCTAATTCTTGCGAGATTCAATGGCTAAGCTATTTACTTTCTTATTTACAGATTAGTGTTTCTTCACTTGCTAATCTTTATTGTGATAACTTGTTTGCAATAAAAATTGCAGAAAATTCAGTTCAACACGAAAGAATCAAGCGCATTGAAATTGATTGTCACCTCATTCGTGAAAAGCTTCATCAAGGGTTAATAACGTTGCTGCCTGTTTCTACACATCATCAACTCGCAGACTATTTCACGAAAGCTCTGCATACTTCTCTTTTTGTTCAGGCTATATCCAAGTTGGGCATTCATAACATATATGCTCCAACTTGAGGGGCTAATAGAATATAACTGTTAGGGTTGTTAGGGTAGTTAATTAGTATTTTCTTTATTCTTAATTAGTATATATAATATTTAACTCTATTTTTATGTACATTCATTAATTCATCTAATAATAATAAAAGTTTCCTTTTTCTCTCTTTTTTACCGTCCTTTTTCTCTCTCTCTCATTGTTACTCGATAACAAATCAAGAAACCCTTAAGGGTTTCATTATAATCTTAATCGATTTAAGCATGTGAACAAACGATATGATATTATTTATCGTAATCTTAATTAATTTAAGCATGTGAAGTAATAATATTATATTCTTATGACAAAAATTAATCTACAATTGGGGGCAAATAAGAGATAAAAAATGAGATTAACCGGAACTTTCGATAACAACAATTCTTATAACAACAACCTTTTTTTATTGTTTTTTATACGATAAATGCGAAAAGTGTGGATTAGTGACACTTGGAGAAACTCCTCTCTTCTTATCCGAAATATTAGAAAATATCACGTGGTCATAATAAAATGAACAAGAAAATGATTATATATATGCAACAAATTTGGTAATATATTTTTGTTAAATTACATAAATGGTGACTAAATTAGATAAAAATAAATTATTTAACCACCAAAGCTTTGAAAATTAAAAAATATCATTACATTTGTCAAAATTTTATACAATGTTCATTGAAAATATTATTAAATATATTAAACTGTTATAAAATAATCCTTAAACTTATAGAAATAGGTTACTATTTTATAATCTGTAGTAATCATTTTGTCACTATTATAAAATAATCATTTTTACGTATTTTAGTGACTATTTACATATTTTATCCAATATTCTTTTAATATAATCACACCTACTCTCCTATAAATAACAACTTCCCTATCCAATATAAAAAATAAAAATTTAAAAAACACAAACCCTCAAATTTATTTAGTAAAAAGCACAAACAAATCTTATAAACATCAAACCTAAAATCATTTTGCTTTTTTTTTTTCTGATTTTTTCTGTTATACTGAAGGAGGCCAAAAAGTGATTATGAACACAACACAATTTCATGATCCACAGCACCGCCATGCAAAGAAAGACAGCAGCAGCACCACCTCCAATATTAGTAATGGCAGCATTTGCCCTCCGCCCTTGAAAGTCAGCAAAGAGTCCCATTCGATAAAGAAATCTTCGTCCTTGTCGTCATCTTCGTCGGCAGCCTCCTCCCTCGGGGTCACCGGCGCCGTGAAGCCACAGCAGCAGCGCCACCCCGTCATCATTTACACCCACTCACCCAAAGTCATCCACACGCACCCTAAAGATTTCATGGCCTTGGTGCAGAAACTCACGGGGCTTTCACGCAATGAAGAGGATCACCAGAACCATAACCATGCGGCTCATCAGCCCAAGGCGGAGGAAGACAGCAAGAGGATCATCAACAACGATGACAATGAATCGTCATCGGTTATAACGGACGAAACCTGTGAAGGGCAGGTCAATTCTTGTTTTGTCCCGCCGTTGTTTGATCCACCGGCAGCTCCATTTTTAACCAATATCCCAGTTTTTACGCCCAATTCCGCTGATTTCCTTTGCGTTAATCATCACCAGCCTTTTTATAATTACACGGATTCTTTGTTTTTTACACCAAACATGAGAAGTTCCATTTCTTCTTCATCTTCAGGATTGGAGGGGATGAATGAGTTCCGTGATTATTAAAAATTCTTTTTTTGAACAGGAAAACATTCGATTCCATTACATTTTTTGGTTTTTATGCGAATAAGGTCCTGATTTTGTTCATGGGACTTTAGTCTTGTGGTTTTTTTTCAAGGAGAATAAATAATTTTTATATGATATTCAGAATTTTTTATACTTTTTAACATGAATAATATCGAGTGTTTAAACATATTTCATTTCAACCCACCATGTCGAAAGAAATCATTGGCGGTTCTAAATAAGCGCAATATAAGCGACCGCACATGGCCCCTAAAAAGAGGGGACCAAAAAATTAATTTAACTTAAATTAAATAATTACAAAAAATTATAGATTTTATATTCGATAATTAACAACTTAAAAACTGTAGAACTAATGTTTTGATATAATAATTGAAAAATGTTTTGGACAAAATTAAAAAGAATTCAAAACCATTTCTAAGTCCAATCAACTTGATACTATGTTTATGGGATATTTCAAAAAGGCTTTCAAACGTTTTTAAAGCCAAATCCAACAAAACCACCCAGGCGTTTCGAAACGCCCCTAGGTGTTTTCGATACGGGTATTTACAGTGGCAAAATGTTCCGAAACAGCTCTGCCTGTTTCGAAACGGGTTTCAATCTGGGTGAGCATTTTTGCTTGACGTTTCGATACGGTTTTACCCGTTTCGATACGCCTATGTGGCATGACCTCAACGATCGTAAAACCCCCAACGACTATTTCCCAACTACCTTTTAAATACAGAGCGTTTCGATACGGGAATAAGCGTTTTGATACGCCGTTTTGATACGGCCAAGGGCGTTTCGATACGGGTGCTGCATCAGACTGCAACGACTCTTTCTATTTCAAGAGTGTTTCGAAACGGGGTCGAGCGTTTCGAAACGGGGAGCTGCAGAACTGCATTTATGGTGGGAAATAAAGTCTCCAACGACTCCAATTCAACCCCAACGACTAGTAACGACTACAAACTCAATAAGGAGTATAAAAGGGACCTCCAAGCATCAAGTAATGGCTAATGCTTCAATTGTAATACAACATATGATCAAAATGTGTCTTAGTGCTTAATTGTCAATTCCTTGTATAGACAAACACTAGTGAGGCAAAATTGTTAGATTTGCTCAAGTGTTTTAGGATTGGGTGAGAGCTTAATTATGCAAACAAATACCTATTAAAGGGATTTGAGTTTGCTTATTTTTATCTCTTTGTAAAGAGGGTTTGATCAAGGCTTTGTGTAGAAAGCTTGATCAGTTTGTAGGGGTTTCCTCCTAAGCCTAGAAAAGGGGACGAATCAATAGTGGATTGATTGAAAATCCTTAGTGGGAAGCTAAGGTAGTGAATGTAGACATTGGTTAGAAGGTTGAACCACTATAAATCATCTTGTCTTTATTCTTTTTAGCTTCCATACCTCCTTCACCTAAAATTCCACTTCTCCACCATTTGGCGAGCAAGAACGGTCGAAGGAATCAAGCACCATAAATCCCAACAATTGGTATCAGAGCTTGACTCAATTGAAGAGGATTAACATCCTATTGAGAAGATTCGGCAAGCTCGATCAACATTTCAATCAACCGACTTAATGGTGCAATCCATCGACAAACCGCCCTTCTTCAACGGAACACACTATGACCATTGGAAGACATGGATGAAGTTCTTCATAAAGTCAAAGAACTACAAGCTTTGGGACATAGTTGAAGATGGTCCGTTCGTGCCTCAAAAAAGCAAGACAGATTGGAGTGCCAAAGATCGCAAGAATATGGAGCTTAATTGCAAAGCCTTGCACATCTTTTTTTGTTCTTTTGGCCCTAACATCTATGAGAAGATGTCTTCTTTTGATAGTGCCAAGGACGTTTGGGACAAGCTCGAAGTTACATACGAGGGGAGAAACGAAGTAAAAGAGACCAAGATCGGGCTCCTCAACCTAGCGTATGAAAACTTCAAGATTGACCCGGAAGAGGACATTGAGAAGATGTTCGATAGGTTCTCCACCATCACCAATGGACTTAAAGGTTATGGAGAAGCCATCCTGGAAGAGAAACTTGTCCGAAGCTCATCTACTCCCTTCCCGAGTCATGGGACTCAAAAAGGACTGTCATCATCGAAGCCAAGAATCTCAAGACTTTGATGCTTGATGAGCTCATGAGGTCACTTCTCACTCACCAAATTATGAAGAAAAACAAAGAAGATAAGAAGAAGAGGGAAGAGATTAGAGCTATGGGGGAGAAGAAGCTCAAAGGGTTTAGCATCAACACAAATGCCATTGCTCTCAAATCCTCCATATGCCACCATATAGATTCAAGTGAAGAGGATGATGATGAAGAAGAGATAGTTCATCTCTTCAAGAAGTGTGCCCCTTACATGAAGAAAACATTGAAAGAGCTTGAACGAGAATCCACGAAGAAGAAGAGGGCAAGCACTTCAAGCCATGAGAATGAGGCATATGTGGCTACTTGGAGTGATGAAGATTCCAGCGATGAAGAACAAGCTAACCTTTGCCTTATGGTCATCGAAGAAGATTCAAGGGTAACTTCTAATTCATCTACTTCATGTTCATATTCTTTTGATGAATTACAAGATGCCTATGACGATTTGGTTTTAGAATTTAAAAATCACATTTTGAAAAACAAGAGAGTGATTTCAAATTTGAAAATTCAAAATGACTTGATTTCTAAAACTAAAATTAAACTTGAAGCAAAACTTGAAGAGTTTGAACGAAAATGTTTTGATTTAAAAAATTTGCTTCATAAAGTTCAAGAAGAAAAAGATTTGATTTCCAAAGAGCTTGAAAAGAAAAATAATGTTGAAAAATAAAATTTTTATGTAAAACAATCTAGTGCCTCTAGATTTGTGAACGGTAAATGTTTTAGAAGTATTTGGGTCCCAAAAAGACTAAGTACTTCAACTAAAAAGGATGAAATTGAAAAATGGATTCCTAAGGGGACTACATTTTGTGCTACTAACGTATATGGATCCAAAGCAATTTAGATACAAAAAATTACTTGATTGTCTCATGATAGGCGTGATGGAGATTGATCAACAAGTCAAACATTGAGGGGGAGCTCCATGCACACAAGGAAGAACACTTGAAGAAGGAAGGCTTCACATCCTCCCTTGTGTTCAAGTGTGGTAAAAATCTAGTTGTTTTATTTGTTTAATTTGACTTATTTTTATTTCAACTAGATTATGACATATGTTGGACTAACATTCTATGATGATGCCTTGAGTAAGGGGGAGCTAGCTTGATAAAGGGGGTACGTTGCTTCAGAAACAACGCTCCTTGTTCGTAAACGGATCTAGGATCGTAGCAAACATTTCTCTGCAATAAAACACAAGAATGGACATTTTTAGATAGTTAAAATAAAAAAAGAAAAAAACAAACAAACAAAAAAGGACAGAATAAAGGTGTAGGAATTTCTGGACAGATTTGGACTCGAACAAGATGAAGGCTTCAACGAGATTTTATGGCTGTCACGGAGACCAAAATATGGCAGAAACGTTGCTGAAAAATCAGCGAAAGTTTGGCAACGTTAAACTCGAAAGAACTCGAACAATCTGCTGAACGAACCCGAATCGAATCTGTCTAACGTCAAAGACGGAAAGCTCGAAAGAACCTGCACAATCTACTGAGCAAACCCGAATCGAATATGCTTCTCGTCGGAGGACTTGGACCCACTAGATAGCGATCTAGGAACCCAAAGTATCAAGTAAAATTTGACACAACAAAACTCAGTTTGAAAATGTCAAAAGATAGTACTAAAAAGAACCGAACAAGAGAAACTCTCTCAAAAATTTTATTTCCAAAAAATCTTACCAAATTACATTGTTTAAACACATATATATAGGTACAAGGGCTGCCAAATTCGTTTAAGTTGTGTGGCTGATATTAAAAGGAGTTTAAAAATTGAATTTGAGTGAAAATAACTCCTTTTGGGCGGACTCAATTGGCAGCCACAAGTTTAGGCGCCCAAAACACATGAAAATCACATTTAACATGTGATTTTTATGTTTGAAATTCAAACATAACCACTCGGGCTTATCCTTTCTTGCAAATGGCATATAATGAAGGAGAAAACGGGCTGATTCGGCTGCACAATCACACACATGTGTCAAGCTGCCACGTGGGTGCTGGAGATGACCGGATGCCACCTAGGCTGCCACATGTGCACTAGCACACTCCCCGATATGCAAGACGCTTTTCAGCTACTTCTGGACTTGTCAGCTGAAGTTGAGCTAGTGGAGCTAAAGTTGAGCTAGTGGAGCTAAAGTTGAGCTGACTAGAAATGAGCTGAGCTGAAACGAACTAGCTGAAAGTGTGATGAGCTGAAAATGAGCTGGTTGCACTCTCCTGAGCTGGATTTGAGCTGCATATGCTCACTTGAGCTGGAGTGGAGCTGCATATACTCACTTGAGCTAGTGTCCTCCTACGTACCTATGTCAAAAGGCAACAAACTTTCATCAAAGCATTATAAACTTAATGGAAACAATAATACAAATCGTAAACAAGTGCACAATTATTTATTAACACGCAAACAAATATAAACACACCATAAGTTATACTTATTCAAAACACACCAAACATACTATATACATAGTAAACACACTGATATAAATAATATAAGTATAAGAAATGTTACACATCAGTATGTAACAAATGAAAAAGCAAACTTCCCTGAAAGTTTGAAGTTGCATCGTTGGTAGGCATAAACGTGCTCACATCATCTCCCCCTTCTTTAATGCGATTTGTCCCCAAATCGACCCTCTTTACAAAAGGGAACAATTTCGACTTTCGCTTGGCAGGGAACTTCCTCAGTCGTCTTGCTCGGCACATATGCCATCCTTTCGAACCAAGTTCTTTTACAAAGAACACAAATGGAAATGCCTTCTTTCTTGTACCTTTCCGAATAATGCACAACATAAAGTCAGACAATGCTCGTCGTGCATCCTTAAACCTGAAAAAAATGACATACAAAGGCAACTCCAAAGAACAACAAGAATCTCGAAGATCATCCATAATCACAACACAATGTTGTTCACAATCCAATGTACAACCAAAGAAATCAACATATAAAAATGAAAAATCAATAGTACAATGGAAAGGAACGCCAAACCGTGGTAAAGAAGGTTGCTGAAATTTTGAAAAGGACATAGATGCACTAGACATATCAACATTAGCAACCTTGGGAACTTCACATGGTATCACCTTATTAACCTGCAAGTTAGAAGAAGAAAAGAAGAAAATGCCGAATTAGATAATACATGTGAATTTGCTTTCTTCTTTTCGCATTCATTCTTCTCTTTGTTGGCCTTCCAAGCTACAGTACTCACTTTCAAACGAACTTCGTCTTCATATACTTCACTTGGAGTCATAGGTGCCAAAGTTACCTTTTTGCCCTCATGAGTAAAAGAGTATCGATTGGTGTAACAATCATGCAAAACTCTCTTATCATACTGCCACGGTCTTCCTAACAACAAATGACAAGTATCCATAGAACAAACATCACAAGTTACCTCATCCTTGTATTTGCCAATGAAAAATGGTATAACAACTTGTTCGGTAACTTCGATTTCAACACCATCATTCAACCATTGTAACTTGTACGGATTGGGATGCGTGGTCGTCTTCAGTCCTAACTTGTCAACCATGAGAGTACTAGCAACGTTAACACAACTACCACTATCAATAACCACAATACATACCTTTCCGTTCACGTTGCATCTCGTATGGAAGAGGTTGTTTTGTTGTGGTTCATCCTGTGATGGTTGATCATTCAGACTTCTCTTGTCAACAAGTGCTTCATCGGTAGCCAATGTCTGCTCATTGTCATCATTTATCTCTTCATGGACAGAATGGGAACCACCCCCATCTAATCTATCTAATTGAGAATGTATAGGTTTCAATGCATTAGCAATCACTCGTTGCATCATCCGCTCTAAGGCTTGCATATTGAGATTCAGTGGTTGTTGTTCACCCGAATTATTGTCAGAACCTGCCATTTTCAAACACTAAAACAAGCAAAAGAAAAGATGTTATAGGTTAGTAAAATAAAGAACAAGGACCTCACAATAACACACTCAACAAAGTCTCACGGATCACTCCAAAGAACAGTGCACTCATAAAATAACACTCAGCGCTCGTGTTTCACTCGGGAGAATGCTTGAATGGCTTTTTTGTCTCCCCTACTGTTCTCACACGCTCAAATGCCTTTTCCACTCGTTCTCTCGTAAACATTTCTTTAAAGAACTAACTCGATCCTTCAAACTTGTTAACTGTGTCAGGCTTTCAAGAAAACTTAAAAAAAGGTGAAGAAAAACAAAGGTTAAGAATGGTTTAGTTGTTAGAATAAAAATAAAAGGTTAGAAAATAAAAGAAATGTGGCTGGAAATTTGGTGATGAAATGAATAAACAAGGCTGAATAAAGAAATGAAGGAACAAAAACAAAGAACTTACTGCAATAGGAATGCTTGCAGCGACCCTATCACCGAACAAACAAGAAGAAGTTGTTTCGGGTGATTTCGAAGCATTCCAAGGCAAATTTGATCATCCTTCATCATTTTCACGAACCAACAGCAAATATGAACGTAAAAATAAATCAAATATTCGAATCTGGTTTTTTTGAATTTTTTTGAATTTTTTTTTCGAATTTTTTTGTTGACTTTGACTTTTTGGTCAAACTTTGACTTTGACTTTTTTTTCCAGAATTTCGATTTTTTTTACTTTTGTATTTTTTTATTTCTTGTATTGCAAAAAGTGCTATAATCCAACCTGGCTCTGATACCATATGATAAAGGGGGTACGTTGCTTCAGAAACAACGCTCCTTGTTCGTAAACAGATATAAGATCGTAGCAAACATTTTTCTGCAATAAAACACAAGAATGGACGTTTTTAGATAGTTAAAATAAAAAAAGAAAAAAACAAACAAACAAAAAAGGACAGAATAAAGGTGTAGGAATTTCTGGACAGATTTGGACTCGAACAAGATGAAGGCTTCAACGGGATTTCATGGCTGTCACGGAGACCAAAATATGGCAGAAACGTTGCTGAAAAATCAGCGAAAGTTTGGCAACGTTAAACTCGAAAGAACTCGAACAATCTGCTGAACGAACCCGAATCGAATTTGTCTAACGTCAAAGACGGAAAGCTCGAAAGAACCTGCACAATCTACTGAGCAAACCCGAATCGAATATGCTTCTCGTCGGTGGACTTGGACCCACTAGATAGCGATCTAGGAACCCAAAGTATCAAGTAAAATTTGACACAACAAAACTCAGTTTGAAAATGTCAAAAGATAGTACTAAAAAGAACCGAACAAGAGAAACTCTCTCAAAAATTTTATTTCCAAAAAATCTTACCAAATTACATTGTTTAAACACATATATATAGGTACAAGGGCTGCCAAATTCGTTTAAGTTGTGTGGCTGATATTAAAAGGAGTTTAAAAATTGAATTTGAGTGAAAATAACTCCTTTTGGGCGGACTCAATTGGCAGCCACAAGTTTAGGCGCCCAAAACACATGAAAATCACATTTAACATGTGATTTTTATGTTTGAAATTCAAACATAACCACTCGGGCTTATCCTTTCTTGCAAATGGCATATAATGAAGGAGAAAACGGGCTGATTCGGCTGCACAATCACACACATGTGTCAAGCTGCCACGTGGGTGCTGGAGATGACCGGATGCCACCTAGGCTGCCACATGTGCACTAGCACACTCCCCGATATGCAAGACGCTTTTCAGCTACTTCTGGACTTGTCAGCTGAAGTTGAGCTAGTGGAGCTAAAGTTGAGCTAGTGGAGCTAAAGTTGAGCTGACTAGAAATGAGCTGAGCTGAAACGAACTAGCTGAAAGTGTGATGAGCTGAAAATGAGCTGGTTGCAGTCTCCTGAGCTGGATTTGAGCTGCATATGCTAACTTGAGCTGGAGTGGAGCTGCATATACTCACTTGAGCTAGTGTCCTCCTACGTACCTATGTCAAAAGGCAACAAACTTTCATCAAAGCATTATAAACTTAATGGAAACAATAATACAAATCGTAAACAAGTGCACAATTATTTATTAACACGCAAACAAATATAAACACACCATAAGTTATACTTATTCAAAACACACCAAACATACTATATACATAGTAAACACACTGATATAAATAATATAAGTATAAGAAATGTTACACATCAGTATGTAGGGGGTTTGATCAAGTGTTTTAGGATTGGGAGAGAGCTTAATTGTGCAAACAAATACCTATTAGAGGAATTTGAGTTTGCTTATTTTTATCTCTTTGTAAAGAGGGTTTGATCAAGGCTTTGGGTAGAAAGCTTGATCGGTTTGTAGGGGTTTCCTCTTAAGCCTAGAAAAGGGGACGAATCAATAGTGGATTGATTGGAAATCCTTAGTGGGAAGCTAAGGTATTAGATGTAGACCTTGGTTAGAAGGTTGAACCACTATAAATCATCTTGTCTTTATTCTTTTTAGCTTCCACACCTCCTTCACCCAAAATTCCACTTCTCCACCACTTGGCGAGCAAGAACGGTTGAAGGAATCGAGCACCATAAATCCCAACAAAAACAATTAATACCACAATCAAAATTTATTTCAAAGTACGAATAATTAACAACTCACAAACAATTAATACCACAATCCAAATTTATTCAAAAAACTTTTAGAATCGAATCTAAGGGCTTAGATAATGAGTTAAGGCAATAAGATTTTAAATTGTTGAGATTAAGGAAAACACTATTTCTAGTAGCTCATATAGATAATGAGTTATTTATTGAGATGAAATTATTTAAATAATTTACCCAAGGAAAAAATGAGACCAAGGAATTTATTAAGATTTTTAAAACGTTTTACTTAGTTCCCAAATGTGATAAATGTTTATAGAATTTTATTAACTATTCATATTATTGTTGTTGCAGAATAAAATTTTTCAAAATTGAAGTTGTTGAAGTTGGTCCGTGCCCAGCGCACACCAGGCTGCCGAGAAAGCACTGCACAACATTCTAGACTTGTCTACACCAGTTTGTGTTGGCCCACCACTTGGGTTTGAAGAGCTATGCACATCAGATATGACAAGTAGCACATCTCATCTAGCATATTCTTTTTGATTCTTGCCATATCCGTTGTAATCTCTTAACTTTTGGAAAGTTTGACTTGAATTCCTTAGATTGGGAGATTGTATAGATCATATTTAATCTAGGCTGTTGATGTACTTTATTCTTAACCATTGGATGTAGGGGCTCTAACTATAAATAGAGGCCTACTCCACCTCATTTTCTCACTTCAGTTTTGAGGAATATTTTTTGCCTAATTTTGTTTGTCATTTTCTTTCTGTTGTTTTTTTGTTTCCACAAGGATCTTAGCTTGTTAGCTTTAATCGATTTCAGGCTTACTTAGGCGTTGCATTGTTGAGTTCTACGGGCGTGAGAAGTGGTACTTATGAACAATGATTATAAATTAAGGGCCTCATTTTAATAAATTGCGCTGGGCCCCTAAATTCTTTGAACCGCCCCTGACAGATATAAATAAATATTTTACGTGCGCATAATTTAGTATTTATTAAAAAAATTTAATTGCTACTGTCAGAGCTGCTAACAATTAGTAGATATATAGTTTTTTATGCATGTGATTTTATGTTTTTAAGATTATATCTATTTTTTATTAAATCTAAATCGTAAATTTAAAAGTTAGTTAAAGAGTTGTGGTATCTATTGTTGAATGCCTATTTGATACAAAGTGGATTAAGGCTATTTGTAATGAATTTTTTATTAGTTGTGTACCAATTAATAATCATTTATTTTCATTTTAATATTCTTTTATATGTTTGCTGTTATAAAAACATTTAACAAGTAGCATTGAAATATCTCATTTATTTTATTTACCTTCTAAATTTGAGTGAAAAAGTTCTAAAAATAATCTTAAAATGGTGAAAGTTTTCATTTGTTATGAATTTATTAAGTGTGGATGGATGTCGTTTATGATAACCCTTCACCTTCCATGTATTAGAGCATGTGAATGATGAATCAACTAGCCCGTTTATGTTATAACAACTGGCTCAGTACAACTTGGATTACAACTACTGACCCATTTCTGTTATAATAGCTGGCCCAGTACAGCCTGGATCACAGCTAGCACAATAAGGTAGTTAGATAATTTGTTAGTATTTTGTATATAAATAGGCTAATTGGGTTAGCCCAAAAAGGTTAACCCAATTTTGTATTCAAATTTTTAATCAACAATTAATAAAAGAAGTAGCCCAATTTCTCCACAAAATTCTCTAGGGTTTCATTCTCTCCTCTGTTCGTTGTCTCTTGTTCCGATCAACCTCTCCGTTTAATAGCATATCTTGTCGATCGAGTTAAGTTCAATATGGTATCATTCACCATTTAAGGTCATGGCTTCATCTTGTTCTTCGCTGTTGCGACCGTCATCCCTTTGATCTGATTTCATTTCCTTGTTCCTCTTCATCTTCTTGTGCTGTTCTCATGCCACGACGGTTGTTCAGGCGGTTCCAATTGAGGAGAGCGTCGATTTGGTTGCTTTTAGACTTGTTTCCGATCCATTTCTTTTTCTGGTTTTAGATTTGTGTTCTTCTAGATCTATTTGCTTTGTTTCTTTCGGCGGACTTCCTTTTCTGTGGTTCCTTTTTCAGATTAGTGCGATTGTTCTCATTGTGCAAGTATGGTGACTCCAATTGATTCCACTGGCTCCGATTCCTCTACAGTTCATGGAAGTGACGAGATAACTTCTTAGATGTTCTCTCATAAAAGAATCAATGTCCGTTTGGATGATTCTAATTTTTTGTTGTGGAAGAAGCAGGTCATTCTCACTATTCGTGGCCTCGGATTGGAGGAGTTCATATATCTAGAAGTTTGTGAAGCAGGATAGCTTCTTAGCTTTCTGGTTGCTGTCCACAGTCAGCTCTGACATGTTTCCTCAGCTGGTTAGAGCTGACACGTCAGCCAAAATCTGGACTATCCTTACAAGCCTCTATTCGAAGCTATCAACGACAAAGGTGATGCATCTTCACTGCAAACTACGCTCTATGAAGAAAGGTGCGATGCACATGCGGGAGTACACTGTCAAGATAAAGGAGATTTGTGACTTGTTGTCTCTATATAGTCACAAGGTGTCCGATGTGGAGTATATTGCAACCATTCTGAATGGTCTTTCGTCAGAATATGCTATGTTTGTTGCTGTCATCACTGCAAGTCAGGTGCCATACACTCTCGATGGAGTGGTTTCAGTTCTAGTCGATGCTGAATCTCGCCTTGTGGATGTTGTTGACACACCGGTTGGCATTACTCTGGCACAATATTAGTATATTGAGTTTTTTGGTGGAGCTGAGCATGCTCATACCTCTGGCAGTCATGATCGAGGCTAAGGTTCGCGGTCAGGCCCTTATCGAGGTGGGCATTCTCGTAGCAGATCCTCTGGGCACCCACAGTGCCAACTTTGTGGCAAGTTTGGTCACATGGTGGAAACTTACTGGCACATGTTTGATGAGAAGTTCAAAGGGGTTACCTCCTTGCAAGTCAGGAAGTCTGATGCTCCAACACAAGCCAATGCTTGTCACTGGGAACCTGAGCCATTTGATCAATTTTATGAGCTTTTTGATGTCTCCTCTGGGCCACCAGCTACATCCGATAGTAAGCAATTAGGCGAACCGGCAAAAGTAAATTCTTTGACTGCGATTGGGGAAGGCCTCTACTCTGTTTGGTGGTACCCAGTTTCAGGTGCAACGCAACATGTCACCAACAACACATCTTCTATGACCAAAGCCACAAGCTACAGTTGTCAGGGTAAGGTGCATTTTTGGTGATGACACTCGAATTAGAATAGATCACATTGGTCATTCTACTATATTTGCATCTGATCAGAAACTAATTATTGATAAATTGCTTCATGTTCCATAAATTTCACGTAACTTACTGTCCGTTTCAAAGTTTGCTGCTGATAATCATGTCTTTTTTGAATTTCACTCCACTGATTATTATGTGAAGGATGAAAGAACAGGGACAATGTTGTTACAAGGAGTTCAAAATGGAGGTTTATATTTCTTTCCCATTCAACTAGTAGTTCAATCTCTTTTGGTTCCTAGCGCAGCAGCTAATAAGGATACTTCAGCCTATTGGACGTGGCACAAGAGGTTGGGGCATCCAGCACCTGAAGTTCTTCGTTTGGCATTGAATAAAGACATTCTCCTTGACAAGAAAACAGTATGTGCCGCTTGTCAAATGGGGAAAGTTGTAACGCCCCAATTTTGGGCTTAGAAGTTAGTCGGGTTCGGCTAAGAAGTTCGGGTGAACCGGTTCGAGTGAGTTATGCTAGTTTCAGGATTAATTTGAAATAAATGGTTTTTAAGGGAGATAAAATATGGAAAATATTTTATAATTTTAAAAAATGTTTTGAAGGTTTTAGAGAGTTCAATTTGATGAAATTGGACTGATTTAATTGGTATTTTGAAAACGGTGGCTAATTTGTAAAAATTGCAAAATATGTTTTAATGACTAAATTGAAGAAGGCTAAAACTTAGAATCCTTAGAAAGATATTACACCAAGGTGTTATCAACCCTTTCCCTTGATTTTGTGTTTTTAAAATGATTTAATTAATTGATTTGTTAAATGGGATTTGATAAAAAGGATTTTAAAAGGCTAAACATTTTTTTACGTAACTACTTTTCTCCTAAAATTTTCTCTCAAATTTCCCATCAGCCAAACTATCTTTCCATCACAAAAATCTCCATAGATTTATCTCTTTTCATCCACTTTTGATTTCTAAATGATTCTCATAGATTTCTACATCAACTACCTATGGATTTCTTGAAGGATTTCTTCTAAATCATTGCAAATCAAGGGGAAAAGCTTGTGTTAGAGGTGATCCTTCTTTTCTCTCATCTAATCAAGGTTCTTTATTGAAATTCTCAAGTCTTTGGCTCACTAATCATGTTTTATAACAAAGTTTTATAATCTAATTGATGAAAATGGCTAAATCAAGCTTTGGAAGATGATTTCTCAAGATTTTCATAATGGTACTATTTTGATTGATTTGAGATTAATTTTAATCATGATTTGGATGTTAAATGATGTTGAAATAAAGATTTTATAATAGTAATCCCGAAATGAGTTGGATCTCTAATTGTTAGATTTGGGGTTTTGTGGTGTTATTATGGATATGGTGTTGCTAGAGGTATAAAGATGAAATTAGATTGTTTTTTTTTTATGTTAATTGATGATTAAAAATGGATGAAAGTGATAGGTTTTGGTTTAGCTGAGTTTGTAGAGTAATCGAAGGTGTTTTCGGTTGTTTCATATAGGCGTTTTGGTGTTTTTGGTTTGAGCAGCGGGGTAGCTTTGTTTGATGGAGACTTTAATGCATTGTGATGCATTAATCCTCTATTCTTGTGTGGTATAAATAGGGGAGAACGTATCTGAAGCAATCGGTGAAGGTTCGTGAGTTTTGATTGCTTGGATTCACGCCGGCTACTCGAGTTTGCGCGTGTTGGTTAGTGAGAACGTGAATTTCAGTTTTGAAAGCTTTAAATGATGATTTGGGAACTTAGTGGTAAGCTTGAAATGCTTAACTAAGTTTGGAAGTAAGTGAAAGGAATTTCCTCTCTCGGTTGTGCTATTATGTGACGATTTAGGCACTGTTTTGAATTAATTGTTTTACCTACTATTAAAGCATGTTTATAAGAACGTGGTTACTATTTTTAATGTTGTAATGTTGAAGGATGCACATGATAAGTGATCATTGTAAGTATACGATTTATACTTGTGATTTTAAGCATGTTTTAATGCTTGGAAATGTGATTTATTAACGATGCTTTGAAAACAGTGAGGTATGTATTAAATGTGAATTATATTGACAAGTGATGTTGTGAAATGGTTTATAAATGATATCGGATATAATTAGTCGGCTATAGGATTGAGTGCACTATAAACAAGTCACCTTGGATGTTGATGGGTTTATACAGTGTACCGAATACTTCGTCCAAGTACCCTAACGATTGAGGAAAGTGTATGGTGTCCCGTCTCTCGTTAGTGGGGTTATACACTTACTGATGAGTGGTGTTGAGGGGTTTATACGGTGCACCGAATACTCCACCACGAGTGTCACACAACGGTGGAGGGTAGCTCCATGTTGTCACTAAATTTTCAACTTAATTTTAAATAAAAAAAATATAAAATAAAAAGAGAGAAAATCATTTTTTTTCCTTTAAATATAAAGGCCTACTTTTTAAATAAACAAAGACCCGTCCTTAAAAACCAATTTTTTTGAAGCCCATTTTAAGAGAAAAGAACAAGGGCCATTTTTAAAATTGCAGCCCATCTTTTAAAGAAAGAAAAAAGAAAAAAAAGGAAAAAAAGAAAATAATTATGGTGTAAAATAAAGGAAAATGAAATAAAATGAAGTGAAAAAATAATAAATGTGATGAAAATCAGCAAAAACATAGCAAAAAAAAACAACAAAAAAAAAGAAAATAAAAAAAGAGGAAAAGGGGAAACCGGCGCGCGCCACGCGCCAGCGCGTAGGCTGGTTCCCAACCAAACCCTCTATCGCGCCTCCATGGTGGCCAACCGGCATCTACTGACCACGACTGCCGACGCTGTTAGTACCGGTCGGTCCGCCTTGCCGCTGCCGACCCAATGCCACCAACCCCGCTCGCCGCCGCCGCCTGTGCTCGTCGGAATCTGCAAAAAATAGTGTAAAAAAGGTCAAACCCTAGGCTCGAATCAAGGTGAAATTCGATCCCAAATTTGAACCAAATCGGTATATTCTTGAAGAGTTTTTCCGAGAATCAAGCCATTGTTTGATTTTGGCTCAAATTTGGGGATTGAAACGCGGATTATAGCTTGATTTGCAAGCTCAAGATGACTATAACCCCCCTCCACCAATTTGTTCAACATACCAATTTGAAGTGAAAATCCACCTGGGAAAAAAAGCTTTAGGAAAATCCGAAAAAATCTCTAAAAAAATTGTTCAATAGTTGCTGGAATTTTTGAGTGGAAGTTCGAGTTTGGAAGCAATTTTCTGGAGGTAATTAGGAGCATTTCGAGAAGACCGGATTCGAGTTCTTCGTTCGTCATTTCGATAAAATTTCTATCTTTCCTTTCATTTTTTTTATTTTGATTTTTTATGCTTGTTCTTGGTTGAATTTTTGTGTTTCTGTTTGTGTTTTTGTGGATTTTAGGTTGTGTTATTGAAGTCGGAAAACCGTTTCGCGATTCCTGTAATGTTTTTGTTTTAAATTTCCGTTTTAATTTTGGTTTTATCTTGGAAAATTTGCATGCTTTGAAAAAATTTGTTAGGAATGTTTTGATTTTAGAAATGTAGAAATAAATTTTTAAAAGTGCTTAAATTAAAGTGCAAGAATAAAATGAATAAATGTGGTGTAATTAAAAAAACTAAAAGTTAGGGATTTAATTAGGAAAAACAATAATGCATGGGTGAAAATAATAAAGGGGCTTGATTTTAATAAAAAAATATAGAAAAGGTTTTTGAAATCTAGTTTTAATAATAAATGGGTTAAGTGATTTTAAAAAAGAAAAAAATAAATAAGATTTTTTTAGAAAAATAAATAAGTAATAAAAAGTTTGTTTTTTTTCTTTCAAGAAAACAAAATAAAAAGAGTTTTAAAATAAAAGTTTAAGGTTTTAGGAGAAAATAAAATTTTGAAAAAATCTTAAAAAGAAATCTCCTAAAAAAATAAAGTTTATTTTTAAAATGGTCATTTTAAAAGGAGAAACTTAAAAAATGAAAAAAAGAAGTTTTAAAAGGGAAATTCTTTTTGAAAAAAATAAAAAATTAAAAAAACATAAAAATAAAAAAGGTAAAAAAATGTAAAAAGGGTATTGGCTTTTAAAAATTAAAAATTTAAAAATAAATAAAGGATTTTTAAAGGAAATAATAAAATTAAAAAAACTCAAAAGAATAAAAGGTTGCTTGCTTGTTTTAGAAATAGGTTTAAAACTTAGCGCTAGGTTCTAAAGCTTAGAAAGAGACGTGTTTGTTGAAAAATTACTTCAAAAAAAAGAAACACTTAAGCAAACTTAAACTCTTAATTAGGAATAAAAGACTTGTACATTTTTAGGATTCTTTTAAATGCTCAAACCTAGAATGAATAAAATGCTCAACAAATTAAATTTCCATGTTGTTTTAAAAAGCGAAATTAATTTAATGCGGTGTCTTATCAAACGGGAATGACAGGTTAGCGCCGGAAATGTTGGCGGTGATTAAAGTTCATCTCTCGGACGATAAGGCCGTTAAATTTAAGCAGAAGTTTAATCAATTAGGTACCAATTTTGGGCGTCGTGGGGGTGCTAACCCTTCCCCACGAGTAACCGACCTGAACCTATTTTCTTATTTTTCGTAGACCAAAACCTTTGTTTTATTGAAACAAAATTGTTTTATTAAAATAACCATGTTTTAAAGTGATCCAATCACACTTTTTCAAAAAGATTTGTAACCCCCTCGTCCCGGTCTGGCCGGATGACCGGTCCGAGTGGGCCACACGGGGAAAACCGAAGCGAAACCCAAAGGGTTCCTCCTCGGTTAGCAACCCTAGAAATTTTTTTTTCATTTTAAACTTGTCATATTCGAACCCCAAACCACAATCAAACGACCAAAATTCAATCTTGACTAAAGGCACATTAAACCCTATGTATTTATCCCATTAAAAAGGGCAACAAGTCCAAACAGTACAAATTTAAGCAGAAGTTTCGAAACCTTTACCAAGGGTTTCGAAACTTTTGCTGGCAGAAACCCCTGGAACCCATTTCTCACCCAAAGTTTCGAAACCTTAGGGAAGGTTTCGAAACCTTTCCCAAGGTCTTGAAACTTTGGTTGGCAGAATGCCCTGGAACCAAAAATCTTCCAAAGGTTTCGAAACCTTGGGAAAGTTTCGAAACCTTTGACCATAGTTTCGAAACCTACCCCAAAGGATTCGAAACTTTGGCTGGCAGTGACCCCTGGAACCAAAATTTCTGCAAAGGTTTCGAAACCTTACCCATGGTTTCGAAACCTTAGTGCAGGGGGTCACCTACTGCCCAACTTAAGGTCTTCCTACCCAAGAAAAACGTTAAGATCATGCATATACATGTATAGAAGCTTAAAAAGACCAAAAGCATGATTCAACGACTACAAGGCTCGCACATACGACCATTTCAACAAGCATACATACAACAATCACAGTTGGATTTTAGCTTACAAGCATTGAATATAACAACAATCATACTTATCTAGACTTCAAGCAATATCATAAGAAACCACTTAACAAGCATAGGCATCATACACATGGTTGTCAAACTTAAGGCATGCATAGACCAATCCTCATACAAAATCAGGCATAAGCAAATAATCCACATAAGAATCATAGAGCATAAACCAAGAAGCAAATCATAACACATCATAGGTTTAACAATTTCAAGCATAACTTCCTAAGGAGTTTGACCCCAACTCCTAACACTCTATACCCCATTATCTAGGCATTATTACAAAAGCAAACCATACTTAAACTTGCTTGAGAACTCCCAAAAGCTCCTCCTTCGCCCGCTCGCCTCCCGAACTCTAACGATCTGCACGTTGGAAACAAAGAGCATAAGCAACTAGCTTAGTGAGAAAGGCTCTACAATTCACAACATGCAGTTTTTCAAAATACGAATTGTATGCAAGAAATCTATGGATGCACAAGGGTCTATCTCAACCACTACTCTTGATTTGCTCAAGCACAACCAACATACACTTACGGTGGGACTACACATCACCGTTTCGACTAGTGGATGTACAATGGGACTACACATCAAAGTACTACCCTACTAGTCACTACCGGCGGGACTACACATCACCGTAGTTTAGACCACCATCACGTGAGGCACGAACTCAACACGACTACAACATTGACAACTTAAAATGCATTCAATGGTCACAATGTATATACAATCAACTTGTCACAACAACTTATGAGTAGGGAGACTTACACACGGGTTTAGGCAACCTCTCAAGGTTCTACCCAAACCCCAAAGGAGTCCATATCAAGCACAAAGTACAAACCAATGAATCTACTCATCGTTGCTACCCAAGAGAAGATCGAAGACCGAGCTCAAGACTCCGAAATCCCCGGATTTGCCCCCGAAGCTTCACCAACCAAAATCCTTGATTCTAAGCATTCCAACACCAAGCAAATAACCCCAAATCAGTCCAAGTTCTAAAATAATCAAACCGGATAACATACTAAGTACAACACACCAATTTTTCCATTGAAACAAGCTCAATTTTTTCCAAAATCCGAGCAGCCCTTACACCCCCTTCAAAACCATTGATTCCAACCCTCAAATTACTCCCAAAAGCTTCCAAAACATCACTCACATATAGCCTAACCACTAGCCCTCAAGATTCCACCTCAAAAACCCTCAAAACCCAACTTAAAGCCTCCCAAAAACCTCCCCAAAACCCCATTCCGGGAAACACCCCAAAACTTTATAAAAATCATACCCATTGGACCCTTTAGATTGAAAACAACTCATATATCATTTAGAGATCAAAAGCCTAAGTTAATGGTGTTAAAAATGACATTTTTAGTCAAAACCTCAAAACACCCAAATCACAAAATCATGAGTTTTATAGAAAATAAAGATATGTACTCGTAGAGGATGATGAGAGCAAGTCAAAAACGACCTTACCTTTGCAAAAGCTCCAACAACAACAAGGTATGAGATGGAATAGTAACAAGGAGAAAGGGCTTCTTTTTTGACGTTGGAAGGAAATAGTAGAGAGGGGAAGAAGATGACTCAAAAATCAATATTTTAGGTTGGTTTAAAATTAAAAGTCTAAAGACCTAATTACCCTTAATGAAAAAGGAAAACCACAATAAGTGCCACCCATGGCCATGTGGGCTTGTTTAAAATATGGTCCAACTAAATTTTGTTGTCTTAAAACCCGAGGCCCAAAATTATTTTTAATTACGAAACCGGACTCGGAAATAATATTAAATTATTATTTTTCACCCGACCCCTAAACCGGGGCGTTACAACTCTCCCCTACTTAAGGAATTTTGTCCTCGAAATTACCTGACGGAAACAAATACGGAAACTGCTCAAGCATGTCAGCTTTCCTCTCCCACGTGGCTTCCTCCACACCTCTATGTCTCCATAAGACTTTGACCAACTCTATAGTCTTGCCACGCAATACTTTGCTATCAGAAGCAAGTATCTCAACTGGTTCCTCGTTGTAAGACAAGTCCGGATTTAACTCTATTTCTTCCACCGGCATAACATGGGACGGATCCGATCTATACCTCCTAAGCATCGATACATGAAACACATCATGAATCTTCTCTAGCTCAACTGGGAGTCTCAATCTATAGGCAACCGGACCAATTCTCTCAACTATTTCATAAGGCCCTATGTACCTTGGGCTCAACTTGCCCTTCCTCCCAAACCTCATCACCTTCTTCCAAGGTGAGACCCTCAAGAACACCCTATCCCCCACGGAGTATTCCACCTCCTTTCTTTTTAAATCGGTATAGGACTTTTGCCGGTCTGAAGCCGCTTTCAAGCGATCACAAATCAATTTCACCTTCTCGGTGGTTCCCTTGAGTAACTCGGGCATCGGCACTAGTTTCTGCCCGGCCTCAGCCCAACAAATCGGGGTCCTACACTTCCTACCATACAAGGCCTCATAAGGAGCCATCTGGATGCTCGACTGGAAGCTGTTGTTATACGCAAACTCCACCAATGGTAGGTGCTTCTCCCATGACCCCTGAAAGTCAATGATACAACACCTCAACATATCCTCCAAAATCTGAATCACTCTCTCAGACTGCCCATCTGACTGCGGATGATACGAAGTACTGAAGTTCAGCCAAGTGCCTAAGGCTCGATGCAAACACTCCCAAAATCTAGAGGTGAATCTCGGATCTCGATCTGACACAATTGACTTCGGTACCCCATGCAGTCTCACAATCTCCCGAATATACAATTCGGCCAACTTGTCCAACGTATAGGTGGTATGAACCGGTATGAAGTGTGCACACTTGGTGAATCTATCTACGATCACCCACACTGAATTTTTCTTCGAAGGAGTCAACGGAAGTCCTGATACAAAGTCCATAGTGATACGCTCCCACTTCCACTCTGGAATCTTCAACGGTTGCAACAACCCTGAGGGAAACTGGTGCTCAGCCTTGACTCTCTGACAAACCATGCATTTACTTACGAACTCGGCTACATCCTTTTTCAAACCAACCCAATAATACTCTTCCTTTAATCCTCGATACATCTTCGTGCTACCCGGATGCATAGCAAAAGGGCTATTGTGAGCCTCACTCAAGATGGTACGCCTCAACTCGGCATCCTCCGGAACCACTATCCTATCCTTGAAACATAGGATCCCATTCTCTCCAAAACAATACTCGGTAGGCCTATCTTCCGCTATGTCTTGCACGTGAGGTGCCAAGGACTCATCTCGCAACTGCTTCTCACGAATCAACTGAACCAATGATGGCTTAACCTGAAGCTCGGCCACTAGCCCACCATCCGTAGACACACTCAACCTTGCGAACATTGCTCGCAACTCAACGACCATCTTCCTACTCAAGGCATCGGCTACCACATTCGCCTTGCCCGGATGATACTCTATGGTAAGGTCATAATCTTTAAGGAGCTCTAACCACCTTCGTTGCCTAAGATTCAACTCCTTTTGGGACATCAAATATTTCAAGCTCTTGTGGTCGGTGTACACAGTGCACTTCTCACCATAAAGATGGTGTCTCCAAATTTTCAACGCGAACACCACTGCGGCCAACTCTATGTCATGTGTAGGGTAATTCTTCTCATGAACCTTCAACTGTCGGGAAGCATATGCCACTACCTTACCTCCTTGCATAAGTACACAACCTAGCCCCACGTAAGATGCATCACTGTAAATTACAAACTCTCTCCCCGGCTCGGGCTGAATCAAAATGGGAGCTTCGGTCAAAGCTTTCTTCAATTTCTCAAACGCTTCTTGTCTTGCATCTGACCATTCATACGAAACATTCTTCTGTAGCAACTTGGTCAACGGAGCCGCTATCCTCGAGAACCCCTCAACAAACCTCCTATAGTAACCTGCCAAGCCTAGGAAGCTGCGGATTTCTGTCACTGATTTTGGTTGCTTCCAATTCACAATGGCTTCAATCTTCTTGGGATCTACACTAATCCCACTAGCTGAGATCACGTGGCCAAGGAAGACCACCTCTCTAATCCAAAATTCACACTTACTTAGCTTGGCATACAACTGATTCCCAAGTAGGGTCTGAAGCACTAACCTTAAGTGTTCATCATGCTCCTCTTCGGTCCTAGAGTACACTAGGATGTCATCAATAAACACTACCACAAACCTGTCCAAGAACTTATGAAACACCCGGTTCATCATATCCATGAAGGCCGCTGGAGCATTGGTCAACCCAAAAGGCATCACCAAAAACTCATAATGTCCGTAACGTGTACAAAAAGCTGTCTTCGGTATGTCCACATCCTTTACCTTTAACTGATAATACCCCGACCTCAAATCAATCTTTGAAAACACGGAAGCACCCCTCAACTGGTCTAGCAAGTCATCTATCCTTGGCAAGGGATATTTGTTTTTCACTGTCACCTTATTCAACTGTCTATAGTCTATGCACATCCTCATGCTACCATCCTTCTTTTTCACAAACAAAACTGGAGCACCCCACGGGGAAACACTAGGCCTAATGAAGCCTTTTTCAGTCAACTCCTGAAGCTGTGTCTTCAACTCTTTCAACTCCTTCGGTGCCATCCTATACGGAGCAATCGACACCGGTGCAGAATCAGAATATGTCTCAATAGCAAACTCAACTGCTCTATCTGGTGGCAAGCCTGGTAGTTCTTCCGGAAAAACACTCGGAAAGTCACACACAGTCCTGATGTCCTGAGGTCTCACCTCACTCATATCCGGGTTCATTACGTAAGCCAAGTAAGCCTGACACCCTGAACTCAACAACCTCTGAGCTTCCAAAGCCGAAACCACATTGGACAAAAACTTAACATTCTCCCCAACTACCACAACCTCAAAGTCATCAGTAAGCCTCAAAGAGACTCTCTTAGTCTCAAAGTCAACCCTAGCTCTATGCTCTACAAGCCAATCCATGCCCAAAATCACATCAAAGCCATAAAAGGGTAGCTCCATCATGTCGACTGGAAATACGTGGCCCTGAATCATCAAGGGACACCTCCTATACACTTTCCTGACTACCACTGTATCACCAAAAGAGCTAGTGACATTTACACCTACTTCTAACCAATCACAAGGTAGTCCTAATGACTTTGCATGCTCACCCAGAATATACGAATGCGTTGACCCCGAATCTATCAGAGAAAGCAAACTCAAAGATTGCAATGTGAAATTACCTGCAATGACATCAGTGTCATTCCCAGCCTCCCGTTGAGCGTACACCCTAGCCGGTCCTCCTCCCTCGGGCTGGACTGCTACCACATGAGCCAAGTTCCTCTGACCCTCATTCCTTGGCTGGAAGTTCCCACGGCCGCGCCCACGACCTCTCTGATGCTCAAATCCCCTCGCTGGAGCCGGTCCTCCTCTGACTGGGTGTGGACAATCACGTCTCAAATGATCTCGGGAGCTACAGTTCCAACACGCCCAAAACATACCCATGCACTCACCTGGGTGGCGTCTCCCACACCTAGTGCACTCCGGAATGTGCCCGACAGCCCCTTGGCCTTGACGGCCCTGGCCATGGTTACCACCTCTAGGCCTCGTATCCGGCTGATACCTCCTATCCCTATGCCTCTTGGCATGATCTCTATCCCAGTTCGCATGTCTCTTCCTGGAGTCAGACCCACCAGCACGTGCTCTAGAGCTTAGGTTTTGCTCTACATCCTTGGCTCTAGAAACCAAGACATCGAACTCAGTGTAGTCGGCGGCCAACATGTAGGTCTTCACATCAGTAGTCAACCCATATCTGAAGTGCTCACATCGCTCCTTCTCATCCGGAATCAGCTCTGGCGCGTACTGGCTCAACCTTACAAATTGGATCTCATACTCGGACACGGTCCTATTGCCTTGAACCAAAGCCATGAACTCCCTTTTCTTTTCATCTAAGTACCGGACCCCAAGGTACTTCCTCTTGAAAGCATTCCTGAAAAACTCCCATGTGACATCCACCTCGGCCATACCAGAAATAACAGTGGTCCACCAAGTGTAAGCGTCTCCCTGAAGCAATGAGACAATGCATCCCAACTTACGGGCATCCGAACACTCCATCTGACCCAAGATGCGAGTAGTGCTCTCAAGCCACCCCTCCGAACCCTCCGGAGATAACCCACAAAACTCAACTGCCCCCAAATTACGAAGCCTCTCTAGGGGTAATCCTGTCCCCGCACCCTGAGCTGGTGCTGCAGCTTGCATACCAGCCAAAGCTGTCTGGAAAGCTCCGGCTATAGTCTGAATCAAATGAGCCACATCTGGGCCTGCCTGACCTTGGCCCGCTTGAGCCCCATTACCTCCCACATTAGCCCCAGCCTGAGGCCCATTACCATCACCTCCGACGTTCCCTCCATTACCACCCGGAGCATTAAGAGCAGGAGGCGCGTGCTCGGGTGCCTGGTCACCCGCTCTAGGCCGTCCCCTCGGTCTCACCATAGCAATTAATGTAATCTAAAACAACAAACACACAACAACAAGGAAACGTTAGGTTAGCAAGGGGTAAAGGACTCCGGTTCTCAAGCTTTTAAACCAAAACAATTTTCTCCTTTTTATTTTGATAACAACGCCTAACAATGGGGACTCAAACCAATTCTCAAACAACAGAAAAGTCACCATAGCATGCATACATACACCGTGCTAAAACAAAACTTAGTCAGGCATGGCAAAACACTCATAATACCCTAACTTACCTCACTTACCTGCCCGAGGTCTCGGAAACCTCAGGCTCTGATACCAATAAATGTAACACCCTCGTCCCGGTCTGGCCGGATGACCGGTCCGAGTGGGCCACACGGGGAAAACCGAAGCGAAACCCAAAGGGTTCCTCCTCGGTTAGCAACCCTAGAATTTTTTTTTTAATTTTAAACTTGTCATATTCGAACCCCAAACCACAATCAAACGACCAAAATTCAATCTTGACTAAAGGCACATTAAACCCTATGTATTTATCCCATTAAAAAGGGCAACAAGTCCAAACAGTACAAATTTAAGCAGAAGTTTCGAAACCTTTACCAAGGGTTTCGAAACTTTTGCTGGCAGAAACCCCTGGAACCCATTTCTCACCCAAAGTTTCGAAACCTTAGGGAAGGTTTCGAAACCTTGGACCCTAGTTTCGAAACCTTTCCCAAGGTCTCGAAACTTTGGTTGGCAGAATGCCCTGGAACCAAAAATCTTCCAAAGGTTTCGAAATCTTGGGGGAAGTTTCGAAACCTTTGACCATAGTTTCGAAACCTACCCCAAAGGATTCGAAACTTTGGCTGGCAGTGACCCCTGGAACCAAAATTTCTGCAAAGGTTTCGAAACCTTACCCATGGTTTCGAAACCTTAGTGCAGGGGGTCACCTACTGCCCAACTTAAGGTCTTCCTACCCAAGAAAAACGTTAAGATCATGCATATACATGTATAGAAGCTTAAAAAGACCAAAAGCATGATTCAACGACTACAAGGCTCGCACATACGACCATTTCAACAAGCATACATACACCAATCATAGTTGGATTTTAGCTTACAAGCATTGAATATAACAACAATCATACTTATCTAGACTTCAAGCAATATCATAAGAAACCACTTAACAAGCATAGACATCATACACATGGTTGTCAAACATAAGGCATGCATAGACCAATCCTCATACAAAATCAGGCATAAGCAAATAATCCACATAAGAATCATAGAGCATAAACCAAGAAGCAAATCATAACACATCATAGGTTTAACAATTTCAAGCATAACTTCCTAAGGAGTTTGACCCCAACTCCTAACACTCTATACCCCATTATCTAGGCATTATTACAAAAGCAAACCATACTTAAACTTGCTTGAGAACTCCCAAAAGCTCCTCCTTCGCCCGCTTGCCTCCCGAACTCTAACGATCTGCACGTTGGAAACAAAGAGCATAAGCAACTAGCTTAGTGAGAGAGGCTCTACAATTCACAACATGCAGTTTTTCAAAATACGAATTGTATGCAAGAAATCTATGGATGCACAAGGGTCTATCTCAACCACTACTCTTGGTTTGCTCAAGCACAACCAACATACACTTACGGTGGGACTACACATCACCGTTTCGACTAGTGGATGTACAATGGGACTACACATAAAAGTACTACCCTACTAGTCACTACCGGCGGGACTACACATCACCGTAGTTTAGACCACCATCACGTGAGGCACGAACTCAACACGACTACAACATTGACAACTTAAAATGCATTCAATGGTCACAATGTATATACAATCAACTTGTCACAACAACTTATGAGTAGGGAGACTTACACACGGGTTTAGGCAACCTCTCAAGGTTCTACCCAAACCCCAAAGGAGTCCATATCAAGCACAAAGTACAAACCAATGAATCTACTCATCGTTGCTACCCAAGAGAAGATCGAAGACCGAGCTCAAGACTCCGAAATCCCCGGATTTGCCCCCGAAGCTTCACCAACCAAAATCCTTGATTCTAAGCATTCCAACACCAAGCAAATAACCCCAAATCAGTCCAAGTTCTAAAATAATCAACCCGGATAACATACTAAGTACAACACACCAATTTTTCCATTGAAACAAGCTCAATTTTTTCCAAAATCCGAGCAGCCCTTACACCCCCTTCAAAACCATTGATTCCAACCCTCAAATTACTCCCAAAAGCTTCCAAAACATCACTCACATATAGCCTAACCACTAGCCCTCAAGATTCCACCTCAAAAACCCTCAAAACCCAACTTAAAGCCTCCCAAAAACCTCCCCAAAACCCCATTCCGGGAAACACCCCAAAACTTCATAAAAATCATACCCATTGGACCCTTTAGATTGAAAACAACTCATATATCATTTAGAGATCAAAAGCCTAAGTTAATGGTGTTAAAAATGACATTTTTAGTCAAAACCTCAAAACACCCAAATCACAAAATCATGAGTTTTATAGAAAATAAAGATATGTGCTCGTAGAGGATGATGAGAGCAAGTCAAAAACGACCTTACCTTTGCAAAAGCTCCAACAACAACAAGGTATGAGATGGAATAGTAACAAGGAGAAAGGGCTTCTTTTTTGACGTTGGAAGGAAATAGTAGAGAGGGGAAGAAGATGACTCAAAAATCAATATTTTAGGTTGGTTTAAAATTAAAAGTCTAAAGACCTAATTACCCTTAATGAAAAAGGAAAACCACAATAAGTGCCACCCATGGCCATGTGGGCTTGTTTAAAATATGGTCCAACTAAATTTTGTTGTCTTAAAACCCGAGGCCCAAAATTATTTTTAATTACGAAACCAGACTCGGAAATAATATTAAATTATTATTTTTCACCCGACCCCTAAACCGGGGCGTTACAAGATTGGTGGCGACTCCGTGTTTAAAAAGTTTTCAAAAAGTCGAAGCCTCCTAAAAGTGGTTGCGACAGCTTGGCGACTCCGTTGGGGATTTGTTTTTTTAAATAAAAACAAAAGAGAGTCAGACCACAAATTGGTTTTAAATGGTTTTAAAAAATATTTTTTTAAATATGGAATTTGCAAGTTCATAATAGGTTCAATTTATTTGTCCGTTTAAATGAATATAACTTTATTTTATGCATTTAAGACTTAATCCAAGCTCTATTCTCGAGCTTTGTCCCATTCGTTTAAGTGGGGGGAAATACACTTTGCTCATGTAAGAATATTGATTCTTCGTATGAGCCTAGCAAGTACCTTCGGGACTCATTCCTTTGTCTTCGTAAGGATATTGATTCTTCGAGAAGGCATCGGTGGTGAGTCCTGCTGAGTTGAACTCGATTCGTTCGTAGCCTGTAATGGGTGAGAATTGATGGCCTTGCTACCTTTAGTAGGGGACATCAAGGACAGCCCGGGTACCCTTTTAGAACCGAACCAAGTTTGAGAATTTAGAGCCTACCCCAATAAAGCCATGCGGAAAGCCTAGGGTGTTGAGTCGCAGGAATAATCCGTGGAGATATGTCCTGGAATGTTGGAATTGATGCCCAAAATTATCGTGCAATTGAATTGTTTTGGATCTTTAGGGTTTTGTTTATGTTTTTTTAAAGTTTACAAACTTTTTTGTGTGTGAGTTTTGTTTTGTTTTTGTAGCATATTTATTTATTACTAACCTTTTGGTTTGTGAATTTTGTTTTGTCTTTGTAGCATATTACTAACCTTTTGTGTATGGGTTTTGTTTTGTTTTATTTATTGCATGCATCCCATATCTAGAGGGGGTCGATTTAAAATCATGTTGCTCAATCAGAGAAAGCTTCTACCATGGATGGAAGGTACCTAAAGGAGGAAGATAACGCACGAACAATGAGAATTTGTCGAATGGTCATGCGGAGGAAACATCGAAGTATGCTTGCATCAGCACCAAGAAGAATACCAAAAGTCGTAAGAGCAATAGAACCACTTCGACGGTTCAACTAAGTAGAATTTGAAAAATGATCTTTGATCTACTTGACTTAGGGGCAACGTCAAAAGGACCTAGGAGCGAGATGAGCTTGATAAGAGCATCATATCCTAAATTAAAGATGTATCTAAGCATGTGACGACAAGAAGCTACATTTCTTTGCCCCGCGTCAGATCGACAAGGTGGGACCAGGGCTTCAAAGGTTGATTAAAGAAATGAGTGCTCGGATTGAGAAGTATTTGTAGGACCTTCGTCGTCTAAGAGCAACACCTTAATAGAATTGATGGCCCTTCGACCGCATTCATGCATTCACACTGTTTTGCTTGCTTTGTTGTTTGCTTTTGTGAATTCGTTTGTGCATACATACATTTGCTTCCATGCATTTTTTGTTTGTTTGCATTAAATAATGTTTCGATCATTGCATTCATACATGTATAATAAAAGATTAATTTTGGAAAATTCCATTTAAGTAGTAAAGATCCCGCGCAAACATGACTCGAGCCATGAACACCGAGGAAAGATTGACAACTCTAGAAGCAAATCAGAAGAGCATCCATGACAAGCTTGAGAAAATGGAAAATAATCTAAAGAAAGAGATTGAAATATCACACCGGAAAACAGTTAGCCAAATCGCAACCATGGTTAAAGACCTAGAAGCAAGAGAAAACACCAACACTTTCTCGGGGATGGCTTTCGTACATTCACAGATGCAAAAGGAAGTGGCTTCACCTAAAGTCAAGATCTCACCCCATTTTGTAGAATCTTCTGCCCGTACTGAAGATAACACTGATGAGGCTCATAACCGCGAGATGTCTGACCTCAATGAAGAAATTGACATGGCAAAGGTCGAGAAGAAATGGGAAGACTGCTACAAGAAGTTGAAAGAAATGATTAAATTTATCAAGAAGGAAGCATTTATGGTGGCAAGGATGCTAGAGATTTGAGTCTAGTTTCCGACTTGGTGGCTCCTCCAAAGTTCAAGGCTCTTGACTTCCAGAAGTATAATGGAACTACATGCCCATTGGCATATTTGACTATGTACTGTGGGAAAATGTCACCGCATTAAGAAAACGAGAAGCTATTGATCCATTGTTTCCAAGATAGTCTATCCGGGTCTACTATTCGATGGTATGCTCAATTGAGTCGGGACAACATACACACTTGGAGAGATCGTTCGAAAGCTTTCCTCAAACAGTACGAGTATGTACCAGATATGGCCCCAAGCAGGATTGTGCCACAGAATATGGAACAAAAGCCTAATGAGAGCTTCCGCCAGTATGCCCAGAGATGGCGAGATGTAGCAGCCCAAGTTCAACCTCCATTGTTATAAAATGAAGTAGTCATATTAAATTACGCCACCGAAGGTTTTGCGGACATGGTCATGAATGGAGAGTTAATATTGGCAGCCATCAGAAGTGGAAGACTCGAGAGAGAAGAAGATGGCGAGGACGAGTGCATTTAAAGTTTCGTCACAAAGTCGTTGGAGGCAAGATTGGCCGGAATTCGTGCTTTTATGGAATAATTCTTAGTTTTCTCTAGATAGTTGGGATCATGCTTGGAATCAACCCTTTTGCTTTTGCACGCGAGCATTAGGGATCTTTTGTGAGGGTTGATATGTCGATTTACTTGTTTAAAAATGCATTTTTTTCAAGTGGCAAACATTTCTCATTTTTTCATCCATTTCCCTTCTTTTCATTTTTCATTCATTTCTTTCAAGCATACATCTTCTTTGCAGAGTCCCTATTATTGATTGTATGAATGATTCTTGAATCTAATCCTGAGATAGAGGGGCAAAAATGTGAGCTCAGGTTTAATACACAGATTTGAGTGAATTTTCCTCTCAGACATTGTTGTTAGGGTCCTTGAATGAAGTGATAACTCTAAAACACCTACCAACTGAAGATTGCTTTTCTTCGACAATATTTATGTGTGAAATAACATTTGGCATTCCTTCATTTCCCTTCACGAATAAGAAATATCCATTTTTGTCCCCCATTGAGCCTAATATTTTTTTCTTGTGATTTAACCCTAACCAAGGATCACTCCCCACACCGGGGGCAAAGAAAATGAAAAGCTGTTTGAAAGAAACTTGTTAGATTAAGTTGAATGTCCTAAACTGTAAATGAAAAGGACACAAAAAGGAAAAACAAGGAAAATAAAATGATAGGAAAAGAAAAAAAAGAAAATGAGAAAGAAATGAGAAAAAAAAGAAAAAAGAAAAAAGAAAAAAAAGAGAAGAGAAGAAGAAAAAAGGAAAATAAATGAAGAAAAAAGAAAGCTGAAGAGTGAAGGAAAATCTGAAACAAATCCTTCAAATGAGACAAAAAAGGAAATGAACTCTAGGGTGAAAACCGAAAATGGGCAGTCTAGAGTGATCCAGAGAATAAAAGAAGAAAAATATAGATTTCGTCAGGAATGTTGATCATTGGTTCAATCACTCTTAAAATATGAATTTGAGAACCTGAGCCTCGCCTACATTACAAGCCTTAAAAGACCATTTGGATCACACATGAATATTTGAGAAAAGGAGTTCGTTTTCAGAACACATTTCGCCTAATTGAGTTAACCTTTCTTCAGGGACCTCGAGCTTCTAATGTTTGATTGAGATTAGAAAAGTGGGAAAATTTAAATTTGGGGAGTGTGTGAGTAAAAGAGAGCCACCAAAAAGTGGGGCACTATCCGGTTGATGGATTCTTGAATCATTCATGCTTTGAATTTTGGGGGCATCTGACTTTGCCCTCTTCTTGTGTTTGCCATGACTATTTTCTTAAGATCCCCATTTTTAGCCTTTCCTTACATTTGCTATGACCTATTCTTTTAAACTATCATTTCTAGCCTTTTCTTTCATCTTACAAGTAGGCTGACATAGAATCATGAAAAGCGAAAGATTTCTTAGTATTGATCTCAACTGTAGGAGACCACGAACGAATGTTTTCATCACTCTAGAAAACAATTTAAGCTCAGCTTGAATGAGGGCAACTCCTTGCATGAGAAGGTAGAAAAGAAAAAGAAGAAGCACATGTGTTGAAGAGTTTGAAGTGAGTCGTGTTGTCAAATAAGATCTACATATAAGATGAAAAGCTCAAAAGCATGAAAAGAGATAGAATTGCACTTGAGAAGCAAATCATGCCATCATATTGGGGGCAGTCTTTGTTGGCCAATGATTTAAGGGCCTCAGTATAAATAGGCGCGAGAAGAAGAGATTAATGCGCCAACGTCATTTGAATATATTAAAGGTGGAAATAAGCTTTCACATGCAAGCAGTTCAAGATGTTCTGCAGGGGCAAGAATTTGAGAATTCACAAGAAGCATTGAAGATGCTTAATGTTTTAAGGGCATATGAAGAGTTGAAGCTTTCAAGACCACACCAGGAAGCCTTTCACTCAATATTGATGTATCAACTACAATGATAGTAGATCTTGAGATATTTACCTACGAAGGTCAGATGTTTTCGATGAAGCAAAGATGTATAAAGAATGAGAATGACAGTTGAAGCAATCTGTCTGTCCAACTGGGAGTGCAAGATCACTGGGTTAAATGAGCAAGCTTGCAAAGATTGAATGTTTTCCATAAGTCAGAAAACAGTGAAAAAGTATAACTTCTTATCAGGAGTAAGCGAGTAAACGTGTGGAAAAATTAATTTCGGGAAAAAAAATTCAAGAAGAAAAAGAAATGGGACATGCATTCATGTTTTAGGCATCCCTAGGGGCATGCACATCATAATTGCATTGAATATTGTATTTTTTAGGTACACGAAGGACCTTTCAACAAAAGAACCCGTCTATCCGTTCGGGCATTTGGAGAATGAAACTTGCTTATTCATCCAAGCGTAAGGTGGATGAAACACTTTTTGGAACCTGCTTATTCATCCGAGCATGAGGAGGACGGAACCCCTTTTTTGGAACCTGCTTATTCATCCAAGCATAAGGTGGATGAAACACTTTTCAAAACCCGCTTAATCATCCAAGCATAACGAGGATGAAGTTTTTTCAGAAGATCTACTTACCTATTCGAACACAAGGAAAATAAAACTCGCTTATTCATCCAAGCATAAGGAGGATGAAAATTCTTCAAAAGACCCGCTTATCCGTTCAGGCGTAAGGAGAATGGTGTTCGCTTATTCATCCAAGCATAAGGAGGATGAAATTTTTCAGAAGATTCGCTTATCTGTTCAAGCGTAAAGAGAATGAAGTCCGCTTATTCATCCAAGCATAATGTTGCGTGTAAAAGGGTCTATCGCAATTGAGTGCAAGTGTACACGTCACAAGTAAGAAAGTGATACTAGAGTATCAGATATCGTCTCCACAGGGACTGGGCTAACCCTTTCCTTCGCTATCTGCACAAGGGGAAAAGAAGAGATTTAATAGATTGATTAAGTTGTCACGAAAATAATCAAGTAAAAGAGGAGAATCATGATGATAAAATAGGCAGGAATTGAATTGCTCAGTAGTGCAGGTATTGCACTGTTCAAGGACTTCTGTTCTGTGTCTGGCTCCTGTCACGACAGCACCTGTCGTGGCAGCGGTCTGTTGCTGTCGCGGCAACGATAAGCAACTCAGTTTCTTCAAGTTTGGCAAGAATCCCTAGATTGACTTGTCCTATCCCTAGGTCCAAGTTCTGTCGATGAACACGTCTTGGATGATACCTCTCGGCGTGAATCGAAGTATGAACATCGATGTTTATGAATTCTTCCTTAGCCGCTTAACCTCGTCCTATTCCTAGGCCCGAGATAGTTCAACCATAAACTGGAGAACCCGCACTTATTCCTTTCGTATACTTAACTCTCCCGATATTAAGTAAATGAATAATCTCACAATGCTCTCCCGATACTCTTGCAAGATGTTAAAAACCGAATAAGCAAACTTGAAGTTTTATTTCATTGAACAGAAAAATCCTAAGAACAGAACAACCCTTACAACTACTTTACAATATCAACCCTTTGCCCTAGGGGAGGTTTAAAACATGGTGAAGGAAGAGAAACGACTAGGGTTTTTAGATGAGAGGTATGGGATGTGATGATAGGTCGAATTACAAGCATATATATATGCCTTGGGTACAAGTTTTCTTGATGGCCAAGAATACTAGTTTGAATTAAAGTACAATTCATTAAAGACTAAATCTCTGAATAAACGTCCTTTAGTTCGCCCTATCTTCTTGCTTTGACTTTCTCCTCAAACTTTGGGCAAGGCCTTTCTTGTGCTTCTGGGCTCCAAAAATTATGCGAGTGGTCTCTAAAAATTAAGCTTGAAATCCTCTATCAGTCGAACTCCACTTCGCATTTTCCATCTCTTCTTCTTCACTGTTGCCACCTCTGTCACGACATATGTCACGACAGCGAGTTATAAGATAGTTTGCTTCAACACTGTCGCCACTTCTGTCATGACAACTGTCACGACATCACTGTCACACCATCACTGTCACGGCATCACTGTTACGGCATCTGCCACGGCATCTGTCACGGCATCTGCCACGACATCTGTCACGGCATCTGCCACGACATCTGTCACGACAATGATGTATGAGGCAGTTTTCTTCACTCCAACTCTTCTGTTCCTCTGCTGCACTGGATACTGCCATGACTGTTGCCCTGGATGCTGTCACGACTGCTGCCCTGGATGCTGCCACGACTGCTGCCCTGGATGCTGCCACGACTGCTGCCCTGGATGCTGCCACGACAATTATCTTCTATTCCTCTGCTGCCCTGGATGCTGCCACAGTAGATACCTGCAAAAGTAACCAAATTTAGCATAATCTGCGCAGTTTTATCTAAATGTGATGTTGATGCAAAACTTAACCTAAAATGCAGTTGAACATGCTTGAGGGCATCAAAAATAATGATAAATGATGGGTAAAATATAGAACTTTTATGCACTGATCACACCCCCAAACTCGAATCTTTGCTTGTCCTCAAGCAAATGCATCCTAACTAACATGCATGCATACATACATATATATATATATTTATTATTTTTTCTTGGCTTAAGTCAGTGAACAATCCTTACCCACAACACCATCCCTATCATGTTTAGCTCCTGTTCAAATTTTTAAGGATCTACTTAGAGCAAAAGTATAGTTCTCGTGCATGCGTGTGCATTTATTGTGAACATACATGAATATAGACTTCCCTAGCTACTAGAATATTATACTTAGCTTTTTTAGAGTTTTCCTTCGAGACTTAATTCTGTTTTTTATTACTAGAGCCAGTATCGGGCACCTCTAGTTGTTTTCCTTCTTTGTCTAAAATTTTCTCTTTTCTACTAGAGCCAGTATTTCAGGCACCTCTAGTTAACTATCTAGAGCCGGTGATAGGCACCTCTAGAAGTTTTTCTCTGGTTATTTTCCTAGAGCTAGTGATAGGCACCTCTAGGTTTCCTGAGTTTCTAGTCTCTTTCTACTCTAAGTTCTAAGTTTTCTATTCTAAGTATGATAGAGAAAGTCTGTTATCAAGTAAGTCACAAAGTGTTTCAGTTTTTCCAGAACTATACTAAGGCTCTACTTACTTCCTAAAATATTTTTAAAGGGCTGTCACGACAGAGATGGCAGCGGCAAATAATAAAAGTTCAATAAATTAAGCCATTTTTTTGCATAAAAATAAATACGACACAATTAAAACTAAATGCAATATTATATTAATAATTAGGAGGACTGCCTACCCCCAAACTCAAGGGTTGCATTGTCCTCAATGCATGACACGAGACATAAAAATGAAAAATAGAAAATAAAAATGACAGAAAAGTGAAACATCACAAAAAGATAATATATACAGCAGGCGTCAGAGAAAAGGAAAAAGAAAACTTAAGTTGTGCGGCTGTCGTCACTGATGCTGGAGCTTTGGATGAGGAGCTGTCGGCGGTCAGTCTCCTTGAACTTTTTCGGATGAGCTGTGGGTGTTGCCCTGAGAGTATGAGTGCTGTCGTGACAGGGGTGGAGGCAGAGCTTCCTCGGGTTGCTTGTATCGTCATTGTAAGGGTTTTCTCTGTTTACCTAATAACACAAACAAAAACTAATATCAAATTTCTAATTCCTAATTCCTAAAACAATAAAGATAAAATAAGATAAAATTAAAATACAATAAAATAAAATAAGTTAAGTTAAATTAGGAGTGCCTTGAGGGGCATCTCCTAAAGTAACTGCTCCATGTTCTATTGATGTTTGATGGATCGTCTCCGGTACTTCTTGAAGTCCATCCATACCCTCCATCTGGTGATTATTCTCATGGTGGGGGCTTCTTTCTTTCTCTTCCCTTTGTAGTCCATGAAGTCCTCCATTTTTGGTAAAGTTTCTGAGGGAATGAATATATGATTAGCAAAAATTAAATTGATATTCGACCATAAACTTATCTTGTTTTCATTGAATGTTGTTGTGGTGGAATGTAGCCCTTGCTGTCGTGCCTGCTGCTGCGGTAGCCAGATATTTTGACAGTTCGTTGTCAGGTTACTTTGCAGGTCAATGGGACATTGGTAAGTGCCATCACTCTCTATATCAAATTCTGTTGGCCACTCGTAGATCTCCATCAGTAGAGATATCGATGATTCTAAATCCACCAGCGTTGTTTCCTCAAATACCTGCAATGGAATCGGTGAGTTTTCAAAGAATTCAAAAGGTTCGTTTATTACCTGCTCGTATTCCATTTGTGAGGCACTGTCATTGGGTTGCTCTTCTAGGTGGTCGTGCGAGTGCCATGACAGGTATGGATGTGTGCAATGTTTGTCGGGCATAACCGAGGTAGTGTGTTGATAGTTTGCCTCGGATGTGGTTACCGCAGTGACATTCTCTTGAATTTCATTCAGCGTTGTTGCGGTGTTGCTCCATTCCGGTTCCTCGATCATTGCCATGACAAGTTGTTGCTCAGACTCATCATGTGTTGGGTATTCCTTCACATGGGCATCCTCGTCATCTTGCCTCAGGATTTCAGGTTCATCCGTGGCATGAATGAGGACCGGTCTACTCAAGAGTGCATCCATCTTGGCGATACTTGCGTTCGTAAAAGCCGACACTTTTTGCATGAGTGCCACGAAGGCTTGAAGTGTACCCTCTAAGGAATTCGTTTGCTCTTGAGGAGGACTACTTTCCCATGGTATGTCGGTTTTTGCAACAAAATTGTTATGGTATAAAAGATTTTTCGAGTTTTGGTCATACCATAAAGAATTATTCTGTTGCAGCAGAGGTATCTACTGTCCCTGTTGTTTCTGTGGTGGCATATCGTGTCTTTGTTGGTTCCATCATGGGTTGTCCATATATTCATTGAAAAGATGAGGATAACCTTCAAGTGCAATATTACCTTCACGATAATTGCGAGAATTCTCCCACATCAACTCTCGAATAGTTTTTCCTGACATGTTGATGCCCTTGAACCTGTATTTTCACCTGAGTTTTTGTTAAAAAAATAAAAAAAAATAAAAAGAAAAGAAAAGTGCAGAAGCTAGGGTAAGAGTGTGTTGCTAGTCCCCGGCAACGGCGACAAAAACTTGTTGCGTGTAAAAGAGTCTATCACAATTGAGTGCAAGTGTACACGTCGCAAGTAATAAAGTGATACTAGAGTATCAGATATCGTCTCCACATGGACTGGGCTAACCCTTTCCTTCCCTATCTGCACAAGGGGAAAAGAAGAGATTTAATAGATTGATTAAGTTGTCACGAAAATAATCAAGTAAAAGAGGAGAATCAGGATGATAAAATAGGCAGGAATTGAATTGCTCAGTAGTGCAGGTATTGCACTGTTCAAGGACTTCTGTTCTGTGTCTGGCTCCTATCACGGCAACACCTGTCGTGGCAGCGGTCTGTTGCTGTCGCGGCAACGATAAGCAACTCAATTTCTTCAAGTTCGGCAAGAATCCCTGGATTGACTTGTCATATCCCTAGTTCCAAGTTCTGTCGATGAACACGTCTTGGTTGATACCTCCCGGCGTGAATCGAAGTATGAACACCGATGTTTATGAATTCTTCCTTAGCCGCTTAACCTCGTCCTATCCCTAGGTCCGAGATAGTTCAACCATAAACTGGAGAACCCGCACTTATTCCTTTCGTATACTTAACTCTCCCGATATTAAGTAAATGAATAATCTCACAATGCTCTCCCGATACTCTTGCAAGATGTTGAAAACCAGAATAAGCAAACTTGAAGTTTTATTTCATTGAACAAAAAAATCCTAAGAACAGAACAACCCTTACAACTACTTTACAATATCAACCCTTTGCCCTAGGGGAGGTTTAGAACATGGTGAAGGAAGAGAAACGACTAGGGTTTTTAGATGAGAGGTATGGGATGTGATGATAGGTCGAATTACAAGCATATATATAGGCCTTGGGTACAAGTTTTCTTAATGGCCAAGAATACTAGTTTGTATTAAAGTACAATTCGTTAAAGACTAAATCTCTGAATAAACGTCCTTTAGTCCGCCCTATCTTCTTGCTTTGACTTTCTCCTCAAACTTTGGGCAAGGCCTTTCTTGTGCTTCTGGGCTCCAAAAATTATGCGAGTGGTCTCTAAAAATTAGGCTTGAAATCCTCTATCAGTCGAACTCCACTTCGCATTTTCCATCTCTTCTTCTTCACTGTCGCCACCTCTGTCACGGCATATGTCACGGCAGAGAGTTATAAGGCAGTTTGCTTCAACACTGTCACCACTTCTGTCACGACAACTGTCATGGCATCACTTTCACATCATCACTGTCACGGCATCACTGTTACGGCATCTGCCACGACATTTGTCATGACATCTGCCACGACATCTGTCACGGCATCTGCCACGGCATCTGCCACAGCATCTGTCACGACAATGATGTATGAGGCAATTTTCTTCACTCCAGCTCTTTTGTTCCTCTGCTGCACTGATACTGCCACGACTGCTGCCGCGACAATTATCTTCTATTCCTCTGCTGCCCTGGATGCTGCCACATCAGATACCTGCAAAAGTAACCAAATTTAGCAGTATCTGCGCAGTTTTATCTAAATGTGATGTTGATGCAAAACTTAACCTAAAATGCAGTTAAACATGCTTGAGTGCAGCAAAAATAAGGATAAATGATGGGTAAAATATAGAACTTTTATGCACTGATCACATAAGGAGGATGAATTTTTTTTCCAGAAAATTCACCTATTTGTTCGAGAGGAAAGATAATGTTTGCTTATTCATCCAAGCATGAGGAGGATGAATTCTTTTAAGAGTTTGCTTATTCATCCAAGCATAAGGAGGATGAAAGTTTTCAGAAGACTTTGCCTAATTGAGCATTTGGGAGGACAGAGCCCAGCTCAGCTGTTCATGCATTTTGGGAGAATGGAACCCAGCTTAGCTATTCGAGCATAAGGAGAATAGAATTGGCCAATCTGTTTGAGCATGGAACCTATCTCAACTATTCGGGCATTTAGGAGAATAGAACCCAGCTTAGCTATTCAAGCGTAAGGAGAATAGAATCGGCTTATCTTTTCGGACGTTTGGAGAATGGAATATGTACATCTATTCAGGCAAAAGGAGAATAGAACCAACCTATCCGTTCGGGCGTTTGGAGAATGGAATTTGCTCATCTATTCGAGCATCTGGAGAATAGAACAAGCCTATCCGTTCGAGCATTTAGAGAATGGAGCCAATTTGGAAAATTGGTGAAAATTAGTGCCTTTTGGTCTTTGCCTTATTTCTGTTGCACAGAGATAAGCAAAGAGGGGAAGCTGTTGTCACTAAACTTTCACCTTAATTTTAAATAATCCAAAAAAATAAAAAAATATAAAATAAAAAAGAGAGAAAATCCTTTTCCCTTTAAATATAAAGGCCCACTTTTTAAATAAACAAAGACCCATCCTTAAAATCCCATTTTTAAGCCCATTTTTAGAGAAAAGAACAAGGCCTATTTTTAAAATTATAGCCCATCTTTTAAAGAAAAAAAGGAAAAAAAAGAAAATAATTATGGTGTAAAATAAAGGAAAAGGAAATTAAATGAAGTGAAAAAAATAATAAATGAGATGAAAAATAGCAAAAAAAATGGGAAAAGAAAGAAAATAAAAAGAGAGGAAAAGGGGAACCAGCGCGTGGGCTGGTTCCCAACCAAACCCTCTGTCACGCCTCTATGGTGGCCGACCGGTGTCTACCGGGCACGACTGCTGATGCCGTTGGTACCGGCTGGTCTGCCTCGCCACCGCCGACCCAATTCCACCAACCCCGCTCGCCGCCGCCGCCTGTGCTCGCTAAAATCTGCAAAAAAAAAACAGTGTAAAAAAGGTCAAACCCCAGGCTCGAATCAAGGGAAAATTCGATCCCGAATTGGAACGAAATCGAGATATTCTTGAGGGGTTTTCCGAGGATCATGTCATTGGTCTGATTTTGTCTCCAATTTGGAGATTGAAACGCAGATTATAGCTTGATTTGCAAGCTCAAGATGACTATAAAACCCCCCTTCACCCATTTGTTCAACACACCAATTTGAAGTGAAAATCCACTTGGGAAAAAAAGCTTTAGGAAAATTCGAAAAAATCTTTAAAAAATTGTTCAAGAGTTGCTGGAATTTTTGAGTGGAAGTTCGAGCTTGTAAGCAATTTTCCGGAGGCAATTAGGAGCATTTCGAGAAGTCCGGATTCGAGTTCTTCATTCGTCATTTCGGTAAAATTTCTATCTTTCCTTTCATTTTTTTATTTTGATATTTTATGCTTGTTCTTGGTTGAATTTTCATGTTTGTGTTTTTGTTTTTGTAGATTTTAGGTTGTGTTCTTGAAGTCGGAAAATCGTTTCACAATTCCGGTAATGTTTTTGTTTTAAATTTCCGTTTTAATTTTGGTTTGATCTTGGAAAATTTGCATGTTTTGAAAAAAATTGTTAGGAATGTTTTGATCTTTAGAAATGTAGAAATAAATTTTTAAAAGTGTTTAAGTTAAAATGAAAAAAATAAAATGAGAAAATGTGGTTTAATTAAAAAAAACTAAAAGTTGGAGATTTAATTAGGAAAAAACAATAATGCATGGGTGGAAATAATAAAGGGGCTTGATTTTAATAAAAAATATAGAAAAGGTTTTTGAAATTTAGTTTTAATAATAAATGGGTTAAGTGATTTTAAAAAATAAAAAATAAATAAGATGTTTTTTAGAAAAAGAAATAAGTAATAAAAGTTTGTTTTTTTCAAGAAAACAAAATAAAAAGGGTTTTAAAATAAAAGTTTAAGGTTTTAGGAGAAAATAAAATTTTGAAAAAAAAAGCTTAAAAGGAAATCTTCTAAAAAATAAAGTTTATTTTAAAAAGGTCGTTTTAAAAGAAAAAGCTTAATAAATAAAAAAATGAAAAAAGAAGTTTTAAAAGAAAAATTCTTTTTGAAAAGAAAAAATATAAAAGGTTAAAAAACATAAAAATGAAAGAAGATAAAAAAATGTAAAAAGGGTCTTAGCTTTTAAAAATTAGAAAGGAATAAAAGATTTTTAAAGGAAATAATAAAAAGAAAAAAACTCAAAAGAATAAACGGTTGCTTGCTTGTTTTAGAAATAGGTTTAAAACTTAGGGCTAGGTTCTAAAGCTTAGTTAGAGACATGTTTGTTGAAAAATTACTTCACAAAAAAAGACACGTTTAAGCAAACTTAAACTCATAATTAGGAATAAAAGACTTAGGCATTTTTAGGATTCTTTTAAATGATCAAACCTAGAATGAATAAAATGCTCAACACATTAAATTTTCATGGTGTTTGAAAAAGCGAAATTAATTTAATGCGGTGTCATATCAAACGGGAATGACGGGTTAGCGCTAGAAATGTTGCCGGTGATTAAAATTCATCTCTTGGATGATAAGACCGTTAAAATAGTTTGATACTCATTAAACGGACAAATAAAGTTGAACATTTGTGAACTTGCAAATTACAGTTTTGAAACAATTTTTAAACCAATTAGGTACCAATTATGGGCGTCGTGGGAGTGCTAACCCTTCCCCACGCGTAACCGACCCCCTGAACCTATTTTCTTATTTTTCGTAGACCAAAACCGTTGTTTTATTAAAACAAAAACGTTTTATTAAAATAACCCCATTTTAAAGTCATCCAATCACAGTTTTTCAAAAATATTAGTGGTGACTCCGTGTTTAAAAAGTTTTCAAAAAGTTGAAGCCTCCTAAAAGTGGTTGCGACACTCCCGTGTGTGAACCTTAAGATGTCGGTGAGAATGTATGAAGTGTTGGGACAACACTTGTGAATCCGCGTATCCGATGTGGTTTTGAGAAATGAGCATGTTGATGATCACTTGTAAGCCAATATAATTGATGATGTATTATGAAATGGTTTATGATGCATAATATGTAAATGCATGTTTTACTCTTTAAGCTTTGTATATGGTAGCTATGCATGGGAAGACTTAAATTAGGTGTTAACAATGGGATTTGTTGTTGGATTTATAATACATGTTGCATAAAGTTCATATGCTGATTTTTTTTATTAAGGGAAGTGTATGATTTGAAGGCATGAAGGTTTAAAATTGATGTTTTAAAGTAAATGAAATGAGTTTTCAAAGTGGCTTTGGAAAATGATTTTTATGCATTGATGGTGTTTTGTTTTGAGCACTCGTCACTAAGCCTTGTGTGCTTACGCTCTCATTTGTCTATCAATGTAGATAATTGAGGTACCAAATGGCAAGGGATTCCAAGAGACTTCGCTTAAGAAATTATGTTTCAGTTTAGACTAAAGTAATAAGGGCAGTGGGGGATCCATTAAGTTGTTGGGAGAATTATGTAAACTCCATTTTGAGCATGTTTGGTTTGCTGTTTTAGACTTATAAATGACCATTGGTATTTGGTTTATGCTTTACTTTTCATTTTGGTATCTTGCTTGGTTTGACAATAGGTTGCATGCCTATAGTTTACTTTTGATGCAAATGCTCATGTTGTGTTGATGAATATGCCATGGATGTTTGAGGATTGATGCTTATATATGTTGTATGCATGTTAGAAGCATGTTGGATTGTTTTAGATTGGATTAAAGTGCGAAAAAACCATAAAAACGTGTCATTATAGGCCCAAGTGTTTCGGTACACCTAAGCCTGTACTGAAACAGTGTGCCTGAAATGGCCTAGGGGTTTCGAAACAGGGAGGGGTGTTTCGGTACGTTTGACTACTAGAATACCCTGTTCTAAAACACCTTAGTGGGTGTTTCGATACAGTCATGTGCTTCGAGATACTTGACCCTGTTTCGATATGGGCGTTTCGATACATGGCAACTTGTACCAAAACACCCATATGTTAAGTTAGTTATTGGAATCTTCTAAAGTTCTATCTCTTTATGTTTTGTCCCTGAATGTTATGGATGCAATTAAATGAGTTTGGATGATTGTTTTGAGTCGAGATTTGACATATATGCATGTAATATGATTAATTAAAGGTTGATAACTTAAAAAGTGAAGAAGTCCTTGTAATTTGGTAAAATTACAAAATGGTCTCTAAAATGTGTTTGCATGCAATTGAGTCCATAATTGTTGTCTGATCAAATTACAAATTGTTCTGCTGCGATGTTTATCACATAGGATAACAATGAACATATAGAAAAGATAAATTGAAAAAATAGGTCGTTTATTGAGATAAACTTCTTGGTTTACTTCAATATTCCCCGTGCGATCCGTTCGGTCCGGTCTTTCTCCTAGACCGGGTCGAAAGGGTTACAAAAGCTCATGCACTTCCTTTTCAGTCTTCAAACGCAGTATATGAAGCTCCTTTTGAACTAGTCAAGATGGACGTGTGGGGGTTTGCTCCAATTTCTTCAGCAGGCTTTCGTTATTACATATCCTTTGTAGACATGTATACTAGGAGTTGCTGGACTTACTTGCTTAGAAGCAAGAATGAAGCTTCTCATGTGTTCGATTCATCTGTTGCTTTAGTAAAAACGCAATTCTATTCTACTATTAAAGATGTTCAATTAGATGGTGGCGGCAAATTTCAAGACATTGTAGCAAAATTGAAAGAATTGGGTATTCAACATCGTGTTAGATGCCTACATACCTCGCAATAAATTGATGTTGTTGAGAGAAAAAACCGTCAGATTATTGAAATTGTTTTGTGTCTTCTTCCACAAGCCTTGGTTCCTCTAAAATACTGGTCTTATGCAGTGTTGAGTGCAACTTATATCATCAATAGGCTACCGTCTCGAGTCACTTGCAACTTGTCACCGTATGAGAAGTTGACAAAAAGGAAACTAGGTTACAACTTTATTCATGTGTTCGGGTATGCTTGCTATCTGTATCTTCGCCCTTACAACAAACACACGCTTGGTTTTCGGTCTCGACAGTGCATTTTCTTGGGGTATTCGACGAAGCATTAGGGTTATCAATGTCTTGAAATTGGAGGTAGAGTTTATGTTAAACGTCATGTGACGTTTGATGAGCATATTTTTCCATTTTCTACAGAGCCTTCTCTCGTGCCAGTGCAGCGTGCAGTTGAGTTTGAGTTTGACTCAGTGCCTATTATATGAGCCCCTAGGCAGTCTTCTACGATTCCAAGCGAGCCTGTTGTAGAGGATCCAATGGTGACTACTCGAGTTGAGTCTGGACCTCTCTCAAATGCAACTCCAACACCTGATCATCATGTGATTGAGAAGTCACTTGTGAATGTTCAGGATGGGTCTACTTCACCTGCAAGTGCAATTCCAGCAACCCTACAATCCATTTGCGAGGAACCAGTGCAAAACTCCTCATTGTTACCAGTCAACCGAGAGACTGTAAGTGCTCCTGCCTCTCATTTGTTTACAACTTGTGGTGAAATTTTGGTGCATTCGAACTCCATAGAAGAAGGAGTTATTACTTCTGAAGGGGTCCTTTGTTAAATCAAGGAGTTGCAACGACTGTTCTGAATTCAAATGAGAGTCACAATGTCGTGCCAGCTATAACCTCTAATGAAAGCTTGCTGGCAAACAAGCACTCTATGATAACTCGAAGTAAACATGGGATTTTTAAACCCAAAGTGTATTTGTAGAATTGTGATGATGTACCATAGAACGTACATAAAGCCATGGAGCATGTCGAGTGGAGGAATGATGTTATGGATGAATACTCAGCGTTATTGGCAAATGGCACATGGCAACTTGTTGAAGCCTCAGCTGAACGCAAAGCAATCGACTGCAAGTGGTTGTTTAAAATAAAGAGAAATGTCGATGGGTCCGTCAATCGTTACAAAACTCGATTAGTGGCTAAGGGCTACTCTCAAGTTCCTGGCCGTGACTTCACTGATACATTCAGTCCGGTAGTTAAATCTCTTACTATTAATGTGTTGATTTCTTTAGTTGTATCAAACTAGTAGGTTACGCATCAAGTCAAGTCAATATCAAATTAGTTGTATCAAATTAGTGGGTTATGCATCACCTCTTGTATGCAAGCTTTTAAAGGCATTATATGGCTTGCGTCAAGCACCAAGAAGCTGGTTTCTCAAACTCAAGAACTTTCTTGTGACATTATAGTTTCAGTGTTCACTGGCCGATACTTCATTGTTCAAGTATAAAGTGAGAGATGTTGTTACTTACATAATTGTTTACGTAAATGACATTTTAATTACTGGAAACTCTGAAGTTCATATTGCACAGGTTAAGAAGTAGCTTCATGTTCAATTCTCATTGAAGGACCTTAGCACAATCGACTACTTCCTTGGGATTTAGATCTTGGCTCAAAATGATGCAATGTGTTGAGTGAATCGTTGAATTGATTTAAGCCAAGAGGGGGGTGAATTGGACTTTTAAAAGGTTTGGTAGTGAAGTGGTAAAATAAAAATTTCAAGACAAGGCACTTATAGTGGTTCAAGTTCCAATTGAACTCTACATCAACTACCTTAGCTCCCACTAAGTATTTTCAAACAACTCCACTAGTTGATCTTCCCCTTTTCTAGGCTTAGGAGGAAACCTTTACATAAGTGGTCAATTTTCTATCCAAAATTGACCAAACCCTCTGACAAGGTTACAAGGAAGATTAAGGCAAAAGAAAAGTATATCACAATACAAATGTTTCCCAATTTACAACCACTCAACCCAATTGAATAAAAAAGATAAGAATTATAATGAACCACAATTAGGGGTTTACAAAGAATATTGAAAATTTGCTCTAGAGCTTGAATTTGATGTTGGAATGTTTCTTTGAGGATCAATAGTTGTTGCTGGTGGATTTAGGACTCTCTTTTATTTCTTCTCATTCAATTCTAGCCGTTGGGGTTGTTGTCATCATAATTATAGTCGTTGGGATGCAATCTTCCCACCATAAATGCACTTCTGCAACTACTCGTTTCGAAATGCTTGTATTTGTTTCGAAACAGACCAAAATAGAAATGGTCGTTTGGATGTAACTAAGAGACCGTATCGAAATGGACCAGATCATTTTGATACACTAAGAGCTCGTTCCGAATCGTGCTAGAACCCATTTAGAAACATTTTTTCACTGCCAAAACCCGTATCGAAACGGCTTAAAACGTTTCGATACACCCTAACCGTTTTCTGAAAATCAGTTATAGAAGTTGCAACGGTCATATTTTTGAATCCAAGTTTGTAAATCGTTTTGAAATGTTTGAGTTCGTTTCGATACTGTCGTATCAAAATGGTTCAACCCGTTTCATTGTTCTTCATCCGTTTCGAAACAAAGAGACTTGTTTCGATTCACTCGTATCGAAACGGGAAGGCTTATTTTGAAACACATGTTAACAATTTCAAACGTTCTGAAACGCCTAAGGGCCGTTTCGAAACGGGGACTCAAAAATCACTATTTTGAATTGGAAAACACTTAGAAAATTTTTAATAAACTTTGGTTTTGACTTGGACCATTTTGCTTAGAGATTTTGGGAAGTTTTGAGGACTTAAAAATTTATTTTCGCCTTTTCAATTTAGTCCTTAAATTCTTTGTTATATCAAAATCAATTCTTTGGTTTTACAATCTCCCTCTTTTTGATATAACAAAACCAAGTATAAATTTTTAAGTGTTTTAAAATCTTTTGAAAAAGTTTTAAGTCGCCCTCAATTTAAGATAGGTTTTACAGTTTTGAAAGATTGAAATTGTAACATCATTTGAACCTCAAAACCAACTTAAAAAAACACTTAGGCTCTTAGATTACTTCTCCCCCTTTTTGTTAGATCAAAATATATAAGCAAGGCTAATAAGAGAATAAAGGAGTCATAAGGAATAAACCAAACGCCATAATATCATAGATAGCATTTAAGTTCAAGAAACAACATCTAAAACATAAATATTCAAAGCATTTAAGTTCAAGCTCAATCCCAAAAACAAATATTCAAAGCATATGTCTTAAAACAAAAACATAAATAGGTGCAAACTTAATCCTAATATGACATAATAAGATGATATGCAATAAGAATCCTAGGGTGCTTCATCACCATCATCATCTCAAATTTCATCAATAAAATCATCCTTATCCTTAGCTTGATCTTGGCGAAAACGCCTCCAATCACCATAGAAGGTGGAGAAGGAGAGATCCATGGACGATTGTTGATTCTCAAGAGTAGTAACACGATCCTCCAAGGATTGCAAATGAGTGTTGGCAGCACCAAAACCCGAAGTCATGTTCGTGTCCATCGTGTTGAACCTCTGGGTAAGGAAGACCATAAGAGCATCATTGTTGGGAGCCGCAATGGGAGTCAGAGCTTGAGGTTGAGGCTCTTCTTGAGGTGCTTGAGCTCTTCTATCAAAATGAACCCAATGACCAAGGGTGTAACGAAACCCAGATTTCACAAGAAAAGATTCATCAATCTTTTGCTTTTGGGTTCTGGAGAATCATAAGAGCAATCAAGATCGAGGCGAACAAAATATAGCTCAACACTGTCCCATAAGTAAAGGACGTGAGTGAGTTGGTTGTACGAATCTTCACTTGATGGACCATCTCAGCGAACATGATCTTCACTAAGTTCGGTTGTTGTGCTTGGCGAAAACACTCGAGCCAAAAATGATCGACTTGGCGGATGTGGGCAAATTTACCTCCGGATGGGCGAATGAACCATGGGATAATCAAATGTAAGAAATGTGCATGGGCATCTAAGGTAAGAACCGATTTGGTATGAGCTCCAAAGTGATGTTCATCCTCAATATCCTCATCTTTTATCCTAAGGATGTTTACTAAGACAGATGGATCAACACGGATCTTCTTGCCCAAAAGGTAAGACTTAATGGCAATGACCTCGGAACGATCCTCATTGTTGATGAGAACGACATTAGAATAAAAGAGCAAAACCATGTTCTTGTAGACGATGTCGGTAATGCTCAAGAAGGCTAAGAAATTCCATTCTTGCAAGAGAGGTAGATATCGGAAGAGAAAACACTCGGAATCAAGGAAATCCATATCTACAACTCATTCTCTTCCAATATCGGAATCATGAAGTATTTGGAAACGTCTCCTAGCGTCTTGATTCTTAAGAATTTTTGAAAAGAGAAGGGTAAGGTTTGGACGGATGTCGTCTTGGTTCGAACCTTCACCCCCTTGAGTCTTTCATTTCTTAGATTTTATTTAAAAATACCCAAAAACAAAGCAAGCAAGAAATTTTGAGTGTATGCATTTAAATCCTAATTCAATCCAAATAAAAATCCCATTGTAACACCCGGGTTTAGGGGTCGGGTGAAAATAATATTTTAATATTATTTTGGGTTCAGTTTTATAATTAAAATAATCTTTTGGGCCTCGGGTTTCAAAAACAAACATTTTCGTGTTGGACTAAATTGAATGAAATACAATTTGGAGAGATTTTAAAGAAAATGGAAAATAGCCATTCATTAATGGCAAACTTGTAAATAATGCAATTTTCAATTTAAATCCCCTTTTATCATCTTTTCACTATTCATTCTCTTCTCCAAGACAAAAACCAACGTGAAAGAGAGCTCTCACCCTTCTTCCACTATTCCATCACATTGCTTCTTCATTTCAACTCGATTTTGAAAGGTAATATCATTTTTGACTTGTCCCCAACTTCCTCTCTTCAAAAGTACAAATAGTTTTCATTTTCTTCAATGTTTTGGAAATTGAGTTTTTAGAGGTTTTGATTAAAAATGATAGCTTTATGATGTTTGACTTAAAATTTCGGTTTAATGAGGTTAGATATGAAGTCTATGAGTCAAATGGTTCAACATATATGGATTTTACATGGTTTTAAGCTCATTCCTAGATTTGGGTTTAATGAGGGGTTTTTGATGGGTTTTGGATGAGTTTTGGGGGTTGTTTTAGGTTGGAATTGTTGGGCTAATGTTAGTACTATGGTTGAGGGTTGTTTTGGGATCATTTGGGGGTATTAAAAGTGTTGGAAACATGAGTTTTGATTGAGGTTTATAGGCTGCACGAGTTTGGTAAATTTTGGGTTTGTTCATGGCTTGAAATGTTGTGGTTGATGTTTGAATTGTGTTCCAGGTTAGTTACTTTGATGCTTGGGCTGATTTGAAGTTGTTTGGATTGTGTTGAGGTTGTTTAGAGGCAAGGGCTTGTGTTGGTGAAGCATCAGGAGCGAATCCGGAAGCTTGAAGTTGGTTGCTTACTTGGTAAATTGAGCTTGGAAGTGAAGGTGAGTGGTTAATGTTTTCAAAGTGTTTTCTAAGTGTTTGGTTCGAGCATGTGGACTAGGTCGGGCTTGGTAGACCCATCTAGAGTTAGGATTGGGGTGGTAGCCTAATCCTAAGCTTAAACTAGAGACATTGGTTGAACTTTTACTTAATGTTTATGCCTCGTGATGTTTATGATATGATGATTTATGTATAATGTGTTATACATGTGTGATGAGGCATGATTGTGATGCATTGTGATATGCATGTGGATTGTTCATGATTGTGATCATGGTGAGTACGTGCTAAGCATGGAATTGGTTGTAAATGATATTGTGGATTGAGTTAAATGTTGGCACTAGTATGATTGGGTACAAATGATCGATCATTAGGATGTTAGTGTGCACACATGAGTCAAATTCGCGCGTGGCCTTGGTGGCGTTGAGTCACCAAGGAGGAGTACGGGCTCGCCCGAAAATTGTTATATATATATGTTAGTTGATGATGAGTGGAATCCCATCGACGGGGCGTGAGGATGAGTGGAATCCCCTCTGCGTGACCGGTGATGAGTGTAATCCCACTGTGAGGTAAAATGGTTGTTGGATGTGAGTTCCAACGTGTTTATCCGCGTATTCGAGTCATAGCTAGGTGCCAATATAAATGGATATGTGTATCAATGTGATGTGGAAATGTGTTTCCTTTTTGGATGATTATATGTGCTTACATATGTTGTGGAAATGAGCTTGTTGAGAATGACATATTATTGGATATTTGTTCATGCATTCATTGACATTTGGCTCTTGAGGATCGAAGGTATGATCATGCATTTACCTTGGTTGTGATAGTGCTCGAACCCTGCATTGTCGAGGTTTGTTTTAAAGAGCTTACCCTCACTAAGCTTTATTGCTTACGCTCTTTTTGTTCGACAATGCAGATCAATAGCTCGTGGGTTACTAAGTGCAATAAGGGGTCTCCATGTGTGCTTCGTGGTGCTTGTTAGCTATCAAGTATGGGTATTTTAATCATGATGTAATGGTCAAGCAATGAGACATGTGATTGTGGTGTGATGCCTTTTGAAGTATGATGTTGTTGTTTAGGAGCATGTTAGACTCCTTTTATATGTTTGTTAATTTGGCTTTTGGATGTATGCCTTGCTTGTAAACCATGTTGGTATTTTCCTACCTTAAATTTGTAACGCCCCGGTTTTGGGCTCGGAAGTTTTGGGTGTTGACCGGTTCGGTCAAAGTGCTGATCGAATATATAAGAGTGAATTTAGGAAAGCCTAGTTCGGGTTGCATTAAAAATATGGAAAAATGTTCTAAAATCATCTTTTAATATATAAAAGTGAACTGTGAAATCAATTTTGGAAAATGAGGTTCGGAAGGTTGACATTTTGGGTAGTGACCAAAATGTAATTTTTGAAAGTTGCGGGACAGTTTTATAAAGGATTGAAACTTTGAATCTTTAAGGAGCTATTATTCCAAAAAGGATTTCTCCAGATTTTTCTAAGATATTTTATGACTCAAATCTGATTTTTAAGATTATGAAAAGAGAGGGAAATCATTTTTAACCAATTTTCAACTAACTTTCTATTTTCTCTCAAATTCTCTTTTCTCTCATTTTCTCTCTACCCAAACAAGATTCCTCAGATTTCTTTCTCTGATTTTAACATCTTAATCTCTCATTTCAATTCTCATTTGATTCCTAATCATCTCATCATCAAAACCTCTCAATTTACAAGTTGATTCATCAAGCTTTTTGGCTCTAAAATGGAGAAATTCAAGTTTGGAGGTAAGAACGTCCTTCTCCTCTAAACTATCAGTTCTTTACTGAAATTCCTAAGTTCTCAATCCTTGATTTATGTTTTATTAAAGGCTTTTCAATTGAGATCTTGATTTTTGGCTAAAATGCAAGATTTGATGATTTTGGTGAAAATTTCGTGTGATCTGTTTAAGCAGGGTTTTGAGGTGTTAAATTGATGTTAAATGAATGCTAAAATGATTAGAAGTTGAGGTTTAATCAATGCAATCCCGGATAGGTTGAATTTCCTAAGTTTGGCTTGAGTTTTTGGTTGTTTTTGGAGTGTTTTTGGTGATCTGTTATACCTGGAGGTATAAGGACGTGGTTGTAATCATTTTGCATGTTATTTGATGTATAAAAATGGTTAGAAGTGATGGATCTTGGCTGGGTTAAGTTTTGGAAGTGTTTGGAGATGATTTCGGTTGTGTTTGGTAGCCAAATTGTTAGATTTGTGATGAGCAGCGAGTTGTGTTGATGTTGCTGGTGTTTTAATGCATAAGGATGCATTAATGTTCTGTTTTTATGTGCTTGAAACAGGGGAGGTTGATCCTTGAGCTTTGGAGGTGTTTTCGGAAGGTTTCGGAAGCTTGGAAAGCTTGTTGGCTAGGCTTGTTTGGTAATCGGTGAGTGAAGTTGGGATTTCAGCTTTTGAAACAAGGTTTGAAGGTTTTTGGGAGCTTAGTTTAAGTCTAAACAACTTTGCTAAGCTCAAGAGTAAGTGGATGGTTTTTGCTCTTGGATTGTGTATGTTTTGGCTTTAAAAATCAAAAGCGGTTGATGATTGATATGCATGTGATTTGCATGGTTAAATTCTGTTTTGTAAGCATGTTTTAGCATGGTTTAATGCTAGTTTTGAAAGTCAATTGAGAAGGATGCTCAAGGTAAGAGATCCTTGGTTATGTTTATGGAAATTGTGATTTTGATGCATAGAGTTGCATGTTGTTCATTGGCTTTGTATGATGCTTAAAAACAGTGAGTTGATGATGATTAATGATGATAATTGTTACCTTGTGCATATTGTTTATGCATGTGAATCATTGAGCTAATGATGTGATGGTTTTGCATTATGTGTATGCATGTGAATCATTGAGCTAATGATGTGATGGCCTTGCATTATGTTTATGTATGTGGAACATTGGATATTATGGTAAGATGGTTATTTTGGCAAGAGATGTGAATGGTTCTTGGTTCGTTGATCGGGTATAATTAGCCGGCTATAGGATTGGGTGCACCGTGAATAAAGTCGCCTTGAAGGCGGAGTGGTCAAGTGTGGACCGGTTAGACTCCCCTCAAGTATTCCTAACGAGAAGAGGTCATAGTGGAGGTTGTTGCCCACTCGAGGACCTGAGTTGTTTAAGGTTATAATGGAGGTTGTTGCCCATTCGAGGACCTTGGTTAAGTAAAGGTTATAAGGTGGTTAAAAGTCCTTATGTGAGAACCTTGTACTTGTTAAGATCACAATGGCAATGGTTAAGTCCATGTGTGGATCTTGTGTGTGATGTCCCGTTCCTCGTTAGATGATGTCTACAACTACCAATCGGTTATGCAAAGGTTGTATGGTGGTTGAAAGTCCATACGGGAAGACCTTGTGCATGTCAAGGGTGTATGGCGGTTGAAAGTCCATACATGGTAACCTTGAGGAAAAGCTAAGGTTGTATGGTGTTTAAAAGTCCATACATGGGAACCTTAGGTTGTTAAGGTCAAATGGAGGTTGTTGCCCATTTGGAAGACCTTGGATTGGGTAGTGTGTAGGAAGCGTTGGGACACGCTTGTAATCCGCGTATCCGATCGGGTTGTAAAGTTGGAAAGTGATTATGGTTGATCTCTTGGAAGCCAATATAATGTTCTTGATCATGTTGAGCATGGGATTGCTTGAAATGATGCATGGTTGCATGAGAAGCATGGGATTGCTTGAAATGATGCATAGTTGCATGTGAAGCATGGGATTGCTTGAAATGATGCATGGTTGCATGTGAAGCATGAGATGCTTGAATTGATGCATGTTTGCATGAGAAGCATGAGATGCTTGGTAAGATGCATTGTGGCATGAGATGTGTATGATGCTAGTGAAAGCATGTTACTTGTATGTTGAACAAGTGTGGTTATCATTTGATAAATGATGCATGAGAGCATGGATTACCTATGTTGCATTGGAGTCATGTATGACTTGTTGTTAAAGGCATGTGATGATGATGTTATGGTTTTATGTGGCCTTGATTAAATGCATGAAATGGTTTGTTTGAACTATGGTTTTAAATGGTTTCTTGCTTGATGTGGTTTTCAAGTTAAAGAAAGGTATGTTGTGAGAAGGATGTGTTTTCCATGGTTTTGTTTAAGCTTGGCATATGGTGTTTATGCTTGATTTGAACATGATGTTGAAAAGAGTTTTTTTTTAACATGGTTTTGGAAAGCAAATCGGGTTGGTTTTAATGTGTTTTAAAGACCCGCTGTATTGATGGTGTTTTGGTTTTGAGCATTCCTCACTAAGCATTATGTGCTTACGCTCCTTTTTGTCCATCAATGCAGATCCTTGAGGTTTGGGCAGCAAGGAGCAAGGGATTCAAGGTGGACTCCAATGGAGATGTATGTCTCGGTGAATAGCTATAGTTAATAAGGGCAATGGGGTAGAATCTCTCGGATTGTTGTTGTTTTTGTGATCGTATATGTTGATCATGTATGTTAAATGATGTTGTTAATGATGTTGAATCATGAATTGGCTTAATTGAGGTTGAATTGAAAGGTTTGTGCTTAAATGGTTGCTTGTGTAGGAAGCATGCCTATAGAATTGGGGCTTTTCATATGTGTTGTTCATATGTTGAATTGTTGATGCAAGTATGTCCCTTTTATGTTGAATTGCATGTTGGCAAAGTTTGGTGGCTTTTGGAGCATGTTTGAATGACCAATTGTGTGTTTGAATGAGCAAAATGCAACATTCTGGGCTAGGCGTTTCGGAACAGGCAACACCGTTTCGGAACGGGTGCCCTGCATGAACCCAAGCGTCCAAAACAGGTGTCACCGTTCCGAAACGGAAGGCATTCTGCCAGACCCCCGTTGCGAAACGCGTTGCGGAACGGCCCGTGTTTCGGAACGGGCTTGGCCTGTTTCGGAACGGGTGACCGTTGGGGGCTGACATGGGCGGTTAAATGTTTCAAAATGTTTGCATTTTGGTCCTGAATCTTGTTTGTGCAATTGTATGAGTTCGGGATGTCCGTTTGAGCTGAAATTTGGCATGGAAGCATGAAACATGATTAATTTTAAGTTGGTAACTTAAAATCTGGTTAAGTCCTTAAGTTTTTCAGAAATTACAATTTGGTCCCTAAAGTTGTAATTTGTTCAATTGGGTCCCTGTTTGATCTCTGATGTTTGTGATCTTTGAGCATGGTGTTTGCGTGATCACATCTAAGGTTAATGTGCATCTAGATAAGATTAAAAAGGAAAAAAAAGGGTCGTTAATCAAGGTTGACTTTCGGGTTGACTTTGGTTTTCCCTGTGTAATCTTCGTAGTTCGGGTCAACCGTCCAGGCCGGGCTACGGGGGTTACATTTGGTGGTATCAGAGCTGAGTTGCGAAGGTTGGGGAAAACGGTAAGTTGTTGTGGTAAGTGTGCTTGATGTTTACCTTGTTGTATGGTTGAAAGCTGGTTGAAGCATGTGTTTCTGAGTATGCAGTTGATGTTTTTAAGCATGTTGCTGATGTAAGCAAGCATGATTTGTGGTTATGAATCTTGGTTGAGATCATGTGGATATGTGTTGATGTTATGAGCTGATGCTATGCATGATGAATATGTTTTGAGCATGTTATGTTGCTAATGTGCTGGTGCTTTTGGATGTTGTTGGTGTAAGCATGATCAAGGTATGTTGTTGATATGCTTGATGTTGTGATATTCATGTTGTGTGTTGGCTGTTATGTCATGTAAAGGGGGAGGATTCGGGATACCCATTGCCTTATTAATATAGCTATTGTGTTATTTTGGAGTTGGAGTTTGAATCCTTTCTTAATGTTGGTCTAACAGGTTTTGTTTGTTTGTTGTGATTGTATGTTGTTTGTTGTTAGTGGTTTGGCAAAGATGATGAAAGAGTGGAGGATGAGTGAAATGGTTGCTGCCTTGGGGCAGGTTGTTAAGTCAAAGGATTCACCCTTTTGTAAAGGTGTTTTGTCTCAGTCTTCTGTGACTGAAGTTGAGATGGTAAGGCAAGGGAAAGAAGCTGGTTCCGGGATGGAAAGTTCCTTAGTTGTTGTTCAGGAGGTGTTGGGAACATCTCAGGCTACGGTAGAGGTGGAATCAGTGGATGTGCTGGCTAAATGTGTGGGTTTGCCGAAGCAGCATTTGCTTGATTTGGGTGCTGTGGAGTACCATGGTTCTTCCCCGGAGATGTTTGAGGCCTGGTTGGCCAGTGTGGTTCTGATTTTGGATCAGGAAGGCTGTGATTATGCCTGTAAGCTGGGGAGTGTTGTTTCTCTGATGCTGGAGGATGCTTGTTCTTGGTGGACATCTGTGGCTGTGGCGTCACATATCCTTGATATTGATTGGGATTTCTTCGTATCTGCTTTCTATGAAAGGTATCTTGGAAGGGAATTTCCAAGGGTTGAGCAAGGTGCGGCTAATGCTGTTGGTGAGCAAGTGTTGCCTGAGCAAGGAGTGGAGGCTCAGTCATCTGTTTGTGACCGTTGTAAAAGGCAACATGTTGGAAATTGTTGGGGCGCAGGTGTTTGTTGGAATTGTGGTTCCAAGTTGCATGTTAAGCGTGATTGTCCTTTTGGAGTGAAGTCAGCTGTGGTGTTAGCTAAAGGATCTTTGAAAGGTCGTGGGCGCGACTGAGGCGAGGTTCAGAAGTGGCAGAAAAAGCAGAAAGTTGTGAAGAGCTTGGGAAATGAAGTTTGCTGGAAATGTGGGTCTGCTGGACACATGAAGCGTGATTGCTTGATGTTGGCGCGGAACAGCCAAGGTTCTTTATCGCAAGGAGTTGGTGGTGACCCTGGTGTGTTAGCTGGTGCTGCAGGGGTGCGACAGAAGGATGTTGGTTCCGCAAGGAAGAGAGCTCGTTCGATGAAGCTTCAGGGTGGTGTTATGTTTTCAGGTAACCTTGTTAAGTGATCTTTGCTTTAGTTGCCTTAGTTTGGTTTCTGTTGGTTTTTCCTTGCGTGGTAAGTCTAGTCTTGTTGCTGGCATGTTTGGGGTAATGATAGTTGTGGTTTGGTGATATCTTTGGTGTGAAGAAGGCTTGGGTAAGTATCGTGTGGTTAATGGTTGTTGGTATGATGGAGTTAGTTAAGTTGAAGATGAGTAAGGAGGTTGTTCTTAGACAGATTTTGAGGATATTATTGGAGGGTGTGAACTGGCATTCATGCACAGTTAAAATCATTGATATATACTATATTATATATGTTGGTCCATGCATACATGTGGCATGACATTAGAGGTTTTGCATACATGTGCATCAGACATTGATAGGGCATGTAGGTGATCATGCATACGATGTTCACGCTCGCTAATAACTAATCGAATCTGTTAGTGTTGTGGTTAGATTAGGTGGGATGATGGTTTTTAGAGGTTGTTGGTGCTGAGTGGGAGTTAGAAGTGCTGGAGTTTGTCAAACTAGTTGCTTGTGATGGTGAGAGTGGAATGGCTTGTTGGTAAAAGGATAGTGTTTGATGCTCTGAGAGTTTAGTGGTTTGGTGGTGGAGGGTATCTGTTTGAGGTTAGTATCGGTTAAGTGGTTTGTTTGGCTAAAAGGAAGTGGTAGTTCCTTGGTGCTAAGTGAAGTTGTAGTTTGAGGTTGTGTTCCCAAGTGCTGAGGTAGTTTAGCTTTTAAGTTGTTGTGAAGGGTTGTGTTGGTTCTTAGCAATCTTTGAAGAGTTCTAAAGCTGTTATGTGTGTTTTGGTTCAGTGATGTTCTGGTAATGCAAGTGTTCTGGTTGAGTATGTAGTGAAAGGGCTGTGAAAGATCGAAGGTTTTTGTTGGTGGTTTGAGTTCTTGTGAGAAGTGTTTGGCTAGTTGTGGTTAAGAAAGTTCTGTTTGAAGTCTGTTGATGGTATGTGGAACGGCTGAAGGTTTCAAGTTGAGGTTGTGATGTGATTTTGGTTTTTGGTGTTGGTGAGCTGTTATGGTAATGTTTTTGGCAGATGTGAAGGATGGTCGGCTTCGTTGAAGAGCTTATGTAAACAGTTGATGTTTAAGGATTTCTGCTTGTTGGGAAAATCTTTGGAAAAGGTTTGGGAGTTTGCAAGAGTTTTAGAGGTTGAGGGGTTGCCTAGTGGGGCTAAGTTGGTTTGGTTGTTGTCTTTGTGTAGACAAGTCTTGGAAGATGTGTATTACAGTGTTGTCTGCTGTAAGAGCTGAAGTTTTCAGGTTGATGTTGGGATTGTGCATAGTCTGGTTTTGTGGAAGATTAAGTCGTGGTTATCTTTGGGAGTTTGGTTTTGTGAACAGTGAGTGGTGGAGGTTTTGTGTGGAATGTGATCAGTGGTGTTGGTTGAGGCTTTTGTGTTGCCTTGTGTGTTGTCTGAGGAGGTTGTGGTTCTCTTTTCGCCGGTTGAAATTTCGAGGACGAAATTTCCTAAGGGGGGGAGAGTTGTAACGCCCCGGTTTTGGGCTCGGAAGTTCTGATCGAATATATAAGAGTGAATTTAGGAAAGCCTAGTTCGGGTTGCATTAAAAATATGGAAAAATGTTCTAAAATCATCTTTTAATATATAAAAGTGAACTGTGAAATCAATTTTGGAAAATGAGGTTCGGAAGGTTGACATTTTGGGTAGTGACCAAAATGTAATTTTTGAAAGTTGCGAGACAGTTTTATAAAGGATTGAAACTTTGAATCTTTAAGGAGCTATTATTCCAAAAAGGATTTCTCCAGATTTTTCTAAGATATTTTATGACTCAAATCTGATTTTTAAGATTATGAAAAGAGAGGGAAATCATTTTTAACCAATTTTCAACTAACTTTCTATTTTCTCTCAAATTCTCTTTTCTCTCATTTTCTCTCTACCCAAACAAGATTCCTCAGATTTCTTTCTCTGATTTTAACATCTTAATCTCTCATTTCAATTCTCATTTGATTCCTAATCATCTCATCATCAAAACCTCTCAATTTACAAGTTGATTCATCAAGCTTTTTGGCTCTAAAATGGAGAAATTCAAGTTTGGAGGTAAGAACGTCCTTCTCCTCTAAACTATCAGTTCTTTACTGAAATTCCTAAGTTCTCAATCCTTGATTTATGTTTTATTAAAGGCTTTTCAATTGAGATCTTGATTTTTGGCTAAAATGCAAGATTTGATGATTTTGGTGAAAATTTCGTGTGATCTGTTTAAGCAGGGTTTTGAGGTGTTAAATTGATGTTAAATGAATGCTAAAATGATTAGAAGTTGAGGTTTAATCAATGCAATCCCGGATAGGTTGAATTTCCTAAGTTTGGCTTGAGTTTTTGGTTGTTTTTGGAGTGTTTTTGGTGATCTGTTATACCGGGAGGTATAAGGACGTGGTTGTAATCATTTTGCATGTTATTTGATGTATAAAAATGGTTAGAAGTGATGGATCTTGGCTGGGTTAAGTTTTGGAAGTGTTTGGAGATGATTTCGGTTGTGTTTGGTAGCCAAATTGTTAGATTTGTGATGAGCAGCGAGTTGTGTTGATGTTGCTGGTGTTTTAATGCATAAGGATGCATTAATGTTCTGTTTTTATGTGCTTGAAACAGGGGAGGTTGATCCTTGAGCTTTGGAGGTGTTTTCGGAAGGTTTCGGAAGCTTGGAAAGCTTGTTGGCTAGGCTTGTTTGGTAATCGGTGAGTGAAGTTGGGATTTCAGCTTTTGAAACAAGGTTTGAAGGTTTTTGGGAGCTTAGTTTAAGTCTAAACAACTTTGCTAAGCTCAAGAGTAAGTGGATGGTTTTTGCTCTTGGATTGTGTATGTTTTGGCTTTAAAAATCAAAAGCGGTTGATGATTGATATGCATGTGATTTGCATGGTTAAATTCTGTTTTGTAAGCATGTTTTAGCATGGTTTAATGCTAGTTTTGAAAGTCAATTGAGAAGGATGCTCAAGGTAAGAGATCCTTGGTTATGTTTATGGAAATTGTGATTTTGATGCATAGAGTTGCATGTTGTTCATTGGCTTTGTATGATGCTTAAAAACAGTGAGTTGATGATGATTAATGATGATAATTGTTACCTTGTGCATATTGTTTATGCATGTGAATCATTGAGCTAATGATGTGATGGTTTTGCATTATGTGTATGCATGTGAATCATTGAGCTAATGATGTGATGGCCTTGCATTATGTTTATGTATGTGGAACATTGGATATTATGGTAAGATGGTTATTTTGGCAAGAGATGTGAATGGTTCTTGGTTCGTTGATCGGGTATAATTAGCCGGCTATAGGATTGGGTGCACCGTGAATAAAGTCGCCTTGAAGGCGGAGTGGTCAAGTGTGGACCGGTTAGACTCCCCTCAAGTATTCCTAACGAGAAGAGGTCATAGTGGAGGTTGTTGCCCACTCGAGGACCTGAGTTGTTTAAGGTCATAATGGAGGTTGTTGCCCATTCGAGGACCTTGGTTAAGTAAAGGTTATAAGGTGGTTAAAAGTCCTTATGTGAGAACCTTGTACTTGTTAAGATCACAATGGCAATGGTTAAGTCCATGTGTGGATCTTGTGTGTGATGTCCCGTTCCTCGTTAGATGATGTCTACAACTACCAATCGGTTATGCAAAGGTTGTATGGTGGTTGAAAGTCCATACGGGAAGACCTTGTGCATGTCAAGGGTGTATGGCGGTTGAAAGTCCATACATGGTAACCTTGAGGAAAAGCTAAGGTTGTATGGTGTTTAAAAGTCCATACATGGGAACCTTAGGTTGTTAAGGTCAAATGGAGGTTGTTGCCCATTTGGAAGACCTTGGATTGGGTAGTGTGTAGGAAGCGTTGGGACACGCTTGTAATCCGCGTATCCGATCGGGTTGTAAAGTTGGAAAGTGATTATGGTTGATCTCTTGGAAGCCAATATAATGTTCTTGATCATGTTGAGCATGGGATTGCTTGAAATGATGCATGGTTGCATGAGAAGCATGGGATTGCTTGAAATGATGCATAGTTGCATGTGAAGCATGGGATTGCTTGAAATGATGCATGGTTGCATGTGAAGCATGAGATGCTTGAATTGATGCATGTTTGCATGAGAAGCATGAGATGCTTGGTAAGATGCATTGTGGCATGAGATGTGTATGATGCTAGTGAAAGCATGTTACTTGTATGTTGAACAAGTGTGGTTATCATTTGATAAATGATGCATGAGAGCATGGATTACCTATGTTGCATTGGAGTCATGTATGACTTGTTGTTAAAGGCATGTGATGATGATGTTATGGTTTTATGTGGCCTTGATTAAATGCATGAAATGGTTTGTTTGAACTATGGTTTTAAATGGTTTCTTGCTTGATGTGGTTTTCAAGTTAAAGAAAGGTATGTTGTGAGAAGGATGTGTTTTCCATGGTTTTGTTTAAGCTTGGCATATGGTGTTTATGCTTGATTTGAACATGATGTTGAAAAGAGTTTTTTTTAACATGGTTTTGGAAAGCAAATCGGGTTGGTTTTAATGTGTTTTAAAGACCCGCTGTATTGATGGTGTTTTGGTTTTGAGCATTCCTCACTAAGCATTATGTGCTTACGCTCCTTTTTGTCCATCAATGCAGATCCTTGAGGTTTGGGCAGCAAGGAGCAAGGGATTCAAGGTGGACTCCAATGGAGATGTATGTCTCGGTGAATAGCTATAGTTAATAAGGGCAATGGGGTAGAATCTCTCGGATTGTTGTTGTTTTTGTGATCGTATATGTTGATCATGTATGTTAAATGATGTTGTTAATGATGTTGAATCATGAATTGGCTTAATTGAGGTTGAATTGAAAGGTTTGTGCTTAAATGGTTGCTTGTGTAGGAAGCATGCCTATAGAATTGGGGCTTTTCATATGTGTTGTTCATATGTTGAATTGTTGATGCAAGTATGTCCCTTTTATGTTGAATTGCATGTTGGCAAAGTTTGGTGGCTTTTGGAGCATGTTTGAATGACCAATTGTGTGTTTGAATGAGCAAAATGCAACATTCTGGGCTAGGCGTTTCGGAACAGGCAACACCGTTTCGGAACGGGTGCCCTGCATGAACCCAAGCGTCCGAAACGGGTGTCACCGTTCCGAAACGGAAGGCATTCTGCCAGACCCCCGTTGCGGAACGCGTTGCGGAACGGCCCGTGTTTCGGAACGGGCTTGGCCTGTTTCGGAACGGGTGACCGTTGGGGGCTGACATGGGCGGTTAAATGTTTCAAAATGTTTGCATTTTGGTCCTGAATCTTGTTTGTGCAATTGTATGAGTTCGGGATGTCCGTTTGAGCTGAAATTTGGCATGGAAGCATGAAACATGATTAATTTTAAGTTGGTAACTTAAAATCTGGTTAAGTCCTTAAGTTTTTCAGAAATTACAATTTGGTCCCTAAAGTTGTAATTTGTTCAATTGGGTCCCTGTTTGATCTCTGATGTTTGTGATCTTTGAGCATGGTGTTTGCGTGATCACATCTAAGGTTAATGTGCATCTAGATAAGATTAAAAAGGAAAAAAAAAGGGTCGTTAATCAAGGTTGACTTTCGGGTTGACTTTGGTTTTCCCCGTGTAATCTTCGTAGTTCGGGTCAACCGTCCAGGCCGGGCTACGGGGGTTACAAAATTTGTCTAAGTGTTGACCTTGTTGAAGCATGCTATTTGTAATGCCATGTATGGTCTTTGGAATGGATGCCTTTTTGTATATCTTGTGTATGTCGAGTGTGGTTGTTAGGGAGCATGCCTCTAGAAGGTATTTGTATGATTTGTATGCATCGTGGGGTCGTCTTGGACGTTTGGATTCAATTGGAGATGTCTAAAACTGATTTTTGGAAGTTGCAGGCAGTAGGTGTTTCGAAACGGGTTGTCCTGTTCGAAACGGGTATGGTTCCAGGGCACCCGTATCGGAACTGGTTTCGATACGTGTTGGCTACTGTGAGCCCCTGTTTCGAAACCAGTTTCGGAACACTTTTGCCACTGGAATTGCATGTTTCGAAACTGGTATCGAAAGGGCAAGGCAAATCGAGACCCTGTTCCGAAACGGGGTGGATGCGTTTCGAAACGGGTGTCTGGCTTTTTAAATTGAAGTTGGTGTTTCAAAACGGGCTTTGACTGTTTTGAAACACAGGCCTGATTTTGGACTTTTTGACATCTCTAAAGGGTTCCAAAGGTTGGGCTTAGGCCCGATTTGTTGTTGGGCTTCCGCTTAGGTTTAGACAATGCTTTTAGATAAGATAAAAATGAAAAAATTTCTCTAGGGTCGGTAACCGAAGTGAAGCCTTAACGGGTTTCATCTCGGTTATCTCCGTGTAGCCCACTCGGATCGGTCAAGCGTCTGGACCGGGACGAGAGGGTTACACCCATTAAGGTTTTAAAAACACTTTGAAAGTATATACATATATTAATTTTTTTTGAAGAAAAACAAGTTTGAAAATTGTGTTAAAAATACGATTAAAATAAAATATATTAGAATAAAAAAATTTGAGATTTTGAAATTTTTTACAAGTTTTTGAAAACCCATGATATAAAACATATATTTTATACAAAACTATAATTTTCTAACCTACTATTCAAACGAAATCAAAATAAAAAGATAGAAAATACCTTAAAAGAGACTGTATCGAAGCTCAAGAGATTGCTCGTATCGAAACGCATAGGGGTCGTTTCAATACATGTTCTGGCATAACCAAATCGTTTCGAAACCCTTTGGGGCATTTCAAAACGCCTTGGTCTATTTGTGTTCTTAGAAGGCACCCGTATCGAAAAAGGGTGACCCGTTTCGATACCATTAGGCCTGGAAGTGTAGATGAGGCTCTAAATTGCAGAAAAACTGAATTTTAATAGATCCTAGATGCATGAATGATATGAATGAGCAAGTAAAACATATCAAAACACAAACATACTCCCCTTAACTATAAGCATGGATGAAATTAGGATAAAAAAACACATAAGCATGGCATTTAACAAGAATTCAAGAAATTTTAAGCACAAAAGATCCTAAAAGATCAAGATAGGCTAGTGAGACCTAACTCTCTCCTAAGGGACCAAAAACACTATTTATCTAGAGGTTTGGTAAATATGTCCGCTAATTGATTTAAGGTGTCTACATACTCTAAAACAACATCTTTCTTAAGGACATGATCTCTAATGAAATGATGCCTTATTTCTATGTGTTTGGTTCTAGAGTGTTGGATGGGATTTTTGGTAAGACATATGGCACCAGTGTTATCACACCTAAGGGGTATGGTGTCTACCTTAGTTCCATAATCTAAGAGTTGTTGTTTCATCCAAAGGACTTGAGAACAACTCCCTAAGGATATGTACTCGGCTTCGGTGGTAGATAAAGCTACACTATTTTGTTTCTTAGAGAACCAAGATACGAGCATACTACCTAGGAATTGGCAAGTGCCGGAAGTACTTTTCGTATCTATTTTACAACCCCCGTAATCCGCATCCGAATAAGCATGAAGGTTAAAGTTTGAGTCTCTAGGGTATCAAAGACCTAAACAAAGAGTATCTCTAAGGTACCTAAAGATCCTTTTAACGGCTATAAGGTGAGACTCTAGCTTGAAACCTAGCACACAAGCAAACACTAAACAATATATTCGGTCTACTTGTAGTAAGGTAAAGCAAAGATCCAATCATAGAGAGATAAAGCTTAGAGTCAAAACACTTACCTCCTTCATCTTTGTCAAGCTTTGTGGATGAGCTCATTGGTGTAGTATGAGGCTTTGCTTGCTCCAAGCCAAACTTCTTGAGCATATCATTGATGTACTTACCTTGATTGATGAAGATGTCATCCTTCATTTGTTTGATCTGGAGTCCCAAAAAGAATGAGAGCTCCCCCATCATGCTCATTTCAAATTCACCTTGAATCAACTTAAAAAAATCTTGACAAAGCAATTCATTAGTAGAACCAAAATATAAAATCATCAACATAAATTTGAACTACTAAGATATATTTGCCATTGTTTTTAATAAAAAAATGTTGTGTCCGCCTTTCCTTTTTCAAAACCTTTTCCAACTAGAAAACTTGATAATCTTTCATACCAAGCTCTAGGATCTTGTTTCAAACTATATAAAGCTTTTAACAATTTAAAAACATTGTTTGGAAAAACAGGATCTTCAAAACCCGGTGGTTGTTCCACATACACTTCTTCGTTTATAAAACCATTTAAAAACACACTTTTGACATCCATTTGAACATGCTTGAAATCGTGATAACATACAAATGCAAGTAGCATCCTAATTACTTCCATTCTAGCTATGAGTGCATAGGTTTCATCAAAATCAATTCTCTCTTCTTGAGTGTAACCTTGAGAAACAAGCCTAGCCTTGTTTCTCATTATGTTACCACTCTCACCTAGTTTGTTTCTAAAGGCCCATTTAGTTCCTATAGTAGATTTATTTCTAGGCCTATCAACTAATGTCCACACTTTACTTCTCTCAAATTGATTTAACTCATCTTGTATGGCCATAATCCAAAAGTCATCTTTTAATGCTTCCTTAATATTCTTAGGCTCAATGCATGAGATAAATGCAACATGATTAAGCATTTTAAGAGAAGAGCGAGTAGTTACCCCCTTGGATGGATCACCCAAGATCTCACCACCCTTGACATAGTTATAATCCCTTAGGTAGCTGACTTCATTTTTCTCAAGAGACATGTCTTGCAATGCTTCTAGAGGCGGTTCTTGTGATTCTTCCTCTTTGGTTGGAATCTCATTCACCTTTGATGATTCTCCAACATCATTGGCTTCAATGATCCCTACATCATCATCATCACAAAAATCCTTCCTCGGAAGGAGGTTATCATCGAAAACCACATGAATAGATTCCTCTACAACTAAAGTTTTTTTGTTAAACACACGATAGGCTTTAGAGTTTAAAGAGTAACCTAGAAAAATAGCTTCATCACTTTTTGCATCAAATTTACCTAAATTGTCTTTTCCAACGTTTAAAACAAAACACTTGCAACCAAAAGGGTGAAAATAGTTAATGTTGGGCTTTTTAGATTTTAAAGTCTCATAAGGAGTTTTTTTCAAAATAGGCCTAATCATTACTCGGTTTATAATATAGCAAGCGATGTTAGTTGCTTCCGCCCAAAAATACTTAGGTAAATTGTTTTCACAAAGCATAGTCCTAGCCATTTCTTCTAAAGTTCCTATTTTCCCTCTCAACTACCCCGTTTTGTTACGAAGTTCGAGGAGCCGAAAAATTATGGCTAATCCCATTTTCATTACAAAAATCATCAAAACACATATTTTGAAATTCGGTTCCATGATCACTTCTAATATGTGAAATTTTAAGTTCAAGATCATTTTGGGTTATTTTTGAAAATGTGATGAAGTTTTCTAAAGCCTCATCCTTGGTGCTTAAAAAGATAACTCAAGTATATATAGAGTAATCATTAACAAACACAAAAGCATATGATTTTCCACCTAAGCTAGTAGTCCTAATTAGCCCAAAGAGATCCTTATGGATCAATTGCAAACACCTACTTGTAGAAGCATCATTAATGGACATAAACGAGGCTCTATGTTGTTTACCTTTAGCACATGCATCACAAATTTTATCCAATGAGAACTTGAGCTTAGGTAGGCCTATAACTAGATTAAGGGAAACTAATTTTTCCAAAACACTAATGCTAGCATGCCCTAGTTTCCTATGCCATAACCATGCATCATTTTCATTTTGTGCAACTAAGCATGCATGGGATGTATGAATGTCATCTAGATGCACCATATATATTGCCTATGCGATGACCAATAAGCATTATTTTGTTAGATTTAATGTCAACTATTCTACACCAATTTACATCAAACATGACATTAAACCCTTTATCAAATAGTTGATCTATGCTCAACAAGTTATGTTTTAGACCATTGACATACAAAACATTTTCAATGAGTATGAAAGAGTGATTACCTATGGAGCCAATACCTTCAATGTGGCCTTTCGAGTTGTCACCAAAAGTTACTACTCCTCCACTTTTTGGTTTTAATTCCATGAATCGACTCTTGTCTCTGGTCATGTTCCTCGAGCATCCACTATCAAGGTACCACGGATTTTGACTTTGTGCTTTGGCCTTTTAGCAATGCTCCCCCTACAAACAAAGAGATTAAGCTTTGATTTTTGGTACCCAAATCATTTTGGGTCCATAAGTGTTAGCTCCCCAAAGCTTGGTTCCCTTAGGAATCCAATGTGACATGGCAATAATATTATTAGATTTTACAAGTTCCTTAGGAACCCATACACTTCTAATCTTTTTAGTTCTATTATGCATATTGGAGCCACTTTGTTTGTAGTTAAAATTCTTTCTTTTTACAAAGTTGGTTTTTGAAGATTCACCTTTTTCTAGTTTTGAAGAACCAACATTTTTTAAAGAATTTTTGAGCTCACTAAGCTCATTCACCAACCTTTGGTGTTCATCATTACATTGAGAAAGAAAGTTATTTAAATCAATGTTTTCTTGTTCAAAGAACTTCAAATTATCTTGTAAGCTTAAAACCTTTTTCTCAAAATCCGAGTTAGCTTTAGAGAGTAAATCGTTTTGAGCTTTTAAATCAGAAATGATCTTTTTGTTTTTCAAAACTGACTCCTTATACTTCTCTACTAACTCATCATATACCTCTTGTAACTCATCATATGCATCATGCAATTCATCAAATGTAAAATCAAAGCAAGATGAGTTAGAGGTTACCATCGAATCCTCCTCAAGAGTCATGAAGCAAAGGTTATCCACTTCATGTTCCTCATCCTCGGATGACCCCTCATCACTCCAAGTAGCAAGCTTAGCTTTGAGCTTCTTCTTCTTCTCAAAGTATTTCTTCTTGAGTTGAGGGCAATCAGAACGTATGTGACCCGACTTCTTGCACTCAAAGCAATTGATCAGATCCCTTTCTTCTTCTTTGATTTTGTTTTTGAAGTCTATCTTTCTTTGAAATTTTCTTCCTCGGTTGGACTTCATGAATCGTGAGAATCGTTTGGCTATCATAGCCAACTCCTCAAAGTCTTTCTCCTCACTAGAAGAGCTCTCCTCTTGTAGAGAGGCCTTGAGAGAAACTATTAGCTTCTTCTTCTTTTCCACCTCATGCTTCTCTATTCTTCTCTCTTCTTTCTTCTTTCTTCTTTTTTCTTCTCTTCCTTGTTTCATGATCTCATGTGTAAGAAGAGAACCAACAAGCTCATCAAGCTTCAATGTCTTCAAATTCTTAGCTTCAATGATGGTCGTTCTTTTACCATCCCAAGACTCTGGGAGAGAGTATAGAAGCTTCCTTACTAGCTTATCTTCAGGAATTACTTTATCGAATCCTTTAAGACCATTGACGATGATCGAAAATCGATCAAACATCTTTAAGACTCTCTCATTGGGGTCTATCTTGAAATTTTCATAGCTCAAATTTAACAACCCGATCTTCGTCTCTTTCAAATCGCTAGTACCTTCATAAGTCGTCTCTATAGTGTCCCACACTTCTTTTGCGCTCTCGATAGATGAAACCTTCGAGTAGATATACGGACCAAGTGCACAAAAATAATGTGTAGAGCTTTGTCGTTGACTTGCATCCTTCGTCTATCTTCCTCGGTCATCTCTGACTTCACCTTCGGGACAAGTCTTCCTTCATTGTTTATTTTAAGCGGAATGTAAGGTCCTTCTTTCACTACATCCCAAACCATATACTCGATGGACTTGATGAAGAGACGCATCATATTCTTCCAATGTGGGTAGTTGTCCCCATTGAAGAAAGGTGGTTTAGTGGTGGATTGTGACTCGTAAAGGTTGGAGGTTGAGGTAGATGCCATGACTTGACTTTAAACTTGATCACACTCTCCTAGGAACTTCTCTTGTGGTTGTTAATCCTTCAAAAGAGATAGGCTTTGATATCAATTGTTGAATGGATTGTTGAATCGATTTAAGCCAAGAGAGGGTGAATTGGATTTTTAAAAGGCTTGGTAGTGAAGTGGTAAAATAAAAATTTCAAGACAAGGCACTTATAGTGGTTCAAGTTCCAATTGAACTCTACATCAACTACCTTAGCTTTCACTAAGGATTTTCAAACAACTCCACTAGTTATTCTTCCCCTTTTCTAGGCTTAGGAGGAAACATTTACACAAGTGGTCAATTTTCTACCCAAAATTGACCAAACCCTCTCACAAGGTTACAAAGAAGATTAAGGCAAAAAAATATCTCACAATACAAATGTTGCCAAATTTACAAGCACTCAATCCAATTGAATCAAAAAGATAAGAATTACAATGAACCACAATTGCGGTTTTACAAAGAATATGGAAATTTTGCTCTAGAGCTTGAATTTGATGTTGGAATGTTTCTTTGAGGATCAATACTTGTTGATGGTGGACTTAGGACTCCCTTTTATACCTTCTCATTTAATTCTAGCCATTGGGGTTGTTGCCATCATAATTATAGCCGTTGGGATGAAATCTTCCCACCATAAATGCACTTCTGCAACTACCCGTTTCGAAATGCTCGTACATGTTTCGAAACAGACCAAAATAGAATATAGTTGTTGGGGTGTAATTAAGAGACCGTATCGAAACGGACCAGATCATTTTGATACACTAAGAGCCCATTTCAAAACATTTTGCCACTGCCAAAACCCGTATCAAAACGACAAAACGTTTCGATACACCCTAACCGTTTTCTGAAAATCAGTTATAAAAGTTGTAACGGTCATATTTTTGAATCCAAGTTTGTAAATCGTTTCGAAACGTTTGAGGTCGTTTCGATACTTTCGTATCGAAACGGTTCAACCCATTCTGTTGTTCTTCATCCATTTTTAAACAAAGAGACCTGTTTCGATACACCCGTATCGAAACGGGAAGGCTTGTTCCGAAACACATGTTAACAGTTTCAAAACATTCTGAAACGCCTAAGGGCCATTTCGAAATGGTGACTCGAAAATCATTGTTTTGACTTGGAAAACACTTAGAAATTTTTTCATAAACTTTGGTTTTGACTTGGACCATTTTTCTTAGAGATTCTGGGAAGTTTTGAGACTTATAAATTTATTTTCGCCTTTTCAACTTAGTCCTTAAATTCTTTGTTATATCAAAATCAATTTTTTGGTTTTACAAAATGTTTCTCACACAAAAAAGTACATAGAAGATTTACTTGAAAGGACACAAATGGGCGATGCTAAACCCGTTGATACACCGATGGTGGTTTCACCGAAACTTAGTAAGTACAATGGTGAAATTTTTCATGAAGTTACTATGTTTCGTAGTATAGTTGGAGCATTGCTATATATTTTCCACACGCGTCCGGATATATCGTATGCTGTAAATAAGATTATACAATACATGCAATGTCCTACTATTATGCATTGGTGTGCTGTCAAACGAATCTTACGATATCCTAAAGGGACGATTGAGTTTGGATTATGGTTCTTTGTCCAATCGAGTAATCTTCCCAATCTTGTTGCTTTTTTATGCAGATTGGGGTAGCGATGAGGATGATAGAAAATCTATCTCTGGTTATTGTGTTTATTATGGAGATCATTTACTTTCGTAGAGCTCAAAGAAACAATGCTCTGTTTCGCGGTCTACAAGCGAGGCCGAGTATAAAAGTTTGGAAAATGTCACTTCTGAGTTTATATGGGTGCATAATTTGTTGCAAGATCTGGGAGTACAATTAAATGACTTACTCAAGGCGTGGTGCGATAACACTAGCAACATTGCCATGGCTGCTAACCCGATAATGCATCCTAAGACAAAAGCATGTTGATTTAGATTTACATTTCATTCGGGAAAAAGTTTTGGGGCATATGATGCAAATTGGCTATGTTCTAGCAAACTGTCAGGTTGTTGATGTGTTAACGAAACCACTAGCAGCTCTGCAATTTGAGAAGTTTCGACGGGAGGTGAATGTTGTTCCTCTGTTCAGCTTGCAGGAAAAAAAGAAAACATGGTGAATGTTAGAGCATGTGAATGATGAATCAACTGGCTCGTTTCTATTATAACAGCTGGCTCAGTACAGCCTAGATCACAATAGCTGGCACGTTTCTGTTATAACAGTTGGCCCAGTACAACCTGGATCACAGCTAGCCCGATAAGGTAGTTAGATATTTCGTTAGTATTTTGTATATAAATAGACTAACTAGGTTAAGGCCCAAAAAGGTTAACCCAATTTTGTATTCATATTTTTTAACAACAATTAATAAAAGAATTAGCTCAATTTCTCCACAAAATTTTATAGGGATTCATTCTCTTCTTCGTCCGCTGTCTCTTGTTTCAATTAGCCTCTCTGTTCAATCTCCAACATATCTTGTCGACCGAGTTAAGTTCAACACCACAGACATCCCTTTTCTCTGTGGTTATAGTCCTATGTTAGAAAAAAAAATATTTCACTTTTAACGCAATTAATATTGTAGTATTATCCTGCAGACATTATATCATAAAAAAGTTATTAAAGTATAAAAAAAATTGAACATGGTAGGAGAGAAAATAAATATATATTATTTGTGTATAATGAGCTTTACAATGCCACTACTTATAGGGAAAGAAACACGAGTATTGGGAAGAATATGAAATGTGAAAAATCATTCACATAAATATTAGGGTTAACTATATCATTGACCACCGAACTAATTGGGGATTCCTATTTTGACCACCGAACTAACGAACTCGTCAATCAGACCACCGAACTTATAAAATCAACCTATTTTGACCACCTCCGTTAAAAATCTAACGGTGGAGTGATGGAACTGCCACGTGGAAACTAACGGAAAAATTTTAAAATTACACATTTGGTCCCTTATATTTACACATTCTTTTAATTTAGTCCTAATTTTAAATTAATAAAATAATAAATTATTTAATTAGGTAGTGACACGTGTCAACACCTTATTGGAGGACTTTAATTATTTAGATTTAATTTTATTAATTTATTTTTCTCCTCCAATCAGGTGGTGACACGTGTCACCACCTATTTAGAGGAGAAAAACAAAGTCAAGCATACATGCCATCCAGGAGAATCAAACATGGGTGGTGTAGGTGCAAAAGCAAAGGGCTAAGCCACAGCACCGAGCACAACTTTGTGCTTTAAATCACCCAACTTAATATATATTTCTTATTGGTTTCTACATTTATAAGCCAAAAGCTCAAACCCTAAACACTAATTTCACATATATAACCCTAAACCTTAAACCCTAAATATTTCAAATTAATTTTACACTAAACATTTCAAATTAAATTCACATATATAAACCCTAAACCCTAAATATTTCAAATTAATTTTACACTAAACATTTCAAATTAATTTTACATATATAAATCATAAACCGTAAAGCCCAATTTGAAATATTTGGTGTGAAATGAATTTGAAATATTTAGGGTTTGGGTTTAGGGTTTATATATGTGAAATTAATTTGAAATGTTTAGTGTAAAATTAATTTGAAATATTTAGGGTTTGAGTTTAGGGTTTATATATGTGAAATTAATTTGAAATGTTTAGTGTAAAATTAATTTGAAATATTTAGGGTTTAGGGTTTATATATGTGAATTTAATTTGAAATGTTTAGTGTAAAATTAATTTGAAATATTCATGGTTTAAGGTTTAGGGTTATATATGTGAAATTAGTGTTTAGGGTTTGAGCTTTTGGCTTATAAATGTAGAAACCAATAAGAGGTATATATTAAGTTGGGTGATTTGAAGCACAAAGTTGTGCTTGGTGCAGTGGCTTCGCTACTGCCTTTGCACCTACACCACCCAGGTTCAATTCCCCTGGATGGTAAGTATGCTTAACTTTTTTTTCTCCTCTAAATAGGTGGTGACACGTGTCACCACCTAATTGGAGGAGGAAATAAATTAATAAAATTAAATCTAAATAATTAAAGTCCTTCAGTAAGGTGTTGACACGTGTCACTACCTAATTAAATAATTTATTATTTTATTAATTTAAAATTAGGACTAAATTGAAAGAATGTGTAAATAACATGGACCAAATGTGTAATTTTAAAATTATCCCGTTAGGTGCCACGTGGCAGTTCTGTCACTCCACCGTTAGATTTTTAACGACGGTGGTCAAAATAGGTTGATTTTTATAAGTTTGGTGGTCTGATTGACGAGTTCGTTAGTTCGGTGGTCAAAATAGGAATCTCCAATTAGTTCAGTGGTCAGTGGTATAGTTAACCCTAAATATTATTTAAGGATAATGACACAAATGCTTCATGTACTTTGCCAAATGTTTTAATGTGATGTCTGTACTTTTAAAATATTTTATGTGCCCCTATATTTTGTTTTCGTATGCTAAAATGCCCTTGAGGCTAACGGTGTTAACTGTGATGTGGCAGGAAAACATGACACTCTCCATTACTATTACATGGCATTTAAAAAAAAAACACTCAATGTCAAAGGGATTTGAAACAATTTAACTTTTTTTTATTTTTAGGGTAAATTACATAGATGACCACCTAATTATGGGGTTGGTGTCGAAATGACCACTATACTTTTAATTTTGGCAAATATACCACTAAACACTCAATGTCAAAGGGCTTTGAAACAATTTAACATTTTTTTATATTTTTAGGGTAAACTACATAGATGACCGCCTAATTATGGGGTTGGTGTCGAAATGACCACTATACTTTCAATTTTGGCAAATATACCACTAAACTATTTAATTGGTTCTAATCAGACTATCAACCGTTAAAAAATAACAGAGAGGCTGACATGGCTGTTAAATAAACTAGTATAATTACACATTTGGTCTCTATTATTTACACATTCTATCAATTTGGTCATAAATTTAATTTAATATAATAAATTATTTATTTAATTAGGTGATAACACGTGTCACCATGTGATTGGAGGACTTTATTTATTCTCTCCTCCAATTAGGAGGTAACGCGTGTCACCTGATTGGAGAAATAAAAATGGGAACAATAAAACTGGACCTAGGCAGATTCAATCCTAAGTACTCCCAGTGCAAAACACACATGTTTACCAATGGGCTAAGCCTAATTTTATGATATGTAATACAAATTATTTATTTAATTAGGTGGTTACATGTGTCACCACGTGATTGGAAGACTTTATTTATTTTTATTTTATTTAATATATTTATTCTCTCCTTCAATCAAGCGATAACATGTGTCACCTGATTGGAGAAATAAAAATGGGAACAAGAAAACTAGCCCTAGGAAAATTCAATCCTAGGTACTCCCAGTGCAAAACACACATGTTTACCAGTGGGCTAAGCCTAATTTTGTGATATATAATACAAAATATATTATATGTGTTAATTAGTTGTTAGTTCCAGGAAAATGAAAACAAAGAAACTGGTCATGGGTAGATTCAAACCCAAAATATACTATATGGGTTAATTAGTTGTTAATGTCAGGAAAAAAAAGAAGTAAATGTAATTTTAGGGACTCGAACATATGCATAAAAACATTTAACCTAATTAAATAAATCTAATAACCAAATTTAACAAGATATTGTATATATTTTAAATTATAGTTAGTGCACGATTTAAAATCAAATTCAGTTGACGAGCTTCAATTGAGTGAATCAACATTGATAGCCTGCTCATCTCTTCCTTTAACACTAATGATATACAACAAAAACCCACCATCTCTAGCCATTGCCCTCATCCACTTCGGCACCAGAAATATCACCCCGCAACATGCCCTCAAGAAAATCTCGATTTCAGCAGTTAAATTATTATTAATTAAATTATTATGTATAATTATATTAAAAATTAAAATTATATTAAATTTATTTAGCGAATATAAATCCACGAACATAATTCAAAATGAATTTAGTATAATTTTAAATCTTTTATTTGAAATAGTGCACGAACTATAATTTCAGCACGTAAGACGTGGCTGAGGGTGGGGCTTTAAGGAGGGACGAGGCTGGTGCTGTGTGTGTTGGGTGCTGGGTATGGGCGGGATGCGGGTGAATTGTGAGGGTGTGTGCGGGAGGGGTGATGGCCAACGTAGGTGTTCTGTGGAAAGGGGAGGCACGCGTATGGGGTGCTTGGTGGGATTGTATGGTGCGAGATTTAGGCACCTTAGTGCTACAGGGAGGTATTGGCCTTAAGAGGGTGGGGTGCTTCCAAGGGGTTCGCAGGCCGTATGGACGATGTATAGGCACAAGGTGTCCGCTTTCGATTTTTGCGTTGTATCGAATATCTATCCCGGGTACTCTTTTCCTCCAATTAGGCTTAGGGAGGTTTTTAATGAGGCCCGGTGCGGATATGATGTATGATTTTTTCGATTAATAAAAATCATACGTTTTGAGCAAAAAAAACGTATAAAATATTGTCAGTTTTAATTTAATTATTATGTTTATTTAATTAGGTTAGATGTTTATACACATATGTCATGTTCGAAATTTCTAAAACCACATTTTCTTTCTTTTTCCGAGTATTAAAATCTATATATGACATATATTAAATGTTGAGTTTTATATTACATAAATGGGGTTGGCTTAGTGGTAAGCACGTGTACTTTTCACTCCAATTTTTCAGGTTTGAATCCGCTTAAGGCCATTTTCTTTTCTTTCATTTTTCTGGGCATTAATAACTATTTAAAATATATATCAAAGATTCTATATTGTAGCACAAAAAAGTGCTTGGCATTAGGCCAAGCACTTGCCCATGCATTCTAAGGTCGTTTGATTCCTTTTGGATGCAACCTCCATGCTTCCATTTTTCATCTCCAATCAGGTGTGACACGTGTCATTACTTGATTGGAGGGGAAAATTAATTAAATAAATTAAATAAAAATAATTAAAGTCCTCCAATAAGTTGGTGACATGTGTTACCAACTAATTGAATAATTAATTTATTTTATTAGATTAAAATTAGGACCAAATTGATAGAATGTATAAATAAAAGGGACCAAATGTGTAATTATACCAATTATTTTAATAGTCCCGTCAACTTTTTCGTTTTTTAACGGCTGGTGGCTTAATTAGAACCATTTAAATAGTTAAGTGATATATTTGCCAAAATTAAAAGTATAGTGGTTAAATTGACACCAACCTTATAGTTAGGTGATCACTGGTGTAGTTTACCTTTAATTCTATATATAGTGATAATGATATATTGAAGAAAAAAAACACAAACATGTTGGATAATTTAACCTCCAACATGTATCTTGTAAATCTTCATATCAAAGAAAGGGAAAATACTTGTAAACCATTCATCATGTCTGAGTTTTGTTTTCTTTCTTTTGTCTGAACATTGCGTGAGGGCACAAGTAGAGATGGACCCAGAGTAGGCTAGAAGAGGCAGTCGTCTCCTAAAAATTTGAAATTCATATATTATTTAAAAATAATTTTAGAAAAATTCTATGTATTTTTATTGAAAATCTATTTTTTATCCCTTAAAATTTTATAAATTCGCCCTTATTTGAATTTTATAGGTTCGTCCCCTAATATAAAATCTTGTATCCGGTCCTAACAGAGTTACTTTAATACAAGATGAGTCAAAAACATGGTAACTTACTATGTTGTTGGATTGGATGCATGGTCAAGATTATAACAATTAGTAGTAAACAGCTCAGCCAGTGGGCACTTCACTTCACTGCTTGTGCTTTTTAGGTAAACATATTTCCCTACACTTTCCATTAAGGATACATTTAAACCACAACTTCATTCACAGATTGTCTATCCAAGTACACGTTTTTGTTTTGGACAGATTCAGAAACATGTTTAGTTAAGACATCTATGTCGATTTTACTTTAATTTAGCTACATCTTAGAAGTCAGCATTTTCACACTGCAATGTTGCTACTAACACGGACAGACGCAAGATTTCATGTAAGAGGTGCGAACTATCATGAAACTATATTAAAAATATAGGGGTATAAAATTACAAGATTTTAGGGGTACAAAATTAGATTATCAATAGAAAATACAAAGAAAATATATAAAATATAGGTGAACATAAAATTTTTAGGGGTGCAGCTGCCCCCAACGCCCCGTGTGCCCGTCACTGGTTACCAAGAGTATTAGCTATTAAAAAAGGCTTAATACCAAAATAAGTGCTTAAACTATTTTTTTGCCCCTTTTAGGTGCCCAAACTATTATTTTTTTTTTGTCAAAGTAGGTGTCTTAGTTTGATCTTAAAAGGGACAAAAAATGATAGTTTAGGCACCTAAAAGGGAAACAAGTTTAGGCACCTAAAAGAAAAAATGAGATAGTTTGGGTACCTAAAAGGGATAAAAAAAGTTTAAGCGCCTAAAAAATATGATAGTTTGGGCACTTATTTTGACATTAAGCCAAAAAATCATATTAAGTATAATTTTTTTCGGAAATTATTTGATACATGTGTTGTCTAAAATTTAGACTACATGGTCGTGTTTATTTCAATCCTAAAACTTAAATCCTAAACCTAAATCATAACTCCTATAACCTAAAATCCTCGGGATAAAGTTCACAAATGATCACTAAACTATTTTAAAATATTTATTTTAATTATTCAACTTTCAAATGTTACAAAATAACCATTAAACTTTGTTTTTTTTTGTTACAAAATGATCACTATGTCGTTAACTGCCTTTAAGAGGGTGATGTGACAGTTAAGAAAATTTGTTTAATAACATTATAATCCATCACATTTATACATTTAATCAATTTAGTCCTAATTATGAAAAATTCAATAAATCTAACCCTCATTATTTACATAATCTATCAATTTGGTCCTATTTTTAATTATAAATTGATAGAATGTGTAAATATTGAGGGCTAAATTTATTGATTTTTTCGAATTTGGACTAAATTGATTGAATGTATAAATTTGAAGAATTAACCGTGCTATTGTATAAATTTTCTTAACTGCCATGTCACCCCTTTAACGACAACTAACTGCTCGGTGATCATTATTTTATAACAAAACCAAAGTTAATAACCATTTTGTAACATTAGAAGGTTGGATGACTAAAATGAACATTTTGAGATAGTTTAGTGACCATTTGTGAACTTTATACAAATCCTAAATCCTAAATAAGACAAATAATATTCAAATAGACAAGGTTGTGTAGTCTAAATTTTACACAGCGTGTGTATCAAATAATTTTTCTAAACTTTTAGTTGCAAATCTAAGTAATTCACAACGCATATGTATATGATACATTGCATAAGTAGCCTTGCACTCTCAATAAATTATGTATAAAAAAAGTTATATTTTAATACACAATCTGTGTAAAAATATTTTACACAACTCTTGTATAAAATTTAAAACATAAATACAAATCCTAGCACCCTAAAACCTAAGCCTTAAACTCTAAACCCTAAACCTTAAAATATATACACTACAAACTAAACCCCTAAACCCTAAACCCTAAAATTAAAAGACATGTGTAATCAGGGATGGAACATAGGGGGTTTGGTCCCGCCAACCTTTTTTTCATTAGGAATATAATATAATTTTTTTAGAAAAAAGATAAAATTACCTCTATAATCCCTTCAAAATTTGTAAAATATTAGTTGCCCCCCCCCCAAAAAAAAAAAATTATGGTCTCCTTCATAAATTTTTAATTTTTTTTTAATTTTATTTTGGTCTCCGTTATAAATTTCAAGTTCCGCCCCTATGTGTAACAAATTATTTTTCTAAAAAAAAAAGAAAATGAAATACATTAACTTGCATAAAGTTGGACCAAATCCGAATGCAATGATCCTCCTACATGAAACCAAAATGTTCCAAAACATGCTTCCTACCGTTGAGACTTGAAAACAAGATATCGAGCGTGATCTTTATCGTTCAGTTTGGCTTTATAGAATGAGTATTATATAATTGGATTTGCAGATCTTTGCTTCCTTTTCCTTTAATTCGGGTTTATAGGGTTATTGTTTTATATCCTTCAAACCTACAATTGTTGAGTTGCTGTTGAGATGACACACAAAGAGATCAACTTTTTGGGTTGAATGCTTAGAACAAAGACATGGAAGCATGCATGCAAGAAGATTTAATGCCGTCTTTCCTACAGTAGTGGGGAATTAATAAGACAACCTCCACTTACTAAGAGTTGATGTTGAGCCCACAGTAGTTAGATCCTTGAACTTGCCCTCATCTACCTAATATGTGACCCTAAACCTATATGACGGACCCATGTGTAGTGAAGGGTGGACAAGTGGCCACTGGCCACCTATGAAGCATGAGTTCTTTAATCTAAAGCCATACTACAAATTCGATTCGTCTCCATACCAAAGACATATTGGATACGACTTGAGTAACATCAAGTATTTCTTCGTCCCTATTTTTTTCTTCTTTTATTCACCTACATTTTTAATCATTTTCTTCTTTCTTTTCAATTTTCTCTTGTTCACATGATTCAACTATAAGTATATAAGTATGTGTGATGTCATGCTTACATGATTTTTTATGACTTTTTATATTTACGTTTTTTAGAATTTAAAATTTATTTTATATTTGTCGTATCTTTTTTGTACTAGTACCTTGTAATTTTGGGAATTGATGTTTCCCTTCTCCGTTTTGTACTCGTACCTAGTAGCAGGGCTATGTTGAGGCCCAAAGGGGCCCCGCCCCCTGCAAAAAAAATATATATATTAGATAAATTTTGGTTTAATAGTATTTTGGCCCCTGCAAAATGAGTATTTAAATTTAAAAATGCAATGGTTTAATAAATATTTAATTAAGTAGGGCTGAACCAAAGACTGATGGATTTGTATTTTTAAATTTCTTAGTCTAATAACAATTTACAACTTTATCAGGATTGTCTCAAACATTTTCAGAGACCCGAACGAAAACTAAAAAATAGACCCCTATAAAACGAAAACATATCTCATTATTTTGAACAATTAATTTAATATTTCATTAATAAACTATAGAAACATTATTAAACTTTATCAAACACATTATTGTCTTTGTTATGTTAAGAAAATTTGAAGGAATTGAATTGTGGGTATGATATGAAGTTTAATTTTGAACAATAAATACAAAAAATGAAAAATATTGCATCGTTTATTTTTTATCATTAGATTGGAGAAGAATAAGGAGAGAACTAAATTTGACAAAAAAAAATAAATTTTGAGATTTGAGAAAGGGAATTAAATTTTAATGTTAGATTAATTTATTCATTTGATAATTTTTTTAAAAAATAAGAATAATTAATTTTAGGGGCCCTTGAACAGTCGCTCATGATGCTCCCCAAATAGTCGACTCTAGTCTTTTTAAATCTAAATATTAGAAAAATTAGGCATTGTCGTTTGAATTTTGAGTTTAATTTTCTAATAAGTCATTGTGTTTTTTTAATTCAATATTCCGACCCCTCCCGACATTCATTCCAAGCTCTGCCCCTTCTCGTACTTGTACTAATACAACATAGGTGCCCACCCTAGAATTTGAAATTTCTTCCGTTAGTTATTTATTTTACATATTGTATGCACCTTGAAATCTGAATTTCCTTACATTATAATTATTGTGTCCACATGATATTTTTAGATCCACGTATAATATATATGTGCCCCTCAAAAATATTTATGGACCCACTACTACATGGATGAAACCCATCCTTTAAGTTACAATTTGAGGCCCTTTGCTTCCTCCTTGTTCATGCATGCTACCACCATAAGACAAGCAAACGACTTGGTCAAAAAGAGGTCAGAGAAGGAAAAGTTTTGAATGGGAAAGAGTAACAAAAAGCTCTGATTGAGTACCATTTAAGGAGGTCCCTAGAACCCACATTGCCCATCCTCTTGGGGGCATGCCATGGCCCATTCCAAACTCTCCTCCCTGTTTCTTGTATGCATTGCATCTGCTCACCTTCTCTTTTGTTCTACACTGAAAAAAACAAAACATAATACAAATAAATAGCTAAACGTTGTTTTCCTTCTCTACTCCAATCATTCATTTTATGAATTGGCAACACCCATTAGATTTTCATGTATCCTTCTATTTGTGGGATCCATGTATTCGACAAATTGCACATGCTTTTTATTGGCTTCGTAAGTACAAAAATTTGTCACTCTATAAATTCATAATGAATCTTTACAGCATTCGGTTTAGATTAATCAGTCAAAAAATCAATTACTAGTAATTATATAAAAAAAATTGTTGTTTCATGGGACACACCACTAAATAGTTGGTGGCAATTAATTATGAGAAGCACTTTCTAAATTTATTTTATCAACAAATAAGAAGATGGAATAGTTTAATTTATGGGTAATGAGCAAGTTGACATGAAACTTCCACATAGACAAAGCAGCTTTATACATTTTAGGCCTAGAGCGAAAATTCAAAAATTGTTTTATAAAACGAAAATATGTTCCATTACTTTGAATAATTAATTTAATACTCCATTAATAAATTATAGAACCATGATTAAAATTTATCAAACACATTATTTTCATTGTATTGTTAAGAAAGCACAATAAATACAACTAGAAAAATAAGGGGCAACAACTAACTATATTGTCACTTGAAAAATCTATAAAGTAATGAAGATAAAAGTGAAACTCTGAGCGGTCGCTCATGCTACCCCTTACCAGTTGTAAGTTTACATGGTCAAAAGTTAAGGCAAGCAACATGGGGTGCTTCTTTCTGTGTTTTGTTCTTGTGAAAATGTCAAGGTTATGTCTTTAGTAAGCTTTTCAAATGACAAAGTGGGGCTATAAACTTAAAACTAGTCAATATTTACCTATATCCATTTATTTAGTATATTGGTAAAACTACAGTGCCTTAAGGTGGATTAATTTATTATGGGATGCATGAAAACTCATGTCTGATTCATTTGTCGGCCTTTTTCGTGCCGTTTTTAATCAATTAACAAATGATTTCCCCCCAAAGTTTGTCATTAAACCAGTGTCTTAAATGCAAGTGAAGTCTATTCAGAAAGGAATTGATATAACTGAAGTTCTCAAAGTCCAGATGTTTTTTTCTTTTGGCTCTTATGCTGTTATTTTGATGATTATTTATAATCACTGTAGTTTATTCATTGTTCGACTAATTCAGATTAACTATTGTAAAAATTTATTATAGGGTAATTTTTTCAACTCAGTTTATTCTATTAATAATGTCCGTATTTGACATTTGATCTTACTTAAAGGACATATCGTCTCACCCCACTAGAATAGCTGGAAATTGTTGATAATTTTTTAATTCCGAAATATCAGTAATATGAGAACACAAAAATAAAAATTTTAAACTTGCTGGATGTCACTTTTTTAAAGGTAGTTAATCAAGAAAAAAAGGTAACCAAATATACATTAGTAAAGCGTACTTGTATGCTAATTCTTGTAATACTAATAGAAAATACATAGAAAAATTCTGAAAAATTTTAAATCAAATTTTCAGGGGCGACTGTCCCTCAAGTCCACTCGGTCCATCCCTGAATACAATACTACGATTAATGCTTTGTAGTAGGTTACATTTTCATCGTGTGTTGTAAAGCAATTAGGACCATGGCGATGTTGAGTGGAAGCCAACTCCAACGTATCCTTCTCCCGTCCATCTTTCCAACTCCTTTGCCTCCTCTGCTTTTTCCCTCTGAAAACCAAAAGCTTTTATGGATTAAACTTACATTTGCATAAAGGAATGAAAATGATTTTGAGCTTTTGTTTATTAAGAAGAAACAGGGAAACACCTGCATTCTTTCCATGGCGTCTAAATCTGAGTTGAAGTCATAATATGTGCTGGCTGCCGTCAGCTTCATTGAAAGAAACTGCAATATTCCCAAATCTATGTACTTCAGTAAATTTGTTTCAAAGCTTTAACATACATACATACATATGTATTGTGTTAGAAACTCACCTCAACCTGGTTCTGCAAGGACTGCACATAATTGATTATCTCATCCAACATTACTGCCATGCCCATTGTCTGCAGATTATGGAACACATGTGAACATGGAGGAGAAAAGAGAAAACTTTCGCGGTTTCGCTACTTAATTCGAGTGCATTACCTTATAGCAGCCCGGAACAATATCCTGCAAGCATCTTAGCCTGTCATTGATTTTCTGTCTTCTGACCTGAAATATGCATGGTTGTGAATAAGGTGGTAATGGTATAGGTAAATGAGTGGAACATGGAGTTATATATGATTGTACCCTTTCGGCCAAACTGTGACTATCGGTGGCTTCACCTCTTCTGGCCCTCACATGAACCACTTGTTTTGGTTTCTCCTCTTCTTTGGCATTGGCATTGGCTTTAGTTTTGGCTCTTTTCCCTCTTACTGGAGTCTGCATGACAATCATCCATACCAAATTAAACACAGAAAGAGACAAGCTTTGAGCATACAGAATCCTAATATGGGCGACGCTCACAACCCAGTTTTCTCCAATCACAACGTCAAGATTCGAACCTCTGACCTGAGAAAATGATGATGAGTTCCCACAGCTACTCTCAGATATATCCAGTGCTTTTCTCTTGTTGCTGATATCCTGGACGAAAACCGGCTGACCAATTGGCACTAAACTCTGGTTGATATTCTGAATTTCAGATACTTGGTTGCTGAAAGGGAAGAAGGTTTGGTAATTCAAGGCTGGCATGTCCATGTTTAGCTCACCAAATTGGAGGGTAGGATCAGTGTCCAAGGAAGGAAATGATTGTCTAAAACTTTGCAAGTCCATGGACAAAAATTGATTGTGAGGAACTGAGATGAGACTAGTACTACTTAATATTTATAGAGTGGATAAAAATTTGATTTTAACAATAAAATAAGAGATGCTTTTCTGAGAGGGCCACGGGGCAGTTTAGGCTTCTTGTGATTTCTGCTGCCCCCCATGTTTCAGCACAGCAGATAAGAGTTATACTTCCAATAATAGAATAAACTTTTTGGCCCCAGCTTCATTGTCTATGCTTCTTCAATGATGAGTTATAGTTTCGGACGAGGCTTTGGCAGAGATTGTTGGAACTTAACCTTGAGACAATGAGACTGATAAGATTGCAATTCGAGCAATCAACGATGTGGCGCCGATGAATGCTCTAGGTGCATATGGTATTCCGGCACCGTTTTCTCGCAACTTTTATATCCAAAGATTTATTTTCTTTTTCGATATGAGATTAATATCCACGTCTCTTTCCTACGCGTGATATTTTTCTCACTCAACCTTGTGACGTCCTTATCACGAGTCATCTGCGCTCGTGATAAGTAATTGTCACTACTTTTATATCCTAAAACCTTCATTTTATTTTCTAGTGTAATTAATATCTCCACTTTTCTCATTTGTCACATAAATTATCAACTTATGCAATCAATTATAGGAGGGTGGTTCTTAAACCAAATGTTTCTTCCCCTACTAATTTGATGTCCCAGTTCACAGCACTAATGAGAAAAGGAACCAATCTGTTGCCCATGTATTCTTGGCCTGCTCAAATGCAAAGCTTTAAAAATATCATTTGAAATAAATTCAAAATATTTGAAATGTTTTAAAAATGTTACAAATAAAAATAATCAAAATTTGTTTATAAATATACTTTAATTAATTGCAATCATAGTTTAATTTAATTATTTAAATGTCCTTTCTGGTAAAAGAATATAAAATGGCTTGGTGTTTTGGTGGTTGGACATTAGTCATTCTTACCACCAAAAGTAGCTTTGACTCTTTATAACAGCAAGCTTTATTTCTTCAATTTTTTTAATAATAAACCGTTAATTCTATTAAAAATTAAACTATGGCCCTAGGCGTATAAGCGGAGTCACTTTAGTTAAAAGGTGTATCACATAATACCCAAAATTTAGGAGAAACAATTTTTTTCTATAAATTTAGTATAAAGTAATGTTAAAAATAAAATTAATATAATTTTAAACAAGTATAGACACTTGAAAGAAATGGGCACTTTTTTTCTTTCAAAAACGACATCATTATTTATTACTAAACTACTTAAAAATTTGATACAAATCATATACTATGACACCCTAACTAATTTTTTTAAAGAATAAACTACTCAGGTGATCACCGAATTTTCAAGGCGGTCCTATTTTGATCATCTAACTACGCAACTCGTCAATTAAACTATCAAACTTTTAAAGTGGTCCTATTTTACCACCGTCGTTAAAAAGTTAACATAAGATATAACGTGGCAATTAACGAAAATTTGTACAATCACACATTTGGTTCATATTAGTTACTTATTATATCAATTTATTCCTAATTTTAATTTAATTAAATAAAATTAATCAACTAATTAAATGATACCACATGTCATCACCCAATTGGATGAACTTACTCAAATTTCAATTTATTTTATTTAATATTTACTATAAATATTTTCCTCCACATGGTTAAAGGAAAATTAAAGAAGAAAAGGATGGCTTAACCGTGGATTGAAACCTTGGACCTCTAGTAACCCAAGGCTTTACCACTATGCCAACTTGTTCATGGTGATATGAATTAATATATTTATATAATTTAATTTGATTAAGTGGTTTGTGTGTCTTTGTACATCCCAAGTGATCTAGTGTTGAGATGTTTGTTTTGATATAATAATAGAAAAATTGTTCCGGACTAAATTGAAAAGATTTCAAAAATGTTTATAAGTCCAAACAACTTGAAAATATGTTTGATGGATTTTATAAGGCTTTGGAATGTTTTAAAATGTCTTTAAAGTTGCCAAACCTGAGTTTTTCAAGTAACCGCACCGATACGCTATACACCTATCGATACACTTTAGGGTTTCAAGCTACATGAAAATTCCAGTAGCCAAAACACGTACTGATACGGCTTGTTTGTATCGATACAGAGCAGAGTCGTACCAATACACTTTGTAGCGCACCGATACGGTTTTAACTACCTCCAACGGCTAGTTTCCCAACGGCCATTTGAATTGCAGGTCGTATCGATACGCTCCTAGACGTATCAATACGTATCAGTTGGAAAGACTCCAACAGCTAGTTTCTGAAGAAGGCATATCGATACAGCTACCCGCGTATCGATACAGACAACTCCAGAACTACATTTATTACGGGAAATAAAGGCTCCAACGGTATCCAACGGCTAGAAACTCAATTGAAAGTATAAAAGGGACCTTCAAGCATCTATGGAATACTAATGATCCTCAAGTCAACAACATTATGATGCAAAATTATCTTAGTGCTTAAATTTCCATTCCTTGTTGTAACCCCCTTGTCCCGGTCTGGCCGGATGACCGGTCCAAAAGGGCTACACGGGGAAAACCGAGTGAAATCCCCTAAAGGATTCCCCCTCGGTTAGCAACCCTATTTTTTTTTCATTTTAAATCTCGTCTAGATGAGTAATTAACCCTAAGTGATCAAACAGCGGAATAACATAACCAAAACAATCTAACGAGCTTAAATCCACAACCAAAAGGCAAATTTTCAGGTTTAACAACAGGGGTATCGATACACCTAAGGGGTGTATCGATACACCTTGACTAAGTCAAAGGTCGGAGTCAACCCGTGGAGACCGTATCGATACACCTTGGGGGTGTATCGATACCGTCGTCAAAGGTTGACTTCCCACGGTCAACGCTAGTTGACCGTACCGATACGCTTGAGGCCGGTATCGATACCAAGATGGACAGTGGCTCCAGTAGCCAAAAAGGTACCGATACGCCTCCCCGCGTATCGAAACGGAAAGCCTGGAATAAGAAGGCCGTATCGATACGGGTCTAACCGTATCGATACCCCCTGCCCTGCGACACCTCCTTTCACCGTTTGATAACATCTTGCAAGGTTCTAGATGCATACTTAGACACCCTTAAGCACACACAAGCATACATGCACCAACCACAAACAGGACTTAACATGAGGGGCATTCAAAACAACGATAACATACCAAACAAAGCTCCATACAAGTCTACATGAAGCATACTTAGCAAGCATAAGTCATCCATCACAAAGTAAACAACATAAGGCCTACCTAGGCCAAAATCATACAAATTCAGGCATAATCAATTAAACCACATAAGAGGCATAGAACATAGTCCGAGAAGCAAAAACATAACACGCAACATAAGTTTAACAATTCCAAGCATGACTTCCTAAGGAGTTTGACCCCAACTCCTAACACTCTATACCCCATTGTCTAGACATTATTACAAAAGCAAACCATACTTAAACTTGCTTGAGAACTCCCAAAAGCTCCTCCTTCGCCCTCTCGCCTCCCGAACTCTAACGATCTGCACGTTGGAAACAAAGAGCATAAGCAATCTAGCTTAGTGAGAGAAGCTCTACAATTTACAACATGCAACTTTCCAAAATACGATTTGTATGCAAGAAAACAATGGATGCATAAGGGTCCATTTCAACCACAACTTTTGGTTTGCACAAGCACAACCAACATACACCTACGGTGGGACTACACATCACCGTTTCGACTAGTGGATGTCCAATGGGACTACACATCAAAGTACTACCCTACTAGTCACTACCGGTGGGACTACACATCACCGTAGTTTAAACCACCATCACGTGAGGCACGAACTCAACACGACTACTACATTGACAACTTAAAATGCATTTAATGGTCACAATGTATGTAAAATCAACTTGTCACAACAATTTATGAGTAGGGAGACTTACACACGGGTTTAGGCAACCTCTCAAGGTTCTACCCAAACCCCAAGGGAGTCCATATCAAGTACAATGCAATAACCAATGATCCTACTCACCGTTGTTACCCAAGAGAAGATTGAGGACCGAGCTCAAGACTCCGAAATCCCCGGATTTGCCCCCGAAGCTTCACCAACCAAATTCCTTGATTCTAAGCATTCAAACACCAAGCAAATAACCCCAAATCAGTTCATGTTCTAAAATAATCAACCCGAATAACATACTAAGTACAACACACCAATTTTTCCATTGAAACAAGCTCAATTTTTCCAAAATCGGAGCAGCCCTTAAGCACCCCTCAAAACCATTGATTTCAACCTTCAAACTACTCCCTAAAGCTTTCAAAACGATGCTTACATATACCCTAACCATTAACCCTCTCATTTCTACAAAGAACACCCCCAAATTTCATTCCTAAACCTCCCAAAAACCTCCCCAAAACCTCATTTCGGGAAAATACCCAAAACCTCAAAAAAAAATCATTTTGGTTACCCCTTTTTGGTTGTAGATTACTCATTGAACCTTAACAAATCAAAAACTAGAATCAAAACTTCAAAGACAACATTTTTAATTCAAAACCTTTAAACTCCAAAATTCCAAAATGTGAGTAGAAATGAAAATAAAAGACATCAACTTGTAGAGGATAAAGAGAGTAAGTCAAAAACGAAATTACCTTTGCAAAACCTTCAAAAATGAGTAAGCTTTTGAATGGAATAGTATCCAAGGAGAGGGGGTGTTTTTTGACGGTATTGTGAATAGTGTAGTTAGAGGAAGAAGATGACTTTTAGTATTATTTTAGGTTTGTTTGAAATGGGGGGGGCCAAAAGACCAAAACACCCTTAATGAAATAAGGGATCTACAATGGATGACACCATGGCTACGTGGGCTTGTTTAAAATATAGTCCAACTAAATAAAACCCGAGGCCCAAGTCATTATTTTAATATTTAAAATTTGAAACCGAAACCCGAACTATTTTTAAATTAGTATTTTCACCCGACCCCCGAACCCGGGTGTTACAACTCTCCCCTACTTAAGGAAATTTCGTCCTCGAAATTACCTGACGGAAACAAGTAGGGAAACTGCTCAAGCATGTCAGCTTTTCTCTCCCACGTGGCTTCCTCCACACCTCTATGTCTCCATAAGACTTTGACTAACTCTATAGTCTTGCCACGCAACACCTTGCTATCAGAAGCAAGTATCTCAATTGGTTCCTCATTGTAAGATAAGTCCGGATTGAACTCTATTTCTTCCACTGGCATAACATGGGATGGATCCGACCTATACCTCCTAAGCATCGATACATGAAACACATCATGAATCTTCTCTAGCTCAACTGGGAGTCTCAATCTATAGGCAACCGGGCCAATTCTCTCAACTACCTCATAAGGCCCTATGTATCTTGGGCTCAACTTGCCTTTCCTCCCAAACCTCATCACCTTCTTCCATGGTGAGACTTTCAAAAACACTTTATCCCCCACGGAGTATTCCACTTCCTTCCTTTTTAAGTCGGCATAGGACTTTTGCCGATCTGAAGCCGCCTTCAAGCGGTCACATATCAACTTCACCTTCTCGGTGGTTCCCTTAAGTAACTCGGGCATCGGCACAAGTTTCTGTCCGGCCTCAGCCCAACAAATCGGGGTCCTACACTTCCTACCATACAAGGCCTCATAAGGAGCCATCTGAATGCTTGACTGGAAGCTGTTGTTGTACGCAAATTCCACTAATGGTAGGTGTTTCTCCCACGACCCCTGGAAGTCAATAATACAACACCTCAACATATCCTCCAAAATCTGAATCACTCTCTCAGACTGCCCATCTGACTGCGAATGATACGAAGTGCTGAAGTTCAACCAAGTGCCTAAGGCTCGATGCAAACACTCCCAAAATCTAGAGGTGAATCTCGGATCTCGGTCTGACACAATTGACTTCGGTACCCCATGTAGTCTCACAATCTCACGAATATACAATTCGGCCAACTTGTCCAAAGTATAGGTGGTATGAACCGGTATGAAGTGTGCACACTTGGTGAATCTGTCTACAATCACCCACACTGAATTTTTCTTCGAAGGAGTCAACGAAAGTCCTGATACAAAGTCCATAGTGATACGCTCCCACTTCCACTCTGGAATCTTCAACGGTTGCAACAACCCTGAGGGAAACTGGTGCTCGGCCTTGACTCTCTGACAAACCATGCATTTACTTACGAACTCGGCTACATCCTTTTTCAAACCAACCCAATAATACTCTTCCTTTAACCCTCGATACATCTTTGTGCTACCCGGATGCATAGCAAAAGGGCTATTGTGAGCCTCACACAAAATCATACGCCTCAACTCGGCATCCTCCGGAACCACTATCCTATCCTTGAAACATAGAATCCCATTCTCTCCAAAGCAATACTCGGTAGGCCTATCTTCCGCTATGTCTTGCACGTGAGGTGCCAAGGACTCATCTCGCAACTGCTTCTCACGAATCAACTGAACCAATGATGGCTTAACCTGAAGCTCGGCCACTAGCCCACCGTCCGTAGACACACTCAACCTTGCGAACATTGCTCGCAACTCAACGGCCATCTTCCTACTCAAGGCATCAGCCACCACATTCGCCTTGCCCGGATGATATTCTATGGTGAGGTCATAATCTTTAAGGAGCTCCAACCACCTTCGTTGCCTAAGATTCAACTCCTTTTGGGACATCAAATATTTCAAGCTCTTGTGGTTGGTGTACACAGTGCACTTCTCACCATAAAGATGGTGTCTCCAAATTTTCAACGCGAACACCACTGCGGCCAACTCTATGTCATGAGTGGGGTAATTCTTCTCATGAACCTTCAGCTGTCGGGAAGCATATGCCACTACCTTACCTCCTTGCATAAGTACACAACCTAGCCCCACGTAAGATGCATCACTGTAAATTACAAACTCTCTCCCCGACTCGGGCTGAATCAAAATGGGAGCTTCGGTCAAAGCTTTCTTCAACTTCTCAAACGCTTCTTGTCTTGCATCTGACCATTCATACGGAACATTCTTCTGTAGCAACTTGGTCAACGGAGCCGCTATCCTCGAGAACCCTTCAACAAACCTCCTATAGTATCCCGCCAAGCCTAGGAAACTGCGGATTTCTGTCACTGATTTTGGTTGCTTCCAATTTACAATGGCTTCAATCTTCTTGGGATTTACACTAATCCCACTAGCTGAGATCACGTGGCCTAGGAAGACCACCTCCCTAATCCAAAACTCGCACTTGCTTAGCTTAGCATACAACTGATTCTCAAGTAAGGTCTGAAGCACTAACCTCAAGTGTTCATCGTGCTCCTCTTCGGTCCTCGAGTACACTAGGATGTCGTCAATAAACACTACCACAAACCTGTCCAAGAACTTATGAAACACCCGATTCATCATATCCATGAAGGCTGCTGGAGCATTGGTCAAACCAAAAGGCATCACCAAAAACTCATAATGTCCGTAACGTGTACGAAAAGCTGTCTTCGGTATGTCCACATCCTTTACCTTTAACTGATAATATCCAGACCTCAAATCAATCTTTGAAAACACAGAAGCACCCCTCAACTGGTCTAGCAAGTCATCTATCCTTGGCAAGGGATATTTATTTTTCACTGTCACCTTATTCAACTGTCTATAGTCTATGCACATCCTCATGCTACCGTCCTTCTTTTTCACAAACAAAACCGGAGCACCCCACGGGGAAACACTAGGCCTAATGAAGCCTCTGTCAGTCAACTCCTGAAGCTGTGTCTTCAACTCCTTCAACTCCTTCGGTGCCATTCTATACGGAGCAATGGACACCGGTGCGGAATCAGAATAAGTCTCAATAGCAAACTCAACTGCTCTGTCTGGAGGCAAACCTGGTAGCTCTTCCGGAAAAACACTCGGGAAGTCACACACAGACCTGATGTCCTGAGGTCTCACCTCATTCATATCCGGGTTCATTACGTAAGCCAAGTAAGCCTGACACCCTGAACTTAACAATCTCTGAGCTTCCAAAGCCGAAACCACATTGGACAAAAACTTAACATTCTCCCCAACTACCACAACCTCAAAGTCATCAGCAAGCCTCAAAGAGACTCTCTTAGTCTCAAAGTCAACCCTAGCTTTATGCTCTACAAGCCAATCCATGCCCAAAATCACATCAAAGCCATAAAAGGGTAGCTCCATCATATCGACTGGAAATATGTGGCCCTGAATCATCAAGGGACACCTCCTATACACTTTCCTAACTACCACTGTATCACCAAAAGAGCTAGTGACATTTACTCCTACTTCTAACCAATCACAAGGTAGTCCTAATGACTTTGCATGCTCACCCAGAATATACGAATGCGTTGACCCCGAATCTATGAGAGAAAGCAAACTCAAAGACTGTAATGTGAAATTACCTGCAATGACATCAGTGTCATTTCCAGCCTCTCGCTGAGCGTACACTCTAGCCGGTACTCCTCCCTCGGGCTGGACTGCTACCACATGAGCCAAGTTCCTCTGACCCTCATTCCTTGGCTGGAAGTTCCCACGGCCGCGCCCACGACCTCTCTGATGCTCAAAACCCCTCACGGGAGCCGGTCCTCCTCTGACTGGGTGTGGACAATCACGTCTCAAATGATCTCGGGAGCTACAGTTCCAACACGCCCCAAACATACCTATGCACTCACCTGGGTGGCGTCTCCCGCACCTAGTGCACTCCGGAATGTGCCCAACAGCTCCTTGGCCCTGACGGCCCTGACCATGGTTACCACCCCTAGGTCTCGTATCCGGCTGGTACCTCCTATCCCTTTGCCTCTTGGCATGATCTCTATCCCAGTTCGCATGTCTCTTCCCGGAGTCAGACCCACCAGCACGTGCTCTAGAGCTTAAGTTTTGCTCTACATCCTTGGCTCTAGAAACCAAGACATCGAACTCAGTGTAGTCGGTGGCCAACATGTAGGTCTTCACCTCAGTAGTCAACCCATATCTGAAGCGCTCACATCGTTCCTTCTCATCCGGAATCAACTCTGGCGCATACTGGCTCAACCTCACAAATTGGATCTCATACTCGGACACGGTCCTATGGCCTTGAACCAAAGCCATGAACTCCCTTTTCTTTTCATCTAAGTACCGGACTCTGAGGTACTTCCTCTTGAAAGCACTCCTGAAAAACTCCCATGTGACATCCACCTCGGCCATACCAGAGATAGCAGTGGTCCACCAGGTATAAGCGTCTCCCTGGAGCAATGAAACAGTGCATCCCAACTTACGGGCATCCGAACACTCCATCTGACCCAAGATGCGAGTAGTGCTCTAAAGCCACCCTTCTGAACCCTCCGGAGATAACCCACGAAACTCAACTGCCCCCAAATTACGAAGCCTCTCTAGGGGTAATCCTGTCCCCGCACCCTGAGCTGGTGCTGCAGCTTGCATACCAGCCAAAGCTGTCTGGAAAGCTCCGGCTATAGTCTGAATCAAATGAGCCACATCTGGGCCTGCCTGACCTTGGCCCGCTTGAGCCCCATTACCTCCCACATTAGCCCCAGCCTGAGGCCCATTACCATCACCTCCAACGTTCCCTCCATTACCACCCGGAGCATTAAGAGCAGGAGGCGCGTTCTCGGGTGCCTGGTCACCCGCTCTAGGCCGTCCCCTCGGTCTCACCATAACAATTAGTGTAATCTAAAACAACAAACACACAACAACAAGAAACGTTAGGTTAGCAAGGGGCAAAGGACTCCGGTTCTCAAGCTCTTTAAACCAAAACAATTTTCCTCTTTATTTTGACAACAATGCCTAACAATGGGGACTCAATCCAACTCTCAAACAACAGAAAAGCCATCATAGTATGCATACATACACCGTGCTAAAAACAAAATTTAGACATACATGGCAAAACACTCATAATATCTTAACTTACCTCACTTACCTGCCCGAGGTCTCGGAAACCTCAGACTCTGATACCAATAAATGTAACCCCCTTGTCCCGGTCTGGCCGGATGACCGGTCCAAAAGGGCTACACGGGGAAAACCGAGTGAAATCCCCTAAAGGATTCCCCCTCGGTTAGCAACCCTATTTTTTTTTCATTTTAAATCTCGTCTAGATGAGTAATTAACCCTAAGTGATCAAACAGCGAAATAACATAACCAAAACAATCTAACGAGCTTAAATCCACAACCAAAAGGCAAATTTTCAGGTTTAACAACAGGGGTATCGATACACCTAAGGGGTGTATCGATACACCTTGACTAAGTCAAAGGTCGGAGTCAACCCGTGGAGACCGTATCGATACACCTTGGGGGTGTATCGATACCGTCGTCAAAGGTTGACTTCCCACGGTCAACGCTAGTTGACCGTACCGATACGCTTGAGGCCGGTATCGATACCAAGATGGACAGTGGCTCCAGTAGCCAAAAAGGTACCGATACGCCTCCCCGCGTATCGAAACGGAAAGCCTGGAATAAGAAGGCCGTATCGATACGGGTCTAACCGTATCGATACCCCCTGCCCTGCGACACCTCCTTTCACCGTTTGATAACATCTTGCAAGGTTCTAGATGCATACTTAGACACCCTTAAGCACACACAAGCATACATGCACCAACCACAAACAGGACTTAACATGAGGGGCATTCAAAACAACGATAACATACCAAACAAAGCTCCATACAAGTCTACATGAAGCATACTTAGCAAGCATAAGTCATCCATCACAAAGTAAACAACATAAGGCCTACCTAGGCCAAAATCATACAAATTCAGGCATAATCAATTAAACCACATAAGAGGCATAGAACATAGTCCGAGAAGCAAAAACATAACACGCAACATAAGTTTAACAATTCCAAGCATGACTTCCTAAGGAGTTTGACCCCAACTCCTAACACTCTATACCCCATTGTCTAGACATTATTACAAAAGCAAACCATACTTAAACTTGCTTGAGAACTCCCAAAAGCTCCTCCTTCGCCCTCTCGCCTCCCGAACTCTAACGATCTGCACGTTGGAAACAAAGAGCATAAGCAATCTAGCTTAGTGAGAGAAGCTCTACAATTTACAACATGCAACTTTCCAAAATACGATTTGTATGCAAGAAAACAATGGATGCATAAGGGTCCATTTCAACCACAACTTTTGGTTTGCACAAGCACAACCAACATACACCTACGGTGGGACTACACATCACCGTTTCGACTAGTGGATGTCCAATGGGACTACACATCAAAGTACTACCCTACTAGTCACTACCGGTGGGACTACACATCACCGTAGTTTAAACCACCATCACGTGAGGCACGAACTCAACACGACTACTACATTGACAACTTAAAATGCATTTAATGGTCACAATGTATGTAAAATCAACTTGTCACAACAATTTATGAGTAGGGAGACTTACACACGGGTTTAGGCAACCTCTCAAGGTTCTACCCAAACCCCAAGGGAGTCCATATCAAGTACAATGCAATAACCAATGATCCTACTCACCGTTGTTACCCAAGAGAAGATTGAGGACCGAGCTCAAGACTCCGAAATCCCCGGATTTGCCCTCGAAGCTTCACCAACCAAATACATTGATTCTAAGCATTCCAACACCAAGCAAATAACCCCAAATCAGTTCATGTTCTAAAATAATCAACCCGAATAACATACTAAGTACAACACACCAATTTTTCCATTGAAACAAGCTCAATTTTTCCAAAATCCGAGCAGCCCTTAAGCACCCCTCAAAACCATTGATTTCAACCTTCAAACTACTCCCTAAAGCTTTCAAAACGATGCTTACATATACCCTAACCATTAACCCTCTCATTTCTACAAAGAACACCCCAAATTTCATTCCTAAACCTCCCAAAAACCTCCCCAAAACCTCATTTCGGGAAAATACCCAAAACCTCAAAAAAAATCATTTTGGTTACCCCTTTTTGGTTGTAGATTACTCATTGAACCTTAACAAAACAAAAACTAGAATCAAAACTTCAAAGACAACATTTTTAATTCAAAACCTTCAAACTCCAAAATTCCAAAATGTGAGTAGAAATGAAAATAAAAGACATCAACTTGTAGAGGATAAAGAGAGTAAGTCAAAAACGAAATTACCTTTGCAAAACCTTCAAAAATGAGTAAGCTTTTGAATGGAATAGTATCCAAGGAGAGGGGGTGTTTTTTGACAGTATTGTGAATAGTGTAGTTAGAGGAAGAAGATGACTTTTAGTATTATTTTAGGTTTGTTTGAAATGGGGGGGCCAAAAGACCAAAACACCCTTAATGAAATAAGGGATCTACAATGGATGACACCATGGCTATGTGGGCTTGTTTAAAATATAGTCCAACTAAATAAAACCCGAGGCCCAAGTCATTATTTTAATATTTAAAATTTGAAACCGAAACCCGAACTATTTTTAAATTAGTATTTTCACCCGACCCCCGAACCCGGGTGTTACACTTGTATAAACAAACACTTGTGAGCTCAAAATTGCCAATGTATGCTCAAGTGTTCTAGTATTTAAGTGAGTACTTTAGTGTGCAAACATCAACCTTTAGAGAGAGATTTCTGTTTGCTAAGTTTTCACTTGTTTAAGAGAGTTCCCAAAGCTCGATTTGTGAGGTTTGGATGCTAGACTTGGGTTGTGAGTCTAGGTTGTAAAAGTTTGCCTTCTAAGCCTAGAAAAAAGGAAGAATTCTTAGTGAATTTGTGAAATCCTTTGTGAGGAGCAAAGGTAGTGGATGTGGAGCTTGTTAGAAGCTTGAACCACTCTAAATCTTGTGTCAACTTTGTCTATCTTTTGCTTCCACCAAAAACACCCAAAAATCAATCTTCTCCACCATTTAACAAGCAATTCGGTTGAAGGATATCGAGCCCAACAATTGGTTTCAGAGCCTCGTCTCTATCAAAGGACTAATATCTGGGAGTAAAGATCATGTACTCGAAGTCCACCGATCAAGGAAAATGGCAAGATTTGAAGAAGGCCGCTCTATCTCGTGTCCTCCACTCTTCGAATGATAAGCATACTTTTAATGGAGCAATGTCATGAAGTATTTTATCAAATCTCTTGATTTTAAGGTTTGTGATTTCATTGAAGATGGTTACTTTGAAGCTCCTAAGAAGAAGAAGAAGCAAAGGAGTGTAAATGACACGAAGGTCAAGCTAAACGCAAAGGCGATGCACACTATTCTTTGTGGCCTCAATGAAGATGTTTCCAAGAAGGTCTCCACATTTAAAAGTGCCAAAGAGATCTGAGAGAAGCTTGAGAAACTTTATGGCAACAAGAAGGGAGAGAAGAAGGATAATGCTTCATCTTGTGCAAAACGTCCTCGCAATCCCTAAGGTGGATGGTGTTTTGGCTCTCGATGAGCTCGAGGTATCTTCTAACTCAAGTGAATTAAATTCATATACATTTGACGAGTTACAATATGCTTTCGATGAATTATTTTTGGAATTTGATATCATGAATTCCAAATTTAAGAAAATGATTTCTAAACTTGAATTTGAAAACGATTTTCTTTTGAAAATAAAATTGGATTTTGAAAACCAAAATGAAATTTTGAAAAATGATTTAGAGTTTTCAAAAACAAGCAATGGAGTTTTAGAAAAAAGAAAATCTTGATTTGAAAGTTAAGCTTGAAGCTTAACAAAAGAAAAAGAAATTATTTTTAATAATTTATCTTGTCACATAATGGCAAAATGCTCACATTGTCATTATCATGGTCATTCCTTGCATACTTGTCCTATAAAGAAGAGAAAATCTTATAAGATTAGACACGTATGAGTTCCTAAAGGAACTAGAGATGTTGAGATTAATGTTAATGGATCCAAATCAATTTGGATACCAAAATCCAAGTAATTGTCTCTTTTAGGTTTTTTTGGAGCAAATGGAAAGAGATCCAAGAAATAGAAATGCTCTAGTCACACAAGTAAAGAAAGTGGGCAACCCCTAAGCTTAATGCCTTTAATTCTATATTTTTGGTTATCTATTTTTGATTGTTTAATGTTCATGCATATATGTGTTTTTATCTCAATATCTAAACAAGCATGACATTATTTGAGAGATTTATGCATATGAGTCTAATGATTCCATTCATATGTTTGCATAAAGTTTTTAAAAGTCTTGGATACATTGAATTTCATATTCTCTTAGTTTGATTTTATCTTGAAATTCAATATCTTTTAAGTGTCAAGCATTTGATCTAAAATTTTTAAATGTAATGCTATGATTAAGGGGGAGCTTTTGTTTTAAAATGATTTATCTTACTCTCTATTGTTATTTTTGAACTTAAAAGATTTGAAATTTTTAATTTCAAAAAGAAAAAGGGGAGAAATATTTTTCTAAAAAAATTCTATTTTCTAAAATTATTTTTCTAAGGGAGAGATTTTCAAAAACAATTTTCAAGTGGTTTCATTATATCAAAAAAGGGGAGATTGTTGAGATATTTATTTTGATATAACTTAATGAAAAATGTTTTGGACTTATTCAAATATTATAAAAATATTTCAAAGTCCACAAAACTTGAAAAATATGTTTTAAATATTTTCATAATGTTTTAACTCATCCCACCGCGTTTATATACCTTAAAGAGTCAAAAGATAGCCAAATTTTCATGTTTTTAAAGAAGGTTTTGATACCTCTATTTGATGGTTTCGAAACCTTTCGGGCAGAATGACCTGGAATTGAAACCTTAGCAAAGGTTTCAAAACCATGGCTCTGTAACAGCTATATTTTTCAAATCCTTTTTAAGGTTTCGAAACCTCTGCTAAAGGTTTCAAAACCGTTGTGCATGTGGGAATTTAAAGCTCATCTTTATGACTTCCCAACGGCTCCAAAACATTCTCAACGGCCATAAACGGCTAGAATATCATTCCACACTATAAAAGCAAGCTTGCGAAACTTGAAGATGGTTAGAGAACATATCCAAGCAAGATGATCAACAGAATTTGAGTCTAAATCTTATTTCTTCATTTCTCCTGTACATAGTTTAAAGAGTGCTTAAATTGTAAATCTTTAACTCTTTATTGTCAGCTTAATTTGTGTAGACACCCACCTTGTGAGGTATTTAGTTTACCAAACAAACCTTAAAAAAAAAAAGAGGTTCTAGTTTAGCCTTAGAAAAACTAGAGTGGTTCTATCTTAGCCATATAAAAAAGATAGGGTTGTAAATGTTACATTCTTAGCCTTGAAAAGGGAAAGAATTCATAGTGAATCGAGAAATCCTTAATGGTGTGCTAAGGTAGTGGATGTAGACTCGGTTGGGTAGTCGAACCAATCTAAAATCCTTGTGCAAATTGTCTATCTTTTTTTTTGGTTTTAGCCAATTCATTCAGGAGTTCATTCAACCCTCTTGAGGGTTTCAAAAGGTTGATTCAAGCGTGCTTCAAGTGTAACACCCCCAAATAACTATGATGATAATAATAAATATGGGTAAAAAATGAGAAGATAATTAAGGCTGGTAGGTTTCGAACCAACGACCTCGCCCCCAGCCTCATACCCCTAGTGTTTAACCACTGAGCTAAGTGCCCAAGTTTGTCAAGGAATAACCTGGTTAAGTCTTGAGGTAAAAGTTTGGGGTTTTTAACCCGATTTAAAACCAGTTTGACTCTATACCTACCATTTTTTGAATGCCTTCTCGATCTAAAAATTTCTAGAAAACCCTAAGCTCTCCTCTACCCTTTTTTTGCTCCGACCATCCCTCCAATCTCAGCCACCACGTCGTCGTGGGTGTCACCGCCCATACCACCGTGTCCGCCACCTCACCCCGAACTCATCAATGTCGTTCACTCGCGCAGTCGCGCTACCGTCCGCCTCGGAGAACGGCTTGAAGGCTTCATCTAGGAACCCTTGCTCCACCGCCCCTGTGCATCATCGGTTTAGCCGCAACCTGTCGTTCGTGCAGTGCACAACCACCGGATCCGAGTTTCCCACTCCGTGATGAACAAATCATCTCTGGTCGTTTGCCCGTCTGACACCGGTAGTGGGTTCATCAGAGCATCGCACTTTTCCGACCGTTTTGCTCATTTCGAGTAAGATCTAGCGTGTTTCTGACCAATTTTCTGATTTGTTTGTAGTGGTAGTGTTGTGGACTATTTTTCCAATCTGTTTACGGCCAGGTTGTGCCTCTCGACGTCTCCAGCGACCTCTCTAGCGTTTTTCTGGCGATCGGAATGCCTTAGGGTAAGTGGGCCGGTTCAGTTGGCTTAAAGGACTGAACCAGCTAACTCGGTCCAAGCCCACCTGTATACAAGCCCGACCCGGCCAACCCAAACTGGTCCAAATCTATTTTGATTGAAGCCTAAAACCTGAACCGGCTTGGCCCAAACCCGGTCAACCCGAGTTAACTTGTCTGAGTCAGCCCGAGTCAACTTGTTTGAGTCACCCGAGTCAACTCGTCCGAGTCAGCCCGAGTCAACTCGTCTGAGTTAGCTCGTTCGAGTCAACTCAGTGAGTCAACTCGTCTAAACCAACTTAGTTGACCATTGACTTCTGACGTCGGTGTTGACTTTGACCGTTGTTTGCTGACGTCAGCGTTGAGTTTGGCCGTTGACCAAAAAGTCAACTTTTCTAAAAACTCTCATTTTATGTTTTTCGACGTCCTGAGCCTGTTTTGCAAAAATTTTAACCCGAAAGCCTCCGAATTATACCTTGAACTCGAACTTGTATATATATTTAATTATTCAGTTAAGAGCTTTGTGAATAAGGTCTGATCTTGGAATTTGTGTAATTGAAGGTGTTCACAGTTCTTTAAATCTAAGATGTTAAGGGACGTCAAATTAGGGTTTGAGTGCAATCGAATGGGGTATTATGAATCGACCGATTTAGCTCAGAGTTAAGGTAATACATTACTACCTTCTGCATGCTTTTGTAACATGTTGGTATTCGGTTGATGTTTGCACGACCATGTTTGAGCATGTGATTATTTCTGCCTATGCCGATCAATTGTGAGATAAAAATAATAATGGCCAAGACAAATATTCGAATAAGAGGTTCGATATCGAAAAGACTTATGAGTTTAGTGTACGATTAATGAGTCGGTTAATTTTTAAGTCTGATTATCATTTTGATTAAAAAGAAATGTCAAAAATTCGATTGACGAATGACAAAAATACCCCTATCTATAAAAACAACTTATGAAGCTATACTTGATCCGATAAGACATCTGATACACTTGAAAATCTCAGATTACTAAAATGTCACGGTAACAAGACTTAAACCCTCGAGATTGTAAAGTACTTGAGTTGCTAGAATTTTGAATAATTCGACGAAGATAAATTTACTGAAAAATATTCGTATGTATGAATTGAGCAATGGGGCGAAAAAGATTGAATTGATTGAAATGACTAAAAAGAATTGAATATACTGATAAGGCTAAAATGGGTCACAATGACCCCTAAAGGCTGATATTTTCTTCGAGTATTAATTGCCAATCGATCGACATATGAGATATATCCTCGAGGTCTAAAACGAATGAATAGATGGAAGAACCGAGAAACTCTGAATAATTGAAACATTTTCGAGCATCGTAATGTTTGTAATACCCTCGAATACTAGAATGCCGGAGAATACTTCTAAGTCATGGAATTAGAAATCCCAATAAAGACAAACAAATGTAATGACTCTAAAAGTGGTAAAATACGACCGACATCAGTTGGTCGATTCAGATACTATGATGATAGTGGGAGAATACCGTGTGAATGCATGTGCCATTTATTTGGCGAAAGTACATAGTTAATAGTGAGAGGGATTTGTTCTCCTAAGGCACATTCGATGTTTTGGAATGAGTTTAGGTACAATGCACATGTTTGAATACTTGGAAAATACCGCTCAAATATATGCTTGATTTCTGGTAATAAGTTCAGTGGACGATTGGTGAAGGCGAACTATTGTTGTTATGCTCGGTAGTCAGTTCTGAGAAATGAATGGTTGAGGTGTACCTATCCAGTGAGATATTAAACATTGTGTTAATGGGTTTCGATTAGTTCAAAGGGACTCGGAAACTTGATGAGCAACCAAAATTCCTAAATTCTGTACATCACCGTTTATACCTTGTTGGTTCAAATTACCAGATTACCCCTAAAGGTCAAAATGACTTTAATACCCTCGTAGGTTGTAGCATTTAATTTTTCTCGCGTTATATCTAAAATCCTAATGAGTCTGATGCATCAACTTTCGATGTTGATTCGACCCGTCTTATCGAACTCCCCTATTCGTAGGGACCTCGTTTTGAAATCAGTCCAAAATTGTCAAATGACATCTTTCTTATATCTATCAAGTACATTTGAGAAATGAATTGGGTCATACAGCGCGTACCATGTATCTGTAAATACTTTCTTTTCTAAACCAATATCATATGCTTAAAATTTAAAGTATGACACTGTTATACGAAAGGAAAGCAATTCTCTGGTTTCTGACCTCTAATATGAAAAATATATCTGATATATGACATTGAATACGAAATAATAAAAAAATAAATTTGACATTCGTCTTCTAGTATAAAATATATCTGATATCTATTTTCTTTAATATCGTCTTCTGAATATAAACTGAAATTATCTAGGGTATATTATCTAGGATATGAATGAAGATCTGTAGGCTCAGCGCTGGTAAGTCCTTCTAGACCTAAGCTCCTACACCCAATGGGCCTAGGGTAAGCCTTTCTGTAAGCGCCTACTCCTAATGGGCCTAGGGTAAGCCTTTCTGTAAGCTCCTACGCCCGGCGGGCCTAGGGCAAGTCTTTCTAGATACTATTATGGGTTTCTGCATATTGGTGTATGGTTTGAGGGTAGTTAAGTAAATTAATAAAACTTTCTGACCTTTTCTGAAACATACCTTACTAAATTAATGTATCAAAGTTGAACTCTCAGTAAACTTACAATTCGCGCTTAATGAACCACTCTGAACTCCTTGATTCAACTTTTGAAATTTGAATCTCTTTTGAATCTCCGGCTTTAGACTCATCTCTTAAGGTTCGAGTGATCAAATAAAGAACAACTCTGTTACCTTCTGGTATAATGCTCCACTGAAATATCGAATCGTATTTTGAGCTTAACGTTGCTCGGTTCATCATGACAGTGTTAAGCTTGCCATATACTTGCTTGTGCTTCTAGCATCCCTTGGTAGTCTGTATTACCGAGCTTTCCGAAGCTCGCGTTGTTTTTACCATCACAAGTTAGAAGATCAACCATGATGTAGCTGTCATCGTCGGTATAGGAGTTTTTTCGGCTTACTCGCGGAGTATGGTATCTGTGTAATTATGGGCATGTATGTCACATCTTGATTTACATTCGAGTCTGAAACTTGTTTTAGCAATTTGTATCATAGTTTCTATTTTAATTCAAAACTTGATTTATGATTTTAATTGGTTTGAATGTTTTTTGGAATTGTATTTTAATTCAAAACCTGATTTATGATTTTAAATGGTTTAACAATTTATTTATTTGAAACTTTAACGTGGGTCACTCCAGTGGCCCTAAAGTGACTTCCTAGGATCCGTATTAACGCATAGGCGGGTCTAGGAGGTTACATCAAGCCTAACAACTGGTATGAGCAAGTCTCAATCGAGAAGGTCTAACCACCTATTGAGGTGATCCCGACAAGCTCGACCAACAAACAATCAACCGAAGTAAATGGCGCAATCAATCGGCAAGCCTCCATTCTTCAACAGGGAGCATTATGCCTATTGGAAGAATATGATGATGTAATTTATCAAGGCAAATGATTATTGAATTTGGCACCTTGTCGAAGATGGACTGTTCATGCCACAAAGGAGAAGGCGGATTGGAATGCCAACGACAAGAAGATAATGGAGCTTAATTGCAAGGCGTTGCACATTCTTTTTTGTGCTTTTGGCCCGGATGTATATGCAAAGACATCTTCTTGTGAAAGTGCCAAGCAAGTATGGGACAAGCTTGAGGTCACATACAAGAGAAAAAACGAAGTAAATAAGACCAAGATCGGTCTTCTCAACCTTGAGTATGAGAACTTCAAGATGGACTCAGAAGAAGACATCAAGAGCATGTTTGATCGGTTCTCCACAATCATCAACAAACTTAAAGGTTTTGGAGAGGAGATTTCGAAAGACGAGCTCGTTCGAAAGTTGATTTATTCGCTTCTCGAATCATGGGGGGGCAAGACGACGGTTATCATAGAAGCCAAGAACCAAAAGGAGCTCAAACTTGATGAGCTAATTGGGCCCTTTCTTACCCTTGAAATGATGTCTACACTCTTGAAGAGGGAGAAGGATGAGAAGATCAAAAGGCAAAGCATTTATGTGAATGTCATTGCTTTTCCATCCTCCACATGCCAACACGAAGAATCAAGTGAGAAGGAAAGCGAAGATGAAGAGATAGTTCATCTCTTCAAGAAATGTGCCCGATTCATGATGAGCAAAATGGAAGAATCCAAGCATGAATCAAAGAAGAAGAAAAAGAGGCCAAGCTCTTCAAGCCATAAGAAGAAGGCATATGTGGCTACTTGGAGTGATGATGACTCCACCGATAATGAACAAGCCAACCTTTGCCTTATGGTCATCCAAGAAGATTCAAGGGTAACTTCTAACTCATCTACTTCAACTTATTATTCTTTTGATGAATTACAAGATGTCTATGATGATTTGGTTTTAGAGTTTAAAAATCACATTTTGAAAAACAAGAAAGTGGTTTCAAATTTGAAAATTCAAAATGATTTGATTTTTAAAACCAAAATTGAACTAGAAGCAAAACTCAATGAGTTTGAACAAAATTTGTTGATTTACAAAATTTGCTTCAATAAGTTCAAAAGGAAAAGATTTGATTTCTAAAGAGCTTGAAAAGAAAACTAAGTTTGGAAAATCAAATTTTTATCAAAGACAATCTAGTGCCCCTAGATTTTTAAATGGTAAATGTTTAGAAGTATTTGGGTCCCAAAAGGACTAACTACTTCAACTAAAAATGATGAAATTGCAAAATGAATTCCTAAGGGGACTAAAATTTGTGCTATTGACGCGTATGGATCCAAAACAATTTGGATACCAAAAATTACTTGATTGTCTATTTTTAGGTGTGATGGAGATTGATCAATAAAGTACAACATTGAGGGAGAGCTCCATACACACAAGGAAGATCACTTGAAGAAGGAAGGCTTCACATCCTCCCTTTAGTTCAAGTGATAAAATTCTAGTTGAATTTATTTTCTTTATTTTGGTTTATTTTTAACTCAACTAGGTTATCATATATTTGTTGGACTAACCATTTGAGGATGCTTTGAGTAAGGGGGAGTCATTTTTAAACAAAATTCTTATTTATGTCAAACTTTGATTTTAAACATCCATTATTATTTTCAGATTAAAGTCATTTAAATTCTTTTTGATATAACAAAAGGGGGAGAATGGTTTGAAAAAAAATGATTTTTAAAGTGAATAATGGAGAGCTTTAACTACATTTGAATTTTAAAAATATCTTATTCAAACTTTTAAATACTAAGGGGGAGAATCACAAACAATTTTTCAAGTTGGTTTTATTATATCAAAAAGGGGGAGATTGTTGAGATGTTTGTTTTGATATAATAATAGAAAAATTGTTTTGGACTAAATTGAAAAGATTTCAAAAATGTTTATAAGCCCAAACAACTTGAAAATATGTTTGATGGATTTTATAAGGCTTTGGAATGTTAAAATGTCTTTAAAGTAGGCAAACCTGAGTTTTTCAAGTAGCCGTGCCGATACGATATACAACGTATCGATACACTTTAGAGTTTCAAGCTACAGGAAAATTCCAGTAGCCAAAACACGTACTGATATGGTTTGTTCGTATCGATATGGAGTAGAGTCGTACCGGTACGCTTTGTAGCGTACCGATACGGATTTAACTACCCCCAACGGGTAGTTTCCCAATGGTCATTTGAATTACATGACATACCGATACGCTCCCAGGCATATCGATATGCATCACTTGGAAAGACTCCAACGACTAGTTTATGAAGAAGTTGTACTGATATGGCTACTCGCGCATCGATGCAGACAACTCCAAAACTGCATTTATCGCGGGAAATAAAGTTCCCAACGGCTCTAATTCAATCCCAACGGCTAGAAACTCAATCGGGAGTATAAAAGGGACCTTCAAGCATCTATGGAAGACTAATGATCCTTAAGTCAACAACATTATGATGCAAAATTGTCTTAGTGCTTAAATTTCTATTCCTTGTATAGACAAACACTTGTGAGCTCAAAATTGTCAATGTATGCTCAAGTGTTCTAGGATTTGGGTGAGTGCTTTAGTGTGCAAACATCAACCTTTAGAGTGGGATTTCTGTTTGCTAAGTTTTCTCTTGTTTGAGAGAGTTCCCAAAGCTCAGTTTGTGAGCTTTGGATGGTAGACTTGGGTTGTGAGTCTAGGATGTAACCCCCTAAACCCGGCCTAGAAGGAAAGACCGAATTTAGAAAGTTACGTTTGAAAACTTTTCCCTCAAGAAATCTAATTTTAGAAATTATACTTCTAACTTAAAATAAAATAACATTAATTTAATAAATATCTTATAGTAAATAAAATAGAAAATTTTATAATAAATATTTTAATGTTTATATAAAATCTCTAAAATAAAATCATAGTAAAAGGATTCTAGAAAAATAATCTCAAAACATAAATAGTCTAAAATTATATACATGTCCCAAAATAATAAATTAAAATCAGATTAAACTAAAATAGTTTCGTACTGAATAATAAAATAACCGAATAAAATGTGAGATCCTCCAAGTACCACGTCGCCTAAAGTGCTCAAAGATATCTGTAAGAAGAAACTATGGGGGAGTAAGCTAAAGAGCTTAGTGTGTCTCTAAAGTGCAAGAAAAACCATAATTATAAAACATAATATTATTTTGAATAAAATCTTTTAAAGCATAAACACAAATCACAAGCGCAATGCAATGCACCCAACTACATCACCGTCCGAAGAGTAAAGTTCCCCAGAACCACTCTCTACATCGTCACCAATCCGAAGTGGAACTCAGCCCGAAGGGTGGAACCACTGATCCGAAGTGGAATTCAGCCCGAAGGATGAAACCACTGAACTTCCTCCGTACAAATCCCAACCCATGTTCATACATATATGATGTTTAAAAATCAAATTCCATAAACACAGTTCCATAAATCCGATATTCCGTAAACATACTTTATAAACCATAGTCCATAAATTCATAAATCATAATTTCGAAAATCCGATGTTTCATAAATCAAATATTCCATAAATCATAATTAAAACACATTCTGAAATCGTATGCATATGATGTCAACCATACAAACCATAATACATATAAATAATCACAAAGAGATAAAACACCAACACATAGAAAAATAGTATATAATTTAATTATAGCACCGAAAGAAAACACACCTTAAGCAGGCAATAGCTCTAACGACGTAGCGAACAAATCTCGCGCTCATTCTCTAGTACTGGATTTTAATCGGATCGGAAATATTTTACTATGATCATGCTTTCGGTATTGGTTGTGAGTGGTGGTTTTAGTGTGTGCATATATTTTTTATCGCATAACTATACTACATATATATACATAGTTGGCGGTGGTAAAATTGAATAGATTAGTAATTGCATTAGGGTTAGAATTATAAATAAATAGGGTAATTAATAATAATAATAATAATAATAATAATAATAATAAAATAATTTCAAAAAAAGAGACGGCTTGAGTGGGAAACATAAGAGAATTAGAATTCAAATTCTAAAAAAAATGGGTTAATTTCATATGTAGTTCTTAAACTTTTAAGAAATTTCATATTAATTTTCAAGTTTAAAAAAAATCATATTTAGTCCCTTCAAAAAAAATTAGGGTTCTTGAATTAAAATTCCCAAATAATTAGGGTTTTCAATTAGGGATTTCAAAATTAGGTTTCTAAATTAGGGATTTTTTTTCAAATCTAGGTTTACAAATTGAGCGTAATTTTTGGGGTGTTACAACTCTCCCACCCTTAAAAGAAATTTTGTCCTCAAAAATTTTCAAACTTCACATAGATTCCCAAAAGCACGAATATTTAGATAGAAGCTTAAAAGAGCATTTTGGATTAAGCTACAAATGACAACACATGGTTTTCAGATAGACTTTGAGCTCAAATTTATAGGAACAAGTATGATCAAGATCGGTCGCTAATTTAGAGCTCCTAAGAGGTGACATAGTAATCTATCTACAAAAGGGATAATCCTAAAATTAGAGTTGGTACTTGGAGTTTCTATTCAAAATATATCTTTAATTCTTTAAAATAATAAATTTATCAGAAAATCTCATTTTCCCCCAAAACATTTAATATGCATGCAAAAATTATTTTCGACTTAAAATTTTAAGTGAGCCTCACAGTCCGAGGGTTGAACCTAGGCTCTGATACCACTAAATGTAACCCCCTAAACCCGGCCTAGAAGGAAAGACCGAATTTAGAAAGTTACGTTTGAAAACTTTTCCCTCAAGAAATCTAATTTTACAAATTATACTTCTAACTTAAAATGAAATAACAGTAATTTAATAAATATCTTATAGTAAATAAAATAGAAAATTTTATAATAAATATTTTAATGTTTATATAAAATCTCTAAAATAAAATCATAGTAAAAGGATTCTAGAAAAATAATCCCAAAACATAAATAGTCTAAAATTATATACATGTCCCAAAATAATAAATTAAAATCGGATTAAACTAAAATAGTTTCGTACTGAATAATAAAATAACCGAATAAAATGTGAGATCCTCCAAGTACCACGTCGCCTAAAGTGCTCAAAGATATCTGTAAGAAGAAACTATGGGAGAGTAAGCTAAAGAGCTTAGTGTGTCTCTAAAGTGCAAGAAAAACTATAATTATAAAACATAATATTATTTTGAATAAAATCTTTTAAAGCATAAACACAAATCACAAGCGCAATGCAATGCACCCAACTACATCACCGTCCGAAGAGTGAAGTTCCCTAGAACCACTCTCTACATCGTCACCAATCCGAAGTGGAACTCAGCCCGAAGGGTGGATCCACTGATCCGAAGTGGAATTCAGCCCGAAGGATGAAACCACTGAACTTCCTCCGTACAAATCCCAACCCATGCTCATACATATATGATGTTTAAAAATCAAATTCCATAAACACAGTTCCATAAATCCGATATTCCGTAAACATACTTTATAAACCATAGTCCATAAATTCATAAATCATAATTCCGAAAATCCGATGATTCATAAATCAAATATTCCATAAATCATAATTAAAACACATTCTAAAATCGTATGCGTATGATGTCAACCATACAAACCATAATACATATAAATAATCACAAAGAGATAAAACACCAACACATAGAAAAATAGTATATAATTTAATTATAGCACCGAAAGAAAACACACCTTAAGCAGGCAATAGCTCTAACGACGTAGCGAACAAATCTCGCGCTCATTCTCTAGTACTGGATTTTAATCGGATCGGAAATATTTTACTATGATCATGCTTTCGGTATTGGTTGTGAGTGGTGGTTTTAGTGTGTGCATATATTTTTTTATCGCATAACTATACTACATATATATACATAGTTGGCGGTGGTAAAATTGAATAGAATAGTAATTGCATTAGGGTTAGAATTATAAATAAATAGTGTAATTAATAATAATAATAATAATAATAATAATAATAATAATAATAATAATAATAATAATAATAATAATAATAATAATAATAATAATAATAATAATAATAATAATAATAATAATAATAATAATAATAATAATAATAATAATAATAAAATAATTTCAAAAAAAGAGACGGCTTGAGTGGGAAACATAAGAGAATTAGAATTCAAATTCTAAAAAAATGGGTTAATTTCATATGTAGTTCTTAAACTTTTAAGAAATTTCATATTAATTTCTAAGTTTAAAAAAATTCATATTTAGTCCCTTCAAAAAAAATTAGGGTTCTTGAATTAAAATTCCCAAATAATTAGGGTTTTCAATTAGGGATTTCAAAATTAGGTTTCTAAATTAGGGATTTTTTTTTCAAATCTAGGTTTACAAATTGAGCGTAATTTTTGGGGTGTTACAACTCTCCCACCCTTAAAAGAAATTTTGTCCTCAAAATTTTTCAAACTTCACATAGATTCCCAAAAGCACGAATATTTAGATAGAAGCTTAAAAGAGCATTTTGGATTAAGCTACAAATGACAACACATGGTTTTCAGATAGACTTTGAGCTCAAATTTATAGGAACAAGTATGATCAAGATCGGTCGCTAATTTAAAGCTCCTAAGAGGTAACATAGTAATCTATCTACAAAAGGGATAATCCTAAAATTAGAGTTGGTACTTGGAGTTTCTATTCAAAACATATCTTTAATTCTTTAAAATAATAAATTTATCAGAAAATCTCATTTTCCCCCAAAACATTTAATATGCATGCAAAAATTATTTTCGACTTAAAATTTTAAGTGAGCCTCACAGTCCGAGGGTTGAACCTAGGCTATGATACCACTAAATGTAACCCCCTAAACCCAGCCTAGAAGGAAAGACCGAATTTAGAAAGTTACGTTTGAAAACATTTCCCTCAAGAAATCTAATTTTAGAAATTATACTTCTAACTTAAAATAAAATAACAGTAATTTAATAAATATCTTATAGTAAATAAAATAAAAAATTTTATAATAAATATTTTAATGTTTATATAAAATCTCTAAAATAAAATCATAGTAAAAGGATTCTAGAAAAATAATCCCAAAACATAAATAGTCTAAAATTATATACATGTCCCAAAATAATAAATTAAAATTGGATTAAACTAAAATAGTTTCGTACTGAATAATAAAATAACCGAATAAAATGTGAGATCCTCCAAGTACCACGTCGCCTAAAGTGCTCAAAGATATCTGTAAGAAGAAACTATGGGGGAGTAAGCTAAAGAGCTTAGTGTGTCTCTAAAGTGCAAGAAAAACCATAATTATAAAACATAATATTATTTTGAATAAAATCTTTTAAAGCATAAACACAAATCACAAGCGCAATGCAATGCACCCAACTACATCACCGTCCGAAGAGTAAAGTTCCCCAGAACCACTCTCTACATCGTCACCAATCCGAAGTGGAACTCAGCCCGAAGGGTGGAACCACTGATCCGAAGTGGAATTCAGCCCGAAGGATGAAACCACTGAACTTCCTCCGTACAAATCCCAACCCATGCTCATACATATATGATGTTTAAAAATCAAATTCCATAAACACAGTTCCATAAATCCGATATTCCGTAAACATACTTTATAAACCATAGTCCATAAATTCATAAATCATAATTTCGAAAATCCGATGTTTCATAAATCAAATATTCCATAAATCATAATTAAAACACATTCTGAAATCGTATGCATATGATGTCAATCATACAAACCATAATACATATAAATAATCACAAAGAGATAAAACACCAACACATAGAAAAATAGTATATAATTTAATTATTGCACCGAAAGAAAACACACCTTAAGCAGGCAATAGCTCTAACGACGTAGCGAACAAATCTCACGCTCATTCTCTAGTACTGGATTTTAATCGGATCGGAAATATTTTACTATGATCATGCTTTCGGTATTGGTTGTGAGTGGTGGTTTTAGTGTGTGCATATATTTTTTATCGCATAACTATACTACATATATATACATAGTTGGCGGTGGTAAAATTGAATAGATTAGTAATTGCATTAGGGTTAGAATTATAAATAAATAGGGTAATTAATAATAATAATAATAATAATAATAATAATAATAATAATAATAATAATAATAATAATAATAAAATAATTTCAAAAAAAGAGACGGCTTGAGTGGGAAACATAAGAGAATTAGAATTCAAATTCTAAAAAAATGGGTTAATTTCATATGTAGTTCTTAAACTTTTAAGAAATTTCATATTAATTTCCAAGTTTAAAAAAATTCATATTTAGTCCCTTCAAAAAAAATTAGGGTTCTTGAATTAAAATTCCCAAATAATTAGGGTTTTCAATTAGGGATTTCAAAATTAGGTTTCTAAATTAGGGATTTTTTTTCAAATCTAGGTTTACAAATTGAGCGTAATTTTTGGGGTGTTACAACTCTCCCACCCTTAAAAGAAATTTTGTCCTCAAAATTTTTCAAACTTCACATAGATTCCCAAAAGCACGAATATTTAGATAGAAGCTTAAAAGAGCATTTTGGATTAAGCTACAAATGACAACACATGGTTTTCAGATAGACTTTGAGCTCAAATTTATAGGAACAAGTATGATCAAGATCGGTCGCTAATTTAGAGCTCCTAAGAGGTGACATAGTAATCTATCTACAAAAGGGATAATCCTAAAATTAGAGTTGGTACTTGGAGTTTCTATTCAAAATATATCTTTAATTCTTTAAAATAATAAATTTATCAGAAAATCTCATTTTCCCCCAAAACATTTAATATGCATGCAAAAATTATTTTCGACTTAAAATTTTAAGTGAGCCTCACAGTCCGAGGGTTGAACCTAGGCTCTGATACCACTAAATGTAACCCCCTAAACCCGGCCTAGAAGGAAAGACCGAATTTAGAAAGTTACGTTTGAAAACTTTTCCCTTAAGAAATCTAATTTTAGAAATTATACTTCTAACTTAAAATGAAATAACAGTAATTTAATAAATATCTTATAGTAAATAAAATAGAAAATTTTATAATAAATATTTTAATGTTTATATAAAATCTCTAAAATAAAATCATAGTAAAAGGATTCTAGAAAAATAATCCCAAAACATAAATAGTCTAAAATTATATACATGTCCCAAAATAATAAATTAAAATCGGATTAAACTAAAATAGTTTCGTACTGAATAATAAAATAACCGAATAAAATGTGAGATCCTCCAAGTACCACGTCGCCTAAAGTGCTCAAAGATATCTGTAAGAAGAAACTATGGGGGAGTAAGCTAAAGAGCTTAGTGTGTCTCTAAAGTGCAAGAAAAACCATAATTATAAAACATAATATTATTTTGAATAAAATCTTTTAAAGCATAAACACAAATCACAAGCGCAATGCAATGCACCCAACTACATCACCGTCCGAAGAGTAAAGTTCCCCAGAACCACACTCTACATCGTCACCAATCCGAAGTGGAACTCAGCCCGAAGGGTGGATCCACTGATCCGAAGTGGAATTCAGCCCGAAGGATGAAACCACTGAACTTCCTCCGTACAAATCCCAACCCATGCTCATACATATATGATGTTTAAAAATCAAATTCCATAAACACAGTTCCATAAATCCGATATTCCGTAAATATACTTTATAAACCATAGTCCATAAATTCATAAATCATAATTCCGAAAATCCGATGTTTCATAAATCAAATATTCCATAAATCATAATTAAAACACATTCTGAAATCGTATGCATATGATGTCAACCATACAAACCATAATACATATAAATAATCACAAAGAGATAAAACACCAACACATAGAAAAATAGTATATAATTTAATTATAGCACCGAAAGAAAACACACCTTAAGCAGGCAATAGCTCTAACGACGTAGCGAACAAATCTCGCGCTCATTCTCTAGTACTGGATTTTAATCGGATCGGAAATATTTTACTATGATCATGCTTTCGGTATTGGTTGTGAGTGGTGGTTTTAGTGTGTGCATAAATTTTTTTATCGCATAACTATACTACATATATATACATAGTTGGCGGTGGTAAAATTGAATAGAATAGTAATTGCATTAGGGTTAGAATTATAAATAAATAGTGTAATTAATAATAATAATAATAATAATAATAATAATAATAATAATAATAATAATAATAATAATAATAATAATAATAATAATAATAATAATAATAATAATAATAATAAAATAATTTCAAAAAAAGAGACGGCTTGAGTGGGAAACATAAGAGAATTAGAATTCAAATTCTAAAAAAATGGGTTAATTTCATATGTAGTTCTTAAACTTTTAAGAAATTTCATATTAATTTCCAAGTTTAAAAAAATTCATATTTAGTCCCTTAAAAAAAATTAGGGTTCTTGAATTAAAATTTCCAAATAATTAGGGTTTTCAATTAGGGATTTCAAAATTAGCTTTCTAAATTAGGGATTTTTTTTCAAATCTAGGTTTACAAATTGAGCATAATTTTTGGGGTGTTACAACTCTCCCACCCTTAAAAGAAATTTTGTCCTCAAAATTTTTCAAACTTCACATAGATTTCCAAAAGCACGAATATTTAGATAGAAGCTTAAAAGAGCATTTTGGATTAAGCTACAAATGACAACACATGGTTTTCAGATAGACTTTGAGCTCAAATTTATAGGAACAAGTATGATCAAGATCGGTCGCTAATTTAGAGCTCCTAAGAGGTGACATAGTAATCTATCTACAAAAGGGATAATCCTAAAATTAGAGTTGGTACTTGGAGTTTCTATTCAAAACATATCTTTAATTCTTTAAAATAATAAATTTATCAGAAAATCTCATTTTCCCCCAAAACATTTAATATGCATGCAAAAATTATTTTCGACTTAAAATTTTAAGTGAGCCTCACAGTCCGAGGGTTGAACCTAGGCTCTGATACCACTAAATGTAACCCCCTAAACCCGGCCTAGAAGGAAAGACCGAATTTAGAAAGTTACGTTTGAAAACTTTTCCCTCAAGAAATCTAATTTTAGAAATTATACTTCTAACTTAAAATGAAATAACAGTAATTTAATAAATATCTTATAGTAAATAAAATAGAAAATTTTATAATAAATATTTTAATGTTTATATAAAATCTCTAAAATAAAATCATAGTAAAAGGATTCTAGAAAAATAATCCTAAAACATAAATAGTCTAAAATTATATACATGTCCCAAAATAATAAATTAAAATCGGATTAAACTAAAATAGTTTCGTACTGAATAATAAAATAACCGAATAAAATGTGAGATCCTCCAAGTACCACGTCGCCTAAAGTGCTCAAAGATATCTGTAAGAAGAAACTATGGGGGAGTAAGCTAAAGAGCTTAGTGTGTCTCTAAAGTGCAAGAAAAACCATAATTATAAAACATAATATTATTTTGAATAAAATCTTTTAAAGCATAAACACAAATCACAAGCGCAATGCAATGCACCCAACTACATCACCGTCCGAAGAGTAAAGTTCCCCAGAACCACTCTCTACATCGTCACCAATCCGAAGTGGAACTCAGCCCGAAGGGTGGATCCACTGATTCGAAGTGGAATTCAGCCCGAAGGATGAAACCACTGAACTTCCTCCGTACAAATCCCAACCCATGCTCATACATATAAGATGTTTAAAAATCAAATTCCATAAACACAATTCCATAAATCCGATATTCCGTAAACATACTTTATAAACCATAGTCCATAAATTCATAAATCATAATTCCGAAAATCCGATGTTTCATAAATCAAATATTCCATAAATCATAATTAAAACACATTCTGAAATCGTATGCATATGATGTCAACCATACAAACCATAATACATATAAATAATCACAAAGAGATAAAACACCAACACATAGAAAAATAGTATATAATTTAATTATAGCACCGAAAGAAAACACACCTTAAGCAGGCAATAGCTCTAACGACGTAGCGAACAAATCTCGCGCTCATTCTCTAGTACTGAATTTTAATCGGATCGGAAATATTTTACTATGATCATGCTTTCGGTATTGGTTGTGAGTGGTGGTTTTAGTGTGTGCATATATTTTTTTATCGCATAACTATACTACATATATATACATAGTTGGCGGTGGTAAAATTGAATAGAATAGTAATTGCATTAGGGTTAGAATTATAAATAAATAGTGTAATTAATAATAATAATAATAATAATAATAATAATAATAATAATAATAATAATAATAATAAAATAATAATTTCAAAAAAAGAGACGGCTTGAGTGGGAAACATAAGAGAATTAGAATTCAAATTCTAAAAAAATGGGTTAATTTCATATGTAGTTCTTAAACTTTTAAGAAATTTCATATTAATTTCCAAGTTTAAAAAAATTCATATTTAGTCCCTTCAAAAAAATTAGGGTTCTTGAATTAAAATTCCCAAATAATTAGGGTTTTCAATTAGGGATTTCAAAATTAGGTTTCTAAATTAGGGATTTTTTTTCAAATCTAGGTTTACAAATTGAGCGTAATTTTTGGGGTGTTACAACTCTCCCACCCTTAAAAGAAATTTTGTCCTCAAAATTTTTCAAACTTCACATAGATTCCCAAAAGCACGAATATTTAGATAGAAGCTTAAAAGAGCATTTTGGATTAAGCTACAAATGACAACACATGGTTTTCAGATAGACTTTGAGCTCAAATTTATAGGAACAAGTATGATCAAGATCGGTCGCTAATTTAGAGCTCCTAAGAGGTGACATAGTAATCTATCTACAAAAGGGATAATCCTAAAATTAGAGTTGGTACTTGGAGATTCTATTCAAAACATATCTTTAATTCTTTAAAATAATAAATTTATCAGAAAATCTCATTTTCCCCCAAAACATTTAATATGCATGCAAAAATTATTTTCGACTTAAAATTTTAAGTGAGCCTCACAGTCCGAGGGTTGAACCTAGGCTCTGATACCACTAAATGTAACCCCCTAAACCCGGCCTAGAAGGAAAGACCGAATTTAGAAAGTTACGTTCGAAAACTTTTCCCTCAAGAAATCTAATTTTAGAAATTATACTTCTAACTTAAAATGAAATAACAGTAATTTAATAAATATCTTATAGTAAATAAAATAGAAAATTTTATAATAAATATTTTAATGTTTATATAAAATCTCTAAAATAAAATCATAGTAAAAGGATTCTAGAAAAATAATCCCAAAACATAAATAGTCTAAAATTATATACATGTCCCAAAATAATAAATTAAAATCGGATTAAACTAAAATAATTTCGTACTGAATAATAAAATAACCGAATAAAATGTGAGATCCTCCAAGTACCACGTCGCCTAAAGTGCTCAAAGATATCTTTAAGAAGAAACTATGGGGGAGTAAGCTAAAGAGCTTAGTGTGTCTCTAAAATGCAAGAAAAACCATAATTATAAAACATAATATTATTTTGAATAAAATCTTTTAAAGCATAAACACAAATCACAAGCGCAATGCAATGCACCCAACTACATCACCGTCCGAAGAGTAAAGTTCTCCAGAACCACTCTCTACATCGTCACCAATCCGAAGTGGAACTCAGCCCGAAAGGTGGAACCACTGATGCGAAGTGGAATTCAGCCCGAAGGATGAAACCACTGAACTTCCTCCGTAGAAATCCCAACCCATGCTCATACATATATGATGTTTAAAAATCAAATTCCGTAAACATACTTTATAAACCATAGTCCATAAATTCATAAATCATAATTCCGAAAATCCGATGTTTCATAAATCAAATATTCCATAAATCATAATTAAAACACATTCTGAAATCGTATGCATATGATGTCAACCATACAAACCATAATACATATAAATAATCACAAAGAGATAAAACACCAACACATAGAAAAATAGTATATAATTTAATTATAGCACCGAAAGAAAACACACCTTAAGCAGGAAATAGCTCTAACTACGTAGCGAACAAATCTCGCGCTCATTCTCTAGTACTGGATTTTAATCGGATCGGAAATATTTTACCATGATCATGCTTTCGGTATTGATTGTGAGTGGTGGTTTTAGTGTGTGCATATATTTTTTTATCGCATAACTATACTACATATATATACATAGTTGGCGGTGGTAAAATTGAATAGATTAGTAATTGCATTAGGGTTAGAATTATAAATAAATAGGGTAATTAATAATAATAATAATAATAATAATAATAATAATAATAAAATAATTTCAAAAAAAGAGACGGCTTGAGTGGGAAACATAAGAGAATTAGAATTCAAATTCTAAAAAAAATGGGTTAATTTCATATGTAGTTCTTAAACTTTTAAGAAATTTCATATTAATTTCCAAGTTTAAAAAAAATTCATATTTAGTCCCTTCAAAAAAAATTAGGGTTCTTGAATTAAAATTCCCAAATAATTAGGGTTTTCAATTAGGGATTTCAAAATTAGGTTTCTAAATTAGGGATTTTTTTTCAAATCTAGGTTTACAAATTGAGCGTAATTTTTGGGGTGTTACATAGGATGTAATAGGTTTCCTCCTAAGCCTAGAAAAGGGGAAGAATTCTTAGTGAATTTGTAAAATCCTTGGTGATGAGCTAAGGTAGTGGTGCGGAATGTAACGCCCGTGTTTTGGGCTTAGGAGTTAACCGGGTTTTAATTCGAGTCAATAAAATTTAATTAAATCAACTCAACCTAAAATGTGGTGTAATTGAGCTTTAATAAGAGGGGAGGGACCTATATTGCGATTTTACCCAAAAGTCTTGTAAAGCAAGACCACTTTAACAAAAAAGTTGTCTTCCTCCCCCTTTATTTCAAATCCAACGTCTAAAGCCCCCAAACCCCCTTCAAACCTCTTTCAAACCTAAAACACTATTCCATTTGATTTCTACTTCGATTCAAGGTGTTTTGCAAAGGTAATTGTGTTTTCTAACTCTCCTCTTCAACCTCTATCTAACCATGGTCTTGGATTTCAAAAACATTGGGTTTTGAAAATTAGGGTTTATATTAAAGTTTGGATTTTTAAGGGGTTTTCTAATTTGTTTTGTTAAATCATGTTGGGGTTTTAGTTAATCATGTTAAAAGATGTAACATATGTCAATTTGGTCGAATTTGGGTAAAAATTCGTAGCATGCTCTTGAGGTAGATTTTAGAGTATGAAAACTTAGGTTTTTGGGAGGTTTAATGTTGTAAATAAGGGGCTGATGGTCTACCTAGGTAAGGAGGGTGTTTTGGGATGCTTGGGAAGCCATTTGGGTGTTTGGAAGTGGGTTTTTCAGCAAGGGTTTTGGGAAGCACGAAAATTGAGTTTTGGGAGATTTTGTGATTTGGGGAATTTGTGAAATTTGGTTTATGGTTGTGAAGTGATTTGATAGTTGAGCTTTAGCATTGAATTGTGGTGTAATAAGTGTGTTTTGCTTGGCTAGAAGCAAGGGGAAACGTTGAAGGAGCTTTGGGACCGAATCCGGGTGCGTAGGAGGATTGTTCGATTTGCTAAGGAAGGGCGGTGAGTGGTTTCAAACTTGTTTTAAAGTATGGTTCGAGTGTGTTTAGTGTGTGAGAGAAATGTGCTTGGTAGGCCATTTCCATTTAATTCATGTTGTTGATTTTAGCTATTGATTTCCCTTGAATGCTTGTGTTGGCCTATCTATGCTCTTGAGAAATGTGGATAAGTTATGCATGTATGTCATGATATGTATATGTATGTGATGAGCATGAGTGTGGTTGATGATATGTGATGTGATAATGATAATTGGCACTAAGATAATTACCGGTTGTAAATGATCGATCATTAGGATAGTGTGCACACAAATTGAGTCAAAACGTACGTGGCCTTGATGGTGTTAAGTCATCAAGGAGGAGTACGGTGATGTGACATTCCACCGGAAGCTTTTTATATATTTCTACGGGATGATGAGTGGAATCCCATCCGTAGGGCATGTGGCGATGAGTGGAATCCCGCACATGCAAGGTCCGGTGATGAGTGGAATCCCACCGAGGTAAAGTGTTGTCAAGGTTTTAATCCGCACAATCGGGGTAATTAAAGTGGCCAATTAAACTTGTTTATGTAATGTGATATATGATGGTGATATGTGGTTTTGACATATGGTATTGTATATGATAATTGATATTGATGTGAAATCTTGCTAGGATTGAGAGACCATATATGCCACTTGAAAGACTAGCTAAGTCTACTTGTTTATATGCAATGCTTGATATGTGTGAGATTAGGATTACATGCTTGAACCCTGCATTTGTTGATGTTTTTCGTTTTAGAGCACCCTCACTAAGCTTATAGCTTACGCTCTCAATGTTCAACAATGCAGATCATTAGCGTGGTGTTAGCTCGAGGCAAGGCAAGAAGGGCTTCCAAGTTTGTAGCTCAAGTATGGTTATCGATTTTGTAATAGCTAGCAATGTGGCAAGGGTCTTTGTATGAGCATGTGTGACTCATTTGATTGATGTTGTTTTGGTTGATCATGGTTTGTAAGCATGTTATACTATGACGAATGTTTGATGTTTGATGGCATGTTCTAGAATGTTTAGGTTGCATAGTGTATGAGTGCAAACCTTTCAAGATGTCTTGTTCCTTTTAAGGTCCTTTGTGTTTTGAGTATGCCAATATTGCATGAATTGCTCTTTAACTAGAATGCTATGCATGAATGCTTTAATCCATGTTTGATTGACTCCCTTGGCTTAAATATGTATGCTTTTATGGTTGGTTTGCCTTAGGGATTGATGTTAGTGTGTTGGTTGAAGTGTTAGAGGAATTTAGGGGCCTCCTTGTGCTCTAAATCAGCTAAAACCTGCAGATTCGTAGCTGGGGTATCGATACCGTTGGTCTAGTATCGATACTGCCCCTTTGGTTTCAGGCCTCGTGTATCGATACTCGAGGAGAGTATCGATACCTTTTTGGCCACTGGAGCCACTGTCGATTTCGGTATCGATACTGGCCTCTAGGGTATCGATACCGTTGTCTTGGCTTTGACCGTGGGAAGTCAACCTTAGGGGAGGGTATCGATACCCTCATTTGGGGTATCGATACTGTCTCCTCAGGTTGACCAAACCCTGTTGACCTAGTCAAAGGGGTATCGATACCCCCTTAAGGGTATCGATACCTCCTGCAGTTAACTTTAAAAATGGGCTTTTAAATGCTAGTTTGGGTTCGATTGATTGCTTCATAAATTTTGTTCCGCTGTATGATCACTTAGGATGTAATTCTCATCTAGACAAGATTAAAATGAAAAAAAAATATAGGGTTGCTAACCGAGGGAGAGTTCCTTAGGGAGTTTTCACTCGGTTTTCCCCGTGTAGCTCACTCGGACCGGTCATCCGGCCAGACCGGGACGAGGGGGCTACACGGAACTTGTTAGAAGCTTGAACCACTCTAACTATTGTGTCAATTTTGTCTATCTTTTGCTTCCACCACAAACACCCAAAAATCAATCTTCTCCACCACTTGGCAAGCAATTCGGTTGAAGGATATCGAGCCCAACATCTAGGTTCGAGTCCCCTCTCAACATCTTTTACTTTTTCCTAACATTTATTGCATTATATATATATATATATAAAGATGCAATTCATGTCATGCCAAGCACCACCATTTCTTTTTAGTTTCTTTTAACCAAGTGATGACATGTGTTACCACAACATGATTAAAAATTGGAGTAAATTCATCTAATCGGGTTATAACACGTGTTTTCATTGGATTTATTGATTAATTTTATTTAATTAAGTTAAAATTAGGACCAAATTGATATAATAGGTAGCTAACATGGACCAAATGTGTAATTATACAAATTTTTGTTAACTGCCTCATCACCCGTCCTTTAGTTTTTAGTGGTGGTCAAAATAAGACCAATTTAAAAATTTGATGGCCAGATTAACAATTTGCTTACTTGGATGGTCAAAATAAGACCACCCTAAAATTTGGCGCTCACATGAGTAGTTTACACTTTTTTAAATTCGTCTATGATTAGGCACACAGCTAATTTGTCCAGATATTACCTTTTGGGGATTTGTATGGAAAAATACCCCCTTAGAACAACATTTGGAAAAATATCCACATTCGGCCTACGTAAGGGTAAATCGCATTCTGATGCGATTTTCAATCTCTTGTTCTACATGGTACAACTTCGGTCCGATGTGGATATTATTATCCGGTATTTATTTAAAAAAAATAAATTGAAGTCGCGTTGTACATGACGCGACTTCCACGAGAATTTGAAACGACTCGTCACAAATTTATTGAGAAATATGCAAAAGTCGCGTTCTGCAGAATGCCACTTTTGCCTAATCATGTTGTTTAAACAAAGCTCTATAGGGTTGTTTATGGTTAATTTTAATGGTCTTGGAGGATAATTTTTCATGGTTTTGATCTTTTACCTCATAGTAGTGATGCATCTCTTCAAAATGGTGTAAAAATCGACGTATGTAAGGCACCCTAAACGGTGTATAAATCGCGTTAAAAACATTACCTTGCCATGTTTCTTTGCATGAAGAAAATGGAAACATGGGTCGATAGGGTTGTTTATGGTTAATTTTTATGGTCTTTGGGGGATAATTTTTCATGGTTTTGATCTTTTACCTCATAGTAGTGATGTATCTCTTGAAAATGGTGTGAAAATCGGTGTATGTAAGGCATCCAAAACAGTGTATAAATCGCGTTAAAAACACTACCTTTCTATGTTTCTTTGCATGAGGAAAATGGAAACATGGGTCGGTACTCATTTTTTAGTTGATTTTGTGGTAATTTTGTGGTTTTTTATTTAACTTTCACGTTGTAGTACGAGAACACATGTTTATAGTGGTGCAGAAACTGGCGCGTATAAGGCATCCTAAAGGGTGTAGAAATTGCGTGAAAAATTCTATCTTGGTATATTCCTTTGCATTATGAAATTGGAAACATGGGTCGATATTCATGTTTTAGTCGATTTTGTTGTTCTAGTGTATAGTTGTGGTTTTTTTGTTATTTAACATTCACGTGGTAGTACGAGAACACATGTTTACAATAGCGCCTAGAAAATGTAGCTTCGAAGGTTGATAATGTTATTTAGGATAAAAATATTAGAGTTACAAATACAATTAGTTAATTCAAGGGTGGGTCCTAGAAGGACATTTTCTGATGTCGTGTCTAGGGTTCCTACAATTTCCACACAACTTAGGTTGGCCGGTCCGTTCTCAAAGAACCATATCCTCGGCACAATGAATCCTACTTGACTTTGGGCGACCTTTTTTGTTGCGTCGCAGGGATTCATTTGGTCGTATCTTAGGTTTATTTTCAACCACATCACGATGACGTTCATTTCCAGTTGGAAGAAACTCGGATCGATATACCTTGAAAATGTTTTCAAGTCTGTATACAGGATCAACGAGTGTCATTGCGTCGAAATGAACGGATGCACATGCAGGGAAGACGTGCGCACACTGGTACTTGAATGTCTGGAAGACTCCGCAATCACATGTTCGCTCTTGTAAATTAACAACGTAATTGTGGTGCATAATTCCTTCTAGTGGTCGTGAAAATTCAGTAACAGTAAAGTGATGTTCATGATGAGAGAAACATGTGGCACCTATCACATTTGCTTGCGCACGGTATATTTTAAATTTTTTATAGAAATTTGGATGGAACCTATTGCCACCTGTCATCCAGTTCGTAGCTTGTTTTCCGAGGGTTGCAAAAAAGGTAGCTAGTCGATAATATGTTGTCTTCACAACTGATGTGATAGGTAAATGACGCGTTCCCTTTAGGGACGAATTGATCGCCTTAGTCAAGTTCATCGTCATGTGACCATATTGACGACCCCATTATAACATCATAACCATTTCTCCCTCGAGATATCAAGAAGATAGTTATATCCATATTGATTTCTAACTTTCAACTCTTCTAGCAGCTCCTCAACCAGCTCTACTCGGTGTGCGTTGCCTATTCAAAAAATACGGAAGAATTAATAAGAACTAATTATAAAAGGAAAGTTAATTAATAATTTTGAGAGTGAAAGGCGTACCCATGTGAAGAACCATTATACGCTCATCATTGTTCTTATACCTATGGTAGTAATTTGTAACAATGTGTTGTAGACAATACCAATGATGAATATACAGAGGTTCCAAAGACGGTCCCAAACATTGGATTGATCCCGAGATCCATATGCCTCTGTTTGAAATAATACATATATCGTCTTCTCTTTCTCGTAGGACCCAACGTAAGACATGTGTGCGCAGGTTGGTAAGAAAAAATGACCAAGAAGGGATATCTTCCTTTTCAACGATGGTGAATGCTACCAGAATGCATTTTCTGTCGATGTCTTGTGCAACTGCCACTAGTAAGAACTAGGTGTATTTGTCGTACAAGAATGTGTTGTTGATCTGCAGCATCGGCTTGCAGTAGTGGAATGCCTTAACGCATTGTGTAAATGTCTAAATAGGCGGAAAAATTCGCGCTCCCCAGGTACGACACGATCCATTTCGTATCTTGGAATTGTCTCAAGTTCCACAACATCTTCTAAGTTGTATTTCTACATACAGTTCAGCCACGTTCGCAACTCGTAGGATTCCTCCCACTGCCCAGACAGTTGTTGGATGACACAATATCTTGCAAACCACGCCTTATCGTATTTAACAGTTTACGTGAAATGAGATTTGATCGATGTTATACACACTAGCACAAATACGCGTGGATTTGCTTTCATGAGTGGAACGATATGATCAGAGAGCACGTGTACATCCAAGTTAGGATGGCCTTGATTTAGGCTTCCCGCAGAGCATGTATAGGGTCTATCGTATCATGTTATCTGCCACAGGTTGTTCATCCTCTTCAAACATGATACACAAACCCTCCAGTTACATCCGAAGTACTTGTGGGGGCATTCAACAATATATTTGTCCACTTCACTTTTCCGCACGGTAGACGTAACTGAGTTGCGTATGTTGTAATGCTTGATGGTTGTCTCTACCATTTCTTCACATTAGCCGAATGGAAAGAAAGATGGAGGGAGGGAGAAAGAGTTTTGAGAGAAAACCACCATGGTTGAAGGATTAAAGTTTGCATGTACATGATCTTGCATGAAAAATATAAAGCTAAATTAAGAAAATGGTATAGCAGATGGATAAGTATCAGAATAAGGATGAGGATTCAGGTATCACATAACTTCGAGATACAAGGTGAGTGTAGCCTTACTTAGGGTTATGACTTAGGTCCTAACCAATTATATTGTTTACAATGTTAATATGGAATTTCTATGAAATAAATCTAGTTTCTACTTGGTAGATGTATAAGGGAAGGATGCTTAAATGGAAACTTAATGATGAAATGAAATGCTTGTTCTTCTTGATGACTAATCGAATAGAAATAGAATGTGTTTTTCTGGATTGTTTTTGCTTGAGACTTAATATGTATACATGAATGTGGTTGAATCTTGCTGCCTTGATTGTGGTTTGATACTTGCTTGTGACCTATGCTTGAATTGAGCCTAAATTTCATTGGTAACTTGATAGTAATACGAAGAAAGGAATTAAACAAAGACTTGGTAATCTAATAAAATGGTAATGAAGCTCGATAATGAAAATGAATAAAATGTGCCTTATTGTCTTGGCTGACTTGTTCGAATTGCTTATTGGGTTGAGTGACTTTGTGTGATGTTTGAAAACCCTTAATCACTTGTAAAATGAACTAGGATTCACCTGTTTAGAGACTTGAAATGGAATTAATCTTGCTATGCTTGATGCTTAATCAATTGATGTGTGATTGCTTGAAATAAAATATTCAATAAGCCTTGGTTGCTAGTTGGTCGTAGGTAGAACGACATGCCTTAGAGTCTAGATCTCGACTTGTTTAGGTACTTCGTGTACCATCTTGATTGATGTTGTAGGCACCTTCTTGTTAGATACCTCAGGTATCGTCTTGCTAGGTACTTTGTGTACCCTCTTGTGTGGTGCCTTGGGCACTTTCTTGCTAGATACTTTGTGTATCATCTTGTTAGGTATTTTGTGTACCGTCTTGTGACTCAATTACCTATCCTAGCTAATTATTAAGGCAAAACAAGATTAATAAGCATGAAATAATACTTGTAAACATGATAGAAGAAATCAGTAAACTTAACACTTGCTAATGAATTTGTAAAGTAATGAAATTATATAAATAAAATGAGGAACATACTACCTTGAATTGTTCATTACTTGAAAGATAAGACATAAGGAAAAAATACCCTATTCGAATTGGAAATGGGTGATCTCTATGTTTGATTTGCATGATTTTGTTAATGTGTTTGATTCTTGCTAAAACATTGCTTGCTTGATCACCTAGTACTTGTGAATGGCAACTTGCTTGGCTTGTATGTTATGAGCATTGAAATGAACCTTGATTTACTTGATCTCATCCATTCAAATGATACATAGATGATCTAGCTAGGACTTGTCTTTGCTTGACTAGGCTTAACATGGGTAGACTTGATTAAAATGAACAAAACTTGATAGTAAGATTAAAATGAACAAAGTTACACATGATTGAAATGTGTGTGCTCTTGTTTCTTGATAATGAAATTGTACAGTAAATAATTCATGAGAATGAATTAATGAACTTGTTACCCTAAGTATACTTGTAAAATTCAATAATTAAACATGGAAATAAGGTCTCCTAATCGAATTGAGAACATGTGATTGTTTGATTGATTATTGCTTAATGATGGTAGTTATAATCCTTGCTTGATTGGTGTGATGGATGAACTAGACTAAGTTAGGTGGTCAACAATAGCTTGATTGATATCATGGTTAAGTGTTAGCTTAAAATGAGCTTAATGATAACATGTAAGCTAAGGATCTCTAGAAATGGAATCACATCTATAAATCTACTCAATTCGATTAGAGTTAATAATCTAAGTAATTGGACTAAATATAAAGGAATTAATGTGGAATGATGTTATATAAGATAAGTTTACCTTGTGGTTGTTCAAATAGAGCTACACTCCTAAATTGCTTGTCTAGTTTAACCTAAAATAAATTAGAAGTCTGGATTTAATATAAGGGATTATTCATGCTAGCTTAATGAATTAAACTAAACCATAACTACATGTAACTTAATTGGCCAAGACTAAATGATGGATTACTCAAATAGTGGATTAAAGGAATATGTGGTCTAGGGGAATAATGCAGCTAAAATCAAGACTAGTGAAATCTGCCCAGAAATTATGTTCTGGGAAGTAACTTTGAAAATTCACCATAAATTGCGTAGGTAGAATTAAGGGCTGAAACTTATATAGAATGAACCTTAGTATGTCTATTTTCATTAGGAGAAAACAGAATTGAATTCTGATTTATGAGCTAGAATCTAGAGATGAATACCTCTGGACGGTGCAAACAGTCCAGAAATGTAAATGCCCCATCCTTGAAATAAAAATTGTATTAATTGAAAAAACATTAAAATAAAAGGTCTAAACGGTTGTAAATAGGGTTAAGTAAGCTTTTAAACGGTGTAAACTAATTGAAGTTTCGACGTATGGAATGAAAATTATGTATGTTTAAGTAAACAACGCACAAGATGCCTACTAGTAGTAGTCTAGGTGTTCTGGATAAATTGTAAACTGATTTGTAAACAGTTTGGATAGTTTGGTACTGCCCTAAGTGAAGTCTTGTTCTTAATCATATTCGAATGACATAAGGTTTAACATAATAGTCAAATGGTTTTGAATGATATATGCTTGAATGGTCATCTAAGTAACTAAGACTAGAAATGATACAAGAATGAGTCTTGTCTTGAATGAATACAATTCGAATATTCCTTGACTAGCAAGTAAGCTAATCGAATGGTGTTAAGGTCTTAATTGAATGGTCTTACTCAACTTAAAATGAATTAGGAGTTTAGTCTACCTGGAATTAAATGACATGTTAAATCATTAATATGTTTGGTTCGAAATGAATTGAGTTCATATGGTGATGGTGTTCAAATGATTTAGGATCACTCGATTGGTGCATAGTCCTTGTACATGATATTCTTGTTGAATGTGAATGTGTACCCTTGAATTGAAACCCTTGTTTGTTGTGAGCTTGAGCATTCATACGATAATTGAAATACTAGGCTAAGGCTTAATCTAACATGTTTAAGGCTTGAACAAGTTGTAATTGGATTAAAGAACCTTGGAAGCTAATAACTTGAAAGATTTTAGGTACTACCTCACTAAGTACAATATTGTACTTATCACTCTTGTTGTATTCTTCCCAAACCTCAGATAAAAGCTATCTCGATCAATGCTTGACTTTGAAGCTACCTATCTTGGACCCAAAGCAAGATAAGCGAGACTCGAAGTATGATTATAAATTTACTTGTATTCTCCTATTTGGTGGCATATAGCTTGTCATGCATTTTTATTTGGCTAAAGAATGTGAATATAAACTTGACCAAGTCTTGTAATGTTTAAAGATACCTTGAATGTAAATAAAATTATTTAAGTAATAGTTCTTCTAAATAATGTGAACTTGTTTAATTAATGGTCTTTGTGAATACTATGGTATTATCTAGAGAATGAATGGATTAGAATCTTGATTACAAGCTTGCTTTATTCGAGTTGATCTTGTAAACTATAAAATAGAACTTGTCAAAGTAATGCTAGCTATGCCTAGTTAAATTGACCTTGTTGCGAATAGATTTAAGAACTTTAGGTTACTAGCTTAACTCACCTATATGTTATAGATGTCTAGACTAAACTACATGTATTGATCATGGAAATTCAATGAACTTAATGGCCTATTGGCTGCGCATATAGGCATTAAAATATAATGAACTTGGTTCTAATTATTGAGTGGATTCGAAAGCTTATAGGTAATAAATGAAGCTAAGTTAATGGATGATTAATCTTATTGTCTAGCTTAATTGAATAGTGTCTTGATCATTAAGTTAATGAAAGATAGATGGTAGTAGCTTGCTAGATAATAATTAAATGGTTAGTTAATATTAAAGGACGGTGTTTGAATAGTACCTTGTGTAGTATGTTAAAGAATTTTTTTAATTGACCCGTATTTTCTTGTTTCGCTCGTCTCGTTTTCTCGTCGTAACGCTTCTCGCTCTTAACCCGGGCGAGGGGTGTTACACCTTCGGGCCCATGCTCTCTTAGTGTTTCCTCATCAGAATTATACACTTCAAAACTATATAGTTCTGATTCATCAGCAACGTGTACCCTATTAGGTTCCGCAACCATAATCCAATCGCAAGAATGTGTCTCCATTGATGAGAAATCAATTACGTTTGCCTCACTGGGGATATAAGTTGAGTGATGTCTGTAAGAGAAGTCATCAAACTGATAAAACACTTTATGGTAGGACGACCCCATAGATGATGACGGCCCTACACCTGGGATATAAGTTGAGTGTCGTATGTATGAGAAATCATCTACATTTGTCTCACTGGGATATAAGTTGAGTGGCGTCTGGAAGAGAAGCCATCGAATGGGTTAAACTATTCACTGTATGAATTGTATGTTGAATGCTTGGTTGACAACATATTCAAGTCAATGTCAAACCTGGCTACGGAAGAATGCCTTGGCCTCGAACTTGAAGACGAGGAAGCCTGATCATTTCTTCTACTTAGTAAGTTGAAGCCTTGTCGCAAACTTGATGTTGGACTATGAGAATTTTGGTCGAAGTCAAGATTTTCTCAAGTCCAATTTGGCACAACGGTTTGGAATCCGACATTTCGTTCGGAAAATGTTACAAAGAGCTCTAGAAGCCATCCCATAGAATACTGGGTATGGGTGTCGATCATCATTTGCACATCTTCATCGTGACTAACATCAAATATTGTGAAATAAAGTGAATTTATCGACGAAGGTAGTCGATACCTCAGTGAGTGTAACTCCCTCCCGGAAGAATGTGGAATCTTCCTCGTCAGTGCTCACTTCAGCCTTTCATACGTTACTTCGATCGAAATCTGTGGCGTAACATTGTTGGGGGGCTGGAATATGACACCGAGTTCGGCATCAAGGATCATCTCACCATCATAGTGAACCAGAGCATCCACTTTTTTGGCATTGTTGAAAAAACGAAGCAGTGTTTCTTCTTCGCACATGAAATGCTTTGCACGTTTGGTAGAAAGAAATTTCTTCACTGAAATTTTTTTATCCTCCTTTTAATAAAATGGGAGGTGACATGACGTGTGAACAGAGACAAAGCATAACTCACATCCTACAAAACGCGAGTTGTGCCAACTTTGTAGTATACATACTGTGTCAGGAAAATTGAGTTTTATAGAATGTGAGTTTTGCTAGCTTTCTGATTCCTCAGAGAACTCACATTTTATAGAACTCGAGTTTCGCCAACTTTCTGATTTCTTAGAGAAGCCGTGTTTTATAGAACGCGAGTTTCGCCAGTCGTGTCATGATTTCTGTAGTGTCAGAGTATTCGTCTCAAATGGTATGCGATTTCTTCAGTATATATATACACACCAAAATGAACTTTACAACAAGGAGAAAAGTGTAACTCACGTTTTACAAAATGCGAGTGGTGTCAGCTTTGCAGGACACGGTACAAAGAACTCGCGTTTTATAGAACGCGAGTTTCGCCAACTTTTTGATTCCTCAGAGAAGTCGCGTTTTATAGAACGCGACTTTGGCTAGCCGTGTCATGATTCCTGTCGTGTCAGAGTATTTGTCTCAAATGGTATGTGATTTCTTCAATATATATATATATACACCAGAATGAATTTGACAACGAGGAGAAAAGCACAGAATTTTGGTTCGTTGAAGGTTGGAATTTACTTTGTAAGGGCTTTGATCGATATAATATGTCGAGACGAGAAACTATTACAGCTTTGGTATACTACAATGGGCAGATAATCGATGATGCATCTCTTAGTGTCGTATTTCAGTCCTCAAGTACTATATTGCTTCTGCTGCCAAACAACTTATCGTATAAGAAATTGATTAATGAAGTGAAGAAACATGGTCCATATAGTCTTGGGAAAAAGATGGAAGCGTTGAAGTTTCGAATGCCTACATCGTTAGAACCAATAACATACTCAATATTCGACATTATGGACGACGCTGATGTGGAAATGATGGTGGAACCACACCTACAGTTTTGTTCAGGATGGGCCCCTGAGCTTGAGCTGTATGCAATGTTTTTCTGATGGTGGAAATAATATGTAAATTGTATTTAAATTTGTAACGTTCTTTTTTATCCTCCTTAAAACGTGCCAATTTTAGCACCATATACATGACAATTTTAGCACCTTTACAAGCAAGCATACCATATACACGATTATTAAATCTCAGATTCTCTGAAACTTTGAGTTGACGTGTCGCGTCAGGCCTGTAAAACACGAGTTCTGCCACCTTTTGCAGGGTCTCTGACAAGACAGGCGAATTTACATCCTGTAAAGTGCGAATTCTTTGTATAATGGCGTAAGTCGCGTCCTGTTAAACACGATTCCTGGGATGACAGACGAAATCGCAGCCTGTAAAATGCGATTTCTTTGAATAATGGCGTAAATCGCATCCTGTAAAACGTGACTTTCGTATTTGACAAAATATTTCAAAATTGTTCTACCCTATATATGTTCTGTAGGAGTCACAAAACATTTTACACCACTCAAACAATTTCTACATACATTTTGCTGCCAAACTACAAATAGAAATTATGGCGTGTTTTTCTACTATTGCTTTCTTTCGTGGAACCTACTTCTACACTTCTTTCAATGAGAAAATCACAAGAGATAAATTGTTTGAGTTGATTCCAACAAGAGTTAGGGAGTCTACAAGCTCCAAAATTTCTGTCTTGTGTGTCAAAGTGCTAGTGAATGAGCCCGGCCTAGAAGAACACTACATGCTAACACTATTCAATTAGAAAGATAAGCGCAAGATGCTTCGGGCATACAAACGCGTCGGGGGTATGAACATCGAGCTTAGTGTAAAATTTGATGACGACTCCAGTTCATCAACAGTACCTCAGCTTGAAGACGAGGACGCGATATTCATCATCATCCACGATACAACTGTCACCAACATCGTTACATGCGGGGGTCTTAACATAGCTTCGAAAACATCGACAATGGTAGAAGCTTTG